>OY728123.1:213366924-214566924 GCA_963277665.1 Viscum album
AATTCTAGATGATGATAAGGAGTACCTTATCTTTAGAGAAGAAACGTTACCACCTGATTCAAATCAAGATACACCCCTAGTAGCTCAACTAAATTAAATTATTAGGGAGGAAGAGAATGAAATAACTATATGTGAGGAAAATAATGTTCAAATAGAGGATGTACCTATTGTGCAAGAATATGTTGATGTGTTTCCAGAGGATTTACATGAACATCCTCCAGAACGAGAAATTGAGTTTTACATTGATTTAATTCATGGTTCAAGGACCATATCGAAGACCCCTTATAGAATGTCCATTGTGCAATTAGTTGAAATAAAGAAATAACTAGAGGAATTGAGTAATAAGGGATTTATTTTCCCAAGTGTTTCTCCATGGGGAGCCCCTTTTCTTTTTGTTAAGAAGAAAGATGGATATATGAGGTTGTTTATTGACTATATGGAGATTAATGCTATAACAATAAAGAAAAAGTATCCCCTACCTCACATTGATGATTTTTAGACCAACTTTATGGAGATAAATATTTTTCAAAGATTGACCAATTATCTAGATTTCATCAGTTGTGTGTGAATATGGAATACATTCCAAAAACAGCATTTCAAACCATGTATGGGCATTATGAGTTTACAGTAATGCCTTTTGGGCTGACTAATGCACCCTCTATTTTCATGGATCTAATGAATAAACTTTTCAAGGAATATCTTGATGACATTGCATTAGTATTTATTGATGATATGTTGGTATACTCTAAAATATATTAAGATCATGAAAATATATTGTGCATTATCCTAAGGACTCTTAGAAGAAATGAATTATATGGGATGTTTAGAAAGTGTGAATTCTAGATTCAAGAGATTTATTTTCTTGTCTATATTGTCTCTAAGGATGGAATCCTTGTTGATCCTTCAAGGAAAAAGGCAATCCATGAATTTCCAACACCAATGAGTATTATTTAGGTACGTAGTTTTATTGGTTTAACAGGTTATTATCAGTGTTTTCTCCAGCATTTTGCCCGATTGTCTAACCCATTAACCGAGCTCACGCATAAAGGGGTTAAATTAGTTTGGAAAAAAGAGTGTGATGGATGTTTTGAAGAACTGAAGAGAATATTAGTCAATTATCCTATCTTGAATCTACCACCAGGGAATGATGGGTTTGTTATTTATAATGATGCTTCAAAGAAAGGACTTTATTGTTTCCTTATGAAAAATGATAGAGTTATTGCATATAATGAACGACAAATAAAAATTCAGGAACAAAACTATCCCACTCATGATCTTTAATTAGCAGCTATAATCTTTTCTTTGAAGATTTAGAGATACTATCTCTATGGTGAAAAATGTGAGATATATACCAATCATAAGAGCTTGAAGTATATTTTCTCAGAAAAATAACTCAACATGAGGCTAAGGAGGTGGCTCGAGCTACTTAAAGAATATGATTGAACTATAAACTACCACCCGGGGAAGGAAAATAATGTGTAAGATGCTTTGATAAGAAAGAATCATGGAGTTTTGAATAAGATAAGAGTTGACAAGGATCCTATATACATGGATCTAGTGAAAATGGATATGGTAATAAACCTGGAAGGTGAAACATCAATTCTTTTTAAAATGGTTTACAAACCATATTTAATATAAAGGATAAAAAGTTCTCCGAATGATGATGAGAAATTTCAAAAGAAAATTAAAGCTGTCAACGATGGGAGGCTGATTGACTTCATATATGAAGATGAGATTTTGTAATTTGGGAAGATAATTTATGTTCCCGATATACCTGATCTGAAAATGTAATTGTTATATTATGCTCATAGATCCAATTTCTCTATACACCTTGGTATCACTAAGATGTATAGATATTTGAAAGAACATTTTTTATGGGACAACATGGAGTGATAGATTGATGATTTTGTGTCGATATGTATGATTTTCCAACCAGTGAAAACTGGAAGAAAATATCCTAGAGGATTCATGCAACCTCTTCCCATACCTAAGTGGAAATGGGATGATATTATAATGGACTTTGTCATGGGGCTACCAAAGACTACTAGAAGGAATGATGCAATATGGCTCATTTTTGATCATCTTACCAAGTCAGCACATTTTATTGCTATAGGAGAAGATTTAACACTTGAACATTTAACAAGACTATATATTAATAATGTTGTAAGACTTCATGGATTACCTCAATCAATTGTTTCTGATCTTGATCCCCGTGTTACATCAAGATTCTGGAAAAGTCTTCAGAAATCCATCGATATTGAACTTCGTTTGAGAACTTCCTACCACCTCAAGCAGATGGACAATTAGAACGGACTATTCAAACCATAGAAGAAATGTTGATATCTTGCTCACTTGACTTTCAAGGTATGTGGGATCAAAATTTACCTATATTATAATTTTCCTATAAGAATAGTTTCCATTCAAGTACTCAGATGGCACCATATGAAGCATTATATGGAAAGAGATGTCACACAACAACTTGTTGGCATGATGTTGGTGAAAGAAAACTCATAGGCCCAGAAATTGTTAAGGAAACGATAGAAAAGGTGAAGGTTATCCAAACCCACATCAAAGGAGCTCAAAGTAGGAAAAAGAGCTATGTCGATAACTGAAGGAAGGATTTGGAATTTCAGGTATGAGATAATGTTTCTTAAAGGTATCTCCATGGAAGGGAGTTATAAGATTCGGTAAGAAGCATAAATTATGTCCCAGTTACATCAGACCTTTAGAAATTATAGAACAAATTGGGGCTATAGCTTACCATTTGGAAATGCCGCCAAGTTTCTCCAAAGATCATGATGTGTTCCGTGTATCACTATTGAGAAAACACAACCCTGACCCAACACATGTACTCACCTATGAAGAAATATAATTGGAACCCGATATATCTTATTTTGAAGATCCTGTCTAGATTCTGGATACTAGAGAACAAGTGTTCAGAAACCGGATGACTCATATGGTAAAATTTCTATGGAGAAACCATAAGGTGGAAGAGGCGGTGTGGGAACCCGAGGAACTTATGATGAAGAACCTCCCGAGTGTTTTTATGTAGTGATATTCTAGAAATTTTGAGGATGAAATTATTTTAAGGAGGGAATAATGTAACACCCCAAGCTTCCACGATAAGCTTCTCTTTGAATAATACAAT
The DNA here is from genome assembly GCA_963277665.1 of Viscum album. Classification (NCBI taxonomy): domain Eukaryota; kingdom Viridiplantae; phylum Streptophyta; class Magnoliopsida; order Santalales; family Viscaceae; genus Viscum; species Viscum album. The sequence goes on from OY728123.1 coordinate 213,370,073, forward strand.
TGCTTGTGTTGTACACAACTTCGAGTTCAAACACACCACAATCAACCAAATTAGTCATTATGAATAGTAATACCCACTTTTTGAAATTTTATAAATTTTATCTTTCAAAATGGACTTCATTTTTGGATTCGGAATATTGAAATTAGCTTAGGATGAATTTTTGGTATTTTTCGGAAGACTTTTAATTTTTGATGAATAGTGAAAAACACAGCATTATTTTTTAAAATCGACATTTTATTTAAATAATTATTTCTTTTATTTAAATTTATTTTAGGTAAAAACAGATACATAATACCTATATAAGTTCAATTTAATCAATTGGAGTCATTTTATAATAATTTTAGATATATAAAAATTTTATTGAACTTTTTACGCTCTTTTACCCACCTCCTGGAGCATTTGAAAATTAGCATAAAACATAATTTTACTGCTTATGTGAATTGAATTTCAAAAATCCTTGAGACACGGTTAATATTATTAAGTAAAATTTGGTTCAATAAGATGAAAATAATTTTTGGTGAATAGTAATTTTTAACTTTTATTTACCATGGTTAAAAGTAAATAGGGAAATTAAAGGTAAAAATGATATTATAATTACCCTAACACATATCCTAATTCTATTGGATTAGTGTAATTCGACCAAAAAAACCTTAGGAATAAAATATGATCCTTTATTTCCACTTGGATTAGATTAGGACATTTATTATTGTTTAATTTAAATAAGATTTAAAAGTGTTAAACTCATGTTTTTATAACTAATTTTTTTAATATAGGGTTATACATAAGATAAATTCGACTATAAATATTAATTAGAATGATAAATCAATTTCCTACATAATGGTATTTTATTTTTAATTTTTTGACATTAAATAATTAAATATATTTATGACACAATGATGATGAAATAATTACCTTATTAATGAAAGATTAAAATAATTGATATTATAAATATCCATATAAATATAATTTGATACTTTTGATGAATTACATTAATTTTATAGGTTACTATGACATTTTAGGGTAGATTAAATTATTATTTTTAAGTGATCATGCTATTATGACTTTAACCAAAACAAAATACCAAATAGTGTCAAAATTGACATAAAAGAGTTTTTAAAACAAATATTATATTATTAATTGATATAACATTCCTAAAAATATAAAGTTCAGAAAAATTAATTATATAATGATAGGTATATCATTATTGAACCACATTATTTTCCCTTTTCATTTTATAGTGAGTTTATAAACCAATTATTATAATAATACAAGAATACATGGTTAAAGGTAAACTATTTAACTAAGAGTTAAATCTAAAAGATAAGGTTAATATGGTGATCCAAACCTATTGGTTGAAATTTTTTCGACCCATCCCCACCTTACCCTCGAAATAAATCATTTTGGAGCCATTATAAACCAACAATGATTTTATTATAAAATAATATTTCAATATTTTCCTAAAGTGACCCTCACCACTCTTATAAAAGGGAACTTCCCCTTCTCTCAAATTCACTCCTCCAAAGCCTTTTGTCTCAGTGAAACCCTTCCCAAATATACTCTCAACTATCCTACCTTAAATCTAGAGGCCTTAGTTTGATCAGAAAACCAATCTAAGTATCCATTTTGATCAAATCAAAAGGAAGAACCCGAAAAAGAGGTAAATATTTCATCACCTCTTTCAATTTCTGTTCTTGTTCCACTTCCTCTTTCTTTGTTGATTCCATTTTAAAATAATAAATCAATTATATTTTACATACTGTGATGTTATTATAAAATGTTTACAACCATATTCATTATTCTATCTATCATATGAATGAAAAAGTCACCATACGTGCGTACGTATGACTTACCGTCTCCACGTCGTGGTGTAGTTGTTATTCAGTATATTATATATTTAGATGGGTATAATAATGAGGTATAATTGATGTAAATAATAAATATAACATGTTAATAATTATTTATATATATGATATACCACCTATTTACATACAATTTAATATCAAAAGAATGATATTGTCACTAGTGAGTGCATACGGATTACCGTCTCCACAAACGCGATGAGATTCATTTCCCCATTGTAACAATTCAAGAATAATTTTATTTTCCTGATTACAAATAATTATTAGAGAAATTAATATCATTATTTATATGAATTAAATACATCCTATCTATAACAAACATGGCTTACATAACTAATCATATAAAGAAAAACGAATCAGTTAAATCCCGAAACAATGATAATACTAAAATATTATCAACTAAGATATAATAGAAGATCATATATGATATCATATTTATGTATATGGTTCTTGTATAATTTAATAACAATTATTTAACTATTATACAGGAGGTTAACGTACCCAAGACCAAGGAAAATTACACGGTAATAGTTAATTTCACAATCTCTTTATTATCCGAGGTTGTTTTTACGTAAGTATCTACTGGGACCTCTTTATCATCAACATCCGTGTTTCTTAAAAATGTATTTGAATTTTTTTACTATTTACTATACTATGTGTTAAAGTAATTTATACCCTTATTTTACCTTATATGTTTTGAAAGTAATCTTTCTGTCATTTACCAAACAAGGTACTTTAGGACCTTTTCGACAAAATTAAGGTAAGAATGTATTTTTTTAACTTATACGACTGGTGTAGCTATTTTCCACTATTATAACACCTTGTAATATTCCCTTATATTCTTATAAAAATATTTTAAAAATAAATGTTTTCCTTTATAATTATGTGACTTTTAAATGATTTCAATATAGAAAGAGGTATTTCTTTCAAATAGTTTTCATTTCATCTATGTCAATATCCATTGATGGATTTTAAACTTGTTTGAAGTTGATTTATTATGATACAAATCTTCCATATTGTATTTAAGGTTTTGTGATAGGGTTGAATATGGATGTGTTATTTTTATACCATTCATAGTTTATGGTTAATGTATTGACATTTCGTATGGTAGTTCTAATACAAATGTTTATGTTAGGTTTCAACCTTTTCATATGAGGAATGTATTGGACATAGTAAGTGATGGGTGGATTCCGCTATAGCTCCTAGATGCAACAGTAGGTATCATGAGACAATTAGACGTGTAATTGGACGAGGACTTTCGCAATTTTATATATGGTTTTGGCTGAGGCCTTAATCATTTTTAGAGGTCTTGGCCGAGTCCTTGAAAAATGTTTCAGAATGTCCCGCATTATACATTCTCTCATTATGAAAATAATATTGATGGTTCATGTGGTTATTCGACTAGTATAATACCCATAACTATGTTTTATTATGGAATTATTTAATCAGATCATATTCCTACCATATAGCATTCATTTTTATTATTTGTAAAGGAATGTGTTTTAAATTATTCAACATGCCTAATGTTTATGTTATCTTCCACTATATTAATTATTCTTATTGGGTGTTTGAGCTCACCCATTTCTTATGTATAATTTTCCCAAGATATGAAGATTTTAGTTATGAGTGACTTGCAAGAATAATCTAGGAGGATTGTATTAGTGTGTTATTTCTTTTCAAGTTCTAATGTTGAACATATGTATATATCTAGTACTTCCAAGGCTACTAAACTAATCAGTCTTTCCGGACATTATGTTTTGTGATTATGATAATGTTATGTAATAAGGCACTAACTCTGGGTAACCGGGGCCGGGGCGTTACAATAAAGTTGTGATTCATACATCTCATCCCTCATATCTTATTCATTCTGACATATATAGTTCCATGGGAATGAAATAGATAAATGGATGTGCATATTTTATTTTCTTTATTTATGAATTATTTTTCATTACTTGCTTAATGTTTATGAACCATAAATAAATTTCCCTTAATATGTTCTATAATTTTAGGATATGTTCTAAAAAGAATTATGGCCACTCCTTGAAAAAGATTCAAATAGAAAATAGTGTTTAATACACTAGTGGTATTTTTCAAGAATAGCATGATAATCATAGTATTCTCCATGAACATATTACACTATATACGACACAAAAATATAGTTTAGTGGAATTAAATAATATAATCTTATTGGATATATAATTTATAAATTTGATAGAGCATGACACTTATCATTATTTTTGGAAACATGCTATTATAGTAGTATTTACTATTCAAAATCATTACATATATGACCAAATTATAATATTTCACCATATAATATATATTATAATAATAACCCAATTTAAATATTTAAGGGTATTTTGAAACCTCTTCATTGCCAATGTCAAAAGTGAATTTCTTGGGAAGTTTGATATTGGAGGTGTTTATGGAATCTTTCTAGTTTATCCACTAAATAGAAGAGTTTATTGATTCTATAATATGGATACAAGGAAGATCATGTATACAACTGATGTTAATGTTCTATAAAATGATTATAAAATAGACACACATGAAAAAAATGTTCTATAATTGATGAAGATAAATCTATTTTGATTAAACAACTGGATAATGTTGCAGAAAATAGAGGAAGTTATAAAGAAGTTTAGGATGAAGATGATTTATCATACAACTAATGAGATTAGGAAAAATCCAAACCATCTCATTTAATTATTAAAATTTAGATGAAGGTTTAAAAAATCATTGGAGATTAAAGATAGTATTTTCAAACTAGTATAATTTTGAGGACAACATCACATACCTAAATATATTTAAACATTAAACTGGGAGACATAAAATAAGCTTTAGAAAATCAATATTGGATTGATTCCATGAATGAAAAATTAGACGAGATATAGAATAATGAAACATATGGACTGATACCCAAATATAAGGACAAAAATATAATTGGGAAAACGTTCATTCCAAAACAATTTGAATAAAAAACGAGAAGTGATTATAAATAAAGAAAGTATTGTTTGTAAAATCTATTATCATGTCTAAGGAGTGTATTTTTATGAAACCTTTGTATTATTTTTTTGTATTGAAACTATAATAATATTTCTTTATATGTTATCTAAAGGAAATACATGATTTTTCAAATGGATTTCAAGTCTTCCTCACTCAATGGTGAGTTGGGAGGGGAGGTTTATATTGAAAAAACTTGTTGTTTCTTGGTTATAGAAGATTAGAATCATGTTTTGAGGTTACATAAGGATTTATATGGGTTGAAACAAGCTCTGAGATCTTAGTTTTCAAAGGTTGAAACTATCTTGAAGAATTTTAAATTCAAAATAAAGAAGAAAGTACAATAACCTCTAAATCAAAGATAAAAAAACACATCTCTTATTATAATCATATATATATGATAACCCTTTTATTTGAAATGATAATGAATTATTTGAATAATTATACAAGGATATTAAGTATTTGTTTGAAATTTTTATGATACGTGTGATGATGTAAAACCCTTCTCCTTTTTGAGTTATAAAATTTAGTAGGAATCTTAATTTTTTGTCTTAAATAGGGTTTGTTTCATGAATGTGGATTTGTATTGGGAATATAAGAATTTTAAAATCAATAGATATATATTTTTTATATAGTTAGAGGCTCATTGGGTTCCTTGAGAGTTTGAGTGGATTTCAGAGTAGTGTCCTAGTGGTCTGGCAGCTAGAATTTTACAGCTATAGGTTATTCACACCCTGACAGATGAGTGTCACATTGTGAATGACCCTTATGAAGGTCCTTTATGCTACAAAGGAGCAGATCAAACCATAAAGGAGGATGGGTTGAGGGAGTGGTTATATCTAGGATTTTTCATGGCATGAACCATGTAGATTAACTCCATGACTGAGGTATCCTGATTGATATGCTTTCAAACTAGGATCATTTATGATGTGACCCTATGGATCACATCATGAATGTTTTATGGTAGAGGGATGATTCCTCTACCCGGTGGCTATTCATAACATGACACTCATGGTCACATTAGTAATATGTGTTGAGAACCTATTTTTTTGTGAATTTATTTTAAATTTTCAATGGTTACATTTTTAGGAACACCATAAGTTCCCTTTTCCTTGTTTGACCGAAGGATATGGAAGAATACCTAGTTTTCTCTCCTATTATACTCTTGTAAACCCCTCTGGTCTAGGTTATTTAGGATTGTTTCATCACTTAAATTCTTTTTCAGTAATCACTTTTATTCTCTCTTGATATATCCCCTTATCTTTCAATTTATTTTGATTCTCCATCTAGGGGTTTGGTGAAATGATCTGACCAGAGGATGGAGAAATAAACCCTATTAATGGAGATTTCATATGTGGAACATAGAGGAAAACCTAGTGAGAGATATTCTAGACATATCTCATTAGGTAGCTTAAATCTATGTGTGTTTTTGTATTAGACCTCACCCCATTGTTCACGGTGTTGACAATATGAGTCTGCCCGGTGATTTGGGATCAATGACAATGCTTTAGGGTTTTTGGTTTTAATTTTTCATTTTATCTATTATTTATTGATTATTAATGATATAGGTACTTGTGGAATCATAGGAGGTCTTTATGGGCTAGTGAAAACATATTTATCTTTGGTTGAGGTAGGTTTCCTTGAATTTATTTGAGTATCTTTATCATTTTGTAATTTTATGTTTGTGTGCCATTATTACTATATTTGTCTATATGCTACATGAATTGTGTGATATCTACCCTTAACTAGGATGATATATCATAATCCAAATATTCAACATATACCACATAAATCACTAAATGGTTCGATGGTGGATCCTTGGTGGAATGTGCGTCAGTGACCCTTTTATAGTATTTTTTGTGGTGTGAGTTTTTTCTAAGAGTAAGAGGTTATTATTTTAAAGTATATTTTAAAAAGGGGTTTGACACAAATTTAATTTTAAAGGGACATGATTTATCTGATAAATGAGTTTTAAAAGGGTATTTCAAAATGTTAAATGGGTTTTCTAAATTCTATTTTGATTTATTTTTTCCACGGTCTTGGTGAAAGCAATATAACATGTGATACCATTTATAAATGGCTTTAAAAAGGGGATCTTGATTTAGTTTCCAAAGGAAAGTGGAAGGGTCTTAATTGTGATTTTTGGTCAAATTTATCACATGAGGGTGATTCCCAATTCTCTGAAGCATGAGTTGTATTGTATGTTCCCCTTACCATGACTTACATGTTATTATTTTTTTGTAGAATGATTCATGTTATGAGAATTCTCCAATGATGATTTATTTTGGTATCAAAGTGGTGGGATGATCCATATGGATGTGATATACCCCATAGAGGGTTGATATGGGTGTGAAGTAACCTAAGAGAAGTTTAGGGATGCTATTACAAGAATAAAAAATCGTGGTCTAGAGATGAAAGTGTGATCAAGGAATCCACGTAGGTTGTTTAGGCCCTGATGTTACCTAGGGGACCATGGTGTGTTCCCCAATGTCATGTTACCCCTAGAAATGGATGGTGTAGGTAATAGGTGGTGCTGATTATGAGTGTCACCTTTAAGTCTAAATCATTGGTGCAATCCGGATAAGGATATAATGGTGAGGATAAGTCATATAGTTAAGTGGATGATCACAATAATGAAAGATGAGTTTGAGAGGATGGCCAAACTATGTGGTATGAATGTGAGGTGTATAGTATTCTGAGGTGGAATAATTTGGGAGTATGATATACATGGTTCTAGTAATAGTGGGTTCCATGAGTGTATTAATATATATATACATATACATATATATAAATTTATGACATTACTGAGGTTCTTGGGTGGATTCCTTTGGTGCATATGGTAATTGGTTTTAGGGTGAGTTGTGGCCTTATAGGTATCTGTGATTTATTTTGATATATGAATAATTTGTGAATATGGTTTAGGCATCAAGGGTGGGAAATTATCCTTGGGTATGGAGCCACAATAACTAGTTACATGTAGGGAATATTACCCCAGGGTGTATGATTTTTTTCTTGGTTCCATGGTTGGTCACGACCCCCTAGGTAGATATTTTTATGTTTCATGGTGAGATGCCCCATTAGGCAGGATGATGGTTTTAGATGAGATATACCCTCTAGTAGATGATGAATATGTGGATGATTATATATATATAAAGTGATTTATCATTTTTTAGGTATGAGAATATTTCCCTTGGGTGATTTCATAGGTTTTGAGGATGGGTATATTTCCCTCAGGTGGTTACTTGTGCTCAGTGACATTTGACACAAGATAAAATAGGTATGATGTTCACCTAATGGTTTTGAGGTAAGACCTTCTCCACCTAGGTGGTTGGTGTTACATGCTTAGATACAATTAATCATTGGATTAAGTTGGTATATTTGGGGTTCAAGGTGTCATGGATAACACCCAATGACCCTATGTGTATGTTCATTGTGAATTGTGTTACATTTCTATATGGCTGTGTTGAATGATCCCAATTGAAACATGTATATGCCTTAATTGCACATCCAGTTTAACAAAATAACACTCAGTATTGTTATGGCATTTGGAATTTCTTATTCGCTCATTGAAATCACCCCTACTTATGTACATGTCACAGGTTTCAATGTACGTGGGTTGACCTTCATGTTTTCTCTTAGATCATAGGTTCTTCTTGGATATGGACACATGATATATGTCATACAGGTTGTGGTTGATGAGGATTTGACATTATGATAATGTTAGTTGGTTCAGATAATAGTTTATTTTATTTTCATTTATTGTTCAGTATGTTTATTGGTCATTTTTTTGTATAGTATACGATTCCTTCTATATTTTTTTTATCTTCTACTACTTTGATATATTTTTATGCATCACATAAATAAGTTTACTACTTTCAATTCTTGGCTATGGGGTCCTTATTTGGATCCATGTTTTATGTATATAGGTTTTTGAGATATCTATTATAAATATGGTTCATTATAAATTTTTGTTATATTTTGGAATGGACATTAGGAATAATATTAGAGGCTCTACTCTTACCATTGCTACGTTAGGTGCTCATCACTAGTTGATAGCCTCTAATGCATAAGGAGGACCACCTGAGGTCACATCAAATCCCTACATAGGTATCGTTTGGGTGGGATGGGATGGGGAATTAAAAAGTGTGATCAATTTCAATTTTAGGATGTTATAGTTTAGATACAGGTAGAGTTAGATTATTGGGACTCAGGGGGTAGGATGACTGTATTCCTATCCATCATGACATCAGTTGGAACCCATGTTTTAAAGGGGTATATAGTGGTGATACTAAGAACTCTAGGATGAGTGTGGGGTTGGTTCAGACTAATAATCCCAATGTGTAATGGATGATACTTGGGATAAGTTAAATGGATCAATTGGTATCCAATGAATTATTTATCTTTATGATAATAACATGTTTAGGGGATGATACACATCCCTATTGGCGGTGTTTTTTTGATGCATTACCTCATAAATTACATTGTTAATTGAAGAAAATTATAATATAATAAATGTTTTTTTGAATATATTATAAGGGGTGATTATATTTATATGTATTTAAGGGATTTATTAGATTGATTGTGATCCCGATTTATTGGAATTGATAGGGGAATGATTTTTGGGATGGATGGTTTTCAATAAAACAATGTTTGAATAAGAAAATAATATTTTAAATGAAAAAAAATATGTGGGGAAATGAGGTTTGCGTGAATGGTTTTTATATGTTTGTTTTACTTGAAATTTCATGGGGAGCTAGTGATTTTTAATCGAGTGGGATTTTTAGGTTTTGAGAAAATGTATGGAAAATCGGTATTAAAATTGGATCTCAAACTGGTTTTGAAAAATGATGATTTTTTTATAAAAATAATTTCTAGTCTTGGTACCTTGGGAGATTTTGTTTTTGGAAAATAGACTTGGGCTCTAAGGTGTATTTCTGTAAACACTAGTGAGTTTCAATGTGGGTAAATGATTTGAGCTAATTTTTGAAATGAGAAATATATGCCTATGTAAACTCAAATTTATAGATTTTCATTGATTGTGAGATATCTAATTCTTGGATAATGTTCTTAATTGATGTTACATGTTTTTTTGAAACATCCATGAATGTTTGGAGAGTGTCTGGTTGATTTATTTGGGTGATGGGAAAAAGAAACTGATACTTATGTAGACTGAGTAACTTTGTTTTGAGTGGTTAACCAAGAGATACCTGGGTGTTTTCTTGGGTATTCAATATCTATTACATGGATGTTAATAGAGAATCTATTATTAAAGGATCATGGATAAATTAGATTATGGGATCAAGTATCCGAATATGATTTAGTGGGTTCATGGATTTGACCCCTTGATGTTCATTTTGATAATTTTGTTTTGAAATGATTAGTGTGTTCTTTCTGTAGTAGATTCTTATAATGGGGAGTACCATTAGGCAAAATCAAACTTTTTAGTGGAGTATTATGAGGGGAAGAATAATAAGATTATGATAAATCAGTTTTTGACAATTCAGTGTTTTGAGATTGATAGGTGCAATTGAGAACTTCCTTGGAGCTTGGTGATTGGTGTTTTTCATTGGTGATCGGGTATGATTAGATGGTAATTTATAGTCATTACATAAAATAGTGAATAATATGTGGTTGAGGAATATTAGATATTAGTTTCTTGGCGTAGTGATAAGGATAATCCTATGGTGGGGATTAAATTATTGGTTGTGGGTGTAAAATTCTAATGTTGGAAGGGTTGAGGGTTATGTTGGATCATTTGGTGGGATATTAGAATTGAGGTGGAATGATGATGTGAAAAAAGACTCATTTTAGGTTCTATGTGTAGTTTTGGATGGATTTTCTTTGTTAGAAACTAGCTCAATATGGTTGTAATGTGATCTGAGAGTGGGTCCGATCAATAGTGCATTAGTGCTTATGTGTAGAGTGTGATAGTTGGATAGACCGGTTAAGAATCCAATAAAGTAATTACACTAGGATATTATTTTATAATATAGTGTGGGTGTCCAGACAGTTTAATGATTCCTTTAGGAATTAAGGAATGATGATTATATTAGGTGTGGCAGTGGTACAATAGTCGACGAGGATAAGTGTTTTTAAGGAAAATTCAGCATAAAGACGTATGCCTAATGATTTTGTGAAATGGATTACATGACGTGGAAAAACAATTGGTAGCATCATTTAGGATATAGTTAAGGTGGTTTTAGAATCAGTTCAGGCTTTAAAGGAGAAGTTTTTGTATTCATACTTGGTGGTTGGAGTTGCGTAGCGAAAGCATGTAATGAATTCTAGGATAGAGACAATAATTTTGAGCATGAATTAATGGCAAGAATATATTGATATTAGTATTCAAAGGACTATAGAGTCTTGTCATGACCCCTCCCTCCAAATATTCCCCTCATGAGTAGGCAATGTAGAAAGATAGATAATGACCCTCAAGACCTGCCTCCAATAGGCCTTTAGGTGGTGACCAGCACCAAGGGTACCCAAATATCAAAAAATGGGAGGAATTACCCTTTTATAGTAACCAATATCTGGATATAAGATGTATAAAACTCAAAAAACTGCAATATATATATATATAATAAGTCACATCCCATCCCACATGCATGTTTAAAGTAAAAAATGATAGAAATACAATGAAAAACTCCAAAGTAAGTACAAAAAGAACAAATCTATAAGCAGTGACATAGAAACTATCCTAACAACAGAGCTAGTAAGGTCCTACATAGTATGGCTAATCTCCTTAAAAACTTGAAAACAATTTTATATACATTGGGTGATCATATAAGTATACATCGTAGGAAAATCTAAAATATCTCATGCATAAGTGGGGAAAACATACTAATTCTCCTGTGAGAAAACAACAGAAAATCAAAAGAAATTAACAAGGTATACTATCCACCCATAACTCACCAAAGGAATTCTCACCAAATAATGCATGTAAATTAATTTAATGTAGTAAGAACATCGATGATAGGGTACCCTGCACCACTTCCCACTGGTTAACTGCTTATCCCTAATGACAAACATCCTGACGGTACCACACTCTTCCACAAGCCCCACTGTCAAAACCCTCCAACACAGACCCGGGCCACATAACACATCCCTCCCACAAACAACTAGTATAAAACCACATCCCATAGTACATGAAGAAACCTAGTCCAACAAACCACGACCTCATCTCAAATACACAAAGGAAAGTACAACATATTTCATCCCAAAGACACCTGGGAAAGCACAGCTTTCATGTAGACACCAGGGCCTAACAACCTCCCCACAACCTACCCAAGGAGTCTTGGGCTACCAATGCCTAAAAGAGGGAGCAGATAAGATCCAATAACCATCCATCCATCCTCCCACTAAGATGTCGGGAAAGGACACCCTCCCCCATAACAATGGGTTTGTTTAGTACCTAGTGATCAACATGGGTGGGGTGAATATAGAAATCACAAGGAACTACACACACACACACACACACACACACACACACATATATATATATAGGTACCATACACTCAACCCAACCTATGGGTTTTAAAAAAAACAACGAGCCCACACAAAACTGCCCTAACTGCAACATCTAATGCATAAACACACCACACAGCCATCCACAGACTCAATTCATATCCCAAGCCAATTAATTAAATCAATTATCACTATTTATTTAACAAGAAAAAATTATTGATTCCATTCATACCCCAGAAACTACCAAACACGTCACACATTATATGGGAGAAGAAAACATACTAACCACTACAAAATCCAAAGAGAGAGAGAGAGAAGGATTAGGGTATAATAATCCACTCTAACACCCATTCATAACATACCGTTATCTGGAAATTTTGGAAGAAAATCCTACATAAGGTAACACCATCCTTCTTTAGAATTATCCCTCCTAGACCATCCTCGGTAGCCCCTCTACACCAAAATCACCACATCCATCAAAACAACAAAACTCAACTAGATTGCAGTCCCACTACATATCAAGTTCATCCATTCCACAATCAACAACATCTCAACCTGAGATTCCATTACACCACCCATACCACCGTATACAAAAAACTCGCAACAACCATCACCAAAACCGCATCCCAAGTTCACAAACATACCACACCATACCCACATAGCCAGCCCCTTGTCCAGCCCTGCAACCACAACCGTGCTTCCAACCGCATCACCATAAAATCCACAGAAGGCACTAAAACCAAACAGAACCATACACAAAATATAACCAAACCTATCAAAAAAGTGCATTCATATTTTACTAAAACTATTATTTAATTCCATTTTTATAATTCAAGGGTGATCACAACAGAAGTATACTCCTGAGTAATCCATTTATTTATCCGGGTGTATATGATTAACCCGATTCTCGCATTTTTGTCCATTAAATAGAGGACCAATAACAAGTATTAATCACCACACATGCCAAGAAAAGTCCACCAAAACCATGTTTTTTAGAAGTATACTAATCATACAATTCATAATAGTGATGAAAGATAATAGATAGAAAAAACTATCACCAGCAACATCACCCCATCGCTCATTTATTACTAAAGTAACATATTCTATTATATTTATTATTATCATCTTCCCCACCCCCCATTTATCTCTATTAAATTGGTTTCAATTTAACTATAAGAAGACATCATTACACCCACCCCACATGATACATAATTAAAAAATATATGGAGGAATCCCTACCTCGAGAAACAGATGATCAGTAACACATACATACACCAAAATAGTGGGGCACATGAGGAGTAGGAAGGACTCCAATGGAAAACTAGATCTGATATCCACATCACAACACACAACTCCATGGTGGAGGAAATACTCTAGGCACAACAAGAGAAAAAAATAGAAACACACAAGAGAAGATCTCATCTTAGAAGATCCAGATCCTATATCAATGGAAGGATGTTGTTTCAAGGGTCGTTAAAGTCAGACCATGAACAATATTAAATGGTTCGACTATTTCAATGTCCCGTGAGAATTATATTATTGAAGATATAATTAATATTCTTTAAAATGCCTTTAGAAAAACTCAAAAAAAGTTTTAAACTCGATTTACTTAAAATAAAACATCTGTGGGGCGAAACTAGAAACAATGGGAAAAGATAGAAATGACTCACCGATGGGTGATTCACCGACATAAGTCACAGAAAATGAATCACTAATAGAGAGTCATTGACATGAACCACTAATAGTGAGTCATCTATGTGACCCACTGATTCCTGAATCACTAACATGATTTACCGACAGCAGACCTATCAATGCCTGACCTACAGATGCCTGACCAACCGACACCGAGCCTACTAATGACCGACCTACCAACACCTGACCTACCAACGTCTGACCTACCAAATCCCAACCTAATGACACCAGACCTATCAATTCCCAACCTACTGATACTGAGCCACCGATTTTGAGCCACCGTCATTGATCCACTGATGATATGCTACTGATGCTGAGCTACCGATGCGAGCTACCGATAATGAGTCATCGACAAAACCTATTGATGGAAAATTAGAATTTTGGAAAACTATTGAATTGAGCTATTGTTGCCTCCCAAAACATCCCAAACACTAGATTTTGACAAATTAATGGACCAGGGAGGTTCGGGAAATTACATCAGATACCTATCAAACTATTCTCACCCTTGAGAATTAAAAACTAAACCCATGAAAAAGAGGGGTCTAAACAACCACCTGGTAAGATACCTCTCATGGATAAACCAACCTATGTAATTAGAAAGCCACAGTGAAACCTCGACATCCAAGAACACCTCTTCCAACATAAACTACCTAAAAATGACCAGAAGTCACACTAAAAAAGCACCAAAACCACACTATCTAAACACATGAATCTGGGAATTGTTTCCTCCATGTCAAGATAAAATTTCCTCTGTGGAGGCATTGACTCACCTACTCGGGTTTAATCAAATCTCAATTAATGTGTATTGATTAGGAATCTATTCCTCCCATTTTTACATGTCAGGAAATCATCACATATTATGGAACAAGTAAGAAATCCATATTATAGAAAACAAGGTTCAAGAATTACATAAAAAAATCCAATTACACAAGAAATACTCAAAATAGACTGGAGTATTAGGAATGAATCTATTATTATCACTCCTAATTAATCTCATCTTTTCCACCATTCTTTTACAACACATGAACCAAGGGAATGGTACATCCACACAACACCTTATCCCAATGATCCTGGATCTCCACTGGCTTCTTCCAGAACGTTGTTTCGTCCTCGATATCCAAATATCCCGAGTAAATTACATGGGAGTCATCATGAAGATACTGAAAAATATTGGATACATGAAAGACATCGTGGATCCTCTACAACTTTGGTTTTAACGCCAACTGGTATTCCACTTCTCAAACTTTCCCCAACACCTAAAAGGGTCTGATGAACCTGGGAGAAAGCTTTATCCTTCTACGAAACCTCCGCTACGTACATCGAGGGGAAACCTTCAAGAAGATAGGGTATACAAACTCAAACTACAAGGGATTCCTCTTACGGTTGACATAAGAATTGTTTTTGTCCTGTGATTCTTTCATCCTATAATGGACATGCTGCACGTTATCGGTCATACTCTGCACCATGTTCTGACCAAGAACAGCTGCCTCCCCAACTTCTGTCCAACACAAAGGTGAATGACATGGTCTCCCATACAAGTCTTAAAATGTATTCATAACAATGGAATAATGATATCTATTATTTTAAGAAAACTCTACCAAGTTCAAGTGTCACACTGAAGAAACACCAAACTCTAAGACTCATGCTCACAATATTACCTCCAATGTTTGGATGGTCCTCTCTATCTTCCCATCTGTCTAAGGGTGGAAGGTAGTGATAATGAGTAAATGAGTTCCAAAAACATGATGCAATACCCTCCATAATCATGAGGTAAATTTTGTATCTCTGTCAAAGATAATGGATCTCATAACTCCATACAACCACACCGCCTCATCCACATACCTCCTGGGTTGGGCATCCACTACACTAAGTTTTATAACTTTCAATAAGTATGCCAATTTCATCAGCTGATCCACCACTACCAAGATAACATCATAGCCTCCCTGAGACATGGGTAGTCCTATGAAGAAATCCATCGAGATGTCATCCCACTTCCACTCAGGGACAACTAGGGGCGACAACAAACTGCTCGGAACATGATTCTTAGCCTTCACCTGCCGGCACACTAAGCATCTTTCCACAAACTCTTCCACTTCCCACTTCATCTAGGGACACCAAAACTATTCCCTCTAGACACTGTACATCTTGGAAACTCTTGGGTGTACAAATAGGGGTGAGCTATGAAACTCATAGATAACTCCCTCGTGCATCGCCACTTGAAAAAACAACTTCTCAGAAAACAACATTTGATTCTGACCATCCTCTGACCATCCCATCAGAGCATCACCCTGGTCAATGTGATCACGCATCAACTCCACCTTTGAGTATACCCATTGAGAATCATCAACATATTGAATCATAAATGACTACACCATAATCTGAAATAGACAACCTCCACCTCTATCCATTCCTACATCTATGTTCAATAAATCGAACTCCTCCATCATCCTCCAAGAATCCGCAGTTCCCAAACAACCTCCTTCTATGACTTCCTTCATAAATCATTTTTCACAACATTCCCCTTTCCTAAGGTGTAAGAGGTATCAAAGAAATAATCCTAGTGAAATTCCATTCACCCCCACTACATCAAGTTCATATCTCTTTGGGAAAAGATATACCACTATCTCTTGTGATATGTGAAGACCACAAAGCATTCTCCAATAAGGTAATGCCTCCAAAAATTAAATGAAAACATGAATTATGGTAGCTCTAGATCATGGTTGGAATAGTTAAATTCATGGGTACATAACTCCCTAGACCCATAAGAGATCATTACTCACTACTGTATCATCCCACACCACAAGATTTGAAGGGAGGCATCCCAAAATACCTCAAACATCAACCCTTCTTATGGAAATATAAGCACAAGTGTGCTGAAAAACATCCCATTAAAATTGTTAAAAGCTTCCTAACACTGCTCAATCCACACAAAGGCATGGTTGTTTATCATCAGATCCATCAATGGATCTACTAATCAAGAGAAATCAGTTAAAAATATCTGGTAATATCCTCATAGACCAAGAAAAAAACAAAACTATGCCAAATTATTGGTTTTTCCCAAGAAACAAATGCCTAGAACTTATACGGGTCCACTGATACACCCTTCCAATAAACAACATGTCCAAGGAAGTGGACCTCCTGTGTCTATAACTTGCACTTGGATAACTTTCCATAGATATGGTGGTGGCGAAGGACCTCCAAGACTATCCTGAGATGCTCGATATGATGTTCCTATGACTTCGAGTAGATTATGATATCATCAATGAATATAATGACAAAATAGTCCAGGAATGCATGAAAGATAGAGTGCATGTGACTGATGAACATAGATGGTGCGTTTGTAATACTGAACGACAAAACCATGAACTCGAAGTTCCAATACTAGCACTTGAAAGTAGTCTTTGGGATGTCACCCTCTTTCAACCTCAACTAGTGATACCAAGGACATAGATCTATCTTATAAAACCAACTTGATCCCTTTATCTGGTCGAAAATATCATATATCCTCAATAGAGGGTAATAGTTCTTGACTGTCAACGAATTCAACCTCCAGTAGTATATTAAAAGACTCAAAACACTCTCTTACTTCATTGAGAACAAGACTAGAGAACCCTATGGAAATAAACTACGATAGATAAATCCCTTATCATCAAAATTTTAATCTAAATCCTTCACACCCGTAGCTCAGAAGGTGCCATCCGATAAGGATCCATAAAAATCAGAGAAGCACCGAGCTGTAAGTCCATCCTTAACTGAACATCACATCGAGGAGGTAGAGTAAAAAACTCCATGGGGAAGACATCCAAGTATTCCCCAAAAATGTTGGGAACATAATTCATCTTAGCATCCATCGATTCCATTGATATCTTGGACAACAACGAATGAATAGGCTCTACATGCCGAATTCCTATTTGACAACTCTACTCGCCAACAAAAGCCACATGTTGTCCATCTAGGTATAAAAAAATGACACTTATCTAGAAGTAGTTGATGATAGAATGTATGGAAAATAATCAATCAAATCTAATGATGACATAGTATGTCTGCATCTGTAGCAAGAAGATATCCCCACTAGATTGATGTGGCTCGAACATCAATCTACATTCTCAGAAATCATCAAACATGTTGGTCTAACATCCGATTAGGGTACTCAACACCAGGGACACGAAAAGAAACTTTATATATAGTCCCATATCATGTGATAGAGAGGGTGAAATGAAGGATTTAGAATCTCCCGAATCAAACTAGGAGCGAACAAGAGTACTAAACAAGATGATCGTACCTCAAAAAATATCTAACCCCACAGAAACTACTGCCCCTGTGGCATGCAACTGACCATGACCAGCTCCTTGGAACCTTTTCTAACAACCGCCTCCTTGACCACATCATTTTTAAGGTCTATTAGGAACAAACTATGGTTGAACTCCACCAACTTCATCTCCCCTAGGTGGAGCAGGAGCCTGTTGTCCCTACTGGTGAAATAGCCTGGCAAGTAACTACTTTTGAGGTTGGAGCTAAACCTTCCAACCACCACCATACTGATCTCGAACTGGGAAGTAACTCTGAATGTTCCTATAGTATCCACAATTGAAACACCACAACCCCAATCCTATGGGAAAATCACAAGGACTATAATGTAGAAACTGAAACTGCTGAGGTTGAATCCCCACTAGATGAAACATCGAAGGCCATGGAACCTGAGGCCTTCCACTAGAATACTTTCCCTATGTATAACCCTAATGGATCTACTCTTGTCATAGATTTACCCCCAAGTGCATTCTATCAACTACATCCACCTTCTTCTGTACCTATAGGTATGTCGGCAAGGTGATGGGAGTAACTGCATACTTGAGAGAAGGAAGAAGTGCCTCCTCTAAGCATCACAACCGAGAATCCTCATCAAAAAATAGATCAAGAGAAAATAGAATGAGATCCTTGAACATGATCCCCAATTCCCATAATGACATACTCCCTTTCTAGAGGTAGAGTATTTCATGTCTCTTTTCATCCTTCATGATCGAAGAAAGAAATTCTACCTTGAACCCCTTATCGAAATAGACCTAGAGAACATAAGACTCCTTTCTATCCCCCATGTAATGTGTCCACCATTGACGTGCAACTACCTGCATCTGAATAACTTTAAATGGAACCTAGTACTCCATTGGATCCCAGATTAGGCTGAAGGTGATATCAAGATCCTCTAGACAAATCTCTATATCCATGTCCAAGACACAAACCTCATACTTTCCCAAGGTCTACCACTGGAAATCACATAACATTGTCTACCACTATTTGTTATCCTGCTTTGGATCAACCCTCCACTAATCAGCCAAATCTTCCTTCTGAGCCTCCACTGCTTGAGCCAATCATAGAAGATGACCTGGTTCCATAGCTAAAAGGTAAAAAAGGAACTCCTATTCATAAGTAGTATGTAATTTTGTTTAAGATACATTTTAACTAATTATTTATTTAAATTGCCCAAAACTCCCAAATTCAAATAATAATAGAAGTCATCATGATTCATGAAACTTTCCTAGGTTCTCTACACGGAAAATTTTTTAGCCTTACTTGGTTGTTCGGTAAGCTCAGAGTCATTTCATTGAATCATAGGGGCCCTAAAATCCCATGTCCAAGCCGATATTCCCTAGCCTATGTCACTCACCATGATCACCTGACATTGTTTCCATACCAACCCATGCAATACCGACTGTGCCTAACTCCAAACTCCGTCCTATCTCTCAACCATCACCTTTGATACCGTTATTTCATGACCCCATCCCTTCAAATATTCCCCTCTAGAGATAGAAATGGAGAAATAGAGATAATGACCCCTAGTCCCACCTCCAGTAGGCCCTGGGGTGGCGACCAACACTAAGGGTATAAAAATATCAAAAAATAGGAGGAATTACTATTTATATAGTAATCAAGATTAGGAGATAAGATGTATCAACCTCCAAAAAAATCTAATAAATATATATAAAAGAATCCAAATCCATACCACAGGAATATTTATAGTATAACTTATAGAAATATAATTAAAAACTCCAAAGTACTGGAAGAACAATGGTAAGAAGTGAAACAACAAATATCCTGACGCCCGAGCTAGTATGGTATAACATGGTCTGTGTAATTTTCCTAAAAACCTAAAAACAGTTATATATATATAGGGTGAGCATAAAAGTATACTTAGTAGGTAAATCCCAAGAATCTCATGAACAAGTGGGAGAAGCATACTAAATACCCTATGAGAGAACATCATAAACTCAAAATCACTTAAAAAGGTATACTATCCATCCCAACCTCACCAAAGGAACTCTCACCAAATAATGAAATTCAAGTAAAGTAAATTAGTAATCACATCGATGATAGGGTAACCTACACCACATCATATTGGTTAAGTGCTCATCCCTAATGGTGAAAGTATTGATGCTACCATGATCTTATAGAAGCCCTTCTTTCACAACCTACCTGCACACACCTGGGCCACATACCACATCCTGCCTGCAGACACTTGGCCCACAACTACATCATATCCCATCCATGGACACCTGGGCCACAAAACCACAACCTCATCCCAAAGGAACCCAACAAAGTAAAACATATATCATCTAGAATACACTTGGTAAAGAACACCTCTCCCACAGACACTTGGGCCTCAAAAATACAATACAACCTTCTCGAAGAGTCTTGGGCTACCACTTTATAGATGAGGGAGCATATAAGAGCCAATAAACATCCATCCATCCTCATACTGGGATGTTGGGAATGGTCACCCTCCCCCATAACAATGGGATTGTTCATCACATAGTTCTAAACATGGGCAGGGTGCATATTGAAATCAAAAGTATCTACATGTATATGTATAGGTACAAAACACTCAGCCCAACCTATGGTTTTTTCAAAACAAATAACCATCCCACACAAAAATTCCCTTACTACCACCTATAATGCATAATACCATAACAAGAATTATTTATACCATTATTTATTTAAAAATAAAAAATAATTGATTACATTCCTACACGGGAAACTAACAAACACAACACACTCTATAATCGTGAAGCAACCATACCAACCACTGCAAATGAAAAAGAGAGAGAGAAGGACTAGGGTAAAAGAATCCACTCTAACACCAATTCCTAATATAACGGTCTCTGGAAACACTAGAAGAAATGCCTGCACTAGGTAACACCGTCCTTATTTAAAATTATCCTTCCCAAAACATCCTCAATAGCCCCACTACACGAAAAGAACCACATCTAGTAAAAAAACAAAACTCAACCAGATTACAGTCCCACTACATAAAAAGTTCACCCATTCCACAATCAACAACCTCTCAAACTGATATTCCATTACACCACCCGTACCACCCCATACATGAAACCTATAGTAACCATCACCAAATCCACAGTCCCACTACATAAAAATTTCACACCATAACTAGAAAGACACCCCCCTTTCCCGCCCCTGCACCCACAACCATGCTTCCAACCGCAACACCATACAACCCACACAACGTACTGAAACCAAACAGAACCATATACAACACATAACCACATCTGTCAAATAGAGTGTATCCAAATTTGACCAACACTATTCTTTAATCCCACTTTCACAATTTAAGGGTGATCACAACACAGGTTTAATCATGGGGCATCCATTTATTTAACCAGGTGTATGTGATTAACCATATTCTCATATTTTCATCCATTCAATATAGGATCAATAACAAGTGAAAATTATTACCCGTGCATAAGTAAAGTCCACCAAAAACCATTATTTTCATAAGGATACATCCCATATGATTTAGAACAGGTATCAAAGATAAAAAATAAAACAAATGAACATCATCAATATCACCCCATCCATAATTTATTACTAAAGTAATTGGTCTGATTATCTTCGTTATTATCATCTTCCCCATACATCATTTTTCTTCATTAAATTGGATTCAATTGTACCCACAAGAATACATCAATACACCCACATCTCAAGATACACAATTAAAAGAGAGATGGAGGAGTTCCCACCTCAAGAAATACATGACTAGAAACTCCTCATTACACTAAAATAGAGGGGTGTGAGAAGAGCATGAATGAATCCAAGGGAAAACAAGACCTGAAGACCAAAAACAAAACACATGACTCAATAGGGAAGAAAGGATATGTGAACATGAAGAGAAAAAATAGAAACACATGGGGAAGTGAAGATCTTAGCACAGAAGATCCAGATCCTATATCAACAGAAGGAAATAGTTTTAATGGCCATTAAAGTAGGATCCTGATCAAGATTAAATGGTTTGACTATTTAAAAATCCTAGGAGAATTAGGATATTAAATATATAATTAATATCCTTTGAAATTCCTTGAGAAATTCTCAAAAAAGGTTTTAAACTCAATTAATGTCAAATAAAATTCAAGAAGGGTGAAATTGGAAAAACAAGAAAAAGATGGAAATGACTCGATGGGTAAGTCACCAATGTGAGTCAATGACAACGAATCACCGATAGTGAGTCACCAACAGGAACTAATAATAGTGAGTCATCGACATGACCCACCGATTCCAGAATCACCGACATGAGTCACCAACGTCCGACCTACCAACTCCCGACCTAGCAATACCCGGCCTACTAATACCCTACCTATTGACACCTGACATATCAGCACCCAGCCTACCAACACTAAGCCACCAACACTGAGCCACTGACATTGATCCACCAACGCTAAGCTACCGACATAAGCTACTGAAATTGAGTCACCAACGCTACCTACTGATGAAAAAACTAGAATTTTGGAATACTATAGAAATGGGCTATCGTTGCCACCCATAACACCCCAAACACTAGACATTGAAAAAGTAGCAGATCAGGGAGGTATACGACATTACAAGGATTCTTGAGGTTTGGAAGAGTTATATTGGGGAGGTTGTAAAACCCCACTCCTTACTGAGTTATAAAATTTTGTGGGAATTTTAATTTTAGGTCTAGAGTAGGGAACATTTTGTGAATAAGAATTTGGATCAGGAATCCAAGAATTGGAATATCTATAGAAAATGTTTTTTGTTAGTGGTTTAGGGATTGGAATGTTCCTCATGATTTTGGTTGGATATTATAGTAGTGGCTGGCTGGTTGGGCTATTAGAATATTTCATCCTCTGACCATTTATGCCATGTAGGACGAGAGAAACCTCATTATGAACCCTTAATCTGTCCTTTAATTCCATGAAGGTTGAACCCATTTAATGAAGGAATCTCAGATGAGGGATTGGTTCTGTCTATAATGCTTGATGAAGTGAATAGAGGATATTAATGCTATAACTAGGGTAGCTTGAGAGAGGGTATTTTCCTAGGATAATTCACAACATGACTATAAGGATCATTCCATGAATGTTTTATGGAATATGAATGGTCCCTATTCTCTAGGGATGGTAATATATTGAATCTTATAGCCAAACTATAAACCAGTCTTGGGTACCTCATTTTTAGTGTCTTTATTTTAATTCAACTGGTGGTCCATTTTAAGGAACCCATCTTGTTTATTTTACCTCGTTCATTAAAAGGAGAGTGGATAATCCCTCTATGGCCTTCCTATTATTTTCTTTGATACCCCATCTATTTGGGTGATTTAGGAGTGTTTCTTCATGTTTATTGATGGTAAGGTAATTCCTCTATACATACTTTATGTATTCCCTTATATTCCCTTTGATTTTTCTTGTCCATATAGGGATTTAGAGATACCATTTCACCAGTTCATGATAAAATCATCCCACTTGATTGGGATCTCATGTGCTTCTCATAGAGGAAATCTTGAGATGAGATAATCAACACACTATTCATCATTTTCATGAGGTATGTTATACAATGTTTTTAGGTTTCTTGGTTATTTTTGGAGAAATTAACCTTATATTAATGTGCTTTATTTGGGTATCTTTCATGGATTAGGTCCGCATGTGCATTCGGAGTGGACCAACTGCTATTTCTCATAGTTTCAACACTGTGACATGACCCCGTGAGTTAGTGTTGATTATTCCACTTTGTTATTTTTTTTAAATTTTTTGGTTTATTATTTGGTTGGTGTTTATTAATGATATAGGATATCATAGACTCATTATAGATTGGTACAATAATTGGATGTATTTATGGATAATTGATTGAGGTAGGTGGCCTTGAAATTATTTGAGTCTCTTGCTCATGTTGTAATTTTATGTTCATGTTCAATCATTTCTATATTTTTATACATGATACATGACTTGTGTGATCTCAACAAAAACAGGGATGGGGGTGTGTTAGTTTGATATTCAATGTATACCACATATATTGCTAATTAGTTCGATGAAGGTGCCCTAGTCAAATTAGCGACACTAGAATTTTTTATGGATTTCTTTGTGGCGTGAGTCTGAGTTTTTAATAGTAAGAAGTTTACCTTCTAAAATATGATTTAAAAATGATTTTGAATCAAATGTAATATTAATGGGAGATGGTTGATTTGATAAATAGGTTGTGAAAGGGAATTTCAAAACAATTGTTTTTCTAAATGGTGTTTTAACATATTTTGGCCAAGGGTATTGTGTGATTAATATGAAATGTGATTCCATTTAAAAATAGTTTGGTAAATAGTTTCTGGAATTTTTTTCCAAATTAAATATGAAAATTATTAGTTGATTTGTTTTTTTTTGTTTGAACTCATGAGGGAGACACTCTATTTTCTAAATCTTGGGTACTTTTTTATGTTCCCCTTGCTATGATTTCCTTTTTTGATGCTTGTTTCATGAAGATTAATGTTATTAGTAATGGAAAATAATGGTTTATTTTTGGTATTAATGTTGATGTTCGATCCATGTGGATGTGATATACCTCTTAGAGGGTAGATATGAGTATGAAAGAGGGATTTTAAACCAGAATGATGGGATGGGGTTGAGAGATGGAAGTAAGATTGAGGAACCCATGTAGGGTGTTTATGCTATGATGTGACCTAGGGAACACTAGTGGTTGCCCCAATGTCATGTTAACCCTTTAGAGGGTTGGTGTAGGGTGTTGGTAGTGATTATTCTAAATTAAAAATTAAAACCTGACTTTTTTATGTGAGACTAATAAAGCAACAGTGGAAATGATAGGTCATGTAATTGGAAGGAAGACCATGATCTTGTGAGATGGGTTTACTAGGATGGATAACCCATGCGGTATGTATATGATGTGTATGATGTTCCGAGGTGTAATACCTGGGTTTTATTCTACATAAGGTTTTGGGAAGAGAGGGTTCCCCTGATGTGTTTATTTATATATATAAATATATGATGTAATTGAGGTTTTGTGGTAGATTCTTTGGGTGTTTGTGGTACATTGTACCATGATGAGTAATTGAAATTTGGGAATACGACCTTTATTTCAATTTATATTTGATCTATAAATATAGGTTTAGGAAACAAGGTAGTGTTAAGATCGATGTTTATTAGAGGCCCAATACCTAGTTCAAGGTAGGGGCTGTGACCGCCAGCTATATAATTATTCTCATGGGTTTTGGGTAAGATGGGGTCCCCTAGGGTAGATATTTTGATTTTATATGGAAAGACACCCACTGAGTAGGATGATGATTCTATGTGAGTTATGTCCTTAGGTATATAATGATTCTAGGGATGGGTATATTTCCCATATGTGATTTCTTATGTTCGAGGGATGAGTATATATCCCCAAAGTGATTTTTTATGTTTAAGGGAAAGGTATATTTCCCAATTTTGGTTACTTATTCTTAGAGAAATTTTCCCTTTGGAAAAAGTTGGTATTATGTTCAATTACTATTTATGGGTAAGGAATTAGTCCCCTAGGTGGTAATCAAAATATTCTTAAAGACACTCCAGAACTGGCCGAAGTAGGTATGGCAATGGTTCAAGGTGGTCTGAATAACACCCAATGACCTAATATATATGTTTTTTATGAATTTTGATACATTTATGGGTGGTTTTGTTTCTTAAGAATTATTTAACCTTATATATGTATTTCATGCACATTAACTTGATCATAGAAGAACTCATTATTGTTAAGGAATTAGATATTTCTTACTAGTTCATTGGACTCAACCCATATCCTTGTACCTGACATGGGATTTAATGTATGTGGGTATACCTTTATTTTTACTCTCAGTGCATAAGTTTTTCTTGGAGCTGGACACATGAAATAAGTGTGGAAGGTTATGGAGGTTGATGATTCATTAGTATGACTATGTGAGTTGGGTTGGAGGCTAATGTATTTTATTTTCAGTTATTATTATTGTTCCATTTTTATATTATGCGTAATTAATTAATTTATTTTATACTAATTTTTTAGGTTTCTATTCATCATATAGATAGATTTAATAATCTATATTTTACCTTTTGGAAGAGATATTTGGATCATTTTTTATATCTATAGGTTTTTGGGATGTCCATTATATGGATGGGTCCTACAAAAGTTTTGGTAGTTTCGGTCATGCTTCCATAAATTATTTTAGAGGGAAAAGTCTTTGAAAAATTATTTTAGGACCACACTACAAGTTAAAATCCTCTAGAATACGGGGAGCAGTGCCTATGGTCATATAATGTCCCCATGTAGGCACTATTTGAGAGGATCTAGCTCGAACGTTATAGATGAGGTATTTTCTTTCTTTATAAATTTCTCAAGGGAGAGATCATATTTTTATTTTTCAAGAGAAGTGTGATAAGTAACTTATTAAAAAGTTCTTTCATGGAGAGTTTGAGACTAGTTTCTACACATATATTAGTAGGAACGAAGTTTTATAAAGATGATCAAGGAAAAGAAGAATATCAAATATAATTTTAAAAGCTTATTGGATGTGAATTAAACTTGGTAGTTTCAAGGTTGAATATATTCCACATTTTTACCCTTCATTTTAGATTTAAAATTAAAAAACTTTTATGGCTTATGGATAGAAAATGGATCATTAGATATATAAAAGTCACAAATAGTTTTTAGATAGAAATATTACAAAAAATGAGACTTGAATTTGTATGGTTATGAAATTGTAGATAAGGAAAGAGGTTTTGATGAGAGAAAATAAACATCTTCTAGAGTGTTATTTCTTGGTGATATGTATGTTTGATATCACATAAGGAATTATAATTTTTAGTCCTTTAGCACTACTGAGGCAGTGTGGGTGGCTTTAAGTATAATCATTACTCAAATGATGTGGATGAAAACCTAGTTAGAATACATCAAGATGGAAGTTATTTTAACACTAATTTTGGGTTTTGATAATAAAAAATTTATAAATTTGAAGAATAATCTCATTAAATATTCAAGTTATTATCACATTTATCTTAAATATAAATTCATTAGATAACCTTTGGAGAGTAATGATCTTAAGTTGAAATTTTCTCTTACTTTGAGATAATTGAAAATGAGTTTTCCAAACCATTGTTGAAGGAATCATTTTAAGGACTAAGTTTAGAAATGATATTTCAATATCCTCTATCACAAATCTAAGGTATGGTTCCATATACCATATCTCATATTGTTTTTTTATATCATTTTCAATTTTGGGGGGAAATTTGGTAACATAAACCTCTTTTTGAAAGTTTTTTCCTATGTTTTTTTAAAAAAGGGATAATATATATAAGGTGTGTATCAATTGAAATGTGTTTTTATTAAGGGGATAATGTATTTAGGATATTTTTAAATATATATAATATATATCTCAACATGGGGTATGTTTGAATAGTTTTAATAGTTTTGTTAAAGTGTATGCATGAAATTTATTCTTCCTAGGTTACATGAGATGATCTGTGAAATTAAGGATATATTTGAATGTAATTGATGGTGATGATAAATTATTGATTATAAATTATATTTTTTCAAGTGTTTTCATATCTTCTAGAATATCTATGATTGATAAGTTTAAATTTTGGATGTAATTCACTATTTTATGGATAACATGAAATTATTATTTGATATTATATTTTCTTATAGGGAATATTCTTATGTAGGATTTGAATCATTTAACGGTGTTCTTTTTTAATAATTTATAGTTTGAAATTTATTTTTTTTCCTTGGTTGAAAATAAAATCCAAAGTGGTAGATTGTCAATAGTAAGTGAAATTTAATTGATATTTGGGGTGAATGTTGAGGAAATATGTTGTGAATAAAGGATGAAGTGGGTATGGTTAGTGCATTGGATTTTTTTAAAAAACATAAATTATATTCAATCACACTTATTTTATGATAATTGTTTTGGAAGTTTTAATTTGGTTGGAATCAGTTAGATGTTATTTAGAAAAAGTATAGAATCATTTGAATTAAATCTACCTTGTTATATCTCATAATAGAAAAATTGATAAGTACAAAAATGTATGAGGTAATATATTCTTAATAAATTTTATTTTTCTCCTGTGATATTCTAAGCCTTTCTTTGAGGTTTTTATTTGCATAAGTAATTATGCACCGCATATGATTTTTTTGGGCCACTTATCTTTTTTTAAGATATGTATGTTACGTGTAAGTAATTTTTTTTCATGTAAAATATTTATGTTACACATAATATATTTATATTATGTGGAATATTTTTTAGTGATGTAAAATATTTTCCACATGTAAGAATATCTACTCACATATAAGATATTATTTCAGGGTGTATTATATTGGGACATTGTAAATTTTTGAAGATTAGTTGCAATAATATTTTTAATAGTTTTAGAAAAATTTAAATAAAGATTAGAAGACTTCACGAGATGATATCAATGGTTCATTATGTGTTTAATATTTGTTAGAGTATCATTAAATTAAATATTATGATTCCATTTAATCTAAAATATCAAATATCCAAATATCATGATTCCATAATGTGATTATGGAAGCATAAGATTTTCCTAGAGAATTATGTCACTAAAGAAGGATCCATGATCGCAACCAGATCACTACACCTTCCATGAACACATGGAGTCAATTTGAAAATTATTTATATATTGATTTTCATGTAATATTAAGAATATGTTTTTAGATGTTCTAAGATGTGAATATCATAAATAATAATGTTGGGAATTTTAAATTATATATTTGACATTCAAATTTGGGAAAATG
Source organism: Viscum album (assembly GCA_963277665.1). NCBI lineage: Eukaryota > Viridiplantae > Streptophyta > Magnoliopsida > Santalales > Viscaceae > Viscum > Viscum album. Next base: position 213,399,154 of record OY728123.1, read on the forward strand.
ATGAAGAAGACTTCGAGTGCGGTGGACCTGAATTATAAAACAATATTTTTCAATGGGAATTTAGATAATTAAGTATGGAAATAATATTCACATAGTACTATGAATAAAAAATAATTGAAAATTTATAAGATAGCAGTTGGTAATTTTTTAGATGAACCAATACACTACTACATTGGTTGTATTGAAGAGAGTGAGAATAATAATATAAGAAAAGTGGTTCTTGATCACTTATATATAATAAATAAAAGAAGAAGAAGATCAGACTTATGATAGTGCATTCTCAGAAGAATAAAGAAGCATAATGGGAACATACTAAAAATACGAAGTGGTTAAATACTTTCCTATTATTGGAAAAAGTTTCTAAAAAATTATTACTATGAGGGATACACATACACCATTGTGAGAATACATCATGTAAAAAGTTCATGATTATCTCCTAATTATTATTATCTAGATTATTGTTTCTAGTGGACTATGTGATCATAGGTTTTTCTATAATATTACATGGATTAACTACCATTGATGATTAGTGAACCATGTAAAATATTTGATGAATTGTCTATGTGTGCATGTGGTTGTGTACTTAAAAAAATTCAAAATAGTCTAACTAATAATGAATTTTTATTAAAGGTAAATCATAAAATAAATTTTAATCATTAATTCACCTAACATAGTTATTTCACTAATACTTTTTTTTATATTTTCAAATACAATCACACTCAAACTACTATTAATCCAATGAAAGTAGAAATAAATTATTAAAATAAGAGTTTTTGTTAAATGATGTACAAAAACCAAGAATTTAAAATAGTTATCTTTACCATGAATTGATCATTGAGAGGTATTTAGACCTAATTTTTAGGGATAATAGTAGTGGGAAGAGAAGAAAATAAAATTATATAAACCCTAAAAAAAATCCTAAATAAGAGACTTTGTTCAATTATGACCTTCGAAATCACTTCCTTGTCTACCTTACTTTCTTCTTGTAGATTCTATCTCCTATACTTCATTCTTGGTTGGTAAGACCTCATGATATTATTTCCCCTATGAATTTAAATATATTCCATTATATTTTAGGTTCCCTAAAAGAATATTTCTGAATTATTTTTTCACTTACATAATTAATAATATAACTATAGGGCATCAATATTTCCTGATTCATGATTTTCTTTAGGTTCCCTTTGAAAATATGATTTCCCTATGTCATTCAGCTGATCTACATGGATGAAATTTGTTGAAGATATTTTAAAATAGTTTACCTATACAAAATTCTATTCATTTAATTTTTCAATGGGCATGACCCTTATATGAGTGGCTCACTCAAATTTCTCTAAGTGGTGAACCTTATTTTCTAACTAATAAATCTTACATTCTAGTTGAATTCACTATTACATTTGACTAAAATGACATTTATTCATTATAGAGGCCAAGTAAATGTCTATTTCACATTGGTAGATTGTATATTATGTTTCCCAAAAATTTTCAAATTCTAATGTATATATGTATAATGAATTTTATATAGAGTATTTGAACTCTTTCAATCCCATCCTTGGATAATATCTTGAGTACATAGTCATAATTACTCTTATAGAGAGTAATATGAATCTCACATTTTCCATCCTTTTATAATTTATACATATTCATTATTAATATTAAATAATCTAGGCTGTCGTATAATGAATCTTACTCGTGGAAATATTTTAAATTAAAAACCTCGAAAACTATATATATTTCTTCCCAATTGGAATAATGACTCTTATTTCCTCTAAGGAAAATTAAGGTTTGTTTTACACATTATTCTATGACTTTTAGCAATCTTTACCCAATGTATATTCCGGATTCATCTTCATATCATATCTTAATCCAAGATATTTTCTCTTCAAAATACATAATAAAGGATAATAAATAGCTATCCATACATTTCAATCCATAAATTAAATAAATACATTAAATGAACAATATTTCAATTTTAAATAATATTAACCAAATATAATGAAACTACACTTTAACTCTAAAAAATCCTAAGAATAAATTGATTAATAAATATGATGGAATAAAATTATTGTAATATTAATAAGGTATATTTTATTTATTTCCTCCATAAATTCCACCACACTTAAATCTTGGAGTCCTAGAAAAGTGAACATAAAAAATGTTACTAAATAAAAGTCCAAAACACTATCCAATACCCATTCCCTTTTCAATATCCATTTTAATCAAACTCATCATGCCTATTAAATGTACCAAATTATATTATCTTAATTAATCAATTTTAATTAAATTCAACTCTTTTCATCTTCACATAATCATTTTTTCCTACCTTCCTATAAATATTTCACTCAATAGTCAATGTATGAATATAATGTTTTTCTCATTACAAGATTATGTATGGGTCACCATAGGCTTGATGAGATCTGAAATATCTATGCAATGGGCTGAGTACTTACATTTAATCATGATTAAATTTCAAGGTTTTTATATGGATAAGGATTAGTGGGTTCTGTTATTAATGGATTATGATGCAAAATAAGGTGGTTTGGATCTTAAAATGAAGTACAATGCATGGTAGCATTTTATACTAAAGACTGTATCCTCACTCTCACCCATAGTAATTTATCTATAACACATTATATTTTTAAATTAAATATCACAAATTTATTAATTCGATATCAATAAACATTCCTTATTTTTATATAATTCAATAACATTTCTTTTTTCAGTTCTAATAAACAAAATTGAAGGTAGAGTGTAATACTTTATTTTCAAGCATTTCTATGAACTTAATTTTCCTTAGATTAGAAGATATTTTCCTTCAATTTACATAATTTTTTTATTTTTACATAATATGTGAAAATATTTCCATATATTACACAATTAACTCCTCCAAATCCATGCATAAACAATAGATTAAATTTCTCATAGAGGTTCAGTTTAGATAAACCATCACCCTCCCCCAGACTTCAATTAAAACTTGATCATAAATTAACTTATATATCTAGTTAGATAGATATTTGGGAATGAAAATTGGGTACTAAATAAATTAAATTGTGGTTATAATGCGATAAAAAGTTTCATATTTTATGATAGAACAAAAATATGGATTTGTTGTAATAAGGTATTTTTAACCAAAAGAATGCCTCAATAATTTTTAACATAAGGTATTTAATGCTACAAGGTTTTGAATGGATTAATTAGTAAATTATGTTTATTAAATATTAGATTGATTCTATCAATAATTGAGGGAATCAATGATTCAAAAGCCTCATAGGTAAGTTATTTTATTATAGGGATGTATTTTAGTGTATAATATTCAAACATCAATTGTATTTTCCAAGATTTATATACATTAAATTTGAAAATATGTTTATTTTTGAATTTATTTAAGTTGATTCATAAGACAAACAAAATTTTGAAAATTATAATAGGTTGAAAATTCCCAGGGTATTAAAATTGAGCTCCAAAAGTCTCAAAACACCAAAAGAAAAAAGAATGAAAAAGGAAAAAAATAAATGAAAAGGAAAAAAATTTAAATTCTAAATAATATAAAGGTTTCTCGCCCCTTACACTTGATTGATTAAATTACCTCATAATATTATAAAATATGTATTAGTTTTAGTATATGAAATATATATAAGATAATCAACATGTGTTAGAGAAAGGAACAACCTAGGGGTTTTATTGGCAGATAGGTCAGAGGTTTGTGATCTCCTCCACTGGTTCATGTGGTTCATTTCCATGATGCTTCTTCATCTAATTACCATTAATAATAAATGTAATATTTTATCCTTTAAATATATATACCACCCCAAATGGGTATACATTAGTGAAAATAAAAGGATCACTTTATCTTTGAAAAATCTTACCACTCATATGATTACATTTATAACTGAAAATTAGAACATGGTTTTCCTGATAAAAGTCTTTCTTATAAATTTATTTATAATGGGACATTATATTTAATTACTTATAAAATATATATTTGAAAAAATATACTCTTTAGATTTCTTAGAGCTCCTGAATCATAAGTTTTCTCCCTTTTCCAGCTTTTTCCAAATCTATATTCACTTATTTATCATTTCAATAGGCCTTATATTCTAAATTCCACGTAGATAACTATTTATATAGATTATTAGATATAGGATAATTCTAATTAGATTTTTTTAATTTGTTCTATAATCCCAAAAGGTATCTTCTAACCTTTTGTTATAATCCTACATATTAGTATTTACAGTCTTTTTCGAGATTCGCTTCATTTTTGTGTTTGAAACATCAGTTTGTATGTTAGTTTGAGGGTTATACAGTGTTGATTTATTATGATATATTCTATTATTTCTTATCAAATATTACATAATCCCATTGAAAAATTGGGTTAATTGGATACTAATGATTTCTCTTCGGACTCCAATTCCCCAAAATATGCGAGTCCCAATAAAATCACAACAAATAATATAATCCTTAGTTTTGGTGGATTTAGTTTCCACATATTTTAAAAACATTACACCTCTAACATAATGTAAGAACTTAAATATGACATAGGAAAAGGTCCCATAAATTTTATGACATAAAAATAAAAAATTTCAATAAATATTATTGGCCTTTGAGGAATTTTCTATCTCTGGGATATTTTACCAGTAAATTATCACAACATAATTTTGTTGAAAAGTTGAATATCACCTTTAAAAAATATGAGAAAGTATATTAAATATTCCAAAAATTTACTAGTAATTATTCAACGTCCAATGTGGCCTCCCTGAGCTAAATTATGAAAATATTATAAGAAATATTACACATAAATCTAATAAAAATATATTTTGATCATTTTAACATTAATAATTTTATAATGGTATGGGTCCTCTCAAATATAAATCCTTGAGATAACCATGAGTTTATTGGTTTAATGTTGGTTCACGAAACATGGTATGTAAGAAGTTACCAAAACATTTACCATACCAGTATACCATAATATTTCCCCTTTAATCAAATAAAACATCTCTCATGGGATGGATTTATTAAATGGAGTTTTATCTATAATTTCCACCTTGGTTGTATGGGGTAACCTAATCAAGTGACTTTACACATGATTATTTTCTCATTTTTATATTTAATCTCAAAATAAAACTATTGGAGTAGTAACATCCATCAAATTAGAAATAGATTTTATTTTATATTCTTCATCTGATATATAAGGGGTGAATGGTTAAAGGAAATAGTAACCTTAGTACTAATAAAATATAATCTAAATTTATCCAAAATTAAAAAAAATAAGAACTTTTTTAATGGTTGTATAATTATTTTTGATTGTATCTATTGTTATTGAGGTGTATAAAACGAAATTATGTCCTCTAAAATTTTTCATTGGCTACATTTCTCCTACAACATGGTTTAAAGTATCATATAAAAACTCAAAGTGGTGCTCCCTATTGGGTGTTTACATCACCTGGGGTGTGGTTAGTTTGTAGTTTCATTTATAAATTATTTCCTACAATCATCATCAAAAGTAAATTCAACATATATTAAAATTAATACAAAAATGGTGAAATAAATATTACTAAAATAATTGTTAATTATTTTATATAATCTTTTATATTCTTGAAAATACTAAACACGATACACATAGGTTTTGTAGGGAAATGCATTGAAAACTCTAATTTTTGATTTACTGACCTCAAACCTATGTTTTAAAATACGATGTTCTAAAACTATTTCTATTTACACCATAAAATGGAACCATTAAAATTTTTAAAAAAACATTTTAATGTATATTTTCAAATCATTTTCACGATTCCCTAATAAATGATTGAATTAATTTCCAAATATAGTATAATTTTCAAGGAAAAACTTTAGATAGTCTTCTATAAGATCATAAAAAATGATCAACACATATCTTAGAAATGTACCTAGTGAATTGAACAATACATATAATATATTTATGTAACAAAATATTTCATAATAAAATGTAAAAGTATTCTTTTCTTATTACTCATGTGAAATGTAAACCTGGAAGTATCCTAAAAATCCATCTAGAAAATAGTAGTGAGTTTTTACTAACAATATTTCTAGAATTTGTTTAATAAAGGTAGTGAGAAAATGATATTTTCTAGTGATATGGTTCAATTTACTATAGTATATACAGGACATTCATATTGAATCTAACATTAATTAGATAATTCTTAACATTATCAGTAATGATTAGTATATCTTTCTTAGGAACTATTTTTATGGGACTAACCCACTAAGGGTTATATATGAGGTATATTATAACTGATTCTAATTTTTTTTCTATATCATTATTAACAACCTCTATTATGATTAACTTGAGTATTTTTATGGAGTTTCATAACGGTTTTTGAATATTATTCACGATGAATTACATACAAGAATATTTTTGGAATTATCCCCAGGATATCTCTAAAATTTCTGCCTATAATATGCACATTTTCCCTTTAAAGTCCTATATGTTTTTTTTTCTATCCCAAGAGATAGGTTGTTGGCATTGATTATAGTATGATTTCTTAAAACATATATTTTAATTAAGTGGGAAAGTGTTTTAAATCCATATTTGGGGGATACACTAATGATGAAATTATATTTGACTTCCTCACCTCTATTTCCTTGGATTCCTATATAGAGGATGAAACATAATATCCTTTATTAGAGAATAAATAAACAAAACCATCAATAATGTTAGAAGTTACATATAATAATCCATTATTTGAGTTTATATTTCTTAAAAAAAATAAAATTTAATATCTTGTTTCACATGGAAAATTGAACTGAAAAAAACTTTGATATATTTTAGTATTAAATATATCTATTATAATATAGATATTAAGTTAGCAAGGATAAATAGAATTAACAAAATTATGAAATCTATAGAATTGACATTAATTATTAGAATTATTCCTTATGAGGTTCATTTTTTAGGTCTTATAAAGGAGGTGAAGTCACTAGGGTTTTCCCTATACCAATCCCAAGATGAACTTCATCGTATATTTCATGGATGAAATCACATGCAGGAGAAGTTCAAGCTAGCATAAATCACAAAAAGATCCATGCTTTTTGAACCAACACATTTGAATTACACCACCGATTATCTTAGCCTTAGATTTTATGAGTTAGTTTTGGAGGAATTTTTAGTATAATTTATGATGATTTAAATAAGTAATTTTTAATTTCAAAAATAATTATTCTCATTATTATTTATTTTAATAAATTTCATACTTAAGAAATACCTTTTCTAAAATTCTTCTGCAATATGAGTTTTTACATTAAAATTTATATTTATCACTATTATAATTTTAATTTTATAAAATTAACTTCATTTTTATATTTATTATTCCAAAATTAGTTTAGGATGAATTTTTGGGATTTTTCTATAAAGTTTAATTTTTGAGTGAATAGAACAAATACAGTTGTTAACAATATTATAAATTTTAGGACATCATTATGATATAAAAATGTATTAAAAATTTATAAACCCTTTTTATAAAAAATATTTCTATTTAATAATTTTATAATTTATCTAAAAATATTATATTTTAGTTATTAACCAATGCTTGAAATATTGGAACCTAAGTGATATTTTATTATAGTTAAAAACAATTTTTTTAGCATTTTCCTTTAATCAAGTATTCAAAAAGTGTAATTTTTTTTGGATTAATTTTAGAGTCACATAAATATATTTTTTTTATATAAAATAATAAATTTCATGTGAATAAATACTATAAATTATTTTTGTTTAAATTCATTTTTAGTTTTAAAAAGAATTTTTCCCTAAAAACTATTTTTGTTGTGTTAGGGGAACTATTATTTAAATTCAGTTTCACCACCTATTAAAATTTAATCAGGTAATTTTTGAAAAAAAGTTTTGAATCATCATGTTAAAATAGGTTAATATGGTCCATTTCATTTTTTAGTCATAATAATATATTACCATAGTAAAATTTAGTCACCACGGAAAATGAAAAAATGTGCTAAAATGAATAAATTAAGTGATAAGTTCACAATAAATCAAAAAAAATTACTTTTAAATTGGTTTATAAATGATTTATTGACCACATAATTATCTATTGTCAATTTGTATCCATTACAAATTTACATTCCTTAATAATGACTTTATTTTCTATATTAATAAATTAATATTATAGAAATTCCACTTCTCTCACTTATAAAAATATCCCTCCCTAATCCATTTAAATTTAAAAAAAATTATAAATATCCCTTATAATATGCCATATTTCCTTCCCTAAAAATCATTTCCCATGTTTTTCATCTTCTAATCCTTAGATATTTTCCAAATCCAATCAAAACTGACAAGGCTTCTAAGAGAAGAGATGATTTATTATTTATATGCACCAAATTATTATTATTATTTTATATTTATCTTATTCATAAAACTCTTATAAATTTAGATTTAATTATTTAATAAAATATAAAAAATATAATTTTGATTCTATAATGATTATAATATAAGAGAATCACTTCATAATCCTACACATCTATTGATTATATCAAGTTTTTGTTTGGGTCGGTTCTACCACCTACATGAATGATATTATAAATTTTTATCACAGATTAATATGGAAACTTAATTACTGATATAATATGATATTAATAAGTAAATATTTATTTTTTATTTAATTTTGAAATTAAAATTTATATCATTATTAATATACCACCTTTTATTCTTTAAGAATTTTTAAAAGAAATCATGTTATGTGTTTCATTTGGAAACTGTAACCAAAACTACCATATAATAGAACTTTAACTTAATAAATTATCATGGAACTTATATTATATTACATTTAATAATATAGATATGATTAACCAATTAAAATATAATGGTAACTTGAGCCATCATACCAAAGTAGACGAGAAAAATTGATAACTACTTTCAACGATTATCAATATTAACTAAAAATATGTAACAAATATTTAATAAATAAATATATAAAATTAATGTAAAAGAAAATAAATATAAAAATGGTTATGAAATGTATAGTAAATATTTATATTATTATTATAAAAGAGGTGTGATCATTTCTGACTAAGTAGGAATCCATGGTAAGGGTTTCATCAACTCAATTCCCTTTCCATTGACTCATAATATTTATTGAATATAATATTTAATGTTTCTTTTATTATTCCGTTTAATTATTCTTTATTGAATTTTACTTTAATTTTAGGGTAAAATTACCTCTTTACATAAAAATATTCTTCTTTTATAGATTTTATTCTCTCTTAAGATATGTTATTGTTTAGAATAATTGACATTATTTCTCATGACTATTATTTTCCATGCACATATTATTTATACTATTTCAATAACGTTATTATATATACCTCAATGATTTATTATGGAAATTTTTAACCATATTTTATTTTTATTATAAAGGTATTAAATGGAATATTTTTAATATTTTCTACATGATCCATTTTTATGTTTTTCATAAAAGTGGTAAAGGAATGTTTTTTAGTGTTTACCGCTTGAATTGATTTCCAACCACAATGTATATACATTATTATTAAGATTAGATTACAAGTTTACATGGTTTTTGAAAGAAAATACTCTTCTATTTTTTTTAAATTTTTTATTTTTAAAATTTTCCAAGAGAAAAGGATATTTCTTATTTTTTTTTGAAATCATATTTCTAATGAATTTATAAAAATATTTTTCATCTTTATCAACATCATTTAATGGTTATTATACTTCACAAGGGAAATTTTCTAATAATACCATAAAACTTCTTTCTCTGTGTGGATTATGTTGATATTTTAATAAAATTTTCAAGAAATTCATTTCTTTCCCTTGGCTTAATCAAGCTATGATGGAATGATGAATGCTATTATGTTCTTATGGAATACATATATATGGTTCATAATTACATGATGGGTGGATCTGTTATATACCTCCAATTAAGTGGGTAAATATTTATATCCTATAATATTATTATGATGTTATGTGTTTACTTTCTTGTATTTATCCATGTGCACAATGTTACAATGAAAAAACATTGTATCATTTTCACCAACTTTTTCATGGACATATTTATGTAAGTTCCATGTCCACAATGTTATACTTTTCTAGGATTATATTTATGACACATTTATATATTATGAAATATTACTATGTTATGTTCCATCGATCATTATTATCACTTTATATCTCAACATTTTTAATCCATGGTATGTTAATGATATTTTAGGGCCTTATTTACATCTATTATGCCTTGTATAAAATTCTTATGACTCTAGGATCTTGTTGATAACATATTTCTCCCATGTTCATGTTGTATCATATGATTATTATCTAACTCATTATAATTAATTGAAAATTTTCCCATTTCTAGTAATTATATCTCACTATTAATTTTCTTCTCATTTAATAGAAAATTATATGCAATCATTTTTGTTGAGGGAAGTTTTATATAGAGATGTTTGTGGGAGATGATGAATCAATAGTGTGAAATAAGTTGTTTATATAAATAATATAAAAAGATACTAAAGAATTTGGTTTTGATATGTTAATATTATTTGTGATATTTAATGTTTAAATTATGAAAATTAAATATAATATATTCATGTTTATCTTAGGTCACCCAATTAATTCATCCTTACATTGGTGCACATAGTTGTGAGGTCCCTCCAAATTGATTTTCATGGAAGTATTAGAAATTTATATTAAAATACAAAAAATATATAATGGATCAGGTTCCTTAGAGTGTGATAGTGTGAAGTCTATTAATGTGGATAATTTATGGAATGATAAATATTGAATTAGAAAATGTCCTTACAAAATACAATTATAAGAGTTACTTTATGAAAATTTATTATTGTCTTTTTTATCTTCAAGATGGGTCTCCCCATAATGAAAGAAGATTGATACAAGTTATTATACTCCTCTATATTCAAAACATAGAAGTAAGTTGATAATATTGTATTATATTATCTAACTAGAATATATTTAAGTACTCATATTGGGATTTAGTGGATCCTTTTACAAGTTAAACAACCACTCCTATGATTTTGGGTTCTCCCATATGCAAAAAAATAAAAATATAATGTGTTAATATATTTATTGAGGATCAAAAATAACATAATGTATCTTTCAAATTAATATATCCAAATTTAAAATGGATATATAATGTACCTTTATCTTGAAAAAACACTTCTTTCTAAGTTCAGTCTTTCATTCCATTAAGTAGTATCTTTTTGGTGGAACTTTCCTGAAGGAACAAATCATATTTTGGAATTTTATTGAGAGATTCAAGTTGTGGTATGTTGATTTCAACTTTAAATAATGTTCTTAGAAAATATATTTGAATTTACTCCACATTTATATTACATGATTAGATCATTCTCTAGAGGAATGGTATTAGAAAGTCTCTCTTTTGACTAGTATATTTTTTTCAAGTGTGTTAAGGTTTTTTTACTTACAGACATTTCTTCCTTCTCATTTTCTATCTCCTGCTTGTACTAGTTTCTATATTCTTTTTTATATTCCCTCTCATTCGTTTTAGAATCATTTTCTTCATTTTTTGTCATGGTTGGGTTGGTTATTCTTGGGATCAAATTTGGAAATATGGTGAATCTATATACCCCTTATAGTTTTTACCAGGATTGAATCACCATGGGGGTTTGAAACTGATTGAGTAAGTAATTTTACTGGGTTTATAGAAAATATATCATGAATTATTACTATAATATTACTTAACCAATTCACATAATTTCTTAATTCCTCAAATTCAACACCTTTCTAGTTTTGTATAAGTGGTTGTCAATTAGTTGAGGGATACTTAAAGGGAATTATTTTTTAAAAAAGGGATTGTATTATTTCTTGGTTTTAAAGATACTTATATGATTTTTGGAATGGTGTAGTTTCTGTATTTTATACTAAAATTCTGGTATGTTTTATATTTGTTAATTCCTTAATCCATATTTTATTTAGGAATCATATATCCATTATTTCTTTGGCTATTAGAAGATACTTTGTAGATAGGTAGATATACAACTTTGTATTCCTTACACTTAAGAACATTGGTCAGTATAGTGGGTTGGAGAATAATATAAAACACATTCATTTATAGGTGATTACTACTCATTGGTTTTGTTAAGAAACATTTTCCTAACTAGAGTGGTTAGTTACACATGTTTTGAATATATATGGGGTAATTTATAAGAACATACCTAATGTAGTCCACTTATTCCCACACCCCCTGTACCAAATTATTATGAATTATGGTCCATATTATAAATTAGTCCTTTAGACTATACTAATGTCTTTTCAGTCAAGAATCCCCCTAATAATGAATCTTATAGATTTCAATCACTATCAAGTAGGACTTGATTGAAAAAGACATAAAAATGATGGTTCTAAATGGATTTGTGGGGGAATCCATCACACAAATTATTGAATCCTTCATAGTATTTGAAGAATCATCACTTTTTTTAATGTAAAAGGATTTTGGGTTATAAAAACTTTCCATTCATCTTTTTTATATTCAATGTTATGGGTGATTTATGTAGGATCTAAATAGTGATGTAGATGCTCAATATACAAGAGGGGGGGTGAATTGTACACTTTAAAAATTCCTTTGGAATCTTTAAAGTTAGTTATGAATAACTATAGTTTCCTTAAGATAAGGAAAGTACTAAGTTAAACAAAGTTAAAAAAGTCAAATTCACAACACCTCTAACACCCAATGTAAACTTGGAAAGAGATTCCGAAAGTAGGTTCCAGAAATATGGTTCCAAAAATTGAAACTTAACAAAAGATTACAATATGAGATTCTACCTTAAAGCGTATAGAATCTAAAAGAAACAGAGTACAAATAAGGAAGTATAAGAAAGTTATAATTTCCTTATAATACAAAATGCAGCGGAATATAAACAAGTAGTTAAAATACAAGTAACAATATATAATTCTTTTAACCCAAAGAGAAGGGTATCCAAAAACCTTGGATAAAGGTCCCTTGATTTATACTTTCAAGCAAGTCTGTCTTAACCACACCAGGGTAAGCCCTCGATACGAAGATCAGAGTCTCTGTCTTGCTATCCCCGCAAGACCTCAACTTCAAGGTAGTTGGCAACCTCTGTCTTCACCAACATTTGGAGTCGCACGAAGCTTTGAGAGTTAATAAGAGCCTCTCTCTCTAGAAATCACTTCAAGCATGTAGTCACATGAGTCGAAGATCTGTCAGCCTTTTTATTGCACCGAGCTCTTTCAAATGAGCTCATATTTATAGGTAAGGTCAGATCCTTCTCCAACGGTCATATTTTACTTAAAGATCGGAGGGACCTGTACACGTGTCACTTAGACAACGATTAGTTTATAACAAAATAGACGACATCGTTTCATAACAAAACAAGTGTAACAGAATATACGACATTATTTTAAAATCTAACATAAAAGTTCTGAATGAAAGCTTTGGAGTGAAGGTTCGGAGTGTAATGAAAAAAATATAGTAGACAAATTATAGAAGTGTAAGCAAAATAAAAGTTCGGAGTCTAACCAAAATATTTTTCAGTGTCTGAATTAATTCAGTGTGTATAAAACAAAGATAATCGGATTCTGTTTACTAGGTGAATTCGGAATGAGAATTCAGAATGAGAATTCGTCATCAGAATTCATAATGAGAATTCGTCATCAGAATTCGTAATGAGATTTCTTCAACAGAATTCGTAATGATAATTCCTCATTAGAGTTCGTAATGAGAATTCGTCATCAGTATTCGTAATGAGAATTTTTCATCAGAATTCGTAATGAGATTTCTTCAACAGAATTCGTAATGAGAATTCCTTATTAGAGTTTGTAATGATAATTCGTCATCAGAATTCGTAACGAGAATTCTTCATTAGAATTTGTAAGGAGAATTCTTCATCAGAATTCAGAATGAGAATTCGTTGTCGAACTTCATAAGGATTCATATCCTGAGTCTGGAGTAGAACTTAGTCAGAGTTCGTATCTAGAATTCGGAATGAAACTTCCTTACAGTTCTTATCCAGAATTCGGATCCTAAAACAGAATGCTCCATATCAAAGTTTCAACGATTCCGAGAAAATTGAAATGAATCCTAATCTCATACTTAAGAAATATATGGATGAAAATATGATAAGGATAATTTTTCTTATAAAAGCGATTTTCCTTATAAAAGAAATTTTCCTCAAGAAAACAATTTTCCTTATAAAAGCAATTTTCCTTAAGAAAACAATTTTCCTAAAGGTAAGGTATTTGTGATTTTCAAAACAAGAAGGAATGAAAAAGTCATAAGGAAAACCTTACTGACTCAACAATTTAAACATTTGTATTTCTGTATAAAGGACTTGGGAATCGATGATTGAATTTTTGTGATGAGGCATGACTGAATGGTGGTTGTAAATTTCCATTAGCTAGCCATTGGAGTTACTGCACGTCTGTAGACAACTGTAGACCCCACTAACTAGTCAGTGCGCCTAGTTCATGGTTGAATTAAATGCACCCCATAGGTTTTCATTCCACATTATTTAAAACCTTATTTATTAACATGTTCTAACACTAATGCACCTATTTTTAATTTTAAACTCCTATTATTCCCTCTAGATCTCTCTCATTTTTCATTGTTTAATTATTTAACCTTGAAACGATCCAGTGATACAAGAATGGTGAGTTTTATCAAGATCTACTTCAAATTTTTTCCATTCTTATGATATGTGGATGGATCTATTTTGTTTATAATTATTCGATTATGAATACAATATTATTTCATAGATTGGTGATAGATCTAGCATTTTGATGATTCCAATTGATGAAATCAATGTCTACCATCAATTATTGACATTTTATTTGTATCAACTTATGAATAATCTTCTTATACCAATTATTAATGGTGTAAATATGATATAAATATAATCCAATGATGATCCTTTATATATTAGTGGTGGAATTTATGTTTCAATGAAATCCCCTTGACAGGAGGTTGGTTATTCCTGAATTGTAACACCCCGAGTTTTAAATAAAATATTTATTTAATTTATTAATTCAATGCTAATTTTAATTTAATAAATCAAATTTGTAAATAAATGTTAAATTATTATAATGAAAATTTATGTATATAAGTTTTGATTAAATACTACTCTTCAAAACATGGTATTATTTTTGAAATATGAAGTTACTATTAATAAATATATATAATTAAAACAATAAAATAATTTTTTAATAATTTTTTTTAATTTTAGATTTGAGAAATAGTATTCTGAATTTGAGAAATTGAAAACATTATTTTTGTTTTAAGGATTAAAGAATACAACATTTAGTATTTAATAATAATAAAATTTGGAAGAAATTAATGATGTTTTTATAAACAATGTTTTATTTAAAATAATATTTTCTTTGATTATTTTTATAACATGTTACAATTTTATGATAAACTAAACTTTTAGGTTCTTATAAAACTATAAATATTTATAAAAAAACTAATAAATGAGATCATATATAATATGTATATATTTATATATAGAAAGTAATTATTATTAAACTATATTTATATAAAATTTGAAAAAAAAAGAAAATGGATTATATATATGTATATATATAATAATTGAATTTAAAAAATGAAATAATAAGGTGGGAGAAAAATTGAGATTATATTTTGGGGATGGTTTGTGGAGTAGTAGTGTTTGATGAGGTCGAGCATTACCGAGTCTAGTCGAGTGGATTCTTCGAGCACGGGTCACGCCGATTAGGGGACTCCAGGTCAAAGAATGGAGCCGATGTCGAGGTTTCGACCTAGATCTGGTCGCTAGTAAGTGAATGACGAGAGTCGAATCCGAAGGTGGAGCATTCGAGCTTCATGAATCGACTACGGATGATGGATCGAGTTCGGATCTGGAATCGAGTTCAGTTTGGGGTTTCAAATCAGTGTTCGAAAAGTGAATATAGTTAGAATACACTCGATCCAGGTCATGTTGAAGATTCAAAAAAAATATAGAGAAAATGATCTTCGTATTTGAATATCTATTCCCATTGTACATATTTGTTCCAGAATTTTTTTTTTCATTTTTTATGTCTGAATGTTATTAAGATATGCTAAACAGTTACCTAGTTTTTCAATTTCATCAACTTGTTTCTAAATCGACCTGTAGTCTTTATCTAGATTTTATTTGCAGTTAAGATTGTCAAAAATTTGATCCTAATATCTTAAATATTTTTCATTTTAATCTTTATTTGATGATATCTTTCTGTTAAGGTTCTTATTCAAATATGTAATCTATTTTGTGCATATATGAGTTTGAATTAAAATTATTTCTCTTATTTGAGGAACTAGATCTTCTTTTGGTGGTTGTTTTCACCTTTGATACGTGGAAAATCTGGTTGTAGTGCAAGGCAAATCCATCTATCAGTAAGTTTGAAATAAAAATGTAAAAATTCGGTTTCTTGACTTCTTCAAATTAAAGTATGCATTGAATGAAGACTTTAATATATATATATATATATATATCTCAATTATCATCTCGCACATCCATCTAAATGGATAAATAAACAATTTGCAATTATATAATATTATGTCTTGCTAAGTGTATAAATAGAGAGGGTATTGCATGCCCATTTTAAGTAATTGGATGTTTCCTATATGAGTGATTCTTTAATCAAGAAGAAGAAGGGATTTTTGTGAAAAATAATTAGTAAGGGATTTCTTATATTTTTTGTCAATTATTTTCTTCCCAAATTAAAAATGTGCATGAGAAATTTATTTCTGTCATGGGTTATTTAAATAAAAATAATTTTTTTTTTCATTATTGAAACTCTGATAAATTATAGTAAGGGATCATTTTATTAAAATAATTTATGTTTTATGATGTGAAACAAGATTATATATATTAGTATTCATATTTTCATTATTTTCAAGATATAATTTTATTTTTAAGGGGATGTTTTCCTTTCAAATTATAATATCTATTTTTGCGGTTCAATAATTATTTATAAATTTTTATTCCACATTTTATACTTCTATGAAGTCTAAATATATACTTTTAACTCACAAATTAAATATCTGTGTGTTTTTTTCATGCATGATATATATATGAACAAATATAAATTTTAATGTTTATGCATGATATATATATGTATATATATGCATGTATATATATATGTGTGTGTGTTTATATATATATGTATATATATATATATATTGAAGTGTTATTTTTCACACTTCGATTAAACCATCCAAGTATCTAATTATTGGTGTGAGATACACGTGTATAAGCTAAAAAATCATATATATATATATATATATATATTATTTATTTAACATTCAAGATCATTGGGTTTCTAATTCCAGTTCTATTATTATGTATATATATATACTTCTTAAATTTATTTTCCTTAAAAATTAAGTAAACACATATATATATACATCTATGAAAAATAGATTTTATTTTGTAAATAAATGCTATTTTGATAATTTTGTGCATGATGGATAATTATCTGTTGCTTATGATTAATTTTAAGAAGGCAAAATTATATGGTCTCTATTGCTATTAGTTTATACATATATGAGATTATTTCATGCATAAAAGAATTTAAACAAATATATATTTGAAATTTTAAGTACGTGAATGATAATTAATCTTCCACGTGGTTAAACAAAGTTTATTTATCATAATATTTGGTCATACCAAGTCGAAAATGTAATTTTCAATGAATATTAGTATTTATATATTTATATAAAAATAAAAGTGAACATTTTTATTTCATGTATAATTATATATATTTCAAACTAAAACTCTAGTAAAAGTGTATATATATATAAATCAATCTTAAAAGGGATTTTTATAAAAAATGGTACTTGAAAATTATAAATATGGTAGGGAATTGGGGAATGAACACAACCCCTTAACAAGTGGGTAGGCCCAAGATAACTTTGAATTTTCTAATTTTCCACAATGTTTTTTTATGAGATTGCATAGTGTTTTAAAAAAATCAATGGATTAATTTTAATGAAATTTTTGTACATAAGTAAATTCAAAATTTGTATATTATTTTTAGCATACATAATTTAAATTATGTTTTCAAAGGTTATTTTGAAAAGTATTTTATGTTATTATCCAAAGAAATTTTCGAATGATTTTTTCAAGGAATGAATTTCTAAAAAGTATTTCAACGATTTTCAAACCCCTTGCAAGGTTATTGAATGGTCACCATTCTTTTTAAATTTATTTTTCACAAGTATCTTATAAGTTAAAATTCATATGTCATCACTTTTGGAGTTAGCGCACAGAAGTGTATTAGGCACTTGATTTATTTTTTTCAACTCTAATAAATGGTAGCTGTTGTCTGATCCTCCAGAACCTAGACTGGTAAAAGGTCCTTGTTTATTTTAAGTGTTGTGTAATTATTTAGTTAATTTTATAAAAACATTACACCATATTTTCAAGTACTTAGTCTAAAAGAGCAGGATGAAGTCATTATAATTGGTATTAGATGCATGATATAGACAACTTCGGAGATTAGATGTTGTCCCTTGCGGAATAAAAATCTACGCATTGGAATTTCATTTTGTTAGTTTCATCCACTTAGACATTCTTTAATTCTGATGTTGAAAATTACGAATTTTCTTAAGTCTGATGCATGAATTGCGAGGGCACAATTCATTTATGTGGGGAAGAATGTGACACCCTGAGTATTAAATAAAATATTTATTTATTTTATTAATTTAATTCTAATTTTAATTTAATAAAACAAATTTGTAAATAAATGTTAAATTATTATAATGATAATTTATGTATATAAGTTTTGATTAAATAATACTTTTCAAAACATGGTATTATTTTTGAAATATGGAATTACTATTAATAAATATATATAATTAAAATAATAAAATAGTTTTTATATAAAAAATGTTTTAATTTTAGATTTGAGAAATACTATTTTCAATTTGAGAAATTGAAAACATGATTTGTGTTTTATGGATTAAAGAATACAACATTTAGTTTTTAATAATAATAAAATTTGGAAGAAATTAATTATGTTTTAATAAAAAACGTTTTATTTTAAAAAATATTTTATTTGATTATTTTTAAAACATGTTACAATTTTAAGAAAAAATATACTTTTTGGTTCTTATAAAACTATACATATTTATAAAAAACCGAATAAATGAAATCATATATAATATGTATATATGTATATATGGAAAGTAATTATTATTAAACTATATTTATATAAATTTAGAAAAAAAGTAAACGGATTATATATATATTTATATATAAACAAATTGAATTAAAAAATGAAATAATTAGGTGGGAGAGAAATCGGGATTAGTGGTCGGGGCTGGTTCGTGGAGTAGTATGGTTTAATGAGGTCAAGCATTAACAAGCCGAGGGGAGTCTTTGAGCATGGGTCACACCGATCATGGTGCTCCATGTCACAGAACGAAGCTGATGCCAACGGTTCAACCCAGATCCAATCACCGATAAGTGCAGAATGAGAGTCGAATCAGAAGGCGAAGAATTAGAGCTTCATGAATCGACTAAGGACGATAGATCGAGTCCGGATCTGGAATCGAGTTCCGGGGGGTTCCAAAGTAGTGTTCGAAGTGTGAATATAATTTGACTACACTCGATCCGTGTCATGTTGAAGATTACAAACTATATCTAGAGAAAATGATCTTCAGATTCAAATATATCTTCGCATTGTACATATTTGTTCCAGATAATTTTTTATGGTTTTTATGTCCCAGTATTATTAAATTATTCTAAACAGTGACCTAGTTTTTCAATATCATCATCTTGTTTCTAAATCAATCTTCTGTCCTTATCTGGATTTTATTTTTAATAGAGATTGTCATTAATTTGATCCAAATATCATTAATATTTTTAATTTTTATCCTAATTTGAATATATCATTCTGTTAAGGGTCTTATTCGAATATGTAATCAGTTCTGTGAAAATTTGTGTTTGAATTTAAATTATCACTCTTATTTGATGAACTAGATCTTATATTTGGCGGTTTTTTTCACCTTTGATACATGGAATATCCTCTTGTATTGAAATCCAAAGCCATCTATCAACATGTTGGAAATAAAAATGTATAAATTCATTTTTATTGTCTTATTCAAATTAAAGTATGCATTAAAGGAAGAATTTAATATATATCTCTCAATTATGAGCTTTAACATCATTCTAAACTGATCAATAAATAATTTTAAATAATATAATATTATTTCTTGTTAAGTGTATAAATAGATAGGGTACTGCATTCCCATTTTACGGCATTGCATATATCATGTACAAGTGATTCTTCAATCAAGAAGAATAAGGGATTTTGTAGAAAAGAATTCGTAAGGGATTTCTTATATTTAGGTTTTTAATTATTTTCTTCCCATATTATAAATGTTCATGGGAAATTTATTTCTTCCATGGGATCTTCAAATAAAAATCAATATGTTTTACATTTTTGAAACTCTGATAAATTATACTAAGGGATCATTTTATTAAAATTATTTGTGTTTTATGATATGAAACTGGATTATGTATTTTAGTATTTATATTTTAATTATCTTCAAGATATAATTTTATGTTTGTGTAATCGTATTTTTTCCTTAAAAATTATAATATCTATTTTAGCGGTTTTGTAATAATTTAAGTATTTTTATTCCACATTTTATACTTAAATGAAGTCCAAATATATACTTCGAACTCAAAAATTGAATATCTATGTGTTTTGTTCATGCATGATATATATATATGAACATGTATAAATTTTCATGTTTAAGCTTATATATATATATTGAAGTGTAATTTTTCACACTTCTATTAAACCATCCAAGTATGTAATTATGGGTGTGAGATACACATGTATATTCTAATCAAACATATATATATATATAATTTATTTTATTTTCAAGATCATTAGTTTTCTAATTACAGTTCTATGATTATGTATATCTATATAATTCTTAATGTTATATTCCTTAAAAATTATGTATATATATATATACATCCATGAAAAGAAAATATAATTTTTTAAATAAATTATACTTTGATAATTTTGTGTGTGATTCATAATTATATGTTTTTATGATTAATTTTAAGAAGAAAAATTTATTTGTTCGCTATTTCTATTAGTTTATACCTTCATGTCATTATTTCATGCATAAAATTAATTAAAGAAATATGTATTTTAAATTTTAAATACGTGAATGATAATTAATCTTCCATGTTGTTAAACAATGTTTAGGTATCATAAGATTTTGTCATACTACGTCGAACATGTAATTTTAAATGAATATTAGTATTTATATAATTATATATAAATAAAAGTGAACCTGTTTATTTCATGTAGGATTATATGTATTTAAAACTAAAACTATAGTGAAAGGGTATATATATGTAAAGCAAGCTTAAAAATTATTTTTTTAAAATATAGTACATGAACATTGTAAATATGGCAGTGAATTCGGGAGTGAACCCAATACCTCAACAAGCAGGTAGAACCAAGATATCATTCAATTTTCTAAGTTTCCATAATATTTTGTTTTAAATAGCATGCGTGGTGTTTTAAAAAAAATCACTGGATTACTTTTAAAACAATTTTTGTACATAAGTAAATTCAAAATTGGTATATTATTTTTAACATAAGTAATTTTAATTATGTTGTCAAAGGTTATTTCAAAAAGTATTTTATGTTATTATCTGAAGAACTTTTTTAAAGTTATTCTCAGGGAATGTATTTATAATAAGTTTTTCAAAAATTTTCAAACCCCTTGTTGGGCTATTATATTCTCACCCTTTGTAGTAAATTTATTTTTCATAGGTATCTTAGAAGTTAAATTTAGATGTCATCACTTCTGGATTCAGCGCGCAGAAGCATAATAGGCACTTGTTTTATTTTTTGTACAACTCTGATAAATGTAAGGTGTTATCTAATCCTCCAGAACCTAGACTGGTAAAAGTTCCTAATTTATTTTTAGGGTTTTTAAATTTTTTATTTACTTTTTTTAAAAAAATTACACGGAATTTTCAATTACTGAGTCCATAAGAGCAGTCTCGGTTTATTATAAGAATGATGTATGGTTCATGGATAGTTTCCTCAGATTGATAATCCTGAGATATTCTTAATCTGAAATGTCATCTTAAATATTTTTTTTTCTATTGATGGATTTTTGGGGGATCAATATACTATGTCTAGACCCAATGTTCCCCTCTAGAATTTATTAGGAATTATGGATCTATTCTTGAATCCATATTGGATCTAGAGAATTAAAATCCTCTTCTTTGATATACCTCAAAACTAGTTCTATTGATGGAATATGGGAGGTATTTAATTATAGAATGACCATATTGATATGGAATATCCTTTGTTCATTCTTTATAAACATTTTTCTTCAATGAACTATAACAATGATAGATATCATTGATGGGCGGGAAAGTTCTTTTTGGGTGTGAAATGTTGTTCATGATTTGATCCTCTAATGAACGTTGGATTTATTCATCAGAAACCTTGAGGTAGGAAGTTACTTGGTAATTAAGGCCCTTTTTTAAACTTTAACCTTGATTTATATTATATTTTAATAACTTTTTGTCCATATTTTATGGTGAAATATTTTGGTTGTATGTATAGCCTGTGATACCCGTATATAATTATTTATTCCACGAGAATTTCTAGAGTAACATGTTACCATGCTTTATATTGAGGATATATTTATATATGTTTTCTACTATATGATTATTATGATATTATATGCTTGTATTATTATGTTCTACCCTATTATGGGTGTTACTATATCGTTGAGTTATTGTCTTGGTAATTGTAATAGGTGAACCTTCGTGGTATGATTAACCCTTTCATGGGGGGGGGGTGAATATGATGTGTGACAATGATGTTTTTGGAACCATACATGGGGTAGGATCATGAAAGAATTATAGAGTGTATAGATCTCGATTCCTTGATGATACAAAGAAACATTCAAAAACTTGATGCCTTTTAGATACTGAGTAGCATGCCAACTCGATGCCTTGAGGATATTGGGTGACATATCGCCAACCTTGTGGATTGTTCTAGATCACCTCCAATTTCTTAGATTATCCTTCTTTCATGGAGTCAAATTAGGTTTTTCCAGGGCTTGTGGTGGATTTTTTAGCACATAGGTGGTCAATATATGGTTGTTATGATATCTTACCCATTTATTGATATCTTGGAATACACCTGTTACACATGTTATCACTTATTACAGATGCTTTTGTGGTTTCCTATTTTATTTTATTACTCAAACCGTTCATGGTAATCTTGATGAACGTGATAAATTAATTTATAGGGATACAAGCAAGGTAAAGGGTCCCATGGCGTATGGTTTATCAGAGTAGCATGAAGTTGGGAGAGATACTGTGATGTACTCAGGTGGATTATTCTATGTAAATTTTATTTTCATGAACTCTATATACATTGGTTTGGCTTCACACTTTAGGATTCCTGTTTATTTATCTCTATTTATTTATATGACATATGTTACTTCTGTTATTACATTTCATGTTTTTCTTCTACTTGATATTCTGATTGTTATATTTTATTCATATTATTGGGGCAAGGATATGATACCAAGGATATATTCTCCCCATTGATGGTATTTATCTCCTAACCTCTTGTCAGAAACCTCTTTCATATGGGGAGGCATGCATAAGGCCTTATGGATATTAGGATCTATCTCAGTGATTTGGGTTGGGGAATTAAAAATGGTATCAGATCACTATTTTATTATATTAACTTTGATTAACCTAGGACATGGTAGGAATGATATAGGGTGGGTAGAACTAAAGTAGGGGAGTTTCCAATTTCCTAACCAAATCATGTGTAATGAACCACTGAGTTTCCATTGATGGGATTTCTATTATTGTCTTATGGGATTTGATTTTTTTCATTCATCATGATTAAGAACATAGGTTCAAATTCTACATATATAACTATTGTGTGATATGTAATAATTCATAATTTAATTCATTTATGTGGGCTATTCATTCAGGATAAACTTATATTCTTTTATTGAGTCATATATCAATTTTCCATGGTATTGTGGTATATCTATTGGAAATATTTAGTTGATCCTGAGAATACTATTATATTATTTATATATATGTAAGTGTGACAAACATGAAATGATGAACAACTTGGTTAGGTTTAAGAGGGATATACATTTGATTATGCGTAGAATCCTAGAAGAATATCTGTGTTGTCCCAATGATTGAAAAATATATTTCCACATGACTTCAGCTGTCTATGTTTTTCATTTATGTTTTAGAAGACTCCACCCTAAGGGAGAAAAATGCGACCTGTAGATAACATGGCCTAGGATACTCACCCTAGAGAGGATACACATATTCCATCACCTACTATATATGAGGGTTCAATAGATAATATTCCCATACATGGTCTAGTCGTATTGGAAGTGGTCCCACCTCATCTGGGTGTCCTTGTGCATATTCCTTCCGAGGACAGAGGGAAATTGAGGTCCATGGACGACTGTTACAAATATTTCCAGCTCCAACATCCATTTTCTTTTTATTGAACAAGAGGGAAGATATATGTAGAGTTCCATATGGACATCATTGACGGTGTCTTTAACATCATTGAGATTCCATATGATATGAAAGTGGACCTAATTATGGTTACGCTGCAAGGAATCTCTGGGAGGTGGTGGGGCATGATGGGATAGGCTGGAAGATGTGTGGGTCTCATTTGGGAGGCCTTTAAGGGCCTATTATTTGAGTAATTATTTCTTGATATTTTGATGTTAATATGAGTATAAGAGTTCATGGTGCTGTATTAGGGTTCTATCATGGTATCTTCATACTCTGATTGTTTCACTTAGCTACTTAGTTTTTTTCCTCTCTTGTTTAATATAGAGGTATAAAAGGTTAGTAAATTAGATATTTATCTTCAACCTAACATTAAAAAATAGGTCATGTAATCAAACTAATGATACACCCATAGGTTCTATGTAAGATAGTGACTACTGTGAAGGGCCTAGAGGAGGATTGGGGATTTTGTGTTCTTCCACTCTTTAGTAATCAGTTAGGTGGAACTCCTAGTAATATAGTGAGTGTTAGTTTTATAATAAAAAAGAGTAATATTAGAGATGTAAAATAGGGTATTAGAATGTATATGAACCAAATTATTACTTATTTACTCCCTTAGAAGGAGTAACATAGTGGTTCGATTGTGGGATGGTCAGGGATTGTCATAAGCTATGGACGACACCTCATACCATGTTTTGGAAGTGTGGTAAGATGGATCATCTATAAAATTTATTCTCTAGAGTTTCTGAGTTGATGTTTCGAAGGAGTGGAGGAAGACATGATCTATAACCTAGGGACCCATTTTGGGGTCTCAACAGTATACTCAAATGATGATTACTTAGGTGTGTCATGCATCTTAGGGATAACATTATAGTGTTGAGGCATACTAAGTTTATATAGTGGATCAGACTCCAGAAGATGGTGGTGGGAGACTATCTATTATTTAGAGTAATGGTCTTGATCAATTATACATTTCCTACCGATTTTTTTATGTCAGTGATTTCCATTACTATATATATATATATATATATGCATATTTGGTTTCTTGAATTGACATAATAGTAAATTTGTCTTCTGAATTTCATTTCCCAGATACATTATTCATAATGAACGTAGAACACCTTTAGAGATTACATGAGTTTCCTATAGTCATTGTTGGTTATGGAAATCTATGAGACTTTGTGATTCAAGATAGGGTGAGCTTTGATGTGATTCTTAGCGTGGATTGGATGACCATTTTTCGAGATCACATTGATTACTGTATGATATGGGTATTTTTCACATCACCCAAGGGAGAGAAGTTAAAAATGATCAGTGAATTGAAGTTTGGATCAGTTATAATTAGTCTATACTTGAGACATCCTGGGATGGTTATGTCATAGATTATGGGATTGGATCATTCTTTAAGATCAGTGGAATCCCCAATGTCATTTCCCCCAGTTGTAGATCTCTATTAGGATGTATTTTTGGAATAATTCAGAGGACATACCCATGATAGAGGAGTTGAGTCCAAGATAGAAAAAATTCCAATTACATATCCCATTTCTATACCCCTTATCATATGGTGCTATCTGGGTTGAATGAGCTCATGGTATAACACAAGGACTTGGAATGGAAGGGCTTTATCAGTCTGAGTATATCACCATGGGGTTCTCCTGTCTGGTCCACCAAAATGAGGATGACATTATTTGACTCTAAATAGATTATTTTAGTATGAATTAGGTGAAATTGAAGAATATATATCTATTTACTAGCATATATGATCTCTTTGATTAGTTATGGGGATCCCATTGGTTCTCTAAGATTGATCTCTGATCAATCTATCACCAGTTGCGGGTTAGAGAGGATTTAGTCCTAAAGATGGAATTTCAGAGTCGGTATGAGCTATACACGTATATGGTGATGCTATTTTTACATATGAATTCACTAGTAGTGTTCATGTCTTTCATGAATAATATATTCAACCCATATCTTGGTTTTTTCATCATGGTGTTCATTAATGAAATACTCATTTGCTGATCAACCCTATAGAATTATTCTAGACATCCCAATATTGTCATGATTACACTTCTTGAACATAAGTTTTATACCAATATATCAATGTGTAAATTTTGGATTTAGAAGTTTAAATTATTGTGTCATATGGTGTCTAAAAGAGGTAAATAAATGAACCTATAAAAAGTTGAGGTAGTGATATCCTAGACACATCCTTAGAACATGTTCATGATCATGATCATAATAGGATTATTTGGATATTATAATAATTATATCTAGTAATTTTTTCATTTATCAGTACCCATGATTTAATTGAAAAAAGGAATTAAATTTTTAGTGTTTGGACTAGTGTGAAGAGGATATTCTAGAGAAAAAATGAGGTGGAATATAACTCCATTGTTGATCCTTCCTGAGATATGGATTTTTTGTTGTATAATGTTATAAATAAAAAATTAATTTGGGAGTAATAATGCTGTAGAGGGAATTGGTAGTAGATTATGGGTCACTTCAGCTATAATCACATGAGTGTAACTATCCTACCCATGGATTGGATCTAGATACCATGGTCCATGATTTGAAGTGTTGGTGACGCTATCTTTTTGGTGAGAGGTTTGTTCTCTATAAAAACCACAAGACCATTCACTCTATATTCACACAACTGGACCTGAAATTGAGGATGAGGTATTGGGAAGAGTACTAATAAATGTTTGAATTTGAGATGACCTACAAACTAAGTAAAGGTAATATGTTTTCATATTCTATTAGCCATAAATGAAGATATGTCAGTAGATTGGTGAATGAACTTCAAAGAAAAAATAATGCTTAATGAGATTATTGGATGATTAGAGGATGCAATATTCTGAGGAATATAGATTTATAAAATGTTCTCCATTGGTGGTCACATAGTCTTTGGTATACTAGTTAAAGTTTAGATAAGAGATTGACCTAAGATGTGTTGTGATTCTATAAAAACTAGCTGGAGGTGACCTGATACCCAAGTGGTGGTTGGATGATGATGATATAAGCCTACAACATGGTAGAGTTTTAATCCCTCTTTACATCAAGGAAGCTAATATGAGGGATTTACATACCCCAAAGTGGGTGGTATATATTGGAGAAACAAATATGTACCATAACTTCAGGAGATAGGTCTGGTGGCCAGGTATGGAGAGATAAATTGTTGGATTTGTTTCCTGATGCCTTACCTAACAT
Source organism: Viscum album (assembly GCA_963277665.1). Classification (NCBI taxonomy): domain Eukaryota; kingdom Viridiplantae; phylum Streptophyta; class Magnoliopsida; order Santalales; family Viscaceae; genus Viscum; species Viscum album. The sequence goes on from OY728123.1 coordinate 213,426,907, forward strand.
AGGATAAAGGATGTGCACCAACCTTATAGTGGTTTGCTTCATCAACTTCCTATACCCATGTGGAAGTGGTAGGATATCACAATGGAATTTGTGACTAGGTTAACCAGGATCCTAAGGAGTCGTGATGTTGTTTGGGTGATTTTAAACCAGCTAATGAAAGTTTCTCATTTATTACCTACCCATGATACTCACATAGTTAATTAAATGGGAAATATTTTTACCCATTAGAGAGTACACTTTCATGTATTTACCTTGAGAACTTTATTTAAAAAAGTATTCATATTTTATGTCACAATTTTTTTTGGTCTTGTAGAAGGTCTTAGAGAATCAGATGAGATTGAGAAAAATGTACTATCTACAGATAGATGGAAAATCAGAGTAAACAGTTCAAATATTAAAGGATATGATCCATTCTTACATTCTATATTTTGGTGGATCTTGGGATGATCACTTATCCCCAGTTAAGTTCACATAAGACAACAATTTTCATGATTTGATTCATATGGAACCTTACATGGATCTTTATGTTTGGCTATGTCATTCACTAATTTATTTTCATGAGGCTATTATTGTATTAGTTGTGGGGACTAGTATGGTACATGTGATTTTTGAGAGATTGGATCTAATTTAGAAGAAGTTTATCACATATCAGAGTAGGAAAGTGGCTTATACCAACCATAGTAGAAGTCCTTTGGAGTTTTATGTAGGTGTATAGGTTCTTATAAGAGTGAATTATCTATTAGGGGTATGATGTTTGAGGATGAAAGGGAATCTACTTCCACACTATGTTAGACCCATAGAGATCACTGAATGGGTTGGAACAATGGCCTGCCATATAGATATTCCTTCTTGATCTCAAGGTATACACATTATGTTTCATATGTCTTAGATCCATAGGTACATTCCCGATCCCATGCATGTCATTGAATATGAGGACATTGATTTGGATCCTAATTCATAATACATGGATTTCCTGATGCTGATTACAAAAAAAATTAAGAAAGTATATTGAGTGAATATGGTACCACTATCCTGGATTAAATAGCCTCATAGACAGATCTTGGAGGAGAATTGATAGTGAGAGGTATGTTTTTGGGATCAATGGCCAATGTTGTTTGAGAATAACCTTTTACGGTACTTATTAGGGACGATAAGTCATTAATGGAATGGAATTATAACATCCTTTCCAATTTTTATTTACAAAATGTTTTTTTATAAAAATATCCCATTCCCATTCTGGTCTTCACTATTATGGTACATTTGTATATTTTGTTTGGACCAAGTTAGAAAGAAGTTGTCTTTGGAAGATGAAATATGTTTGTGTTGTCTTTTGTTTTAAAATAAAATAAATAAGTGAATAAATCAATTGAATTTGTAAAAGCTAAAAATCTGACTGACCATCGTATTCAGAAGATCAGACTCGCAATACATAAGAAATTACATCATCTATAGAATAAGTTTTCTAAAAGAAAAGGTTAATCGGACACACCGTGGGTTTAGGGTGAAAGTAAGATAATAATGAGAAGTTGTGATCAAATTCATAATGGATCTGATATAAATATGATGATGCTTTGATGATATTTGAGTTCTCATAAATCATAAGTAATTTGAGATACTTATGATTCATGATTTATAAAGTAATGTGGGAAAAGAATTTCTTCCAATCGTATTGAGGTTTGGTTGGAAATAAAAACGTTGATAGAAGGATGGGAAGTTAAAAAAATTTACATTATATGTCATAATATTCTTGAATCTAGTCATAAAAGTATTTAGAGTCTTGAGGAAGTCATGATTATATGATGAATGTTGAAGAATGATAAATCTTTTGAATCCAAATATTTCCGGTCTTTTCCCATTAGGATGAGATTACTGGACGCAAAATTAATTGAAGGTTGTGAATGTCGATTAGAACATGAAAATATAAATATTTTGATTTTCTATAAAAATAATAATCCGTGAAATATGAATCATCAGAGAAAATAAGTTGTGTGAATCATAATCGGATAAGGAAAGAAGTTTTTGATGTCGAAGCTACTATAACCTGTCCACCAGACATGATGTACAAATAATTATCAAAGTTACAATGATATTGATCATGAGATGTTTTTATGGTTGTAGAAGAATAATAGTTATATTTTTTAGTAGTAGTATATGTTGAGACCAATGAATAAGAAATGAAGAAATGTTTTTTGGGACTGATGTGAAGAATAAAATCCGAGATCAATCAATAATGTAGTCAACCATTTTCATCCAGATAATTTTTTTATTGTATTCCTTAACAATGGAGTCCAAGATAAAATTCATTTGATATGTTTTTATTTAGGTCATGTGTTCAAATATCTTATGTTTCATAAAAATTGGGTCAAGATCCATCTGATTGGAGATAACATTGATTATCGAAGTGAAGTGGAGAACGATACATCAGATGTAAATAAAAAATGATAAATATAATTGGTAGTAGGATCATTGGTCTAAGAAAAAGAAGAAAAATATAAATGTTTCAAGCAGTTAAAAAAACGTTTTCAAGGTGGATCTTGGAATATTGTTTTTGTAGTACTTTTGAGAAGTGATGTCGAAGGGGGTCTGGAAAGTTGGTATAATGGTTTTAATATTTTCAAGGGGTCATCGTTATGGAAATTATTCAACTGTGATTTATTTTCAAGTGGGTCAAGAAAATAAAAGTGACCATATACCTCAATCATAATGATAAAATCAGAATTGGAATTAGACTAATGTTTTAAATGAAATTTGGAAACAATCTGATTATGTGAGAATATTAGAGATGTTTTGAGAAAATGGAGAAGCATCGAAGAAGTCAAATATGTATCCCAAAATAAATCATAATTGATGTTTGTGGAAATTTGGTGGAGTGGGAAATATTTTCAAAATCCTCTCAAATTCTCTCTTGGGTCACCTATAAATAGTGTAAGTACTTTATTATTTCTGACACAGATGTACTATTCAAGAGAGAAGGTGGAGGGCTAAAAAATTACAGAGAGAATAAGTTTCTAGATCGAGCATTCCAAAGAAGGTTTTCCATAAAGATAAATAAAAGGAGCAGCGACAGGATTGTAATTTTTGTTTCTGGATCAAACCCCAAAATCAGATTGATATTTCCATGCTCAAACTAATTAAGTTCATATTTGTTTCAGTTGTATTCTAAAATAGTATTATTATAAAACTAAGCTATCGTATGAGGAATATCAGATAGGGAAATCAGACTGAGTATCATTACTAAGTCAAGGAATTTTATTATGTGATTTTGGGTAGGAAAGTGAAGAATTTTTTTGAAAATAATTTTTTAGAAGGATGATAAGTCATCACAATAACATGTTTTGAAGTATCCAGTGAAGGATTCATTACTTTTCACAAAAGTTATATTACATCATTTCATGATACTTGAATAATATTCACTATTATAATGATAATATTACTACATGATTGTATGGGAATATCCTACTCATTTTATCCACACTAAAATATTGTTTTATAGAGGATTATGTGGTATTGGGTAGTTTCCAAACTATACCAAGGACATAGAAACTCTTGTTAACCAGAAAACCTTGTAAATTCATGGGTTCTTGTGGATGTGTCATTGGTTTTGTTTTTATAAAGTAAAAAACTCTTTAATATGAGGAGAATGTTATTTCAAAATAAAGGAATATTAAAATAAAAAGTTATCACAGATCCAACCCTCCCCCTCTCAGTGATATATTGATCTTACTGAGTATTTTCAATTAGTATCAGAGCTAAAGGACCCCTTCGTTTTCTCTTTGTTTATTTTTTTAAAAGAAAAGATTTAATGGAGAAATTGTGTGAAAAGTAAAGGTATTCCAGCATTTATGGTTATAACTATCATATCATGAAAGATATAATGATACCTTATCTTTTCTCCCTTAGGTATGATGTTCTTGAAGCTACAATACATGGATTTACTTTTATTGATGATAAAATTCCACTTACATATATTTAAAAGAAGAATATTTATAACTATGAAAGATCCAATAATTATTTACTATCATCACATTATGAATGATATTTTTTAATAAAAAAGGTGTTACCACTACTAAATCTATTTAGGATAAGTTGAAAAAAAATACGAAGGCAATGAAAAGGAGAAGATGGAAAAGATTCAAATCTAGATATTGAACTATGAAGATCTCAAGATGGGTGTGTATGAATACATTAGTGACTTATTTACTAGGGTAAATGAAATTTTCAGCACTATAATATTTCTTGTTTAAAGGTTAGAAGATTCCACTATTGTTGAAAATATCTTGAGAATTATTACCAACAAGTTTGACGTTAATGTTTCTTCATTGGATGATAGAGATCCAAAAACATTATATCTAGATGATTTACACAGTACCCTCATTACATATTAAATGAGAAGAGAAAAATATATGAAGGGGAAAAATTTTTATTGAGAAGTGCCTTTCAAGTGTACCAAGAAATAAAATCCTAATAAGATTATTTAAGATGAAGAAGCTAGTGAATATGATTTTGAAAACAAGTTATGTAAAAATCTTAATGAATTTTAATCCTTGTTTTCTAAAAATGTATAAATATATATAGTTAAATATAAAGGGACAATTAACATGATTTTTTTTGAATGTGGACCCATTAATTATTTTTTTGGATAATTATCCTTTAATAATTAAAGAAGAGGATAGTGAGGATGATGATAAAAGTTAGATAAAATTGTGGAAGAAATAGGGTTATATGGATAAGTCTTATTCCAAAGATAAAAATTTATCCAAATCTAAAAGTAGAATCTTTTTTTCAAAAGATGATGAAGAAAAATAAAGAGAGTCTAAATATAAAAAGTCTACTGAAAATATTGGAGAATATTCTTTAATTACAATAGTGAAAAATGAAGAGTTCGGAAGAAGTAGTTCTGAAGAAGAAGAAACTCAATTAGAATTTCATTTAAAAGAAGAGCTAGAGAAATGTCTGAGAAAGTTTCGAAGGATTTAGAAGGAAATCAAGAAGTTGATAAATGAGAATTCCCCAATAAATAATCAATAATGTTTTCTTGATTATAAATTCCTAATGATATAAGATATTGATTATTTAAATAAATCTCTGGAGAAATCGAATAATATGAATGATCACCTAGAAGTTAAGTTGAAAGCTAAATAATAAGAACTGTAACTTATCCAAGAACAACTTTATAAAGATAAACAATGGATTACAAGTTTCATGAATTCTATTTCAGAAGTCGGTTAAAGATTTGGGAAGGGTAAACCTGAGAAGGATCAACAAAAGTTACCTTCGAAAGTTTAGAAGAATGTTCAAATTGTTTTAGAGAAGAATAATGTTGGGAAAGTTATGTATGTGTCAAATACTGTAACACCCCAAGCTTCTACAATACGCTTCTCTTTGAATAATGCAATAGCGTGTGTTGTACGCAACATCGAGTTCTAACACACCACAACCAATCAAACTAGCCGTTATAAATAGTAATACCAACTTTTCGAAATTTATAAATTTTATTTTTCAAAATGGAATTCATTTTTTGATTCGGAATATCGAAATTATCCTAGGGTGAATTTTTGGTATTTTTCTAAAAAACTTCTTTTTTTGATGAATAGTGATACCACTAAGTGGTAGTTAAAAAACTGATTTTTTCATAAAACATAATTTTACTGCTTCTGTGAGTGGAATTTCGAAAATCCGAGAGACACGGTTAATATCAAGAAGTAAAATGTGGTTCAATGAGATGAAAATAATTTTTGGTGAATAATAACTTTTTACTTTTATTTACCACGTTTAAAAGTAAATAGGGTAATTAAGGGTGAAAATGATATTAATATTACCCTAACACATGTCCTAATTCTATTGGACAAGTGTATCTCAACCAAAAACAACCTTTGGAATAAAATATTATCATTCAGGTCCACTTAGAATAGATTAGGACATTTATTATTATTTAATTCAAAGAAGAGTTGAAAGAGTTAAAATCAAGGTTTATTTACTAATTTTTTTTTAATATATATAGTTACACATAAGATAAATTCTATTATAAATATTAATTAGGAAGATAAATAGATTTACTACATAATTATATTTTATTTATAATTTTTAGAAATTAAATAATTTAATTTATTTATGACACAATGATGATGCAGTAATTAGCATAATAGTGAAAAATTAAAATAATTGATATTATAAATACCCAAATAAATATAATTTGAGACTTTTTATGAATTAAACTAATTTTTTGGGTTAATAGGACATGTTAGGAATTATTTAATTAACTTTTCGCGAAGCAATCATTCTGTTATGATTTTTATAAAAATCAATTTTCAAAATAGTGTCAAAATTGACATAAAAGAGTTTTTAAAACAAATATTATATTATTAATTGATATTCAATTCCTAAAAATCTATGGTTCGTCCAAAAGACTTATATAATGATAGGTGTATCATTAATGGACCACTTTGGGGTCTCGTAGAGGTATATAGTAAGTTTATTAACTATATAATATAAAAATACAAAGTGACATGTTAAGGGTCAAACTAATTAACTAAGAGTTAAAACTAAAAGATAAGGTTAATATAATGACCCAAACCTGTATAAATTCTATTGGTTGAGTGTTTTTCAACGCATACCCACCTTAAAATTTAAATAATCTACTTTTGAACCTTTACAATCCGAATATGTATTTATTATAAAATAATATTTCAAGATTTTCCAAAGGTGCCCCTCACCCCTCTTATAAAAGGGCACTCCCCCTTCTCACTAATTTACACATACTAAGCATTTTGGCTCGGCCAAAACCTTCCCAAATACTCTCTCAACTTCCCTATCTTCAACCTAGCGGCCTTATTTTGATTATAAAGCCATCCTAAGGAGCCATTTTGATCAAATCAAAAGGAAGAACCTGAAGAAGAGGTAATGTTTTCACCACCCTCTTTCAAGTTCCTTTATTATTCAACTTATTCTTTATTTGTTATTACCGTTCTAAAATAATGAATCCAGTATCTCCTATATAAATTAATATTATTATAAATTTGGTACAACCATATTCAGTATTCTATCCATCTTTTGAATGACATGTCACCATACGTGCGTACGTATGGCTTACCGTCTCCACGTCGTGGTGTAATTGTTATTCAATATATTATTATTTGGATGGGTATAATAATGATTTGTAATTCATGTAAATAATAAATATAACATGATAATTATTCTTTATATATGTTATTACATCCAATTATATATTAGTTTAATATCAAAAGAATGATATTGTCACTCGTGCGTATGTACGGACTACCGTCTCTACGAACGTGATGAGATTCATTATCCATCGTATCCATTCAAGTATAATTATCATTTTAAGATTAATAATAATGTTTAAGGACTTAATATCATTCTGTATATGAATAAGATATCCATAACAAACATGGCTTACATAACAAAACATATAAAATAAAATGAGTAAGTTAACACCCGAAACAATGATAATTCTAAAATATTATTAGCAAAGAAATGTTAAAAGATCATATATGATATCATATAAATATACATGATTCTTGTATAATTTAATAACAATTATCTCACCATTATACAGGATGTTAACCTACCCCAACTAAGGAAAAGTACAAGGTAAGGGTTTATTTCACAATCTCTTCCATATCTGAGGTTGTTTATATGTGATTATCTACTGGGACTTCTTTATCATCCACATCCATGCTTCTTAAAAATGTATTTCAAAACATTTTTTTACTATTTAATAGAATATGGGTTAATTCATTTATACCCTTGTGTACTTTTATAAGTAGTTTATAAATGAATATTTCTGTCGTTTTCCAAACAAAGTCCTTTTTAACCTTTTCGACAGAATTAAGGTAAGAATGTTTTTTTAAACTTTTACGGCGGGTGCGGCTATTTTCAACCGTTATAAAACCGTCGAAGCTTACCTTACAAGATTATAAGAAAATTTTCAAAGTAAATGTTTTATTTTATAATTATGTGACTCTAAAATGATTTCAAAATAGGAAGAGATATTTCTTTAAAAAGAGTTTTGATTTCATCTATGTCAACATCCTTTGATGGATTATATGTTTATTTGGAGTTGATTTATTATGATACAAAACTTCCATATTGTATTGATGGTTTTTTGATATGTTTGACCATGGATGTGTTACTTTTATACCATTCATGGTTTATGAAGAAAGTATTTACATTTAGTATGATAGTTTTAATACGAATGTCTATGTTATGTTTAAACCTTTTCATATGAGGAATGCATTGGAATTAGTAAGTGAAGGGTGGAGCCCGCTATAGCTCCTTGATGTATCGGTATGTCTCACGAGACAAACTAGTGTCTTGGCACAAGGACTTGACAAAATCTTATTTGTAGTCTTGGCACGAGGCGTTGGCTATGTGGTTATGATAGTCTGGCATTATGCATTCCATCATTATGAAAGTGGTTATTGATATTACATGTGATTATTTGATTAGTAGAATATCTATGTGAATGAGTAAATGGAATTATTTCATTTTATTTTTTCCATACTATGTTGAAGTTCATGTTTAAAAGGCTTTTGTTTTAGTTATACATTGCCTTAAATGTTTATTCTTATTTATGAAAGTTTCTTCTATATTGTTATCCTTACTGGGAATTTGATCTCACCCCTTTTCTATGTTTTATTTTTCCCAGGATGTGAAGAAGTAAATTATGAATGACCTACAGGGATAGTATGAGGGGATAAGAGTGTGGACTATGGAGACTATGTTGTTGTAGTTTTCATTTTTATGATGTAATGTAAAACTTTATGAATATATCAAGTTATTCCAAGGATACTAAACGAATCGGTCTTTCGAGATTTGATCTTTCTTGTGATCATGCAAATGTTATGTAATAATGCACCGACTCTAGGTAACTGGGGTCGAGGCATTACAGTTGGTATCATAGGAAGTTTAGTACAATCCTTGGAAGCTAGATTTAGATAAACTCTGATTAGAGCACATATACCTAAGATGGAATTTGAGGATTAGTATAGAAGAACATCCTAGAATTTTGGTATTGTAGAGATTTTGTGAGTTTTCCGAGAAATACATCCCTGTCTAGATATGAGCAGGTAGAGGCGGCTCTGGAACATATGTACCTTTGGGTAAAACCCGAAAACACCACTTTGAGTTGGACTCGAATTGGAACTAGTGCACGACAACAGGCCTTGCTGCACTCTTGGTTATGACACTCCCGAGGGATATTCTTAGGATAACTCTCATTTTCATTAAAAATTATTATGAAGGGTTTATTAGTATATACCTCCTAAAAGAAAACATTTTTATGATTATGGATTATATCCATAAATAGTTCAATTTATTTTAAGTGTTTTATAATATGGAATTATGTATTTTGATCTATAAACTGATCTAGTTTATGCCATTGTTTAGAAATGGCACCTAGTGGAATAAATGGAAACCGTATCAATGCACGTACTCCATGTAGGGATTTCCCTCATACTCAAGATAATTATAGTGGAGCTGGTGATGCAACTGGTGCTGATCAACTAATCACCATACTAAGACAACTTAGTCAGGTTATGAATAATAAGCTTACCCGTATGGAGCACCCTAATCCAAAGCATAGAGGATCAATGTTAGATCGCTTCATGAGGCAGAAACCACCAACATTCAATGGGAGTACAAATACATTAGTAGCTGAGCAATGGATAAGTTCCCTAGAAATAATATTTTAGGCTTTGGGAAGTAGTGAAAGGGAAAAAGTTATCGTGGAAGTTTACCTCCTCACTGGATATGCTGATCAATGGTGGTCATTGATTCAAAACACGAAGGAAGATGATGAAGTATCAAATATGGAATGGAGGGAGTTCAGAGATCTGTTTTTAGAAAAATACATTCCTCGTGACCATCGAGCAGATATGGAAAGGCAATTTTTGAGTTTGAGACAAAAGGAGGATGAGAATATCGCAAAGTATGAGGTTAACTTTAAAAGGTTATCAAGGTATGATGGAGATTATATACGTAACCCAAGAAGTAAGATTTATTGTTTCTTTGATGGGTTAAAACAATTTCTTTGTCGAGCATTAGTCTCATAATCCTTCTTATCGTACGAAGACATTGTCTCATGTGCTATCAAGACAGAAAAAGAATTCTCTAAGTCTTATGACTTTAAAGAAAAGCAAGAGAAGAAGAGATCTGCTAATCAATCAAGGAATGGAAATAAGGGGAAGAAGGGAAAGGTTGAATATCCATCCTATTGTAAATATGGGAACAAACACCCCGATACTTTCTTAAAGGGAATGGGTTTCTATTACAAGTGTGGTGAAAAAGGCCACCAAGCTTGTGATTGCAAAGGGAATAAGGAAGCTACTGATGTTCAGTGCTACAATTGCAGGGAGATGGGACATTATGAAAATGAATTTCCTAAGCGTCAGGGGAACTTACCTCAGAAAAGGCCAAGGGATCAAGGCCAAGCTTATGCTATCACTACTGCTGAGGTAGAAGCTCCGAAAGATGTGGTGGCAGGTAATTTAATGATTTCGTCAAGTTTAGAAAATGCATTATTTGATTCTGGATCATCGCATTGTTTCATATCTTCCCAGTTTTCTAAGAAAATTAGATATTTCCAATTTTATTTAACAAGGTATTTTTCAGTTAAAACTCTTAAGGGAAGTATCATTGCAACAAGTTTTGTGAATCAGTCCCCATTAGAGCACATAAATGTTCTTTATCTGCTGATCTCATCGTCATACCTATGATTGAATTTGATATAATCCTCGGTATGGACTGTCTTTTATACCATGATGCGAAGATTTATTATAAGAAGAATGAGGTTACGATTTTTTGATGATGATGATAAGGAACACCTTATCTTTAGAGCAGAATCATCACCACCTAATTCTTATCTAGATCCACCCCCAGTAGCTCAACTAAATTCAATTATTGGGGAGGAAGAGAATGAAATGACTATGGGTGAGGAAAGGAATGTTCAAATAGAGTATGTACCTATTGTGAATGAATATGTAGATGTTTTTCTGGAAGATTTTCCTGGATATCCTCCAGAATGAGAAGTTGAATTTTCCATTGATTTAATTCCTGGATCAAGGCCTATATCGAAGAACCCTTATAGAATGGCCATTATAGAATTATTTGAACTAAAGAAACAGCTATAGGAATTGAGTAATAAGGGATTTATTCACCCTAGTGTTTCTCCATGGGGAGCCCCTGTTCTTTTTGTTAAAAAGAAAGATGGATCTATGAGGTTATGTATCGACTACAGGGAGATCAATGCTATAACAATAAAGAAAAAGTATCCCCTACCTCGCATTGATGATTTATTTGACCAAATGCATTGAGCTTAATAATTTTCAAAGATTGACCTTCGATCTGGATACCATCAGTTGTGTGTGAAGAAGGAAGACATTCCGAAGATAGCATTTCGAACCAGGTACGGGCATTATGAGTTTACAGTAACGCCTTTTGGATTGACTAATGCACCCTCTGTATTCATGGATCTTATGAATAGAGTTTTCAAGGAATACATCGATGAATTTGTGGTGGTATTCATTGATGATATATTGGTATACTCAAAAAGCTATGAAGATCATGAAAATCACTTGCGCATTATCCTAAAGACTCTGAGAAGACATGAATTATATGGGAAGTTTAGTAAGTGTGAATTCTGGCTTCAGGAGATTTCTTTTCTTGGCCATATTGTCTCTAAAGATGGAATCTCTGTTGATCCTTCTAAGACCAAGTCAATCCAAGAATTTCCATCACCTACGAGTATAACTGAGGTACACGGTTTTATTGGTTTGGCAGGTTATTATCGTCGTTTCGTCCAGAATTTTTCCCTATTGGATAACCCTTTAACGAAGCTCACATGTAAAGGGGTTAATTTTTTTGGACAAAAGAGTGTGAGTAATGTTTCAAAGAACTGAAGATATGATTATTCAATGCTCCTATATTGACTTTACCATCAGGGAATGATGGGTTCATTATTTATAGTGATGCATCGAAGAAAGGACTTGGTTGTGTCCTTATGCAGAATGATAGGGTTATTGCCTATGAATCACGACAGTTGAAAATTCATAAACAAATCTATCCTACTCATGATCTCGAGTTAGCAGCTGTGATCTTTTCTTTGAAGATATGGAGGCACTACCTCTATGGTGAAAAATGTGAGATTTATACTGATCACAAGAGTTTGAAGTATATTTTCTCACAAAAAGAACTCAACATGAGGCAAAGGAGATGACTTTAATTACTCAAGGATTATGATTGTACGATACACTACCACCCGGGGAAGGCAAACTAGGTGGAAGATGCTTTGAGAAGAAAAGATCATGGAGTTTTGAACAATATTAGAATTGAAAGGGATCCAATTTTCATGGATCTAGTGAGGATGGACATGGGAATAACCAGGGAAGGTGAAACATCAATGATTTTTCAAATGGTTTCCAAACCATATTTACTAGAAAAGATTAAGAGTTCTCAGACCAATGATGAAGAATTTCAAAATAATATTAATGCTGTGAATGATGGGAGATTGAGAGACATTGTGTATGAAGATGGAATTTTGAAATTTGGGAAGAGACTTTGTGTTCCCGATATACCTGATCTAAAAATGGAATTGCTGGATGATGCTCATAGTTCTAATTTCTCTATACACCCTAGGAGCACAAAAATGTATATAGATTTGAAGGAAATTTTTTGGTGGGACAACATGAAGAGGGAGATTGCTGATTTTGTGTCATGATGTATGGTTTGTCAACATGTGAAAGCTAGAAGGCAACATCCTGGAAGAGTCATGCAACCTCTTCCCATACCAGAGTGGAAATGGGAAAATATTATGAAGGACTTTTTCATGGGGCTACCAAAGACTTCTAGAAGGAACGATGCAATATGCGTCATTGTTGATCGTCTTACCAAGTCAGCACATTTTCTTGCTATAAGGGAAGATTTACCACTTGAACATCTATAAAGACTATATATTGATGAAGTTGTGAGACTTCATGGAGTACCCCTATTAATTGTTTATGATCGTGATCCCCGTTTTACTTCAAGATTCTGGAAAAGTCTTCAGAAATCCTTGGATACTGAACTTCATTTGAGCACTGCATACCACCCTCAAACAGATGGAAAATCATAACGATCTATTCAAACCTTATAAGACATGTTGAGATCCTCCTCACATGACTTTCAGGGTATGTGGGATCAATATTTACCTCTGGTCGAATTTTCCTATATCAATAGCTTCCATTCGAGTATTCAGATGGCACCATATGAAGCGTTATACGGAAAGAGATGTCTCACACCAACCTGTTGGGATGACGTTGGTGAAAGAAAACTTGTAGGACTAGAACTGGTGGAGGAAACGATGGAAAAGGTGAAGGTAATCCAAAACCATATCAAAGCAGCTCAAAGTAGGCAGAAGATCTATGCCGATAATCGAAGGAAGGATTTGGAATTTCAAGTCAGTGATCATGTTTTCCTGAAGGTATCCCCATGGAAGGGAGTCATACATTTTGGTAAGAAAGGTAAATTGAGTCCCATGTACATCAGACCTTTTGAAATTCTAGAACGAATTGGGGATGTAGCTTACCGTTTGGTAATGCCGCCAAATCTCTCTAAAGTTCACGATGTGTTCCACGTATCACTATTGAAGAAATACATGCCTGACCCAACGCATGTACTCACCTATGAGGAATTAGAACTGGATCAGATCTGTCTTATTGCGAAGAGCCCGTCAAGATTCTTGATACGAGAGAACAAGTACTAAGAAACTAGACGACTCGTCTGGTAAAAATCTTGTGGAGAATCCATAAGATGTAAGAGGCAATGTGGGAACCTGCGGAACTTATGATGAAGAACCAGCCGAGTCTTTTCATGCAGTAGTATTCTAGAAATTTCGATGGCGAAATTATTTGAAGGAGGGGAGAATGTAACACCCTAAGCTTCTACGGTACGCTTCTCTTTGAATAATGCAATAACATGTGTTGTATGCAACATCGAGTTCTAGCACACCACAACCAATCAAACTAGCCGTTATAAATAGTAATACCCACTTTTTGAAATTTATAAATTTTATTTTTCAAAAAGGACTTCATTTTTGGATTCGGAATATCAAAATTAGCCTAGGGTGAATTTTTGGTATTTTTTTTTGAAAAACTTCATTTTTTGATGAATAGTGAAACCACTAAGTGGTAGTTAAAAAACTGAATTTTTCATAAAACTTAATTTTATTGCTTCTGTGAGTGGAATTTAGAAAATCCGAGAGACATGGTTAATATCAAGGAGTAAAATTTTGTTCAGTGAGATGAAAATAATTTTTGGTGAATAGTAACTTTTAACTTTTATTTACCATAGTTAAAAGTAAATAGGGTAATTAAGGGTACAAATGATATTAATATTACCCTAAGACATGTCCTAATTCCATTGGACTAGTGTATCTAGACCAAAAACAAACTTAGGAATAGAATATTATCATTTAGGTCCACTTGGATTAGATTAGGATATTTATTATTATTTAATTCAAAGAAGAGTTAAAAGAGTTAAAATCAAGGTTTATTTACTAAAACATTTTTAATATAGGGTTACACATAAGATAAATTCGATTATAAATATTCATTAAAAATATAAACATATTTCTTACATAATTATATTTTATTTATAATTTTTAGATATTAAATAATTTAATTTATTTATGACACAATGATGATGCAGTAATTTCCATAATAGTGAAACATTAAAATAATTGATATTATAAATACACAAATAAATATAATTTGAGAATTTTTATGAATTACAATAATTTTCTAGGTTAATAGGACATGTTAGGAATGATTTAATTAACTTTTTTATAAGTAATCATTCTGTTATGATTTTCACAAAAATCAATTTTCCAAATAGTGTCAAAATTGACAAAAAAGTGTTTTTAAAACAAATATTATATTATTAATTGATATTCAATTCCAAAAAATCTAAGGTTCGGCCAAGAGACTTATATCATGATATTTGTATCATTAATGGACCACTTGGGGGTCTCTTGGAGGTATATAGTAGGTTTATTAACAATATAATATAAAAATACAAAGTGACATGGTAAGTGTCAAACTAATTAACTAAGAGTTAAATCTAAAAGATAAGGTTAATATAATGACCCAAACCTGTGTAAATTCTATTGGTTGAGTGGTTTTTGACCCATACCCACCTTAAACTTTAAATAATACACTTTGGAGCCATTAGAAACCGAATATGAATTTATTATAAAATAATATTTGTAGCTTTTCCAAAGGTGCCCCTCACCCCTCTTATAAAAGGGCACTCCCCCTTCTCACTAATTCACACATCCAAAGCCTTTTTGATCGGCCAACCCCTGCCCAAATACTCTCTCAACTTCCCTCACTTAAACCTAGAGGCCTTAGTTTGATTATAAATCTAACCTATGGAGCTCTTTTGATCAAATCAAAAGGAAGAACCCGAAGAAGATGTAATGTTTTAACCACCCTCTTTCAAGTTCATTTCTTCTTCAAATTATTCTTTCTTTGTTATTCCCATTATAAAATAATTAATCCAGTATCTCCTATATACTGTAATATTATTATAAATATGGTACAACCATATTCAGTATTCTATCCATCCTATGAATGACATGTCACCATACGTGCGTACGTATGGCTTACCATCTCCACGTCGTGGTGTAATTGTTATTCAATATATTATTATTTGGATTGGTATAATAATGATTTTTAATTCATTTAAATAATAAATATAACATGATAATGATTATTTATATATGATATAACATCCAGTTATATATTATTTTAATATCAAAAGAATGATATTGTCGCTCGTGCGTACGTACGGACTACCGTCTCCACGAACGCGATGAGATTCATTCTCCATAATATCCATTCAAGTATAATTATCATTTGAATATTAATAATTATGTTTAAGGACTTAATATAATTCTGGATATGAATAAGCTATACATATAAAACATGTATTACATAACAAAACATATAAAAAAAATGAGTAAGTTAACACCCGAAACAACGATAATTCTAAAATATTATTAACAAAGCAATGTTAAAAGATCATATATGATACCATATTAATATATATGAATCTTGTATAATTAAATAAAAATTATTTCACCATTATACAGGAGGTTAACCTACCCCAACTAATGAAAATTACAAGGTAAGAGTTTATTTCACAATCTCTTCATTATCCGAGGTTGTTTATACGTGATTATCTACTGGGACTTCTTTATCATCCACATCAATGTTTCATAAAAATGTATTTCAAAACATTTTTTTACTATTTACTAGAATATGGGTTAAGTCATTTATACCCTTGTTGACTTTTATAAGTGGTTTATAAAGGAATATTTCCGTCATTTTCCAAACAAGGTCCTTTTTATCCTTTTCGACAGAATTAAGGTAAGAATGTTTTTTTAACTTATACGGAGGGTGCATCTATTTTCCACCATTATAGAACCGTCGAAGCTTCCCTTATAAGCTTATAAGAAAATTTTCAAATTAAATGTTTTATTTTATAATTATGTGACTCTTAAATGATTTCAAAATAGGAAGAGATATTTGTTTAAAAAGATTTTTGATTTCATCTATGTCAACATCCTTTGATGGATTTTAAGTTTATTTGTACATGATTTATTATGATACAAAACTTCCATATTGTATTGATGGTTTTGTGATATGTTTTACTGTGGATGTGTTATTTTTATACCATTCATGGTTTATAAAGAAAGTATTTACATTTCGTATGCTAGTTTTAATACGAATGTTTATGTTATGTTTAAACCTATTCATATGAGGAATGCATTGGACTTAATAACTGACGGGTGGATCCCGCTATAGCTCCTCGATGAATCGGTAGGTCTCATGAGACAAACTAGTGTCTTGGAACAAGGCCTTGACAAAATCTTATTTTTAGTCTTGGCACGAGGCCTTGGTAGTCTGGCATTATGCATTCCATCATTATGAAAGTGGTTATTGATATTGCATGTGATTATTCGATTAGTAGAATATCCATGTGAATGAGTAAATGGTATTATTTAATTTTATTTTTTCCATACTATGTTGAAGTTAAAGTTTAAAAGTCTATTGTTTTAGTTATAAATTTCCTTAAATGTTTATTCTTATTTATGTAAGTTTCCGCTATATTGTAATCCTTACTAGGCATTTGAGCTCACCCCTTTTCTATGTTTTATTTTTCCCAGGATGTGAAGAAGTAAATTATGAATGCCCTTAAGGGATAGTATGAGGGGATAAGAGTGTGAACTATGGAGACTATGTTGTTGTAGTTTTCATTTTTATGATGTAATGTAAAACTTTATGAATATATCTTGTTATTCCAAAGATACTAAACTAATCGGTCTTTCGAGATTTTGATCTTTCTTGTGATCATGCCAATGTTTTGTAATAATGAACCAACTCTGGGTAACTTGGGTAAGGGCGTTACAAAGACCAACAAATTATTAAAGTTAGAAGTTTTTAAATATTATAATTCCAATTTTTTAATTACTTATGGTTACGATAACCCTAAAAATAAAACATATCTGAATAAGAATAATATTTCGGTTGATAATTGAATTGTTGGTAGTCAATAATGTTAAGATAAGAAATACAAGAAGGTTTCTAAGTAACATAATCACAACTCTGAATATCATGGAAGTTTTATAGGAAAATATTATTATTATAGAAACATCTAGTGTTGTGGTTGATTAAAACAAAAAAAATATGTTTTGGTTCAACCAATAACATTATTACTTTCACACAAATTATAGAAGAAAAAACTTGAGAGAGAGAGTCAATCCCCTCAAAGAAGAAGGCTAAGAAGGATGTTCTGAAGAAACCTGAGAAGTTTGTTACAAAATTTAAAATAAGTTCCAACCATTGGAAACTACTTTTAATTGATGTGAGAAACCTGGGAACCTTGGAAAAAGATGTCTTGTTATGTTACTGACACAAATTTTTTTTTTAACAATTCTATAATGATGGAAGTTATGAAAGATAAAGGGAAATAAAAAGATCTATTTGTAGAAACCACCCCCAAATAAAAAAATGATAATAACCTTATATCTTTGATAGTGAGTGTTATTCTCACATGACAGGAGACTTAAAATTATTGAATAATTTGAATGATTTCAAAGAAGGAACAATGAAATTTTGAAATGATGAATCCCTTGGAATCAAAGGTGTTGGAACAACCACCATTATAGAAGAAAATTTAAAATCCAAAAAATATTTATTTGTTGATGGGATGAAAAAAACTTGCTAAGTGTTTAAAAACTTTTTGATGAAGGAAAAATGTTATCTTCAGAAAATATTATTTTGTTGTGAAAAGTGAGGAATATGGAAAAATTATTACAAGAGGCCGACATATAAAATGGACCTTTTTCCAAGTTGGTGATGTTAAAAACTCTTTGTACTTGAGCATCGTGTATGAAAATTATTTGTGTCATAAAAGTATGGGGAACAAGTGTTATAGAAACATGATCAAGTGACCTAATATGGACTATTTCCATGGTATTTTGGATATGTTAAGAAGAATATATTGGTGTTTCAATATTTTTCAGAAGTGAAAGATAAATAATTATGTTCATAAAAAATTTTACATTTTTTCAGAATAAACCCAAGAACTTATACATTCTGTTCTCTATGGGCTAATGAGAAAAAAATCCACTAATTGAGATAAGTACTTCATCACATTCATTTATGACTTTACTCCAATTAATTTTTTATATATGTGAAACATAAGTCAAATTCTCTAAAATTTATTAATAGTTTCAATTGTAAATATTAGAAGTAATCTGAGTATTCAGTGACGAAGTTGAGAAATTAAAATGGTGGTGAATAAAAAAATGAATAATTTTAATGTTATCTTGAGGAGAATTAAATTCAACATTAGTACAGTATATTATACACTCCTCAAAAAATGGTGTTTTTTAAAGGAAGAACAGAAATGGGAAGAACTATTTTACTTGAACATGGTTAATCTCATTACATCAGGATTCAGGACAATAGCACTTCTATTTGTATTCAAAATCAATGTTTATATATTTAAGGTTTAGATATGAATACATATGGAATCTTTTATTAAAAAACTTTGAGTTTGAAAAACATAAGAGTTTTTGGGTGCCTATGCATCATAAATAATAAAGGTATAAACCATGGGATGTTTGATTAGAGATGTGAACATATAATTTTTCTTACCTATACTCTGTAAAGAACATGATATAGATTCTTCGATAAGGAAACAAGAAGATTAGTAAATTCTATTTATGTGAAAGTTATTGAAAAAGATTCGGAAGATGTTGAACATATTATGATGATAAACATGATGAACATGATGAAGGAATTTTTGTCAAAAATTATGATAAGGATACCTGCAATGGTAATCGTAATCAAGAAGAAGAATCAAACTCATATATTTCCAGTGATGAGGAAGAATCACCCAAATCTCATCCTATGTTGGGAAAGAAAGTGGAAGCTCAATACATTATTCATGATCAACATAAAAAGGATCAAACTATAAAAAAATAAAAAGTTATTACACATAATTACATGTATTCAAATGTTGATCTGAAATATGTGAATGAAGATTTTGAGAATCTATAATGGGTTCAGGATATGAATAATGATCTGTATCATATAGAAAAGAATGATACTTGATAACTTGTACCAAAACCAAATAACAAAAATGTTATCAATAAACGGTGTGTTTTATTGAGAATAATAATTGAATATAGTGATGTGATAAGAAACAAATAAAAATTAGTGTGAAAATGCTACTCACAAATAGAAATAATTTAATTTTATGAGGCTTTTTCTCCGATGGAAATATTAGAAACTATCATGATTTTTTTCTATGACTGTCAAAGGATGTTATAATTTTTTTAGATGAATGTGAAATCAAAATTTTTGAATGGTGATATTAATGAGGAAGTTTATATAAAACCAACTTGTGGCTTTTTTTATGGTAAAGATGAAACTTATGTGTGAAAGTTGAATAAACCCTTTTATGGGCTAAAGAAAACTTCAAGGGAATGATATTCAAAATTGGATACTTTCCTGAGGAAGATATATTTTTATGAAATTCAGAGTTGATAGTAACTTTTATGTCAAAGAAAGTCAAGATTATTGCCTCATTTTAATTGTTTATGTTGATGAAATTATTTTTGTTGGGAATGATGAAAGAACTTGTGGAAGATTTTCTAAATAAATAAACAACTTTTTTGAGATGTCCATGCTCAGAGAAATGAAATAATTTATTGGGTTACAAATCTCAAAAAATAAGAAAAAATAATTTATTTGTCATGAAAAGTATGATAATAAAGTTCTTAAAAAGTTCTTCTAGGAAAATTTGAAACCTGTTTCTACACTAGTTTTATTGATAACTACGTTGAATAATTTTTTTGAAGGCAAGGAAGTTGATTCTAAATTGTTTCAAAATCTTATTGGAAGTTTGTTATATTTTACTTAGTGAACACCTGAATTTGTTTATGTTTTGACCTTATATGAAATATTTTAGAGTGATCCAAAAGAATCACATTTTTTTATTAGAAAAATAATTCATAGACACATCAAAGGCACAACAGATTTCAGAATCACGTGTGATAGCTCAGAAGGTATTCACTTTTTTGGGTAATCAGATACTGATTGGGTAGAGAATTTTTATGATAAAAGATCTAAATATAGTAGAGTTTTATTTCTTAGAAAGAGATTTGTTAGTTTTCATATAAAGATACAAAATTTAGTAACTCTTAGAAAGGATGAATTTGAGTATGTTTCTTCTAATCAATCTACTACCCAACTTATGTGCATACAGACTTTTTTGGAAGATTTAATTGTTGAATTGAAGTTACCCTTATTCTTGGGTGGTGATAATCAATGTGAAATTAACCTTACAAGAAATATGATACAATATTCTCATTCAAAACATATTGATATAAAATATCATTTCATCAAATAACTTGTCAATAAGAATGAATTGAAGATTGAGTTTGTTCCCACATCACAACAAGCTGATGACATTTTTAAAAAACCCTTACCGAAGGAACCTTTTTCTAAATTGAGGTTGAATAGGGCATCCAATATCCTTATAATCATGGTTGAGGTATGTGTTTTCCCCTCCCTCATCTATTATTTGGATAGTGTTGTCAAGGGGGATAATTTTTTCATAAATATATCAATTGATTTGTGACAAATCTTGTAAGGAAGCATGTATATAAGAGGAGTTGTGGGTAATATGTGAATCCATCATTATTAATATGTGAACTATTCTAATAGTTTTTAGGAGTGTTTGTAGGAAAATTTTTCTTAATAAGGAAAGGGGAATAAGTGAAGAAATACGTGAAGAAAAGTTTTATATGATTCATGAGTCACTAATTTTGGATATCATAGTTTTATTGTCAATAATTCATATTTCTGACAATGAGTTAGATCATGTAGGATTATAATTTTTGATAAGTAATCCATCACTTGAGGATAAAATGTATAGTGATTTATGAATCTTGGTTGAAAATAAAATCCAGAGTGGGAGATTTTTATGACCAAGTTGGAAAGAAGTTGTTTTTGAAAGATGAAGTATGTTTGTGTTGTATTTTGTTATCAAAGAAAATAAAGAAGAAAAGAAATAAATTCACTTTTTAAAAGCTGAAGATCCGATTAAAGATCATATTTAGTATATCAAACTCACAATACTTAATAAATTCCATCATTTAGAAAAGATATTTTGTAAAAGAGAAGGTTCCTCGAACTCACCTTGGGTTCAAGGTTAAAGAAATAAAAAATTTAGAATATTTAAATATATTTTCCATAGATCTGATATAAATCTAATGATACTTTAATGATATTAGAGTTCTCATAAATCATAAGTAATCTGAGAAACTTATTAAGAAAGATTTACAAAGTAAAGGGGGAGGAGAAGTACTTACAATTGTATTGAGGTTTGGTTAGAAAGAAAGAAGTTGATGGAAGGATGATAAGTTACTAAACTTTTTGTTATTATTCAGATGATGCTAAATATGATCCTAAAAATATTCAAAGGGATGAGGAATTAATAATTACAAGAAAAATTTTGGATAAGAAGAATTTTTTCTAAGTCAAATATTTTTGGTCTCAGCCCATTGGTATGATATTACTAGATGAAGAATTACTTTAAGACTATAAAGGTTGATTGGAATGGGAACATATAAAGATGATGGTTTTTAGTTAGACCAATATGCCATGAAAAATAATTATTTAGAGAAATGAAGTTATGTGAATCATAATCAGATAAGGAAAGAAGTTGCTGAAGTTGAAGCTGCTATAAATGTTCTATCACACATGATGTGCCATCGATTATCGGAGTGTCACTAACACCGATCATCGTACGATATGATAGCTAAAAAATAATCTGTGGTCGATTTTTTAGTAGTAGGAGATATTGGGGTCATTGAATAAAAAATGAAGAGATGTTTTTTTAGACCGATGTGATGAATAAAATCAGAGATCAATAAAAAATATAGTTAACCATTTTCATCAAGATAAAATGTTGATTTTGTTTCTTAACAAGAGGGTCCAAGAAAAAATAACTCTGATATGTTTTTCAATAGGGATTGAGATCAATTATCTTTTATCTTGTACCAATTGGGTCAAGATCCACTAGACTAGAAATGGAATCAATTATCAGAGTGATGAGGAGACCAATCAATCTGAGGCAGAATGAAACCTATAAAAATCATTTGACGTTAGATCATCTATCTGAGAAAAATAAGAAAAGTAGAATTGTTTCATGGAGCGACAAAAATGTTGTCAAGGGAGCTGTTGAAAGATGTTTTTTGTAATGATTTTACAAAGTGTTGTCAAAGGGGTATGTAATGTTGGTAGAGTGGTTTGAATATAGTCACATGGTCATCATTATGGTAAGTCTTTAGTTATTATATATTTTAAAGTGTGTCAAGAAAATAGGAGTGACTATATGCCTCGATCATAATGGGAAAATCATAATTGGTAATCAGAATTAGAATAAATTTTTAAAACACATTCGGAAGTAATATGAAGATGTTAGAATATTTGAGAAGATTCTAAAAGAGTATAGAAGCATTTAATAAGTCAATAATTTATCCAAAATTTAAGGGGAATTTATGTTTTGGGAAAATTGGATGAGGGGGAATGATTTTCAAAATACCACCAAAACCTCTTTTGGGTCTACCTATAAATAGTGGAAATAATTTTTAATTTCTAACATGGATGTACTATTCAATAGAGAAGGTAGAGAACTAAATAATTTTAGACAGAATAAGTTTTTGAATAGAGCATTACTCTTGATGTTTTCTTGATAGAAGAAGAAATTGGGAAGAGACAAGTTAATAATAAGAGTTCCCGGATCAACCCGACAAATCAGACTAGGATTTCTAGACTCAGACTAAAGAAGTTCATATTTTTTAGCCATTTTCTAACAGATCATTTTTATCAGACTGAGAAATCAGACAGAGTATATCAAACTCAGAAACCATCCTGAGAATCCTTAGGAAGTCCATGAAGTTTCATACCTACTTCTTGGTAGAAAACTGAATAATTGTTTTTAAAGATCATATATGGGAAATTAGATAAGGCAGTACAATAACATGTTTTGAATAATTTGTTGAATGTTTCTTAACTTGTTATATACATTTTATTACATAATTTCATGCTACTTTAAAAACATAAACTGTTGTATTGAACATAGTGCTACATTAGTGTATGGAATATCCTACTCATTGTGTCCACAAAATAAGATTGTCTTCTAGTTGATTTTGGGGAATTGGATTGTTTCCAAACCATACCATGGTTGTATCTATTCTTGTTTAGTAGTGAAAATTGAAAATTATTATATTCCTATGGATGTGTGATTGGTTCTTCTTTTCGTAAGGTTACAAATATTTAATAGAAGGTGAAAGTTTTTTTTTAAAAGGAAGGAAAACTAAAAGAAAATGTTATCCCGGATTCGCCCCCTCCCCCTATCAGTGATACATCAATCTAACTGGGAATTGTTATGTTGGTATTTACGTATGGTGGGATTGAGAATCGATAATTGAAGTATTGAGAAGTGGTATGGCTGAACAGTGGTGATGCACTGCCATCAACTTGATGTTAGAGTTGCTGCAAGTCTGAAGGATTTTAAGAAAATCACTAGCTAGCTAGTTGGGTGCTACTAACCAGCTAGTCGTGGTACTAGGTGGTTAGTGAGGCTCGCTGGCTAGCCAGTGATGTCATCCTTGGTGTGTATTAAATGAACCATGTGGGTTTTAATTCCACACAATTTTGACCCTTAATTGTTATCTAATTCTATCCCTAATGCCCCTATTTTGAATTTGAGACATCTCTTCTTTCCTATAGAGCTCTTCCATTCACCGCCCCTTGATTTTTTTAATATTGGGCTAATTTGGTAACACTAGAACAATGTTTTTATCTATATATACTCTATATTAATCTTTATTATTATGATATGAGCAAGGATCTATTATGGATATGTGTTTTTTATGATGATCAACTAATTAATTATTTTTTATTTCGTATATTAATGAGGGATCTAGTTTTTTTATGATGAAGCATAATCAGATCAAGAACTACCATCAATTACAAATGATTCATGTGTATGTGTTTATGGATCATATTCACAGAAATATTCTTTATAGAGGAACAATGATTGAACTATAATCTGATAATGATCACTGGTAGATTAGTGGTGGAATAAATATGTCAATGAAATACCATTGACTGGAGCTTGGTTCCTTGTGAATGGTGGATGGTTCCATGTAAGTTTCCTTAGATCGATAATCATCAGATCTGATCCAACTTGAATCTAGTCTTGAATCTATTTCCCATGGATGGATTGTATGTAGATCGATGTTTTTTGGATATATATATAAGGTTATCTTCTATAATTGATGATTAATTCTTGATCTATTATTGAATAGACAATAGATCTAGTGAATTGAAATCTTCGTCTTAAACATATCTCATAAATCATTCTGTTGTTGGAATCTATTATTTATGTAATTGTAGAATGACCTTCTTAACATGGAATCTTCTCAGGCCTCTCTTTTTAAATTTTTTTCTTCAATGAATCAAACACAATTATGACATCCTTGATATGTGAGAAAGTTCTCCATGGGTGTGCAATGTTTTTCGAGTTTCGATCCTTTAACATATCTTAGATTTATTTATAAAAAACATCGATGTAAGAAATTTTATACTGATTTAGGCCCTAGTATAAACTTTTCACCATGATTCATATTGTGTTGGAGTATCTTGTCGTCCATGTTTGATGGATTTTTATTATGGACATGTGTAAACTGTGATATCCATATATGTTTATTGATTCGATGAGTATTTATAAGCTATCTTGTCAACATGCATGATGTTGATCATATTTTTATATCATTTCTAATATATAATCATGATGAAATTATATCCTTGTATTATTAGGTTCTTCCCTATTATATGTGTCACCATGTTATTGGATGTATTTTATTGATAATCATAATAGGTGAACTACCATGGTATGATTACCCATTATAGGGGAAGTGCGAATGATGTGGGATGGTGAAAAAATAAACACATACATGTGGTAAGATAATGACGACTTTATAGAATAGACAGAGCTCAACACATTGAGGTTACCAAGAAATGTGTTGAAATTTGATGCCTTCTAGATTTCAAATAGTATGTTCACTCAATGACTTGAGAATGCTGAATGACATGTCATTATCCTTATGACTAGTTCTTGATCAATTTTGATATCTTAGATCATCCTTTAGGCATAGATTCAATGCAGTTATGGCTAGAGATCATGGGGCATTGGTTATAATAAAGGTGCTCAATATATGATTGTTATGATTTATATCATATTTATTTTTATCATTTGATAAACGTTTTTACATATGTAATATTTTTAAGGATGCATTGGTGGTGTCCTGCGAACATTTATTACTCTCACACTACATGGGAAACTTGATGCATGAATATAATTTATATATCGAGATCTGAGGAAGGTAAAGTGGACCATGGGAGATGGTTGGTACATGGGGAATGTAGTCAAGAGTGGTACTCATATGTAATTTGGAGTATTATATAGTGTAACTTTTATTTAATTACACTCTATATACTATGTTTTTCAATCACACTATGGGGTCCCAATTTATTTTTATGACAAGTGTTCCATTTGTTATTACATTTTCTATCGATCTTCCACTTTATATTCTATTTGTTTATTTTATTCATATTATTGGTGCATGAATATAATACTAATGGTGTATTATCATCACTAATAGTGTTCGTATCATCACTACAAGTCACCACCCTCTTGCATATGGGGAGGAACACATGAGGTCTTGTGGATCTTAGGATCAGACCTGGTGGATCAAGTCTGGGATTTACAATATTCATACAGGGTTTCACTTGATGCACATATTATGGTATAAATATTATTTATGATGTATCTTATCCTTTAATTGGTTAATAAAATTAAAATGAACCCCCTTTATAGGTCATTCAATAAATTTAACTCTCCTGGATGAAAACTATACAATCATTCCTTATACACTCCTTCCCAACATAAAGGGAAGGCTCTCTACTTCACTTGCTCTTCTACTATTCCCTAAGGAATGAGTTAAAAGTAGAAAAAGGTGAATTACTTAATGTACTTATTAGGGTACTCAAGTAAAAGATCATAGAATCTAAGTAACAATCATACTAAACCAATTTTTAAATAAATTTTAGTTTTTAAAGAATGAATGAAAATATGATTATATTGGTTAACAAAATGGGGTGTATATAGATCTCTGAGAGTCTTTTTAGTGTGATATTACACACTAATATATTCATAGTGAACACTCAGAGTTCCAAAATATTTTTAAAAGGAAACATGTTCAATTTTTTTTATAAATTTTAAAATTATCTTAATCCTCTACGTTTGGTTTAAAAGTTTCTCTCAATCTATAAATCAAGAGGCAATAATTGGACATTGTTAGTCCAATTCAAGCAATTTATATAGTTTGAGATTTTGGCATCCCCTCCCCAAAACAATTTCCAAGTTTTTAGAATAGCTTTTACAAATGTGAAATAATCTAGATAAAACTTCAATTTATTAAATATATATATATATAATAGTGGAAACCATGAGACATCTCTAGAGTTGGTTGTAAAATTTTATTTTCCATGATTAGTTAAAGGGGGTGGTTTTTGGTGATTTCAGACATAGATAATATTAAAATTAGATTAAATAAATGAATTTTTATCAACATAGATGTTATGTGATGGGTTCAGGGGTTAGATTACCATTTTTAATTGTATACCCACATTAAAATAGTTCACTCTTCTTTTTCATAATTGATATATGAAATAATATAAAATTTATTATTTTTTCACCATAGGTTGAAAGATATTATGAGGTTTAATCTAGAAATAATCATTTCTTGATCGCATCTCCCTCCTATGTTTGTAAAAAGATATCAAATTACATCCAAAATAATGAAACAACCTTGAAATACTACGGTAAAACCCTATCAAGTAAATTTTCTCCAATGAAATTCAGAGTTATCTCACCACCTTTACACACATATCAATAATATCTAGACACCCACCACTAATACTAGCTCATTCAATCATATATAATCTAAAATAAATACAGGGATAATGAAAATGAAAAACCATGGTAGAAAAAAAGAATAGGTGTATCACCATGATATTTTAGTTTATATTCCATTAAATTAATAATCTATTTCATAGTGTGTACCACATGCAACACCATTTTTAAACAAACCACAAAATAATATAGAAATAATATTATTTAAATATGACTGTTATAACTAATCTGTTGGATTAGTGTGTATGAATAAGAATAGCCTCATTATTAAATATATGTAGAAAATTTTTCATAATAAAAATTAATTGATTAATTCCTAGATAATAAGTAATAACTTTTAAATTATAATATTTAAATATTATAATTTTAAGAGTAGTTAAAGTTAAAAACCTTCATTTTTCATTAAATATGGGTATTTTATTATTTTTATATGATTCATTTAATAGATAAATTTCTATTTAAATAATTAAATTTACTAAACATTTATTGTTTAAAAAATTAAAACAATTAATAATCATTCATGCATTTATTATCAATTTTTCATAAATGATGATAAAATCATTTTATGGGAAAAAGAGATGTTTTTATAATATTTTTTTATGTACACAATTTTTTTTATCTAAATAAATAAATTTAATCACTATTTATAAATTATTATGAATAAATTTATTGGTAATATATTCAATGAAATAAATTATAAATCATATAATGGTAGTTACTAGGAATAGAATGAGAATAAATTTATTTTATGTTTTGAAAATACATTTTTTCTAAAAAATATTTCTATGAATTTTGTGCAAGGATATTATAATTATTTTTTACAACTTTTAGAAATTTTATTTGATAAAATTAACTTAATTTTTGAATTTATAATGTCAAAATTATCTAAGGGGGATTTTTATTTATTTTTATGAAATGTTTTACTTTAGAGTGAACAGTGAAAATACATTTTTTACAAATACCATAAATTTTATGACATCATAATGATGTAATATTAACATAAAAATTAACAAAACCGTTGGCTCAAAAAAAATATATTTATAGTGTATAATAGATCATTTAAAATTATAACATTCAAATTACAAAATCATGCATGAATTTTTGGAAGATGAGCTATATTTTAATCTATTAAAAACTATTTTTGGTTCCTTGAATTTAATAGTGGGGATTGAAGGTGTCATTATATTTTAACATGGTTCTAATGTAAAATAACATTCATTATTTTTAACAATAATACAATAAATTCATTGGGTGGACCACTACTCAGGTGTATTTATCTAAAATAAGTACAAATTTATTTTTACAAATAAAAATTCATTTTTTCTAAAAATGGTTTTTATGCATTTTTTGTGATAACATTAGAATTAATATCTACCAATTCAATAAATTTAATCATATAAAATGGTTTCTAAAATTTTGATCAGAATTTAAGGTTTTTTATGAGTTTAATTTCGTTTTTTATAAAAATATGTTACCCTCATAAAAATGGAGTTACCATGGTAAAGGTAAAATAAGGTAAAATGATTAAACTAAGGGTAAAAGTCTTAAAATGTTTAAAAAACCTTCTATAAATGGGTTTCTAATGGATTTGAAGACCTTACCTAACATTTCCCACATTAATTATCAATTTCGATTTCACTTTACTTAATAATGAAATCCCTTTTTATATTATGATATAATATTTGTAAAAAATTTGACTCTCCCTATAAATATTTTTAAATATTTTGTTACGATAATTATAAAGATAAATATAAATAATGAACAATTATAGATTAATATAATCATTATTAAAACATTATATTTATTTTATTCTAATTCGAAATAGTATGATAAGTATCCAATATGCTTACATAGTGCTGATGTAATGCCTGCAAAAGAAGAAGAAAAGTCAAATAAGAAAGATTTAAAATAATTAATGTGGTAAGATTTATAATAATTAGGGTATTTAATGTTTTTGTGAAATTAATTTGATAGTTATGTAATATTTAAATGTTTCTATTTTAATTTAATGGATCTCATGACGTTTTTAATGTTTATGTACAATAATGAACATGAAAATAATTTTAATGACTAAACAATTATTTCTAAATTGAAATAAAAATCATATAAATATTATAATGATTTAGTTTTATGATTAAATGGTAAATAGAAATACCTATTGTCCTTTTGTGAACCACTTGTAAATTTTAAATTATATTTTTACCCTTAATGAATTAATATTTGTGGAAATACCATCAGATTTTTCCAATAAAAGGGAATTAATTCTACCCTTATGAAACCATATTACAAGTTTGGGTTTCCATCGTTATTCATACAAAAATACCTATTTAAACATACTTCCCCACATTCAAAAGGATATGGTTCTTCCAAAACATATTTCCCTAAAGGCTTTGGAATCAATCCAAAGAGGTGTTTTGAGGATCAAAATAAAGGATTTCCCATCTCAATTTCATTTCATTAAGGTATTTTCTTTTTTCACCACATGTTTTTTTTCTATGTAGAAAATTCCATATGGTTTTATTTTATCATTAATTTCCTTCAATTTAAGTGTTTTTAAAATCCATTTAATATTATCTTATCCAATGTTATATTTGATTAAAAGACACTAAATTCACAAGGAATTTCTCTTTAAATCATTTTTAACATTTTTTACTCCATGTTCATGTTTTTCAATTTTTTATATAAAAGTTATTATATAATTTTAAATGATTTATAAGGGTATTTTTATATTACCTTCTAATTTAATAATAAATTACTAGAATGTATTTTTTAAAAAAATTTACATACAACACATTTTTCTTTTTCTTTATAATGATTGAAAAATATGTTTTTTAATGAATACCGCATGACCGCCTTTTAGTGCCATCATTGAGCTGCACCAAATATAGAATCCAAAATTTGATACTAATTGAAATGTTAGCCCAACTAGTTTAAATACACTGAGAGGGTGGTGGGTGAATCATGGTATGATATATTAAGAAAACTGTCCCATTGGAACTTGTTTCAGCATTAGAAAAAACCATATTCTCTCTCCTTCCTTTATCATAGAATAAATTGAAATTAAAACTTACATATAAGACAATGATTTTATTAGGTTCCAACTCACTATGCTACATCCATGTAGCGTACAAAGGAAATAATCTGATATACCAAATCCACTCTAGTATACTGATATTACAATGTTCATATAATACCCAGTGTCCCTCATGGTTTATAAACAATCACAAGTTGAAAGCTCACTTCTCTCTTAACTAAGTTGTATGCACTACACATTCATAAGATTCTTCTATTTATCTGAATCACCAAATAATAGTTTCACACATATATGTGTCTTCCATGAATATATATTTTCTACTATAATATAAAATCCACTTTACCATGTAGTTACTACTTTATATATCATCCTTTAATGAACTATTTTTGTTCTTCTGTAACATATTTGAACCCTTCTTGAAATAAAATTCACCACCTAGCATGGATTCACTGTAAAATAAATTTAATTAAAAAATATACGATTCCTTGTGAACAAATTCTCCTTTAAGAGCTATAATTCACCACAAACTAAAGTCATATGTGAGCTGAACTCCATATCCAACTTAGATCCTTCACGAACCACCACCACCGTGAACCACATTCAGACTTAAAAGAATTCTTCCAATTATGATTCTTTATAATCAACTTTTATCTATAATATTTTGTAATTTGGGATCCTTTATATATAATAAGAAACATAGAAAACCAGATGATAAATATTAAATTATATTCCTTTGAGAATTATCCTTCAATATGAATTGTATTCGATATGATGTTCATATAGCATATAAACCTCTTTTAAAATGTATTTAAAACACCATCTCTTCGAAAACCATGATCACCCTATACTAGGGAATCTAAATTACTACATTAAACCACAAATGATGATATCCATTTGTGGTTCAAATGTTTTTTTCTATGAGTTTGAATTTACTTTTCTTATTTTTATTTGTGGTTTCACATACTTTCTTATCTGGTTCAAATAGAAAATAATGTATGCAGTTAAGATGCATTTGTTGAAAAACCATTTCAAACTCTTTTATGAGCTATGAGATCCCACAAGTTTTCCTATAGAGGAATAATTCCATTTCTATAAAACAAATATCGATTTTCATGCAAAAAAATATAAAAATCACTAGAAAATAACACCACCATAAAAACTCCTACTATGACAACAACCATGGTTGAATATTATCAACCAATTTTTTCAACAAACAAATCCATCCCAAAAAAATAAAAATAAATCCTTTAGGAATTTTTCCCAATAAAAAAAACTTTACACAATTTTTTAGATACACATACTTAATAACAATTCCTTTCATAAATAATGTAACATTCATATTACAAGGATCATTTTAGCTTTAAAGTTTTTTAAGTGTTATGAGAAAGATTTATTTAGTAGAACCTATTTTATTATTATCAAATGGAATTTTTTTCCACAATATAAGAAACTAATTAATCCATAAAACTCCTTGTAAATCTCTCAAAAATTCACTAAACATGATACTCTTCTGGAAATATCATTTTTAATACTTTTCTTCATAACCTGAGAAAATGGAAACATAAGAAAAGGGTGAAATTAGATGCTCAGTAAGGGTAAAAATAAGTGATAAAAATAAAATATCATAGGAGAGTGTAAGATTAGTATATGAACATAATAAAGATAAATTAGAAAATCATATCCAATAGAGAATTCATCATAAATCATGAGTCATAAAATAAGAATTTTCATAACATAAGTAATTAATCAAAATATTTTTGGACACATTAGTAAATAAGTATGACATTTTAGAGAATAACATATGAATGAGAATATGCATAAGAGTATGAAAAACACATTATAATAGAAACCACATATAATTGATACCCACCAATAAATTCATCACATAGTATTCTTCGGATAACCACCCATATACCATATTGGGCTTGGTATAAGGAGGAAACCTCTCGTGTACCCATTTATATTGAGATAAATCCTCCCATGTACCATTTTAATTGGTATAAATTCTCCCATGTACCCTTTTTGTCTTATGATATATAAACGTAAACCAATGAATTGGAAGGTGATATAAGAGTTCACCCATTATCATCTATATATATCATTAGACTACAAAGAACCCAAAGAAAGAAAATGGGTTTTATATCCTTTACAAATAGAATCATATAATGAAAGAATTCATAATTTTATAAATAATAAAATAAATAGGTATATAAATATATTAAGTAAATTTATAGGTAAATACCATTAAATCAAGATAATAGAGATTATGGTATTTACACTATATATATAAAGGGTATACGATTAAGTCAATAATTCCCCCAATCAAATGATGTATTAGTATCTAGGTGAACACCCAACAATAAAAGAAATAAAAAAGAGGTTATGAAAATATAAAATGAATTGGAAAAAAAAGTAACATTAAAAAATGAATATGATTAAGAAATAAAAAGTCAATAACGAATCATTTCTCTTTTGGGGGTTCATTGTTTCTCTTTTGTGAAAACATAAGTAAAAATCAACAAATAGATGAAGAAAAACATTTGAAGAATAGTATAATTTATCTTTTAAATCATGATGAAAATAACCCATATTTCAATAAATACATTAAATGAAACTCATAGTATAAGGGAAAAATAATTTACTTTTAAAAAACATGGGAAATCAGTTCCAAAATGATGGGAAATTAGT
Organism: Viscum album; assembly: GCA_963277665.1. Taxonomy (NCBI): domain Eukaryota; kingdom Viridiplantae; phylum Streptophyta; class Magnoliopsida; order Santalales; family Viscaceae; genus Viscum; species Viscum album. Next base: position 213,460,247 of record OY728123.1, read on the forward strand.
TCTTGTGAAAATGTTATAAAAATAAAAATATTTTATTATTTTTATAATGAAATACAAAACACAAAAGTCAATAGGTTTTTTTTGAAATTTCATTTTCAAAACAATAGTTGAAAAGAAAACAATTAAATAATATGAAATAATTAATTTTTAAAAAATCTGGAATAAAAGAGTCTTGAAAAAAGATATAATGGTTTTATAGAGAAAACATGAGTCAGTTGAGTTAATAAAAACCCTTCAAACATAAATATATTTTGAATTGAATGAAATTTAATGAGAGAACATGATATGTATATTAAAACCCCATGAATTAAATGAATATGTTAAAATAAATTAGTTTTGTAGTAGATACACCATTTCAAAGAAAATATGGTGTATATTAAGAAATTCGTCTCAAGGGGTGAAAATTTGAGACAAGAAACCCTTACCTTGTTTCTCACTTAGTTTAATTCACTCTAAGATACTGTATAAACACACAAATATATTAATAATATATTTCATGAACTTTTTCATTTAAAAAACCTTTTATAAATACAATTTATAATTATTATCCACATTTATACTAGTTAGGTATTATCTATTTTCGATATTACATATGAGTAATCTTGATCATTTTGAACTAGTTTCATAATCATGGGATAATTGTTCATTATTCTCACAATTTTCAACATTATTAAATAATAAAATGTACTAGAATCAATTTTTTTCAATTATTTATAATTTTATAATATCATTCTATTTATTTTTTTTACAATCCTTAAATATGAAATCAATGATGAGAATGTTTCACTAATTCTTAGCGAAAAAAGAGTGATTTATATAAATAATGAGTTAAATATAACATATTACCATTAAAAAACCAAAAAAACTTTTTATTGGATTATTTATATCATATATTACCAGGAATTAAATTCCTATATACATCTATGATATAAATCAATATCATTGTTTATGTGGGTGGTTAAGCCAACCTAGGCAAGAACATGCTATGATTCAATGGGTGAGTATGGTTAGGAGAGGATTTATTTTTCAATAATATAATTATAAAAAAATACTAATGATATTATTTAGATTATTTTAAGGTTTTAATTTATAAATTAAAAAATTTGGGAAAATAAAAAATATTATATGAAAAATAGAATACGTCACTTTCATGGAGGTAGTATAATACACAAATGCACATAGGAGGTTATCATTTTTCATAAAATTAGATCTTGGTATTGAATTGTATTTATTTATAAAATTTTATACATTTTATAAATATTATAGTAACTCATTAATTTAATCTTTAGGATTATATATTACAGTTGGTAGTGAAGAAAATACAAGATGCTGTATTGTGGAGGTGGTAGTTCGCACACACACATGATTGAAATTGTTTCTTATATTAAGGGAAGAGGGGAATTGTAGATAATGATTATTAATATAAAATAATAACAATAATTATATAAAAAATAATTATTTTACCATATAGATATGATACTATTATAATTTTTAAGGTAAGATAGAAAGGAAATAAGTTAAGAAAAAACTAAACCTATTGATCACTTGAGATTTCCTTGTAGGATCCCTTAGAAATTTAGGTCTTAAGATACAATAATTTTACTAGAATATAAGGGATGTAATAAATTATTAAATAATAATGAAAAATAGTAGGATTTTAGGTTGAAAATTAAATTTAGGAGTGGTATTGAAGGGGTGGTGATTGTCCCCTTTTATAAGTCGAAAGGAATTCATTTTTGTAAATACCAATAACTTTTTAATAATTGGAAGTCAGTGTTAGGGAAAGTGGATCCATAATCGAGAAATAATAGAGTGTGGAAGATATAAGGTTATGAAACCCTCCAAAATTCAATTTCACAAATGGAATAAACATGCTTTCAACTCTTTATCATTAAATTTTTTCACTTTTACTGTGGTAACTAGTTTTTAACTAAGTATTTTACTTTTAATGCCTAAAAATTTAATGGAAAATATTACATAATTTCTACCTACTGAATAGAAAATATTAAATCCATTATATCAAAAGAATTAACATGTATAATAAAAATTTATTTTAATATCAGTTCATGTAAAACGTAAAAACCTATATTTAGAAAAAGTGTATTTTTAAGACTAAAATTTATGTGTATGATAAAATTTTCAATGTATTTTATTTTTATTATATAAATTGTTTTATTAAAGAACAAATAATTATATTATTTTTTATAAAAAACCAAAACAGAGTTTTTCCAAAACAATTTTTTTGATCCCTACCAAAATAATATTTAATTAAAAGAAAATATTTAAAACAATTTTTATTTGTAAATTTTACTTAAGTTTTTAAAAATAGATATTTAAAATTAATAAAATAGCTTTGAAATATATAATTTCAATCTTTAAATATGTCATTTTTCATGAAATTTTTTTTATAAGTTTTTAAGTTATACTTACATCTTGATATATTAAAAAGCACTATAATTTTAGCAAAAACATTATTTTCACCTCTTCTATAAAAAAATAAATCATTTGAGAAACATTTTAAAAATTAAAACTATGATTATTTTGAAATAATACATTTAATAATGAGGTTTTTTTATCAAAATGAAATTATAAAAATTTATATATTTAGTTATTTAAATTAACATAAAAATATAAAAAAACTATTTTTATTAAAAAATAACTTTTTAAAGTTCGATTGCCTTTAATATTAGTTCATATATATTTATAAACAATTGGATATTGAAATAAAGGTTTATAAATATAAATATTAACTATTATAATTAAATTTTAACTATGTCCAATTTTATTTATTAATGTAAAACATAATATTTTTTGAAATGGTTCTATGAAAGATATCCTATTTAAAATATTAATGAGAAAGAATAATTTATAATTATCGAAACTAATTATTATATTTTTATTTACTAATTAGTATATTATTAATGTAATTATAATATGATATGGTTATTTTTACTCTTGTGTTACATTAGTGGGAATAAAATAAAATAAAATAAAATAAACCCAAAAAAACATACAATAAAGAAACTTTGAAAAACAACGATCTAGGAACCCCATTCCTTGATTTCCCCTTGTAGATTCGGTATCACTTCCTTCATTCTTAGCCAGTTGAAACGTGTGAGATTTATTCCCCTTTGATTTTAAAAATCCTCCTCAATATTTCAAGTTCCCAAAAAAACTATGGGTTTAAATTCTTTCTTCCCTTCCTCAGCCAATATTAGAACTCTAGGGATTTATTTTTTATAAATTTATGATTTTCTCTAGTTTCCATTTCATATTAAATATCCCCTTTTAATATAGATGATCTCCACACCTAAAATAACTTCTAAATATTTTAAAATACATTCCCCACATGAAATTATTTTCCCATAAATTTTCAAAGGTCATGACACTTACATGAGTAGATCGCCCATATTTTAAAAATTATTGACCCTTATGTTTTAGAAAATGAATAAACATTCTGACTAAATTCACTCTTATGTTCAGATGAAGTAACCTTTAAACATTACATGGGATGATTAAATTATTATTATGCATTGGATAATTGACTCTTAAATTTTCCATAGTTTTTAAAATTCTTGATTAAAAATTCCTAATGAATCTTATAGAGTGTATAATGACACTTAAAATTCCCATACATTTCCAATTTCCCTAGTACAAAGTTAAAAAGACTCTTACGCACTCCTAAGAGTTTCCTAATGAATCTTCCACAAGTAATGATATACTTTCACACATCCTAGTTTCTTCCCCTTCAGTAACATGGCACTTATATTCTATAATGAAACATGAGGTTACTTTTATGAATGACACTAATCCTTTTACAAATCTTACTCTACTATAGAATCCATATTTCTCTTCATAGATTATCTTAAACCATATATTTTATCTTCAAAATAAAAATCATTGATGTTCAATAGTCATCCATACATTTTATTTCCAAAAATAAATATTTCAATTAAATCCACAATTTTATCCATTTTAAACAATATTACCCAAATCTAATGAAATGAAAATTTTACTCAAAAGCATCCCAAAACTCAATTAATTAATAAATATGAGGGAATAAAATGAGTGGAATAAAAATAAAATAGAATAATTTTTTTTGGTTGTTCATCTAATATTTAGAACCATTTTCATCTTTGTGAGCCAATTTCTTAGGGTGGATTAATACAAATAAATATATCCTCATTTGATGATTTTTTCTAGGGTAGCCTATTGTGAGTGCTATTTTTTATTCATTTTCCTCTTAGTTTAGTGTGTTTTCTCATGAATTATTAGGTTATATCTATGATCAAGGTCATTGTGGAATATATAATGGTATTTTTAGTGTGATTGATGGGTCTAGAATCAGTTGATGATTTGTGTAACTGGTGATCATTATCTCTCAGTTTTTTTGGGAATATAATTAAAGACATTTTAATTTTTTACTCTCTATTTTAATAATTTTTTTGTTCTCAGGTGTTTTTTATTGTTGTTTGTTTGTGGTTATTGTTTTATATTTAGTGTTATATACGAGTTATTTAGTCCTTGATGTCTTCTGTTTATAAGTTTGATGAAAATGATGGTCCTCGGGATCATGGTTGTGGTCTTTTCCATTAAAATAGATTCATGAACAATAACGAATTTGTGTGGCATATGTTTATGTTTTATCTGAGGTCGAAAACTAGGGAACTTAATGTATCATTTTTAAGATAAAATTATTGGTGGTTCCTATGGTTTATACCTATGATGGTTCTTCATCAAACTGTTTTGTCCTAGTATATTTAGTAGTTCAACTGTTTTTTGTATGGAATTTTCAATAGACATTTAGTTTAGATAGTTTATTTTGGGTTTAGATTGGTGATATTGGTTGTCCAAGGATTTATCATATGTATTGGTGTGTTATTTATTTAAAAAATATGGCAAAAAATATTTAGAAATTTTAAAATAAAAAATTATAAATACATTATAATATTTGACATTATGGAGTAAAGTTATACGGATAGAAATCTTAAGTTTTAAACACGAGGATTAATAATACCAATATCATAATTATAAAAATATTTTTTATTTAATGATGTTTTATCATTGAAATATTTTATTATGAGGGTGTATTTGTTATATGAATACATATATATGTAGGAGGTTTTACAAGGATATGTAACATGTTTCAATAAAAACGTTTAATATAGAAAAACATGATACCAATAAAGGGATATTAAATATTAGGATTTGATGAGACCAATTATTAACTATAATGTTCTACGAATATTTTCTAAAAAATAAATTAATATTATAAAATTGTATTATATTACAAAAATCCACTTCAACTTTATTACAAATTCATGTATTCTTGAAGATACCATTTTTATAAATCCATGGTTTTTATTGAGGTAAATTTATATTTAAACTATTCCTTTACTATATATTTTTTTTCTTATTTAATATTGGATGGATTTTTTTGGGTGTTAGAAAGGATATGAGATAATTCAGGAGGTTGGTGGGCCAAAAATGTGGAACTTTGGAGTTATAGAATGGGTGCACAGTTAGTGCATAATTAGTACTAATAGTGTGGTCAGGAAAGTGGCAGACTAGAGGTAGGAACGTCATTTATCAAACCATGTAGTTTTTCCTAATAAAGATACAAATATTGTGTTTTTTTAGACATTGGTGTTTTTTATGATTTGAATATAGTTTAAGAAAAACATGAAACCCTGAGTTTTTTCTAATAAAACTGACACAGTTGGAATAGGGTTTGAAAAACCTTGTGGTATAACTATGTGACAAGACTAACGAAATTTGAAAATAATTTTTTTATCTTGAAATTGACCCAAAAAACATCATTTTCCCCCTTTTTATTATGATCTTGAAATATTTATCTCATATTGATGATTTTGGAGACCCCTCACCTTTATAAGGATAAACTCATTAAATAAGAGAGTATTAGACCTTAGGTATCAAAAGTAAGTATCTTATTTCTATTTTTTTCCTCTAGTTTTTATAATTTTCTCTTTATATGAACCCTATACCAGGGTTTTCATGCCCAAATTTATTTGATTATTATATTGATAAGTCTCCCTTGGGATTTATTGAACTAATAGAAAGTAAATCTTGGATCATTGAGGTCATAATTTGATCTTTAATGTTGAAAGTGTTCAAGTTAGGTGGTCTATAAAATTAACTAAATTCCTAAAATTTTATTAGTGTGTTCATTATATGAAAATTTTGTCTTACCATGATTTCGGCCTAAAATTTGTTTACATAAATTGAATCTTTCAAATTATGCTAAAAATTACCCTTTTGTTTTATTTGTTTCTTAATTGGAAGTTTACTTAATAGGTTTCCTTGAAATGGATTATTTTTTGCATGGAATGTGTTAATAAAGGTGAAAAAATCATAATTTTTTGGATTGAATTGTAAACAAAAGACTTCGAATGATGGAACAATGAATGAAGATAATTGAAATAGTGAGGGTTGATTATAGAATGATGGTAACTAGTGTGTTGATTTAATTTATTGAAAAGGGTTTTTAATGATATGATAAGGACATGATGTGAAAAAATGATTAATAATAAATGTTATCTTAGGGCATGTTTCTAGGGATGGTATTCCCTTGGGTATTTTTTTATGGGCCTAGAGGTGATTTTTCATTAGGTGAAACCAATTTTTCTAGGATGGATATATTTCCCTTAGCATCGAAATTGTTCCAGGAGGGGAATATTTTCTCGAGTGTGACTACTATTTTGAGATGGTTATATCTCCACATGTGTGACTATTATTATGGGTTGGTCATATTTCCCTGGGTGATAAGTATAATCACGGATGGGTATATTTACTTGGTGTGATTCCTATCATTTAGATACATTTGATAATAGCCGAGGCATGTATAGTTGGTCTCATGTGTCATCATAGAACTCATAGATCAACATTATTAGTTATTTCCCGTATTCTCAAGTTATATATATATTTATATTCACTTATGTATGAACTTACTCAGATTGGATATATTTATTGAGGTCTTTGGCGGTGGATTAATGAGTTGTAATGACACGCTACTCAAGACACTGGTTAGTACCCATGCATACTTCATGTTTGCATGACCAGATAAAGGAAAGAACCATATTCATGATGTATAGATTTGAATTTTAGGTTGGATCATGAGGGATCATGATTTATTTGATGAGTCTTCTAGTTTTATCTATTCATTAATTTCATGATAGTTGGATTTTTTAGAATATTTTCATGTGACTGTTTGATTTTCATACATCTAATTAGATATTGTATGGTTCGTGATTATTTATTGGATTTTCTTGGATGTTGTATTAATTCCAATTATGGATGATTCTATAATTATACCTTTTCACAATTATTTTACTATGATATACATGTATATTCTCCCCATTGTACCACCTTAAACTCACATTGCTAGTCAGAAACCTCCAATATATGGGGAGTCGTGCCTGAGGTCCCAAATAATTCTCTAGTACAAACATCAATTAGTGTCCATGGACCAAGCGACATTACAAATTGGTATCAAGGTTCTTTATTTTGTATGATTACTTTTGGTAAGGCAGGTAAGAGATATGGTGTTGTCTGTACTTGGTATGGAACTCATGCCAAGGAGTAGCTGACCCACATATAAAGAAAACCCCACAAACCAGTGATGGGATTTATATTTATGTTTTTTATTTTTACTTTTGGATTATTTTAACCTAGAGAGATTCACATGATCTTTTAATTTATGATTTATGAATTTTCGTTGCTTGGATGGAATAGAAAGAGGGTGTGTGTTCATTCACCATGGAAGGCTTGTAGGATTAATTTGTAATCTGTATGGTTACCTATGTTTTTTTATTCTTTCTAATATGACTGGTTGTTAGAAATAGTATTTTATAACCACCTATTTAAACTATTATGTGGAATATGATAAATAAAAATGCAATTTACATCTGATTAAGTTACTTTTATATTACTTTCAATTAACATTTTTTCAGGCTTAGTTCTATTTTTGAACTTTTGTTTAAACCATGGTGGTAATTTTGATGACATGGATCCAATGTGTGTGGAGTATAACATATGTGATATGGTGACCCTATGTATGGTTTATTAGGGCTAGTGATAGTACTTAAGATGTGATGATCCTATGAAACGAGACAAAAAAATATTAGAGGCATATGCCTATAATCAAAGTTTTTTTAAACCATGATATCTTGAACTATTTTCATGAAATGTTTTGAGGCATGTGTTTATTAGAAAATTACTCCATAATTAGATCCCAAAGAGAAAACATTGGTGCGTATGAGTGCTCCCCTGTGGTTTTTAGTCCAAGACCTTCTGTGGTACCAAGGTAGGTGGTGGAATATCTTCTCCAAGAAAGATTATTAAGAGTGGTGTAGGCTATGGAGAGAGATGATCCTCAACCTACGATGATAGTGTCTATGATGACTAGGGATTTTTGGCTACAACACACATCATTTTTTACTAGGGAGTGTGGTCCTTAGGCAGTTGAGTATTGGATTGAGTACGTTAAGAAAAATTTTGATTTCATAAACCCACCTTATGATATAAGGGTGAAGATGGCAGTATATGTTCTTCAAAGATTAGTGATGTGATGGTTTGACATACTACTCTAGGATGATAGGTGTATATGACTAATATTGAAGTACATTGAGGACCATTTAATTTAAATCTTATTTACATAGTCCCAAATACCTTTCATATCTAGGGAATCCATGCATCTTATAAAGGTAATTTTTTTCTAGAATATATAGTTTTTTTACGGGGCTAAAAAATGTTTCTCATACACTGGAAAATAATGAACTTTCCAAGGAAAAACATTTTGAGGATATTTTATAGTATGGAATTCAATTTTTAGTGAATTTATTTTATATTAACTCTTTTTCTGATGTCATGAATCAAGTTATAATGTCCAAAATAAACTTGAATGAGGGAAAATGATCATGGTAGTAAGATTCTACTTTATGGATTCAGTAGTGGATTCCCAGGTAGTAGGAATCAATATTATGAATAATCATGCTAGGTTGGTGGTTTGAACAATCAGAAAAGAGGGTTTCCTCTCTCAATATATAGGGAATGAATTATTGGATGTTATCATTGTGGTATATGTGACCATACTAGACTCAAATTCTCTAGACCACCTATCGAGTATCAGATCTATGGAATAATGAGCCACTTGAAATGGGTTTATACAAAATCTCAAATGTCTTCCAGTGGTGGGGAAACATGGTCAGTTCAAGAATCGAGTGTGGGATTAGATATGTCATGAAAGATTGGTAGTTAGAGTTTACCTGGATGTTTAGGTCAAGGTTGATGATATAGTGCTTAAGGACAAGGGAAACCACAGTAAGAGGGAAGTGAAACATAGGGGAGTTATATAGGAGAAAATGAATGTAATTCATTATAGGACTTATTCTTATTATAAATTACTAGTTTCAATATGATCCTTAGGATGGATTGGTTATTTCCATATCACACTCACAATGACTATTAAAGTTGATGATTTTCCTTCACATCTCCTGAGAATGATGAGTATGTTCACATTGGAGAATAATAATTTTAGGTGGGTCATATCAAACTTGATTTTAAGTAACTGGGTGGGATTATGACCTAGGTTTCCACATTAATAATGGATTATGGGGACACACCACAAGATATTTTTACTTTAATGGTGGATCCATTCCATGATGTTTTTCCAGATGACTTCTCAGGATTTCCTTCTAAGATAAAAGTTGAGTTCACCTTAGATCTTATTCCAAGAGATTGTTACATTTACATGAAACCATATTGGGTGATTTTAATAGAAATTTATGAGATTTAGACTCATTTATAGAACTTAGAGGCCAAGGGACTCATTTTACCAAGTATATACCCTTAGGGATCTTCAACTATATTCTCTAAAAAGGAAAATAGTCCATTAAGGTTGTGTATCGACTGCCATAAGTCGAATTAGATGATGGTTAAAAATATTTACCCTATTCCATATATCGAATACTTGTTTGATCAGTTAAAGGATTATTGATTATTTTCAATTATTTATCTGAGGTTAGTTTTTCATCAACCAAGTGTGCAATCTTTAGATTTGAAATATAATAATTTTAGGAGAATATACCATCTGTATGAGTACCTAGTTACATAATTAATCTTTATGAACATGCTAACTATATTTATGGATATTAGGATAAAAATTAATTGGTATATAGAAACATTTGTGGTTGTTTATTTTCCTGAAATATTGTTGTACTCTAAGATGATGGAGGAACCTGAATGAAACCTAGAGATAGTATTGAGTACTATTTGAGAGTATAATCTATATAAAAATATCTCAAAGTGTCACATTTTGATTAATGGGTTTCAATTTTTTTAATGATCTGGATATTCTTAGACTTTCCTTTGCATTTTCTCTTGTCTCTGTGGTGATGAAAGGGAGTTTTGAGTTGTCTTGAAGTCTAGGGAGCTGTATTTCCTACCAAAGGGTCACCATGACATGGTGGTGGGTGTGGTGTAGGATGTTTTTGGATGTTCATGTGGTGCTGGTGCACTATAGCCAGCAACACAGGTCATCAATACATTTTAAAGGCCGTTTTAGCCTTCATTTTCTCCTCTATGAAATAGGAAACTAAAAAATATAGGGTGAGGACATGGCATTGGACATGGTACCATAAAGGAACACCTATCCAAAATAGGTAAATGAATTTACCACACCCATGGTATTGGATGTGGTGAGTGAAAAATATATAGGTTCTTGGAAGCATGCCCTAACTATGGTTGTTTTGGATATCATATACAAGAACACCATGACCAAATCCAGGTTTTGGTGGAGGTTGTGTTGGTATCCATTATTACATTTAAATGGATTAAATAAACAACTATTCCTCTAATATTTAACATTTAGAAGGGAAAAAATGAATGTATCTTTTTAGGGGTTTTGAATGTAGTCATATTTTATTCTTCCATCTATTAATTGATCTGAACCTCTCCCATTTAAAATTTCTTCATTATCTATTTTCTCAAGATGAACCTAGTATTTGGTTGAGAATTGACATGATAGAAGGCTCTATTAGTGTATTTTATCACTAGTTAAGTGTTGGTTCAACATCCCTTTTAGACTCTTGACTGATTATTTATGGATTGAAACCCCTAGTTCATAGAGAATCAAATGATGTTTTTTTTCAATGTAAAATTTTCATTATAATTTCCATCCTTTAATCATTCATCATTTTTAGGATTTCCATTGTGTTTATATATTTATTTTGATTCTAAAACCCAAGTGTTTTTTGGTTTCTTTTTGGTGATTGGTTCGGGTGAACCTTACTTGAGTTTTGGTGGTGGTTGATCCTCAATAATTCATTCTTGTGAAAATAAGGTTAAAATAATAATCAAGGTAGGGTATTCTTTGTTTATACAATTATTTTATGGGAAATAATATAATTGTCATACTTTATCTCTTTTGGTGATGGTGGAATTGACCTTAATGATGATTAAACTGGATTATATAATGAATCCTGGTTTGGGCTACAATTATCACATGTGTATTCAGTGTGATAACAATTTACCTATTATTTTGAAAGATAGTGTGATATATATTTATTATTATATGGTTATAATGTTTGTTTAACCAATGAATACAATTATTTTTTATGATATAGATTATTATATGTGATATGATTAAAATGGTTAAATAATATAATCCTGGAAATTCTTGTTCGATAAATAACAAAGTGGAATGTTTAAATGAAACTGTTCTTCCTTATAATTTGTTGGAAATCAAAGTGATGATTGATTAATGTTGAAAATTTAATTTTCTTCCTTAAATTTTGATGAAATTTGAAGTTATTATTTAAATAATTCTTAAATAATTAATAGTTGTTGATAGTTGATACCTTAGGTTACCTATGGAAAATGAATAAGTTAATTCCAGAAAGTAATGAACAATTTTTTTTGATAATGAAAAAATTTTAGGGATGATAAAGACAATTTTATAATTAAGAATGGATGACTTGGTTTTAGGGCATAACTTCCCTAATTAATATTTTTTTTATCTTTCTACCTTGTTTGATTTCTCAAGATGTAATCCTTGTTATGTGATACGATGTGAGCATGGGATGACTAGTGGTTTGATGAGGTTCAGGCATGGAGGGATAGGTCTATGTAAGTAGTTAGTGTCGGTGATGGTGGAATGTATGCACAGTCATATATATGGTAGTTTTGGGGATGGAACTAAGACTAATGGAATGTGTTGAAGTTGGCCCTACCCATTTTTATTCTAAAATATGGGATGCTTGATTGACTATGTTTCTTCTCTAAAATCCAGATGGTCATTTTGCTTGTTTATACTTTCCTTTTCCCACTGGTTGAAGTATCTAACTATGCATGGTATATAAATCTATTTATTGTAGATTAATATGATTCCTATAGTACCTATAATTATGAAAAAATGAATAATAATTTTTCAACCCATGGGGTTGGTAGCATGTTGGAATATAGATAATGATAAATCTCGAGAAACTATGGGATTTATTGAATTATGATTGGTGGACATGTGAATGAGTCGATGTTCATGTTAAATTAAATTTTAATGGTTAAAAAAATAATTAATGTAACATGAAATGTTTAAAGGAAAAAATTAATTGAAACTATTCTTGAATGTTTATGTGTTTATAGGATAATTAGTCCTTAGAGGTGATAGTTGGGTGTCTAAGTGATAATAACTGTAGTTGAGATTAAGACTAGGTTAATTACCGTAGAATGGTTTTGAGATATATATTTATATATCCTATTTGTTATATTATTTCATATTATACCTCACCCATGTATTTAGGGATACTAACACCCAGTGGACTCTAGGATGGTGTTTTCCCTAACATCCAAGTTGGCGAGGAAAAGATGGATGACTAACCATCTTTCCTCACTCTCTTCTTCTTATAGTGTTATGTGATGGTGTCAATGATGGTTTTTTTCCAATATATGTGTGTAGAGTGATTTAATTTATTCTGGTTATTTAACACACTTATATCTCTAGATATAGTATCCTAAAGATAATTATAGCAATGTCATATATGGGTCATGATGACTTGAACTAAAATGCATGACATACGAGTTATGGTGGATCCTAGAAACTACTTTGATAATATATATATATATATGTGATTTGGGATGATGAGATGATATGATAGTCATGGTTCATGGTATGATATAGTATCCGATGTGTCTTTGGGATGGAATAATTTTGGAGAGAGAGAGAGATCAGAACATGCGATGTTGGGGTAATGCAACAAACCTATGGGGAAGTGGTAAAATAGTAACTTCTTTGATATTATCTTTAATTTTATATTATTATTATAATTTATACTTTGAGAGAGATAAATTAAGATTCTAGGACCTTATCATACATGTTTAGGTAATGAGTCAGCTTCACTTGTTTATTTACCAGGCTTTAGCATACTTTCTTTGTCTTTTTCATAAGAGGCTTCGGGGAGGATCCAAAAAAGTTTACCTATTATGATCACCAAAAATATATATAAAATATTTTTTATTTTAGTTTTTCCATATATATTTATAGATATTGTAAGGAATTACTAGCTCATGGATTTGTTTAGGAGTAATTTGGGTTTTGAGGTCACTACCGAGGATTTTATTTTTGGTTCATGTATTTTCTTTTATAGTTGTTCAGTTATATGACATTACATACATGTATTTGGATTCACTTTACTTTTATTATGACTAAGATTTATTTTGTGTTTCTATTTTATCTCTTATTTCTCACTTTTAGAGGGTAATACCTCCCATTTTTTTGTATGATATACCCTCAGTGTTGTCTCCTAAACATGTCCTTTTGGAGGGAGGATTTAGGCATCATTATCTACATTCTCTCATTATCATTCCAAGATAGGTTCCATTGAGGGATTGGGTCATGATAAAGTTCTATTAAAGGTTTATGATGAGATAGAAGATGGAGTTTATAGGTAATAAATTGTTTGGAATGCACGAGTTGGAAGGTAAAGAGTGTCAACTAAACTTTGTGAATGAGGTAAGTATGGGAGAACAACAATGACAGGGGTATTTATCCCCCTAATATGATGTATGGAACTGTAAATTTAATTATCTTACTACGTGAAGTGATACTGGTTGTACGGGATATACCTAAGAAAGGATCATTCACTATTCATATTTTCACATGTGTTTGAAATGGGTAGAAAATGGGATTAGTTTTAACCTTAATTAATTAGTTAATTAATAATGAATATTAAAAATTTCAGGTTTAGGATTCCCTGATCATTTTTTATTTTACAGGATTGGATCAAAGTTGACGTCCTCATCAATTTCATGATGAATATATTCACCAGGATATTCCAATAGATTACTATAGGGTTATATTCAATGACGAAGACATTTGGAGGACGAAACTCTTATACTTGTATCACCAGATTCTGTAGGAGTATAATGGATATGTTTTAGATTTAGTCATAGAGGAATAGTTATAGGAGGTTGAGATAGGCTTCATTTTGATCCATGATCATAAGGATTATTGTGTTTTTTTAGTGAGGATGAAACTGTGTGGGGAATCCCGGTAGTGGGGGTTAGTGTTCATTAGAGACCATGAGGAGTGTGATATCCTTAGAGATATATTCTAATATTAGTTCCGAGGTGAGTTTCTTTATTCAGCCATGAAGGAAGTTAGTCACCCATAGTTTCTTACTCTTTGAAAGGGTATTCATAGTGTGTAGTAGTTTAAGATCCATTTTTGGAGCATTCTATTATTTTCATCAAAATTGTTTTTGGATGAGGAGGTTAGGGTGAGTTATTTAAAGTTGGTTTTGCATCCAGATATCTTGTTCAGGTTACCCCATTTATTCTATTGATGTATATTGATATATTGTAATGAGTATATTTTTAGATAGGATGTTGGACATGAATAGAATATCATGACAGGGGAGTCATTAGGATTATCCACATAGTTGAGTTGTGGTATGGGGCTCATAGTTTTATTGACATATTAGTTTTCAGACAATTGGGGGTAGGTCCTATATCTCTTCATCTTTTTTCTGCTCAGGTGGAATCTCTCAGGCCCCTTCCAAGGGTTCAAAAATTTATTTTTATGGAGGCCATGGTCATCAATGATGAGAGTTCCCTAACATTATGATATGGAAACACGGTACTAGTGATTATATTTATGTCCTTCCATTATGACAATTTTTGTGAAGGTAGTAGTAGTGGGTGTATCCATCTATCGATTAGAAGAGTATAGATGGGGAAAGTAGAGGAAAAAAATCACGATACTCCTTATCAACATAAAGTATAGTGTGACCATGGAGGTGGTCATCATTTGGGATAGATATGTCATGGAGAAAGTTATGGTTAAAAATAGACTCTATATTTACTATCTCTAATCAATCTAGACGTCATTCAAGGTACCAATTTTGTTTTTGTTTTCTAACTCAGTGCATTATTTGTTTTATTCAATAGATATGCACTCCTTTATATCACATAACCTTGTTTATTCTTTAGAACATGAGTTAGAGATACTTAAAGTTCCCTTGGAATTGAATACAACTTTTGAGGTTGATCTTATCTGTATGAATTTTATAGAGACTATGATTTAGTGATAGAGTAACACCACTCTTGGGGAGACTTCCTTTGTTTGTAAATAAAACCAAATGACATATTCCACCACATGGACTTGTTGTATTCAATATAAGAACTTGTGGATTTATTCATGAGATAGATTGTGTTGTATGAAGTTAGTAGATATTATTTTATGTTAATTAGTGATATAAACCCTCAGATGGGTCAGAGGCATATTCTATACTTATCATCCATGATGTATGAGTTGTTTTGTTAGTGCATCGAAGGTTCAACTAGTAGTGTTTACTAGGGTTTTAGAAGAGTACCCTGATGTACTTACTAAGGATGTTATGACATTACCCCCACCATGTGAGATAAATTTTGGGATATAACTATAGTATTGTGATTCTATGACCTCAATTTATCTATATAGGATAACACATTTTGAGCTGTAGAAGATACTGGTAAAGATCAGTGATATTTTGTAGAAAGGTATTGTTCAACCATGAATGTCAACATGGGGTACATTGGTTTTGAAAACGAAGAAGTCTAATGGTAGCCTGTGTCTATGTATCAATTATCATCACTTGAATAGGGTAACAATGAATAGTCACTCTCCCCTCATGTGGATTAATGGTTTAATCAATCAGCTAAAAGGAGCTAGTTGGTTCTCAATGATTAATCTATGATGAAGATATCATCAGATGTGGTTGAAGGATGAAGGTATTCTTATGAATGGGTTTCAATGTCTTTGTGGAAATTATGAGTTCATTTAGTTTCTTATTGGTGTGAAACATTCTCCAACATTGTTCATGGGGTTGACAAACTCAGTGTTCTGAGAGTTATTGGATTGATTTGTAGTGGTTTTCATCAATGAAATCCTTTTCTACTCTACGTTTGATAGAGAGAATGCATTAAATCTATGGGATGTTTTAGGAGTTATTTATCATAAATATCTATTCAATATGTTGAAAATTTGTGAATTTTGGGATCAAGAATTTCATTTCTTAGGGAATTTCATGTCACAATGTATAGTATTTGTGTATCCTTTGATGATCGTTGTATATTTTTATTTGGTATCCTTAAAGACTCTTATATAGGTGTATAATTACCTTGGTCTTTCATGATATTACATAAGGATCATACCTAACATCTATTAGATTGTGAATCCTATGAAATCCATGAAAAAAAGGATTAGGTGTTCTTGTAGAATGACCATTTCCATCAAGATTTTGGGTATCTCAAGGAGAAGTTATTTAGTGCTCCAGTCTCTCGTTCTCCAAAAGGGGGAGTTCATTTTGAGGTTTTCTAGAACGCTTCAAATTTTGGATTGGGAAGTTTAGTAATGAATTATAAACTAGTTTATTTTTATGGTTGTCAATACTTATTTCCCCATGAATTTCATTATGCCACCCATAATATCAAGTTGGTAGCAGTTTTGTTTTCCTTCAATTTATGGAGACACTACCTCATTGATGAATGTTTTGTGGTTTTCATAGATTATAAGACATCAAGTTATGTCCTCTACCTATGTGAACTAATATTTCTACATCTATAGTAGATGGAATTATTTCAGTACTTTGAATTTGGGAGTTTCTATACCCTAATAAAGGGTAATGTTGTAGCTGATTCTCTAAGAATGAAGTCACATAGTGATTCTATACATGAATTTGGAGATTCTTAGAGTGTGATAGAATAAATATTTTTGATACATATTGATATGGGAGAGGTTGGTGGTATAGTATACCTTTTTTAGATGATGGTTTAACCATTTTTGTTGTGACAGGTGGAGGTGTCTCATCTAGGTTATTCCAAGGTGGAGGTATGGTGGGATCGAGTTGGCTATGGTTATACTCTTAATGGATGGTCTCATGATGATAAAAATAGGTGTTTTTATAGGGTAGTATTTTCATTCCTCTAGTGATACATGAGGTGGTTCTTTCTTAGTTCTATATCTCACCATTGGAATTATATGTTGGTATTATAAATAAGTAACATGTTTTGAGAGGCCATGTTTGGTTGCCTGGGTTGATGTGTTTAGTTTCAGAGTTCATGCATAGATGTATAGTATTTGAGAGGGTTAAGTCTTAACATATAATTACTAATGTTTTTATAAAACCATTATATATTCCTCATTGGAAGTGGGAGGAAAGTTTGGTGGAATTCATAACTATTTTTACTCAATAATATGGAGTCTGATAGTGGACCATTTTAAAAAAATAGCTCACAACTTAGCAACGATGGAGTAGTTCTCAGTGGATTTTTTTAAGGAATTACCTTTACGAGGTGGTGATTGTCTATGTAGTATTAATGATGATAATATCTGATCATGATCATTATTTTAACTCTAACATGTGGAAGGTTATTTTTCATTCTTTTAGCTATCATGTTTTCCTTCTCATTTATTTTCATCCACAGATAGATGGTTAGACATAGCAGAACATCCAAACTCTTGAAGACATGTTGGGAAATAGTGTCTTGTATTTTTGAGGTTCAAGGATAAAGAACCTATATTTCGTTTAGTTTTATTAGATCTTACCATTCCCCTTCATGCTAAAATGGGGCCAGAGAGTCAGCAATTCTGAGGTTAGAATTAGAGAAAATAATGATAGAGATGGTTCATATGATTTTCAATTGGATTAATGTAGTACATGATTGTCCAAATAAATATACCAACCATAGGATAAGGCCACTGGAGTTCGATGTTAGATATCATGAGATCTTGAAGGTTTCTCCTCATCACGGGATGTAATGGTTGGTCATGGGAGAAAGCTTTATCCTTAGTTTGTTGGGACATTCAATGTTTTGGCTCATGCTGTATCTATCACATATTAGATAACACTTACCCCCACAGATGAGACAAATTCACGATTTATTTCTTATGTTTAAAATCCATCATTATCTTCATCATTATTCTTATTTCATCCACTGGAGTGAGATCTAAATTTATGATGATGTGACTTTTGAGGAGTGGCCTATTGATAGTCATGACCTTTAGGGGAAGGTATTTCATGGGTGTGATATTCCATTGGTTCGTGTCTTTTGGTGGCATGGTGACATGGAGGAGAGAACCTATGAACATGAGTTATAGATACACACCTATCAACCTAGTTTGTTTGATACTTAGTTGTCCATTTATAATGATATTGTTTTTGTTTTTATCCTTGATCTAGTTTGTGAGATTATTTTCTCTTCATTGATGCATTATTTGTGACCTTGATCCTATTTGAGAGGTATCTCACTTAGGAGTGTTTTTGGGAGTTATTTTTTTTGTGTTTCTTAGTTTTGTTCCTTATTCCTTTGAGTGAGGTGGCTGTGCTCCTATGATGGTGAGATTCTTAAGAGGCATCTCATGGGGTGGTTATTCATATGACCCATTTTTTTTATTCTATATGGGTTTGCTTTTAATTATCAAGGATGATAATTATTTGAGTGGTATATAATGTAATTTTCTTGACTTCATAGCCTTTAATTTCTATTTTCATGAGTCTCACCGGTGCTAAGAGTGATTATAGAGGTGTCCCATTGGCTAGAGAGGTGTTTTGGTCTTTTAAAGGGTCACCACATCCTGGTGGTTGGGGTGTCGTATTCCATTTTTGTATGGTTGTGTAGTGTTGGTTCCCCACATATAGTAATATAGACTTTCAAATCATTTTAGGGGAAATTTTATCCTTGGTTTCTTACTCTATGAAATATGAAATTGTACATGCTCAGGTAAGTGTGTGGCATAGGGAATGGCGTTGTGGAGGACCGCCTATCCAAAAAATAGAAAATACATCACCACACACAACGATATTGGGTTTAGTGATGGAGAAAACTAATTTTACTAGAAACATAACCTAGAAGAATATATTTGAGTTGGAATTTACATGTACACCACAACCATGGCTAGACCTTGGTGGTTGCGAGGATTACTTTGAAATGGTTGAAGAAACCACCTTATTCATCAGATCTTGAATATTTTGAAGGGAAAAAACACCTGAATATTTATATAGGGTCTTGAATTCTATCTTAACATATTTCTTATTATATTAATCTATCAATACCACCACCATTAAGTGTTCATTCATCAAATTCTCTCAATGAACCTAGTTCTTGGTTCAAAATTCTCTCAAATTAATGCTCTGTTAGTGGATGTTATTATTGGTATGTTTTTCTTGTACCTACATTTCTGATTATTCATAAATTACTTGTGTAGTGAAACCCCTAGTTTATAATGAATAAAAAAATGGTCCAAGTTACCTTTCTTCCTTATCATTTTAACACCTCCTCCATTCATCCTTTTTGATTGGATGTTCATTGTTCTAGGAATTCAGTTTTAGGGATGAAACTTGAGTGTGGTTTGTTTTTATATTTTTATGAAAGGTTTCAGGGAATATTCCTTATGTTTCAATGTTGGTTAATCCATGATTTTTTGTTCTTGTGAAAATAATGTTGTAATTTTAAGAGAGGTAAGGGATTCATTAATTCTCCCATTATTTTATGTGTAATTGTAAATTTATTATTCTTTATCTATTTGGGTAATGTTTTAATTAACATTAATAAATATTAAACAAGATGAAATAATGAATATTGTTTTAGGTTTTGGAAATTACATGTGTTTTAACTATGTTAATGATTTGACTCTTTTTTATACAGTGTGCTATATTTTGATTTTTTTATGGTTAATTTTTTTTTGATATGGACACAATATTTTTTTATACTATAGTTCAGTATTATTGATAAGATAAAAATTGTTATATTACCTAAAGATGAAATGATTATTGGCTAAATAAGAAATATTACATTTTAAAGGAATTTATTTATCCTTATAATTTAATGGAAAGAAAAGTGATTCTTGAAACATGTTTAAATGATGTATTTATTCCTTAACGATTTATTAAACTAGAAGTTATGATTGAAATAATGTTTAAATAATTTATAGTTTTTGATAAATTATTTATTAGGTTACATGTGGTTATAACCTTTTATAAATTAATCAGTTAATCCTAGATAAAAAGAAACTAGTTGTTTCATAGAGAAAAATGATTGGGGTTGAGAGATTCCATTTTCTCATAACGGTTATATTCATTGATTTTGGTGCTTAGAGACCTTGTTGACAGTTTATTATTTTACCATTTCCTTGTTTGATTGATCTAGATGTTATCCAAGCTATGCATCATTATGTTTCCCTGGGATGGTGGATAATTAATGAGATATGGATGGAAAGGCCTAGATTTATGGAATAATTTTGCACTGATGATGTTAGGATGGATACATGGTGATTTTCATGGTTGTTTTGTATATGGAACCAGGACTAATTTAAGGGGTTAAATATGTGATTTCCCATTTCTCTGCTAAAAGATGGGATGTTTTATTGTTTATGTTTCTCCTCTAAAGATCATAAGGTATGGTTTCTTGTTTCTTATTTCCTTTCCCCACTTCCTGAAGAATATGGTTGTGAATGGTTTATGCATCTATTTATGGTATATTAGGATTAATAATAGGGTATGTGGAATTATTTAATGAAAATAAATAATAAATTTTTTAACTGATGGGGTTGGTGGCTTGTTGGATTGAAAATGATGATAAATCTTGATAAAAACTGGGATCAGTTGGATTACACCATGAGAGAATGGAAATTGGTTAATGATCATATTAAATTAATTTTTAATGGTTACCATAGATAAATGAAATGTTTAATGAAGAGAAAAAAATAATTTCTTCTTAAATGTATCTTTGATTATAGGATATCTATTCCTTTTGGACAACAACCAGGTGTCTGAGTGAGGATAAATACAGTTCATCCAAAGACTAGTTTTTATGCCTATAGTATGGTTATGGTATATATGTATCATGTATGTTATATGATTTAATTTTCTATGCCAAAAATGTTGGTAGGGATATTGACACCCATTGGAATCTGGGAAGGTGTTCCCCCTAATATTCTGGTTGGTGACGAACAGATGGATGACTACCCACTCTTTCTCACTCTCTTTTCCTGGTAGTATTATGTTTTGTTGTGTACGATGGTTATATTTCGTATATATGTTTTTAGAGATATGTAATGTATTGTGGTTATGTCATACACATATATCTATGGATATATTATCATAAGGATTTTTATAGGTATGATGTGTATAAGCTGTGATGGATTGAGGTATAATACTTGATATTCAGGATATGTTGGCTCCTAGAAACTAGTCTTTCAATATCCATAGATGTGTTATGGGATGATTAGATGAAATGATGCATAAGGTTCATGGTATGATACATTATCCCATGTGTCTTTAGACTATTGTAAATATGAATAAATATGGCTTAGGACATGTGATATTGGTGTAGATTGGAAAACCAATGAGGAAGTCGTAGGAAGATACCTTCTTTAATGTTATACAAGATATTATATCATTCATGTATGTGATAAGTTGTGAGAGATCCATAGTGAGGATGATAACATAGAAAAATTATTTATGTGATACATTAGATTTAGTTTTTTATTCACTAATAATTAATATGATTTCTTTATATTTTTCACAAGGGGATCTAGGGAGGATCTTACTGAGTATAGATTTTAGGCTCACCCAACGTATATATAATTTTTTTTAGGTGTCCAAGAGTTTGTTATAGATTATAATGGAAATTACTAGATTATGCAGTTATTCGAGAGTTGTTTAGGATTCGAGGTTCTTTCCTAGGATTATCTTTTTAGTACTTATTATTTCTTTTGTAGTTTTCCGATCGTATAACATTACATGAATGTCTTAGGATTTATCTTTAATTTTATTATGAGTAATATTTTTTGTGTGTTTCTATATGATCTCTTATTTCTCAATTTTATTGGTTAATTCCTTTAATTGTTTTGTATGATATACATTTGGTGGTTGTTTCCAACCCGTGGCCTATTGGAGGTAGGATTTAGGCATCATTAACTCCCATATCACATTGCCATCCCCGGAGGGGTACCTTTGGGGGGGGAGGTTCATGAAAATTTGGTCCATGTTATTTATAATTCATGTATATACATGGAATTAGAGAATGTCTATGAAGTTGTTACTTTGAAGAAACCTAAGAACATCTTTGATATATGTAGATTTTTAGGTCTTGTTGGTTTTTACTGAGGGTTTATCTATGTTTTTTTTCAATTTACCTGTGCTATTGACAAGCCTAACCAAAAAGTGAGTGATTTTCATCTAGTTTGAAGATTGTGAAGTTTTTAATTGGAAATTTAAAGAAAGTATGATAAAAACACTGATCATTACCCTACTCTAAGTATGTTGGGACTTCAACATGTACCACGACGTAGTAGGGATCAACCTGGGAGAGATATTAATATGGGGAGTTCATGTGGTTTCTTACTTTTCTAGGTAGATAATACCTCATGATAAAAATTATCTAAAATACGTGTTGAATAAGGAAGTATATATGTATTCCAGGAGATTTTGGAAGAACTAAATTTTGGGGAAGAAATGTGTGCTGTAATTTGACCAAAAAATACTAAAATACATCTTCTTACAATGGGAACCGAGCCTTCTACAATTAAGTTTGATCGAGTATCAGTAAATGCTTTATTTTTGAGCTGGCTTATACCCCTAGAAATAGAAATGTGGTAGAAGATACATTGAGAAGGAATATGAAGGCTCAGGTAGTTCAGGATTCTATTAATTAATGACAGTTAATGAATCTTTTCATTGAGATGCATTTCCACATCTAAAAATATCTGGTTCATGCAACCCTTTTATATTTTTCTAATTCCCTTCATCACCTAACAAAATAACGAGGAGGAAACTATTTGAACAATAATTTTTATCCTTGAGAGACTATATATATGATGGGGATCCACCAAAAAATAGATTTTCTATGATGATGAGATTCTCTATGTTCATTGTCTTGTCCTGGTTCCAAAGAACATTCATGAAAACATGATGCATGAGTTTCATGCCACATAATGGCCATGTCACATTTATTTGATAAACATATATAGATAAATTCTCCAATATTATTTGAATATAGGAATGAAGAATTATTCCATAGGTTTTATACATGATTATCCACCTATCTTTTGGTAAAGATTATGCACTAGTGGAATACTGGAATTTTATATACATTGGCCATTCTTGAATAGAAATGGGATGATTTTACTATGTATATCATAATGGGGATTAAAACGATACCCTATGGTAGGAGTTTTGTTTGGGTAATAATATATTTACTGATGAAGGTGACACATATTTCCCAATTAAAGTGAAAATTTCAATGAACAAGATTGGTGAAATCTTTGTCTAAGAAGTAATGTGCTTTCATGGGGTCCTTCAGACCCTTATTTCACATTGAGATTCTATTTTAAAATAATTTTTTATACGGTTTAAATAAAGTGTTAGGTATGTAGGTGGATTCCATCATTTTATATCATCTATAGATTGATAGGTTTTCCAAGAAGACTAAATAGATTATAGATGAAATATGGAGGGCATGTGTCTTATATTTTGAGGGGTATTGGGAGAACCCCTTGTATATGGAATAATTTTCATACAAAAATAGTTATCAGGATTCTATTTACATGAAAAATTATGAGGGTTTTTATGGTATACTACACTTCTAGCCTGTATTTTGATTGTATACTGGTGAATTAATATTTTTTAGGAAGAGTATTGTGTAGGGAAAATCTAAGCACATGTAGTTAATTCGAAAGCAGTTTGATACCACATTGATTAGACAATGATATTTGGAAGATCAACGATGTTGACCTCTTGAGTTTAAGATCAATGATTAGGTATTCTTGCAAGTGTTAACAAGGATAGAACATTTTTAGATTACCTGGAATGGAAAGTGGGATTTTAGGGTTATGGGGGAGTTGGAGATTCTGTAAAGGATCATTACAATGGTGTCCCAATTGGTTATTCCATAGAACTTATCTTCTATGAATTCTATTATTGACATGTCACAGTCAAGGAGATACTAACTAAATTCATATTATATATTCAAAATTTATGATAATAATATTGAGGGAGACATGTCCTTATAAGATCATATATTTTTTATAGTGGATCAGAGTAAGAAGGATCCCAAGGAAATGATAGTTCCTATGGTATTAGTGCAGTGGAAACATTTCCACAACTAAGAGGAGACTTGGGAATAATAATAAGAAATTAAGACTCAGTTGAAAGAGTTATTCATTAGAAAGTCTCGGTGACATTCCATAGTGAAACTCTAGGATAGAATACTCTAAATAAGGGAGGTAATAAAACCCAAATATTTTTTTGGATCAAATATCTATGAAGATAAACTCTAAGGTGGGTAGGGTGTAAATATCATGTTTTTGTTTAGGTACCTACCTATTTAAGAAATTAACTTATCTTGTTTGTTTTTCTTGTTTAATATGTGATGAATGTGGTTACAAGTTTTGGTAAAAATCTAAGATAATTTGTGGGGTTAGTGGCCTAGAATCATGGAATTTGAAAGTTAAAATTATGGGAGCATGGTTAGAACATTGTTAGTGTTAACCATGTGGGTAACTGTGTGCTGGGTTAGAGGTAGGTGAACGGTTTGTCAAACCACGCAGGTTTCCTATGAAACCATGCAATCCTATTTTTTTTCGAATAGAGAAATTTTCATGGTTGGAATAGAGTTTGAAAAACTAGGTGAAAAAACTATGAAACCCTAAGTTATTTCTAGTAATATTCACATGGTTATCACATGGTTATCACATGGTTTTCCAAATCCTACATCCTAATCATGCAATAATATTAATAAAATCCAAATGTTATATATTTATCATGAAAGTCACATGAAAACCATTATTTCCCCTTTATATTAGGCTTTAAAACTATATCTATCTTCAAGGACATTTTAGTGGGTTTTCACCTTCTAGAGGATGATCTCATGAAATCGAAGAGCATTAGACCCTAAGTATAAAAGGTAAGAACCTTGTTTATGTTGTTTCCTCTGGTTTTTATCATTTTATCTTGAGTATAATCCTAGAATTGGGTTTTCCTGACTATATATATTGTTCAAGTCATGTTTTTAAAAATATTATTTGGGATTTATTCAATGAACAAAAAATCAATGTCTAGATCTATGATTTCATGAGTTGATCCTTAACGTTGAATGTGTTCAAGGAATCTAGTCTAAAATATTCCCATAAGTCCAACTATTTTCTTAGTGTAGGTGTTGTGTTATCCTTCTAGATTGTTATGAATTTTACCTATAATTAATTTATTAAAATATAAAAATGGAAATTATAAATGAAATGACCCTTTTAATCCATTATTTTATAATTACATGAAAAAATAAGAGGATTTTTGGAAATGGATTATTTTTTACTCGAAATTTTTTTTTCACGGTGATGAAATTGGAATTTTATGGATAAAATTGTAAATAAAAGATATTGTGTCATGATATAACAAATGATAATATTTGAAATAGAGAAGGGTGGTTCGAGATCAATGATAATTGATGTGTTCTTTTAATTATAATAAAAAATATTTTAATGAAGTTATAAGGGAATGACATTGAAAATGAATGGTTTTAAATATTATCCATAGGGTATGTTTTTAGGGATGGAATTACTTTAATATTTTTAATGGTTATAAATGTAGTTTTTTTCCTTTGGGTGGGAAAAATTTTTATAGTATGGGTAAATCTCCCTATTTTTGAATTATAATATGAGATGTGTATATTTACCCAGGGTGATGCCTATTGTTCAGAGACATATGACACTGGCTAAGGCATGTATAACTAGTCTTTGGGTGTCATTATTGAACCTGAGGATAAATAATGTTATTTATTTACCTTATTCTCAAGATATACCTATGTTTTTGTATATATATATATGTAGATATATATTCCAACTTTACATGAAGTTACTCTGACTGGTTATACTTATAGAAACCATTGGTGGTGTCCTACTGAGTTTTACTCAAACCATGCTCAGGTTGTCAGTTGGTACTTGAGTAGAATTAATGAATGACTGAATAGAAAAGGTAAATCACCCAATAAATAATTAATTACTTGTACTTATATGTTGGATCATTGGGGATTAATATTTATTTTAGGAATATTTCATTTTTATCTATTCGTTCATTTCTAGATAGTTGTAGATTTTGGTTTATTTTAGTGTGACTATTTGACATGCATATAGTTATGGGTTATGATTATTTATTGGAACTTTCCATGATATTTTATTTCTAGTTCTTATGGATTAATATTTTATTGTCTTTATTTCTTTTTCTATTCCACTATGTTATGTTGATATATTCCCCCCACCATACTACCTTACACCTGCATTCCTAATTATAAACCTCTGGTATATGGCGGGACATGCCTGAGGGATCATATAATTTTCCATTATAGGAATCAATTAATGGATATTGACTAGTGAAAATTACACTAATGGATTTATTTGTGTGCTTACAGGACATGTTGATTCATCATATATTCATTTCAATTTTCATGAAAATCATTGAAAAGAAGGAAATGTGGTTTATCTTGTTCATTTCTTATAATGGTCTATATTAGTTATATTTGTTTTCAAAGATATACTATGTTATCTATAAGACTCACATAGAAATATAATTCATTATTTAATGATTATATAATCCTTTTAATCACCAAAATTTTAGTTTTACTTTAAAATTTATGCCATCTATAAGTTGTTATATGGCATTTTTAAAAATCCATATTGTAGATTTGATTATTCCACTTGATTAATTTTTTGGGATATGATAGATTTAGATTTATATTTACATTAAAACTCATTGAATTTATTTCTTTATTTCAAATTTCGAAAAAAAATTGAATCACCATAATTATACTAATATTGAGAAAGTTATACCTATAATTATTAGTTTTATAGTAGTTAGATCTGGATGAAAACACATAAATATTTGTCTTTTCTTAAAAGTTCTATCATAAATATTACTTTAATATATTGTGATTAAATTTTAGATTATATCATTGAGTTATTTATTGTATAAATGATGATGATTTAACTTGATTTTTTGGGCTGAACATGGAGAAAATGTCATCAAATAGGTGGATTTTAATTTCTTGTGTTTAAAAATTAAAGTTGATTATTGAGATTTGGTGGAAGTTTTTTATAAAATATATTTTTCATGGTTTTAAGACTTCATATTTCTATGAACATATATAATTCATGGTTTTATGCCAGAGAACCTAGAAATAAATAGGTTTGATAAAATTTGAAGAAATACTATATAAAAAGGATTGATGATAATTATTTCTTATTTAAGAGTTATTTTTTTCTTCATGAACATAGAACATTTCCAACATCTTTCTGAAGTATGATCATGTTTATGATGTAGTGAGATATTTATTATGATGCTTACCTTTATTATTATCATTTTATATTTTCATTTTTATTTGTGTGAGAGAATATGTTTTATTAGTATGTGTTCTTATAAAAGGGTTCAATGGAGAGATCAAACCCTTCTTGTGTTAGATTATTTGAAAAAGTGAAACAATATGAAATTAACACCACCATCCATACTAGTGAGTAGTCACCCACCTTGAGGATTAACATTGTAAGAAATATATTTTTCCATGTTCTTTATTTTTTTATTCATTCATCTAATAATGAAGAATATATTTCCATTCCCAAGTTTTTGTCTCAATACCTTAATAAATGAAAAAAATTCAATGTGGTTCATAAAAAAATAAAAACATTGAATCACTAATTTATCCCTTCTAATATTTTTAATTCACACATTTCAAGTACATAAATATTTCATATATCTTAAGATTATAATTAAAATGATCTCTTTAATATAAATTATCTAATTTATCTTTAGTCTATGTCATCATGGATAGACACGACCCAAAAAAGGGAACTTAGTGATTTTTTAAATATTGATAGTTTTTTATCCAAATTTTTTAAAAATCATGTTTAATTTGTAAAAATTGATGATAAATAATTATAATTTCATCATATTTTTTTAAGTAATCCTTAATTTGTAATTTTTTATTTAAATTTTGGTTTAATAGGGAAAATCATTCTAATAACTTATTTATTAATATATTTTTTATTTTTATGTAATTATTTTTTGTGTTATTAGTGATGTATTTGACATGTATTTAATGTTTATCATTAATTATATAATTATAATATATATTTAATAAGTATTCAATATTATATGTTTCACTATTATAAATTTTACTCCAAATACTTAGTAAATTTTTTAAATTAATAATGTTCTATTGAAGTAAAAAATCTTTAGTGTCATTATCCTTTCATCTAATTTGAAATATTTTGATGTTTTCAGTTTTAATCTATTTTTTAGGAATATTAACATTTTCTATTTTTTGTTTTTATAAATTCACATTAAATTTTATTTTATAAGTACTTAATGTATCAAGATAAACACATAACACTCTCTAAAAAATATTTTCGAAGTCATAAATGATCTAAATTGATTTAAAAATTTTATATATTGATTATTTTGTAATATGTTTTTTATTTTATGTTTGTTTCAATTAAAATATTAATTTTATCAGTCATATTTATATATTTAACACATATTTTTTCAATGAATATATTTGAATCATATTAGTAGTTTAATAAATTTCATTGGATAAAACAGAACATGTTATTTATATGTTATATGTTTTGTGTTTTAAATTTCCTTTCTATGATCTATATATAGATAAAATGTTATGTATAGATATGAAACTTTATTTTTGAAAACAACTTATAAGAATTATTGAAAAGAAATTATAAAAATGGGTGCTAGAATTAAAAAAATATTAAATAAATATATTTTTTTCATTCTAGTTTTATCTATTTTTTGTAAACTAATTTGTTCATTTTACAAATTTATGCTATTTATTATATTAAATATATTATTATAATTTTCTTTATATTAAAAATAGTATTAACTCCTTGAATAATGTGATGAAAATTTATTTTTATCATTCTTTATTCCCATGATTTTTTTAAATTTAACCTTTTATTTCAATTTAATGTTATTTGTTTTTACATTTTTTAGTTATTGAGTAAATATTTGGTATATTTAAGTCAACACAACACGTATATTTTGATTCTTTTTTTAACAAACATATGTGGTTTGTTAATTATTTTAAGATAAAATATTCTAGGCCATTATGTGTTAGTTGAGTAGGTAATGGAGGTTTCAACTTGGCGAATATAGGTGGATGATATGTTAAAGAAGTGTCAAATATTGTATGGTGTCCTATAATAATGATACTTTAGATCTAATTATGGGTTTGTGCTTATCATAACATGATATTAGAATAAATTTTAGGTTGAAACTTGGCTTGAATGTGGTAAGAGGGTTTCTGAGGTGTTATGAAATCTTGTCACATAAAGTGATAAGGATGGAGCGATATCTGTTAGTAGGAAAGAATTAATCAGTCTACACTAGCTAGAAAGTTATAGTTGGTGAAACATGTGAATTTTGGATTGATAGTCATGTATATCCATTGTGTTTATGTGGGTTAGGTTGGGATGTGTTTAGATCCTTTTACTAGTACTATAAAAAACTAAATAGGGTTGGGATGTTATATAAAAACCCAACCATACGGGATAGTAAGTAATTATTCTCGAAATTCAGGTCTATTCCTTAGTCTATCATTGTATCATACCCAGTTATAAATAAAGGCTATTTTTACTATGAAATTTGGTATATAAAATAACAAAATTTGATAAAATAGTATAATAGATGTTTATTTACTTGTTTTGTGATCTTTTGGTGTGGGAAAAAATATATAATGATTATTTTTTTGAAATAAAATTTTTATATGGATATTTTTTTCTATATTCTTTTGATTAGTTAAATTATATTATTTAAAAAATCCTTCAATCTTTACATTTTTTAGAAAATATTGTTCTTAAACTAAATTTTAATATAGAATGTGTTTTTAGACATATAATATGATTGTTCTATGTTTTATTCTTTTGTATAATTTTTTTAAAAAAAATTTATTATAGAAAAACATGTTATATATATACATTCTTTTTTCTATTTGTTAATATTTTGAATTGGTATTTTCTAGAATATTATAAATTTGTTATGCATTGTTTTATTTAGATATAACATTTTATAAAATATTAATATATTATATTTGATTAAGTTAAATTATTTAAAAACTTTTTCTATGCTTATTTTTATTTATATAAAATTTAATCTTCAGACACTATTTTTTATAGACCATAATGGGACTCTACAAGATATTAGATGTTCTTAATAATATTCTAGAGACCCTTGACTATAATTGAGGGTGAACAATCATTATTAAAAGACAATACCGTCAATTAGAAAACCATTAATAACAATAAATCCGTAAAACTACATAAATCATAACATTTGTGTACAACAATAGAATCATAGCCATAATTCAACAATAGTAAATAACATCGACCATGTAATAAATTATGAACTCATTCTACATCATACATGTAATATGTCAAAATAGTGATCAATTTATGGTCCAATAATATACAGAGTGTAAAAAAATGAAGTAAATTAAATACAATGATAATATACTATGAAAGGTCTCATCCGAGCCTTATTAATGTATCCCAATCCCAATTAATATAATCATATCAATTAACTTTCACTAAGTCACCCTAACATATATTTCAAACATAAAGTCTTCTTTTCCTCCAAATTGCACATATAGGGTGTAGTATGAAACTCCACATGACACCATTAAAGGGAATGAAAATATAATAAAATTTGTATATGTGAGTGAATTTAGAATATTATATGAAATCCCTAATATATAATATATTACAATAAATTTCATTCATTAACTTCTTACTAGAAAACCCTAATTCTCAACCCTACATGCTTCATCCATGGATAATAAACAACACCAATCAAGATTCACACTGTAAGGTTCCATGAAATATGCATCGACACAATATTCAACAAAGATCATCCAAATAATGAAAATTTACTAAAATATCCAACTTCCTTAGTAATAAAATACATTAGAAGTTTCTACGATCCACATAATGATCCCCTAGAATTCAAATCTTTAAGTAGAATTCACATTTCAAGATTCCATAATATACAAATACCTCATTATCCATTATAATAATCTATATCATAGAGGTATATTGGATCCTAATGTTCCCCCAAATAAAAGAGTCCTAGAATATAGTAAGAGTAATCAATGTCACAAGATCAGTCAACCTACAACTGCCTTCGTAGAATATATATAATCAGAAAAATACACCCTATGGGATACTATGACACGCGATCCACCTCTAATATCCAAGAAAAATTCTTAGGGATAATCATCATTAACCTACACCACACTATATCATGATCATGATAAGAGATAAACACACATGGAATCACACAAACTAATAATAATAGACTTGAACTATAACCCATCACATATCATAAATTTCAAATACTGAAATATCAATCATATCCATTGGTTAATCACTATTTCATCTGATGTATAAAAAATAACAATATACTAGGTTTGGAGCTTGGATATCCAAGAAAAAACACACTTTTTTAACTAATAATCTCTTATATAATCATAAGGCCATTATCTATGACACATTTGTTTTATATCTTGACTATTAAGTAATATATAACTTTATATTTACATAATCACCCCATCCGTGATATGTCATCTCATACAGTATCCTAAGGTGTAACTTATTCTCTTATCATATATATTACTACTTCTGTGGTGATCCCATAACCCTTGAACAAATTCTCTATTGTTTCCATTTACCAATCCACCATGGTGAACCATAGTTTTGGTAGTCAGCCTACTAATCTACAATTAATAAAAACCAAAATCTGGTCACACTTGGCCTCATGATTCCCCTCACAAATTATACCATGACAATGCCATAAATCACCTCTTATGTTATGAGATAACCCTAAAGTATCATACACTATTTTACATTATTAAACATTATAACTCATGATTAAATGAGACCCTTAGAACCAAAAGGTTTAGAATATTTTTATATTATCTACACATCCATCTTATTTCATAATATACTATACATTTCTTACACAAAATTTGTTATACTTTATTTTATATTAGACTTGTTACTTAATAGAAAGCCCTAGAAAAAATATAGACAAAGGAAATAGTTCGATAATATCCTATTATGGAGTGAAATAATATCAAGTTATAAATAATTTGTCATCAAATCAAAAATATGCGACTAAGAATGAACATGGAAGAAATAATTTGATTAATGGAATAAGATCGTGAGATTATAAGAAGAAATTGGAAGTCACGATATCATAATAATAGATCATGGAATATAAACATATAAACATAAAAGGATAACCATGGAAGAATTACATGTACCATGGTCTAAGAATGTGAAATCAATTACCATAAACCATGATTGGGACACACATGATGTCACTGTTTGGTATATATTTTAAATTATTTTTTATTTCATTCCTTGAGTTTTGGGACAAAAATTTAATGATTTAGATGAATTTATAGGTTACATGGTTAGGCCACATGATCCCCATAATCAAGAAAAAGATAATTATAGGATAATGAAATTTTATAGTAGGTCCAAGAAGCTAGAGGAATGATCTATCTTACTACACATACTAAATACCCCCTCAAATACTTCGTAAATATATTTTTCATCTCATAACTTCTCAATACCTTATATAATTTACTTATATATTGTTATAAAATTAATTTTCAGTGTTTCATATGGTTATTTAATTTTTAAATGGTATTTAGAATAATTTAGTTTCATTTTTATAACTTATATGTGTAATTTTGTGTTATGTATATTTTATATTATTATTACAATTAAAAATATTTTTTTTGTCATAGTTTCATTGAAACGGGTTGAGGGTGGTGACATAAGAATATTATTATATGGAAATAAATGTGTTTATAATTACCATCACTATATTTTTTTAGCTAAGAGAATTTTTTATTGTATTTTTATCATTATTACTAGTGGTATTATTATTTGGTATACCATTTAAATGGTGAATTACCCCTCCCCCATCACATTTTCAGACAAGGTCCATGAGAGTCAAGGTAATAGTATATTTCCCTATTTTCTCCATTAATGTATCCTCTTAAATGGTTTTTTTCCTGTGAAATCATGTTTTAATATCAAGGATTAGGTATCTTTGTCCAATTTTCGTTATCCACCTTTATTATATTATTTCATTATACTTTAACCCATCAATTGTGGGATGGTTTCTTGATTTTGTTCTTTTTTTTAAAAAATAGATTATTTTGATATTTTGGTGGTTAGAACTCCTTTTATAGCCTTGATTTATCTGAGTTTGGTGAAGTTATCATGATTTCATTGATTACCATAAGAAATTTTATCCCTTTACATTTCTTTGAGAAATACATTAGTTCTTGAGTTTTTATAAATGATTTCTCATGAATAAAATTCTTATATAAATTATCTAGAATTGTATTATAAATGATTTCCATTATTTTTAATGTAATTTAATGGGGTTTTAACAAAATTTTGAATGAATATATATTCTTTTCTTTCCTTGCACCTTAGGTGTTCGATAAAATCTCAATGGGTTTTATAATTCCATTAATGGCACCAACATTGAATATTTTACTTCAGTTAGATTTTATAAAGATAATTATATTATTTTAAATTCCCATTGAAAGTATAAAGGTTTGTTTGGATATGAGATAATTTTTTTTAATATTTTCTTACACAAAAATGTTTACACCAATTATTATAGTTTATATTATTATTGAATTTTTTTGGAATGAGGTTTTATATATATTTAAACAGAGATGTTTCTATTCGGGTTTTTTAGATATAGATAGATATTTATATAAATTCATTGATTATTTATTTTATGTTTTGTATATTTGAAAAATTTCAAGTGAAGAACATTGGGTATCTAAAGGGTTTTTATTGAAACGTACATTGATAGGTTATAATGACACTATATCTAACCATGACCCATATTTTACATTATACTCTCTCTAGGATATAATATTTTAGGATGTCACTTTGGATTGTTCTATTAGGGTATTTATCACTAGTTTAAGATGCCACTTTGACTGGTGAAATTATCTTTAGTCTAGGATAACACTCTAACTAGCATCCTACATGCCATTTATGGATTAAGTACAAGGATCCTAGATTCTATCCTTAAGCTCATAGGTAGTTACCCCATGATTTGTGATGAGTGATTTATGATACTTAATGATAATTTATTTTTATGGGATTTTATTATTCCATGCGGATTTATATTTTTGGGAGTTTATTTTTAGGATATTATCAACATCATTTAAGTTTTTATTTTCTTTTATTATTTATTTTCATTTGTAAAGGAAAAAATGAGAAGGTATTTTGAATCAGATTTCAAATAGGTAGATTGTTTTTGTTCTAAAAGTTATGTTATAAATCCATGATTTGGTTTATTTATACACTCAAAAATAAGAAAAATATTTTCATTACTTATATTCAAAAACATAATTTATAGTGAGTCTTATAAAGGGAAGTTATTGAATCTTATAGGTATCCTGCTATGATTTTTTCTCACTCCCTATATCACTAGTACATATTTGGTATATAACAACGCTAATAAAATGGATTTATAGTGCTATATAAGTGTTGATAATGAAAACTATGATAAAGGTTTGGCTTTAACAAATTCTTATGAAAAGCACTGATAAAGACCCTCTTTAACAACACTAAAAACAGTGCTGATAAATGAGGTCTTTGTTAGTGATTTTTAGAGCTGATAAACGCCACCTTTATCAGTTAATTTTTAGTGCTATTTAATACCTATTTATCAGCACTTATAATGGGGGATATTGTTTTTGTTTTATAAAATTCCTACCCACCTTTTATCAATGCTTCCCACCCCCATTATCAGTTCCTGTACCCAGTAGCCTGGGTGCTCCCCCTTATCATCACTTTATATAATTCCAGCCTCCTACATGCGCCCCTACCTCTAGAGAGCTTCAAACCTGAGACCTCCCCCTCATATGCTCAATCCTTTTCGACTAAACTATATTTTTTATGTATTTTATTATATATCTGTATATTTATATATATTTCATTACCAATTTAATCCGTATATTTTTATATATATTTTTAAATACATATATCAAATATTTTTGTGTGTGTGTGTGTGTGTATGTCTATGTGTGTGCTTATAAATACATACATAAATACATGCATATATATTTATATATATACATGTGACTCTATAAATATAATTATAAATATTATATTTATTTACATATATTATATATTAATATTTATATACATATATTAGAATATATAGATAAATATATACCTGTTTTTCAAAACACACACACAAATAATATATACATTAATTTTATAAGTATATATATTCATAAATTTATATTTTAAATAAAATTGATAATTTTTTTTATTTAAATAAGCTTTATATATTTTGAAATATATTTTAAATGTAAATATATTGAAAAATTTATTTATGAAATTAAATTTTTATATGTGAATATATGAAAAATATATATATTTTTATGTATTTGATTATAAATATTATTACAATATGAAAAAAATAAAAAACACAATATCAATATAAATTTAATACCTAGTAATAAATTTAGTATCCCCCAAAAAATAAACATTAAGACACCCTTAAAAAGGGCTAAAATTACGTCTAATGTATGGAAATGTTGTGTTGAGCTCCCAATTAAAATAACTCATTTATTATGTATTTCATATAAAGGGAAAATCATTCCCATTTTTCACATTCATGGCCTCATCACTTGTTCAATTTTATGGAGACCAGGAATGAACCTTATGTTTTTGGCATGTTGGTTCCAATTTGATGATCATATATTCAGGAAAGTATGTTACAATGATTGCATAAATTAAGAATATATCAATTTCATAGGCATATAATATCATAAAATATGTCAGGTATCTCTTCCAACACCATCATAACATCATGTAAAAGCTAATTTCATCATTTCCATGTGTAATTTAGTAAACTAGGATAACCCTCATTGTCCTATGAATTTCATCTCATGAGATAAAAACTTTACATAATTCATTGGTGAACTATACATTTCCTGGAGTAAAAATAATATATTTAGAAACCATAAATATGAATGATACCTGAAAGTAATCATACATATATTAAAATCAAAACCCGATTAACCCATGAAAATAAAATGGATTACATAACATTTTTATATAGAATCACATAAGAAGTAGTCAGTATTTGGATTTGAATATAGAAAAAACAATCACTCACAAAAAATCATATAATATGAGAATTTAAAAGGAAATCTATTAATTATATGAAATAATAATATATTATGGATCTTCAAGAAGAATAAATGTGTGACACTCATAATTTTTATTATTTTAGATATAGTTTATCATTCCTATAATTTGGTGAAAAATATCAAAAAATTATTTAGTTGCAAGGGTAGATGTAAGATCTTTGGGATTATGCATACTAACTATGCATAGCATTTTTAGGTATCAACTACATACAGTTAAAATCATAATTCTATTAACCATGTGTATTGGACATGAATTATTTTTATTCTAATAAAAATACCAATTTTTATATTTAGACTTCCTAAGAAACTTTGTAATTTATTTATCTATCTATATGATGATATTATCTTCTAAATTTAATTTTTAATTAATTTTTAATTAATTTTTAAATTAAAATTTTATTAATCTCTATGATGTTATTATGTATTTATCATGGTTATAACATTTATAGACCTTTACAATAAATATTTTAGTTTATTATTTTATAAATTATAATTGTGAATAGAGAGTTGTGTGTATTTTTGTTATTATTATATATGAGTATAATGTTATAATGTTTTGGCTGAAATGTAATGGTTATTTTATTATTATTATTAATGGGTAGATAATATGTGTATATGGGTTATTATAAAAAAAATCTATGAATATAAATTTTTTATTGAAATAATGGTAGAAATATTATTAGTTTTTCTTTTAACATAAGAGGAGGGAGCCGCCTCTTTTCCCCATATTTTATCCAACTCACATAGGGGAGGGGGATCTCCCCTATCCTCTTTTATTATTCTCTAGTCGCATAGAGGCATCAATATGAATGGTTTGAAGTATGTATTTCCAATTTTCTTTTATTCTTCATCTCCATGTTTCTTTTCTCATCATGTCATGTTATTTCATCCCCTATGGTGATTGGAAGATTATTATTTTCCATTTCAAGGTAAAAACCACTAATTTCATTGGTTTTTTGTCAATTAGAGATTTACCTTTCTTTTAACCCTAGTCTACTCTGTGTTGATGAAGGAATCGAGGTCTTATAACTTCTATGTAGTTTGTTTTATCTTTTTCCATTTATTTTAAATTTACATGGGTTATGATGTGTTTCAAATTTATTTCTTACTAAAAAAATCCCTTTATAAATTATTATTGATAGTTTTTTATGTCCGTCAGTCTTTACTTAATGATTTCATATATTTGTGAATGAATTTTTCATAGAAAATATATTTAATGTTTTCTCATATAGTTTTGTGAACAGACAGTTCTAAATAGAAAATTTAAGATTCTTTTATTGTAAAATAATCACATATTTCTTGGTAAATAATTTTTTATTATAAATAAATAATCTATATCTTGGTTTTCTTGTGTTTTTCAATGATTAAAGACTCTTTAGAAATGGAATAATTTTATTTGAATTGTTTTAGATTAAATATATTTATAAGTGGTGTTCAATATATGTTTGATTTTTACAATGGGGTATCATGGATATAAAATAACGTTTTTTAATAATGGGATGTTTAGAATAATTGATCTGATTATTGACTATTTTTACCCTATTTTAGTGATATCACTTATGTTATTAATATGATTATTATTTGTTGTTATATTAATCAATATTATATGAAATTAATAAAAGGGGATATTTGTTAGGGAGAGTTTTTATTATGATATGAGTGCTATTTATATGCACTATATTGGTTTCTATGGGTTTTGGATCTATTAAATTTACATAGGATACTTGAGTATCTATGGATGGAATCAATGATGAGTTCTAAAATAGTTTATAATTATTATTTTACATAGATCCCCGCTTTTAATTCATGAATTGGATATTGGAATTCCACCTAATAAGATCAATGGGGGAATTCATGTTCCATGTCGGTAAGAACACATCATAGGTTGGGAAATAGTTTTACTTAGAAATGTCCTTGATTTTCTTGTAGTCTTGAGTTAGGGAACCCATTTCATCATTTATTTTATATTTTGATTTTCCTTATAATACATCATGTGACTTATGTTTTTGAATTTCAGGTTTTATTTTTTTATCAAAGTAATTTGATTTTGAAAAAATAGGAAAAATATAATTGTGTTACGTTTTCATTAAAATGAATATGTAAGAAAAGTATTTTCATTACATAGTTTCAAACTAGAATTTATGTATTGTATTGAAAAATGAAATGGATAAAATCTTGGATGAATTCGACTAATATTTTAGCTCACTACCTACATATTTAACATTAGTGTATATATAGATTTTATTATCTTGGTTGCCTTGTAGGCATGATCATTTTTTTCATTTTTTAAAATTAGATCTTTGACATTTTTATGAAGAAATAGAGGTGGTGATACATGAAGATGTTTCAGTTTCATATAGATATAATGGGTTTCTAATTTTTATTGATGTTTTGTCTTGTTAATAGTCATATATACTTTTCCAATATATTGGATTTTCACATTGAATATTGTGTGGATGATAGTTGGTTTCTTTAGATTATTCTTGTTGGTACCATTTATTATTATTCATTATAAATGTTAAATATTTCCCATTAGACATATCAATAAACATGGAATTTTTAATAGCCTATGGAAATTGGGAATGAACTATTTGTTTTTGGCATTCTAATATGGATATTATGGTTAAGTATTTAGGTTTGTACATTACAAAATGGAATCAGAGTATGAGTAAGAAGTTGGGTTGTAAGAGGAGGTATGATTGTAATAACTTGAGAAATAATCCAAGAATGGACTTAATCAACTCATTCATGGATGAAAATCATTTTATCAAAGGATTTTTTCGATTGAGTTATCCTACTAAACCCTAAAATTGGTTGTATTTTATATTATTTTTCCTCGATGATGTGTCTTGAGAGTTATTTTTCAACATGAGAAATTTTATTTTGAATATCATGTATTATAAGTGTTTTCAGATTGATTGGATACATATTATAAACGTTTATTATACTCTTAATTGGTAATTAGTGGTAATATAATTAATTTAAATTCCCTTTGATGACTCTTGACATGTATTAAATTATTTTTCTATGATCCATGTTATTGATTGTTTATTTGGTTGGGTTATACATATATATCTCTATGTGTGTGTATTTGAATTTTTCAATATGAATGATTTTCCTAAATCATTTTTAATGGTTTTGAAATTATTTTATCATTTACATGAATTAATATTATCAAATATTTCTAAAGATGGTCTATGTATTCAAATGGGAAATATATATTTATAAATGGTGTTCCTAAATTTTTATGTATTTTTTTTATTTTCAATTTATGATATAAATTTTATTATAAAACCTATGTTTTGAAAATTTTATTTGAAATAAATGGTTTATGATATTTTATTTTAAAAGGTGATAATATAAAAGATTTAAATTATCTTTGTTAAATTATATATGAAAATAAATGAATTCGAATTATTAGTGACCATATTTTTAAATTTTATATATTTACTTAATTTTTTATTTTATATAATGTTTTCTTATTCAGAAATTTTTTTACTTGGAAGATATTGAATTGAGTTTATTTTTTTTGATAGTTGTGTTGTTTTTAAAGTGA
This sequence comes from Viscum album, assembly GCA_963277665.1. NCBI lineage: Eukaryota > Viridiplantae > Streptophyta > Magnoliopsida > Santalales > Viscaceae > Viscum > Viscum album. The sequence goes on from OY728123.1 coordinate 213,500,613, forward strand.
AATTGATTTATTAGGATTGTTTTCTTATATTGGGATGTCACAATATTGAAAAAAATACTATTTTAATATAAAATTCACTAATAAGTTGCATAACTATTGGAAAATGGATTTTTTGAAGCAACCTAATTAGAAAAAGGTTATTTTTTTTTAGTGTGATTTATTTATAATGATATTGAATATAATGAATTGAATTAAAATGTTTTTTGGTAAATAAAATAATAGTAATGAATCATTTTGTTTTTTATGGTCTTATTTTTCAAAAAATATTAAATTGCACAAAAAATAAATGTTTATTTATAGACTATGTTTTTAAAGGTAATTCTTTGAAAATATTGATTTTATTTGGATTACATCATATATACTCATAGATCTTAACCTTTTTTTGTGTAATGAGTGTTTATTCTTAATTACCTTTTGAATGAAATTATGTGTTTTTAAAGAAAAATAATTTTTCTAATTTTCCTATTATATGGTTTTTCTAGATACTCGATTTTTATTTAAATGATATCAAGGTTTTATTTGAGATACGATATTGAAATGTTTTATATTTATATAATTTTTGGTAATTTATTTGAATATATATATAATGAGTTGATATACATAAATTTGGAATGGACTGAATTCAATAGTGTAATATAAAAATATGTTATACAAGGAATTTTGAAAAGATTCAAATATTTATTGACTTACTTTCAAATAATTTTAAGAAATTTTTAAGGGAAAATTTACTTTTTTTTATAAACACACATTCATATAAATTTTATGTAGCACGTGTGTTTTATTTTTCAAAAAAATTAAAATTTGGTATAAAATACTTTTTAATTCTTTAGTTAAATGATTTTATAGATATAATATGATATTTTTAAATATTTTTTTGAATTTTATTATTGATTTAGTTACATTATAATTGTGTTTCTAGAAGTGAACTAATAATTATTGGCTATATAATGTGTAGTTTGTATGCATCAAATCGACTCATTATGTTTATATATATTTAAATATAATTTAGTTTTTTATTAAAATAAATTATGATATGTTTATAAAAATGAGTTTGATTTATAATATTGTTTTATTTGGGTTTGAATGGTCTTTATTTGCATAAAAATAGTTTTAAGGTTTTATAATTCCGGTGTTTTATTTTATATAGAATGGTTCTAAAAAGGAAATGATTTTCATTTACAACTATCCAGAAATATTAATTTGGGTTTCAAAATATATTTGGGAATATATATTTGAATACTTTGACCAACTTGTGGATTAAGTACTGGTTTGGGTGAATAAATATTATTATGAAGATATTTTGGGATTACATGGATTTGAAATCATTGTTTTATTAAGTGAATAAATTTGGTATTATTGGTTTGATTATATGAATGTGTTTTTGAATTTTGAAATTATTTAGAGTTCATATATAGAAATTTCATGTAACAACATGTTTGGATTGTTATATTTTACTGAAAGGTTTTCTTTTTAATAAGTTTTATTATATTTGAGGGGATAAATCTATTTTGATTTCATATAGATTGAAAACTTATTATTCATGTTTTAACTATAAGTAATATGATTAAATAGGCATATTGAGTATGTGTTTTGTTGATTTTGTTAGTAAATAATGATTTTATCATATAGAGTTGTTGAATATTCATTAAGTTTAAGTATTTTTATAAAGAAATAATTTATATATTAAGTAAAATGAATTAAAATTCATCTATATAGTATTAATCACACTATAAAAAGGTGTATTCTAATGATTTAAGTGTCACAAGAAAGTTAAAAATTGAAATAATTTAAATTAGTTATAAATCAGGTGTTTTTGGAATGATTTTCTATCTAGTGAAGGTATCACATTAGTTTTTCATAGTTTTCCTAACCAGGAAAAATATCCATGTTTAGTTATTTGGGGAACACAGTTTGGACACACATTTTAAGCCATGGTTTACCCTAATCGGGTGAACAATCCAAGACTCATGTTATTGAGGTCTAGTAAGCATGAATGGTAAGATGTATGGTTAAAAGAACATGCATAGTAAACCTAAATAATATAAATTTCTCCAATTGGAATTTGAAACCTTTACAGATATGAATTAGGACCCCTATACATCGTATTTTTCCTAATGGGAGTTTGAAATAAGATATCATCTTCAAAAGACCATATTTTTTTTATCCAGATATCCTTTTGGGATTTATAAGAATTAAAATAATTGATTATAAAAATATTTACAAAATATATTATTTGGGGAACTATATAGATCATTTTTTCATATTATATTTTGGTCCATAAGATAAAAAAAATGAATTTTAAATCAGTTCTCCTATTTTTCAATATTTATTGTTAATTTTATATAAAGGGAATATGAAATTTTACATTAGTTTTGTAATTGGTTTCATTAAATTTTGGGTTTTTATGTACTATTTTGGTTTATAAATGAAATAATTTTTTTAATTAGTTTTTTTTTATAAAAAATATTATTTTTATCAAATTATATGCATATTTTTTTTAGGAAAATGAGTTTTCATTTTATCGTATAGAAGATTTGTCACGACCCATCCTCGGGGCCCGTGCCGTGACTACCCCAAGCCCGCCTTCCATAGGCCAGGGGCTGGCGACTAGCACTAAGGCGTAAATCCCAACAAAAGGGAAGGCATTGCCTTTGAAAAGTAAACAAGCACCACAGAGTAAGCAAGAGGAAAAGTAAACACTAAGTAAAAATTGTAACAAGCTGTGCTGAAAGTAAAAGGGTCCGGAAATACAAGCCCAACTGTAAAGTACAACTGAAGGGAAAAACAGCAATTGAAAAGAAAATCCGCAGCATCGAACTGTCGTCTAGAAGTCCCACCTGAAGGGTGGGTACAGATAGCCTCTACTGCTCCTCGGGTCCACCTGACTGCTCCGAGTACGTCCCGCCTAGTGGTCCACCTCCAGGTACCGTCCTGCTCCACAAGACTCCACCACGAATCCGCTGCGCTGTCCGTCGTCTATAACCAACACAACTAAGTGCGGGCATAGCCCGTTCAGGGGGGAGTATAAGCTACTCAGTAGGGACCCCGAGACCCCCGAAGGTCTCCCGAAATCCACAAAGGATAACCACAAGGAAAGATACAATCATGAAGTATCAACCGACACTGCTTAGGTATATGCCCATACATATACCTAAGTCATCAATTCTCGTTCGGCTCCAACATCCGAGCCCAAGCACAACCCAGTCCACACAGGAAAGCAAAACGTATACCCACCCAGGATAACACAACACAATCCACGAAGGAGAGAAAAGTAATCCACATAGGATAGCTCAACACAATCCACAAAGGAGAGTAAACAGTAAATCCACACAGGATAGCTCAACACAATGCACAAAGGAGAGTAAACAGTAAATCCACACAGGATAGTTCAACATAATCCACAAAGGAGAGTAACACAAGATTCAGCTCACACATGTATATTTCGTCGAAAAGGTGAAAGGGATGATCAGTTATAGACACTGAATCATCTAAGCTGGGACCCACATAGGATACAAGACCAGCACGGCTGGGACCCACATAGGATACAAGACCAGCACTCTTCATTGATTCACCTATGCTGGGACCCACATAGGATACAAGACAAGCACTGAATCATCTACGCTGGGACCCACATAGGATACATGACCAGCACGGCTGGGACCCACATAGGATATAAAACCAACACTCTTCATTGATTCATCTATGCTGGGACCCACATAGGATACATGACCAGCACTGAATCATCTAAGCTGAGACCCACATAGGATACAAGGCCAGCACAGCTGGGACCCACATAGGATACAAGACCAGCACTCTTCATTGATTCATCTATGCTGGGACCCACATAGGATACATGACCAGCACTGAATCATCTAAGTCGGGACCCACATAGGATACAAGACTAGCACGGCTGGGACCCAGAAAGGATACAAGACCAGCACTCTTCATCGTCGCAGTCCACTGAGGACCTCTATGTAGTCGTTGTCGCAGTCCACTGAGGATCTCTGCATAGTCGTCGTCGCAAATGCAACCAGCACTAGGGTTCCCGCACACAGCAAGATCGTTCGGGAGGGTCCGCTCCACGAGCCGAGAGGGTGATACATCAACTGACACAAATTCCAAAGTTGATGTATCCAAAAGTTCCGTATCGTCAACAGGAACTCAACACCGCAGACGGCGCGTCAATCAGACGCCTGGTCTGAGAGTTATTGGATTTTTCGTCCCAGGGGCCCGATTGGTTTTTAAGGCAAAATCCAACCCGACCGTACTCCACCTGCATCCAAACCTCGGGCGGAGTGATCCAAAAGATCCATCTCACTTATAGGAATCCACCAAAGCTGACGGAACGTCAATCAGACGTCCGTAGCTCAAGATATGAGTGTTTCCGCTCCAAGGGCCCGGTTGGTTTCGTGTACGAACCAACCCGGCCGAACCCAAAGTATTCTGAAACCTTGAGTGCGATATACCGAAACGACCGTCTCGATCCAAGGATCGCGTTTCCACTGACGGCGCGTCGTTCGGAGTCTCGTAGCTCAAGTTACGGGCGAAAGACCGAAAATGGTCCGAAGATGGGGGGTCCGGGCCCAGGCCGACCCGACCCGACCCCCCTGGGTTGGCCGAACCGGGTCGACCCGACCCGATCCAACCCATCCGGACCCGGTCCGGCCTGGCTCGTCCTGGCCGAGCGGCCGAGCAGCTGGACGCCGCGGGGCGCCGCCCCCGCGGTTTGGAGGTACCGCGGCCTCGCGTGGGGCCGCGTTGGTTCAATCGGACGCGACATGTCGCCACGTCCCGTGCGGGTGAGCTGGAACCGCGCATCCGCGGGTCCGCTGGCAGCCGCCGCCACGGCTGAAGCCACGGCGGCTCTGTCCGGCGTCGCGTCGGGGCGCCGCCGCCTTCGGCCGCTGGCGCTGCCGCGCCGACGACTTCCATGGGCCACCGGAGTCGCTCCGGTGGTCCGTTTTTCTTCCCATATGTGCCGCTACTCGTCCCGGGATCCGTTCTTTACTGCGGGAAAACCAAAATACCTCTGCGGCATGTTTCGTCATCGCCCGCCAAATTCGCACAACAATGAAGAATGGCGGAGGGTTGCCGACCGTGTTCGTTTGGCCCGCACCCTCCGCGTTAGATAGAAACAACGGTAGAAATATATTCAACACATGAATCAACAATTTTAATGAATTAAAATTGTTCTTATTGTCCGGGTTCTTCACTTTTAAATGAAACGATCACGGGAAAAAGGAATTATTCACAACAACTCCTACCTCGTAGTTGTCATAGTACGCACGTTCTTCGCGGATTTGTTCGTCGCGGAAGGAGGCGATCGTCGCGTCATGGAAGGGCGTCGCGTCGTCGCGGAAAATGGTGTCGCGTCAACGAACTCCAAGGTTCATGAACATACATATTTAATTAATAAAAATTAAATCCATATCGTTGTTATAAACCACAAAGGAGTTTTAAAGAAAACCTGAAATCTCCTACCTCAAGCGGTTGGTGATCGGAGATCGGGGCGGGGAAGAACATCTCGGATTGGAGCGTCGTCAAACTCCGATGGTGACGGCGTTCTTCACGTTCTTTGCATTCTTCGCGAAGGAGGATGAAGGAATAAGAATTTTGCAAGATCCCCTCAACGTGAAATCCTTCAAAATTCGTGTTGGTCTTATTTTATTATTACGCCAACAAATGAAAAAGAGGTAAGTAACGACCCATTAATTCATATAATTAATTCAACGAAAGAAACTGCCCATTTAATTCACGAATAAAACTGCCCATTTAATTCACGAATAAAACTGCCCAATTAAATTGTGCGTTAAGAATTTAAGAAAATGCGTCAGTTGAATTTCATAATGACGGCTTTTCGCGGGTGCGTTACTTAGCGGAAAAGAAACGGCGGGGCTCGTACGGGCCCCACCTCACAAATATCCTACCAAGAGGGTAGGATATTTTTGGATAGCATCCTATCCGGATCAACTCAGCTTAAGCTACTTTGAAGTGGCTTCAAGTGGCTTCCAAGTGACTTAAGTGAAATAAAATAAAGTTTGTCGTACAATTATTTTATTTCTTAACTTTAAGACCGAAAATTAAAGACCACACCCGAGAAAACGCAACTCCGGAAGAGGCGTTTTTAAGAAAATACCGGCACTGCGATTTCGTCGGTGCCCTCAGAATTCGATTCCGGGCACCGGTTCAAAAGTTAGAAAAACCCGCTCGTCCGTTCACTGAACGTACTTAATCCAAACTTCGGAAAATGATTCCGGGCACATCGGGCCTCGGAATCAGGCGCCGTCAGAAACTGCGTTCTTGTAAAATTCCTAAGAAAATTAAGAAAAAAAATATCTTTGAAATTTACGGGTCTTTACATTACTCCCACCACAGGGCTTTACGTCCCCTTAAAGCTTCACTACAAACTTAGGGATACCAAGGCGGTACTGAGCACGCATCTGAGCATCCCGCTGCCAAGTGCTCCCCTGGAGGTTCCCGAGCTGCCATATGAAGCGCACTAGAGGAATCGATCGTCCACGTAGGACCCGCTCCGGTCGATCCTCGATCTCCACTGGGACCTCCGCAAAAGTCGCCCCATCATCAAAGACCAGCTCTCCATGGTCGAAGATTTGCGTCGGGTCGTGCACGTATCTCCTCAGCTGAGATACGTGGAAGACGTCGTGCACTTGGTGCAACTGAGGTGGTAGAGCCAGGTGATAAGCCACCTCGCCAAACCTGCTGAGGACCTGGAAAGGTCCGATGAAGCGTGGAGACAACTTGCCGCCTCGGCCAATTCTCCATAATCCACGTCGAGGTGAGACATGCAAGAAGACGTGGTCGCCATCCTCGAACTCTAGTGGCCTCTGCCTCCTGTCAGCATAAGACTTCTGCCGGCTCTGAGCTGTGCTCATCCGCTCCGGGATGACCTGGACCATCTCAGGTCCCACAAGAGATGCTAAGATTTCTTCTTTTCCTATAAGAGAAATCTGGTCTCATCCCCTGGATGAACCACTTCCTTTGCCTAATACAATCAACCCCGACATGGATGTTACTTATCCATACCAAGGATGACGTCGTAAGGCCTCGACGCTACTACCAAGAGATCCAACTGTTACTCTCGCCTCCAAGGGTTGAGTCACACTGTCGGCATCAGTGTGTGGTAACTGGGTCTCCTCCAGTAGATGTCTCACAAGTGAGGGTCAAGTCAACAGTTTAACTGGAACCTCTTAGTAACAACACAAAAGAGGACAGGAATGAAAACATCACAAAGGTAAGCGTCTTTTACAATTGCAGCTCATAATACAAAGACACTACACAACAACAACAAGGAACTAGAAGTACAAATGATGTATCCACTAGTTCCGATCCTGTCCATCTACTCCCAGAGCTCCATGATCGAAGGCCTCGGATGCCTGAAGCTGAGCTCTCGCATGTCCACCGACTCCCTGCGGTCGGGGTGGACCTCCTGGTGGTGGTGGTGGAAACACCTCGAAGTGTCGCCCACCATCTGCTACTCGGCCAGCTCCTCTGCCTCCTCCGCCTGCACCCTGCGGACCACCGTGGCCGAACCTCTGTCTGGGAGGTCCCTCTACCACCTGCTGCTCAGTTGTAAGACGAGTCGGGCAGTCTCGAGCCATGTGACCTCGCCCGCTGCATGCGTAGCAATGCTTGTCCCTCATGTAGCTGTATCTCCTTCGGGTGCCCCGCACAACCGAATCTTCATCCTGAGACTTCCCATCTGATGGTCTGGACCGTTTGGACCTCTGCGTCACCTGTCTACTGGCAACTGCAGAAGACCCTGCTATGGGCCGTCCTGCGAAGGGTCCTGCCGCTAGTGCCTATTTGGCGAGGAAACTCTCTACTAAAAGGCCTCTCTCCAACACCTCTTCCTACGTCGGAATGTTGAGGGAGATCATCGAAGCCCTGATCTCATGCCTCAGGGCCCGGAAGAACGGGTCTCATACCATATCTATGGAGTAGCGCAAGAGATCAGTAAACCTCGCCGCGTACTGGGTTACTGTCATGCTGCCCTACCGCATCTGTAGTAGCTCCTGAATGCGCACCGCACGGAGGGTGGCCGGGACGAACTCTGAGAGGAAGAGGCTCTCGAAATCTGTCCACAGAAGAGATGCCTCATCGTGCACCTGTAGCATCAAGCTCCACCATCTTCCTGATGCCGCATGCAGGAGGCTCGCTGCAAGGACCACCATGAGTTCTGCTGGTGTCCTCACTAGCCTGAAAACATGTACGACTGCCTCCAGCCAGTCCTCAGCTGCCTGGGGGTCCGTCTCCCCGCGGAACCTGGGCGGTCGCTGATGCTGAAACTCGTGCAGCGCGATAAGGAGACGTGCATCCTCAGTGGCTGGTGTTGGAAGCATCGGTGGCTTGGCGGGTAAAGGTACCGCCGGTGCCTCTGCTGATAAGTAGCCCTGCACCGAGGCCTCGTCGCTCGGTGGGCTTTCATCACTCTCGACTCTCGGAACCCTAGCTGGCTGCCGTCGTGGGGCCATCCTGAAAAGGGAACAGGTGCTCCATGGTCAAAATAGTATACCTGGTGAGCTGTTACAAGTAGTCACAAAGAAAACGTGGAACACACATGCAATCAATGTTTTTGTGTATTAAGTCGGAAATCAGAAGTCAGGGTCCTGGTGTATGGATACGTCAGCCGCCGCACCAACACTGGACTCCCTGGACTGATAACCACACCCAATACGCTGAACAATATTGCTTCACATAGAAGAAAGATCAGAGTCTGCGGTAGAACTGACCACCTCTGATACCAATTTGTCATGACCTGTCCTCGGGGCCCGTGCCGTGACTACCCCAAGCCCGCCTTCCATAGGCCAGGGCCTGGCAACTAGCACCAAGGCGTAAATCCCAACAAAAGGGAAGGCATTGCCTTTGAAAAGTAAACAAGCACCACAAAGTAAGCAAGCGGAAAAGTAAACACTAAGTAAAAATTGTAACAAGATGTGTTGAAAGTAAAAGGGGCCGGAAATACAAGCCCAACTGTAAAGTACAACTGAAGGGAAAAACAGCAACTGAAAAGAAAAGCCACAGCGTCGAGCCGTCGTCTGGAAGTCCCACCTGAAGGGTGGGTACAGATAGCCTCTACTGCTCCTTGGGTCCACCTGACTGCTCCGAGTATGTCCCACCTAGTGGTCCACCTCCAGGTATCGTCCTGCTCCACAAGCCTCCACCACGAATCCGATGCGCTGTCCGTCATCTGCAACCAACACAACGAAGTGCGGGCATAGCCCGTGCAGGGGTGAGTATAAGCTACTCAGTAGGGATCCCGAGACCCCCGAAGGTCTCCCGAAATCCACAAAGGATAACCACAAGGAAAGATACAATCACGAAGTATCGAACGACAATGCTTAGGTATATGCCCATACATATACCTAAGTCATCAATTCCCGTTCGACTCCAACATTCGAGCCCAAGCACAACCCAGTCCACACAGGAAAGCAAAACGTATACCCACCCAGGATAGCACAACACAATCCACGAAGGAGAGAAAAGTAATCCACATAGGACAGCTCAACACAATCCACAAAGGAGAGTAAAAAGTAAATCCACACAGGATAGCTCAACACAATCCACAAAGGAGAGTAAACAGTAAATCCACACAGGATAGTTCAACATAATCCACAAAGGAGAGTAACACAAGATTCAGCTCACACAGGTATACTTCGTCGAAAAGGTGAAAGGGATGATCAGTTATAGACACTGAATCATCTAACCTGGGACCCACATAGGATACAAGACCAGCACGACTGGGACCCACATAGGATACAAGACCAGCACTCTTCATTGATTCACCTATGCTGGGACCCACATAGGATACAAGACCAGCACTGAATCCTCTACGATGGGACCCACATAGGATACATGACCAACACGGCTGAGACCCACATAGGATACAAGACCGACACTCTTCATTGATTCATCTATGCTGGGACCCACATAGGATACATGACCAGCACTGAATCATCTAAGCTGGGACCCACATAGGATACAAGACCAGCACGGCTGGGACCCACATAGGATACAAGACCAGCACTCTTCATTGATTCATCTATGATAGGACCCATATAGGATACATGACCAGCACTGAATCATCTAAGCTGGGACCCACATAGGATACAAGACTAGCACGATTGGGATCCACATAGGATACAAGACCAGCACTCTTCATCGTCGCAGTCCACTGAGGACCTCTGCGCAGTCGTTGTCGCAGTCCACTGAGGATCTCTGCACAGTCGTCGTCGCAAACGCAGCCAGCACTAGGGTTCCCGCACACAACTGGCTCGTTCGGGAGGGTCCGCTCCATGAGCCGAGAGGGTGATACATCAACTGACACAAAGTCCTAAGTTTATGTATCCAAAAGTTCCGTATCGTCAACAGGAACTCAACGCCGCAGATGGTGGGTCAATCGGACGCCCGGTCTGAGAGTTATTGGATTTTTCGTCCTAGGGGCCCGGTAGGTTTTTAAGGAAAAATCCAACCCGGCCGTACTCCACCTACGTCCAAACCTCGGGCGGAGTGAGAAAAAAGATCTATCTCACTTATAGGAATCCACCAAAGCTGACGGAACGTCAATCGGACGTCCGTAGCTCAAGATATGAGCATTTCCGCTCCGAGGGCCCGGTTGGTTTCGTGTACGAACAAACCCGGTTGAACCCAAAGTATTCCGAAACCTTGAGTGCGATATACCAAAACGACCGTATCGATCCAAGTATCGCGTTTCTTCTGAAAGCGCGTCGTTCAGAGGCCCGTAGCTCAAGTTACGGGCAAAAGACCGAAAATGGTCTGAAGATGGGGGGGTCCGGGCCCGGGCCGACCCGGGCCGACCCCCCCTGGGTTGGCCGAACCGGGTCGACCCGACCTAGTCCAACCCGGCCGGACCCAGTCCGGCGCGGCCCGGCTGGTCGGACTGGCCTGGCTCGGCTCGGCTGAGCGGCCGAGCAGCTGGACGCCGCGGGGTGCCGCCCCCGCGGTTTGGAGGTACCGCGGCCCCGCTGGGGGCCGCGTTGGTTCAATCGGACGCGACATGTCGCCGTGTCCCGTGCGGGTGAGCCGGACCCGTGCGGCCGCGGGTCCGCTAGCCGCCACCGCAGTGGCTGAAGCCGCGACGGCTCTGTCCGGCGGCGCGCCGGGGCGCCGCCGGCGACCCGCACCGCCGACGAATTCCGCGGGGCCCCGGAGTCGCTCCGGTGGTCCGTTTTTCTTCTCGTCTATGCCGCTGCTCCTCTCGGGATTCGTTCTTCACTGCGGGAACACCAAAACTCCTCTGCGGCATGTTTCGTCATCACCCGCCAAATTCGCACAACAACGAAGAAAGGCGGAGGGTTGCCGGCCGTGTTCGTTTGGCCCGCACCGTCCGCGTTAGATAGAAACAACGGTAGAAATATATTCAACACATAAATCAACAATTTTAATGAATTAAAATTGTTCTTATTGTCCAGGTTCTTCACTTTTAAAAGAAACGATCACGGGAAAAAGGAATTATTCACAACAACCCCTACCTCGTAGTCGTCGTCGTACGCACGTTCTTCGCGGATTTGTTCATCGCGGAAGGAGGCGATCATCGCGTCGTGGAAGGGCGTCGCGTCGTCGCGGAAAACGGTGTCGCGTCAATGAACTCCGAGGTTCAAGAACATACAGATTTAATTAATAAAAATTAAATCCATATCGTTGTTATAATCCACAAAGGAGTTTTAAAGAAAACCCGAAATCTCCTACCTCAAGAGGTTGGTGATCGGAGATCGGGGCGGGGAAGAACGTCTCAGATTGGAGCGTCGTCAAACTTAGAGGGTGATGGCGTTCTTCGCATTCTTCACATTCTTCACGAAGGAGGATGAAGGCACAAGAATTCTGTCAGGGCCTCTCAACGTGCAATCCTTCAAAAGTCATGTTGGTCTTATTTTATTATTACGCCAACAAACGAAAAAGCAGTAAGTAACGACCCATTAATTCGTAGAATTAATTCAACGAAAGAAACTTCCCATTTAATTCACGAATAAAACTGCCCATTTAATTCACGAATAAAACTGCCCAATTAAATGGTGTGTTAAGAATTTAAGAAAACGCGTCAGTTGACTTTCATAATGACGGGTTTTCGCGGGTGCGTTACTTAGCGGAAAAGAAACAGCGGGGCTCGTGAGGGCCCCACCTCACAAATATCCTACCAATAGGGTAGGATATTTTTGGATAGCATCCTATCCGGATCAACTCAGATTAAGCTGCTTTTAAGTGGCTTCAAGTGGCTTCTAAGTGACTTAAGTGAAATAAAATAAAGTTTGTCATACAATTATTTTATTTCTTAACTTTAAGACTGAAAATTAAAAACCACACCCGAGAAAACGCAACTCCGGAAGAGGCGTTTCTAGGCAAATACCGGCGCTGCGATTTCATCGGTGCCCTCAGAATTTGATTCTGGGCACCGGTTCAAAAGTTAGAAAAACCCGCTCGTCCATTCACTGAACGTACCCGAGCCAAACTTTGAAAAATGATTCCGGGCACACCGGGCCTCGGAATCAGGCACCGTCAGAAACTGCATTCTTGTAAAATTCCAAAGAAAATTAAGAAAAAAAAAATTCCTTGAAATTTACGGGTCTTTACAAGATTACTAAAATTAAATTTATTTTAGATGATGAATTCATTGCATTGAGTTGATAGGTTATAATGTGTTTTGTTATGGTGTAGAATATATTCAAGTGGAAAAAGGGTGAAGGTAACATTTTGACATGAAATGTTTTCACTAAGGAAATCTAATTTTATTTTATTATAGATTTTTTTATAAAATTGCTCATATTTTTTTAATCCAAATTTAGCATTATTTTTCAATAATAATTAATAATATGGGATTTATGAGGTTTGAATAATTAGATTGGGGATAATTAGAACACCCCTATTTTTCTTATTATATATATAGTTTATTATTAATTTAATATGTTCAAATGTTTTTAGTTTTTTCAATTTTTTATTATGTTTCATAAATAAATACATGATTTTGGATACCATGCCTACTATCTATGTATAGTAATTTTTCAAAGAGTACACATGGCTTTCCTAACTCTATATACCAACCATGATTCCCTTATATTCAACCCAAAACATCAATTTTAATGTTTAGGCAACTCAGAAATCTTAATTTATTTAATAATTTATATGATGATGTTATTGAGTATTTATCATGGTTATAAATTTATAGACCCTTATTATAAATATTTTAGTTTATTATTTTATAAATATTATACATTAATTATATGTTGTGTGTTTTTAAGTTATTATTATATATGAGCATAATTTTATAATATTATTTGAGTTTTTAATGTTTTATTATTATTGATGTGCGGATAATATATGTGTATGTTTTATTAGTAAAATAGGTTTTGATAAATAAACATTTGGTATAGAAATTAAAATAGTATTACATATTAAATTTTATTTTCACATAAGAGGATAAAAGCTCACCATTTCCATATATTATTTTTAACACACATAGTGTAGGGTGGAGATATCCTGTCATCTCCAACTCTATTCCCATGGAGGAATTAATATTGAAGGTTTGAGGTTTGTCTTTCCTTTATTTGTTTTCCCTTCTTGTCCTTATATTATTTCTCTTTATCTCATGTTATATAATATCTTAGGGTTTAAAAAACATAGGTTTTTACATTTCAATTAAAACCCCCAAAATTCATGGGTATTTTGGTGTGAAGAAGATACATACCTCTCATCTAACCCTAGTCCACTTTCGGTCGATGAAGGAATTGAGATTATGTTGCTTCTGGGTAGGTAGTTTCATAATTTTAATTTTTTGTTAAATTTTCATGGGTTTTAAAATAGAGTTATTATAATTAAAATTATTATATAAACTAATATTTATAGTTTTATGGAAGTTCTTTGTTGTTTACATGATGATTTCATATACTGTCAAAGGATTTTTCAATTGAAAACATATATAAATTATACTCATGTTGTATTGTGCACATAAGATACTCAAAAAAAATATAGGACATTTTTTTTATAAAATAACCAAATATATTTTAATTAATTAATTTATTTTAATTTATAAATTATTGATTTCATAATTTATTTGAGGCTTTCCAAGAGTAAAGGTGAGTTTTTAATAGAATAAAACATTTTTTGAATTTTATTATTGTTCACTTGGATTTATAAGTTGTGTTTGACATATGTTTGATTATTATAGGGTCTATTTCATGGATATTAAACATGTTATTGTTTAAAAATGGATTTTTGGCACAATTATTATGATTGTTTATTATTGGTAAAATATTTTAGGGATTTGAAATTTGTTATTGATATCATTACAATATTTTTTATATTTATCATTGTGATATAAAATTGGAAAAGGGGGTGTTTCTTTGACTGATTTTGAATTTTTATGTGTAATTTTTTGCACTTGATTGGTTTCTTTGTGTTTAAGATTTATTAGATTTACCTGGGAGACATAGTAAACTATATGAAGAATCGAGGATGAATGCTACACTTATTTATATTTATGATCTGAATAGTGTAACCCTAATTTAGTTCATTCCCAAACAGGGGATTGACACATATCATTACCATTGATGTTAACATGGGTTCTATATATGTAGGAACACATTTTAGGCCTACTGATGGTTCCACTTAGTGGGGTCCTAGATTTCCCTATTGTCTCAAGGTAGTAATCTAATTTCATGATTTATTTAATGTTGTGAGTTAAATTATGATATATCATGTGATTGAATTATGTTTTTACTACTTGTTTCACATGTATTTTATAATTAAATTAAAGTTGGTTTTAATGAAAATGGTTAAATTATAAATGTGATGTTCATTTATTAACATATAAATATAATAAAAAAAATTTCATTACTTCATTTCGAACTAGTGTTTATAGATTTTCTTAAAAAATTAAATTGAAATAATCTTATAGGTATCCTATTGGGATTTTGACTCACTCTATATATTTAAAAATTTGGGTTATATGTAGATTTAATTCTATTTTTTGTTTTTTAGGTATGATCAGTTTTTATTTTTCTTAAGAGTGGACCATTGTCTTGGTTATAGAGTAATGGAGGTGATGGAAGAAAAATATGTTTGTATGTTTTATTGAAATATTTGGTTTCTAATTTTTATTGGAATTTAGTCTTGCGTATATTCACGTATGAATTTAAATTATATTGTATTTTCATACTAAATGTTGTATGGATGATTTTTTTTATTTAGTTTTTTCAAGTTTTCTCATTTATTGTTTATTTATTATCATTTATAAATAATTTAAATTGGTCATATTGATACCCTGTAACTTTTTATAGACTGTAGAAATTGGGAATACACCTTAGTTTTGTGGTATACCAGTTCTGGTATGATAGTTAGGTATTCTAGCTGGTATGTTGTAAGAGTAAAATGAAATAGAAATATTGATAATGGTTTTGATATTTTGGAAACATTGTTATAAAAACTAAGATATAATTCACCTTCAAAAATTAACACAAAAAAATTTAAATCATTATTTAATTAGAAAACATCCTAATAATGGAACTTTGAAAATAAGTAAATCTTAAATAGTAGAAACATGGAAAATATGAAATTTTACACACGTGAAAATAAAAACATTTTATTAATCATTAATTTTTAGAATAAACCACTTTGATTAAAGTGACATGAAATTGAATTTTTAATAAAAATACCGAAAAATATGAGTGTTATAAAATAAAATACATATATGACATTTAAAACAATAAAATTAGAGGTTTTTAGTAAGAAAGTGTATAAAAAGGAAAGAGAATTATCCAAAATAGAGAGTGAAAATTACCTTTATGACATTGTATTTTATAAGATAATAATTAATAAAAATAAGATTTTGAGAAGGAAATATAATTAACCATAGTATTAGAAGTAAAATAAAATAAAATAAAATGGTAGAATATGATTTATATAAAATAATATAGTTAAATAAGATAGAGTACAACACCAGGATAGGTGATTGAGTCAAGAAATCACCTTACCATAGCTTCACTCTTGGTTAAACATGCCCTTAATCCATTTACAATGAAATTTGGATTATTATTAATAAATTTAAAAATATTTTTTATATTTGTTTTACTTAATATCATTCATTTATATATTTTATTTCTTATTTACTAACAATTCATAGTCAATATTAATCGTTATTTGTTAGTTGTTTCATTTGTTACACACTTGCTTTAGTATAGTGTTCTTGATCCATTTTCAATGATCACGTGTCCATCACCTCTATAAATGTAATAGAAAATATATATCTATGTTTTATGGTGTTTCAGTGTCCCATTATTAAATCATAAATATTATGATTACAATTTTTAAAGAATATTCCGTGATTTGTTTGTTTTCAACTATTTAATCGATAAAAATGAGTTATTTTCAAAAATGATAAATTTGTTATATAATAATATTATATAATTTTAAAAGCAAAATTTTATCATGAATAATATATATAACTATTATTTAAGTTTATTATAAACATATATGATGAGAATTATATAGAATCACTCATGTAAGTGGTTCAATTGAACAAAACAAGATCATTCAATAACAAATGAATGAGTAATAAAATGTTATTATAATATTATAATATCAATTTTATAGAAGAATACTAATTTAAATTACTTATTTTTTATATTTTATATAATATTAATGAATATATGGAGGAATAAGATAAATTAAATTTTTAAGGAAAATATAATACCAAAAATGAAGAGTGGAATCTTCCCCTAAAAAATTTATTTGAAATTCAGGACATGAGACTGCTTCTTTTGAACATAATCGAAAAACGTTTATCATGAGTTTTAGGGAGATAATTTGGGTATAAATAGGATAAAAAAAGAAATCATAAGTGTGGTTTGGAATAGGTGGAGGAGGGGTCTTTATATACACGAGTCATAGTGATATTCTTATAAATACCCATCCCTTACTATCTAAGAAATGAATTTTTGAAAGGAAAGGGACTAAAAAATAAAAAAAATACTATGATTGGTCATTAATTCCCTCATAAACACAATTTAGTGACAAATTTAAAAAAAAAAATTACTTTACACATTAAATTATGTATTTACCTAATATTTTCTTTTCCATCACAATTCAAAATTTACCTCGGTAACTTATTTTTTTCCTAAAAATTTAAATTAAATATCTTACCTATTTTCAATAAAATGATTATAAATATGAAATAAAAATTTTAAATTCTATTTCTCAAAATGATAAAAATTATCTTTAAAATATAAAATCATAACACATAAACAATTATTGCTTAAATTTTTTTTTTAAACATTAGATATTTTTATTCTTCTTCTTTATCAATCATTAATAATTCAAAAAATGTTAATTATTTTTTATATATTTATAAAAAATATATTTCACTAAAATCATTCATTGACTATGTTATGTTATTTAAAAGAACTTAACATATAAAAACACACACAATAATACTAATAATAAAATAAAGTTTTAAATATCATTTATCACAATAATAAATACAATTTGATAACATCTCAAATTTTTCTTACAAAAACCATCAATTCCTTCAAATAATCACTAATGGTGAGATAAGAAATGGTGATAGTTAATAGTGGTTATTTTGAGAACATTTATCTGATAGATATTTCTACGTTCTTGATATTCTCTCACAGATGATTTTTCTTATTCCATACTTGTTTAAGTTCATCTTGGGATTGGTCAAGGGAAAACCTAGTGATTTCAATTCATTCCAAAGCATAAAAAATGATTTTCATATAGAAGTATTTACTGATTCCATAAGTTATTGTTTTATATATTAATTTCACTATGTGATGTAATCTATATTTACTCACCTTATCAAAAACTATATTATTACATCTATGGATTTCCAATGGTGATATAATGGTCATATGAATATTTTAAATTCCTATATATTTCCTTACATACTTATATAAAATCATTTAACCTATTTTATTCCTCTGAATTTTGATTATATTTATAATTTTTTATATCCTTTTTATAGTTTTATTCAGAAGTATGATCTTTATGGGAGACCGTGAGGATGAATACATAAATTATTAATTTTTTTTCTTGTGGATATATTCTTCTAGGAATTTTCATAATTATGTTTATTTTTATACTTTATATTCCAACTTAATAAAATTATTCAATTTGTATTGGTATTAAATATATGAAATATAATTAAACATATTGAAGTTATTTAAGAAACAATCTTGAAAAAACATAGGGTCTCACATTCTATCCCCCCTAAAAAAATCTCCCATGAAATTTAATTAATATTATAAAAATAAAAGAGTGTATTTTTGTCACATTACATCTTTAACATACCACATCATTTCATAAAGCATATGATTTCACCAAAAAACGTTGACCAAATGAGTGGTCTTGTTTCATTATAATTTATCTCCATGATATAAGATGTACACTATTTGTTCCTAATGATATAGATCACTCTCAATTTTTGAAGACTTTTAGTTCAGTACATGTGATGGATATGGTATGTTAATCCTCATTATTGATACATGGAATATGTTATGAATTTTTTAGAGTTTCATTGGAAGTGAATGTTAGTTTAGAAAAATCCCAACATGATTAAGAATCATTAAATGGTCGATCCATCCAAATATCAACTTTACCTTCTTCTCAAATATCATGGACATCTTCCTTTTAGATAATTATTATTAGCATACATCTTATGTCAAATTCTATATCTTAATATGTCACTAAATGGTTGGAATATTTTCTATCATTTCCAATAATATATCTACTCCCAAAAACTTTTACCCTCCAACTTCAACCAAGAATTTCTCATTTCTGTATCACTTCTCATAAATACCCTCATGTGGTGTTATTTTATTATTTATTGGAAGATATTGTTATATTAATTACTAATTCCACATTTTTTTCACCAGATAAGTCCTATTTTTAATATAGTCGATAGGGAACCTTTACATGATAAGGAGTATCAAAATATATTACTCAAAGGCCCAGACGCACAAATGGATTTTCACATTTAACCAAGATTCACTAAAATAACCCCAAACCTAAACCTTATTCAAATGTTATTCCTAGTTCACCACCTGAAGATACAATTAGAATGTTCTTGTCTCATGCAGAGCTGTACTGGTCCTAAACCTATTGTAATTTACACGTTTTCCTTCTACTATCCTATATCATATTATCTTCTTATTATGACTTCTATCACTCTTATCAAACATCTAAAAGATTATACATCATAGTTGAATTCCCTTATGTCTATTCCTTAGAGGACAGGTGGACTGGAGGCCCAATACATGATCTAGAATCCAAATTTAAGTGAATTGTATAATTATTTCAGTATCCCACTACAGTACTTTAAATAGTATCTTCACTACTACATTACTACTAAACTGCTATAATGACTTGGAAATTCACTTTGGACTAGATTTGAACTCGAGTATTATTTAGGATTATAGAGTGTCTTTATCACAATTTTTAAATGAGAATTATACAATTGGAAGATGTTTATTTTAACATCCTTTAAAATAAATAAAGAAAGATTTAAGTATACCTTCTAATCTATGAATTTTACTTTAATATTCCTAATTATTTTAAGGATGATAAACTTTGATAATTTTTAATTTTTTATCTAATTCATGTTTAAGAATTCAATAGAAATTTGATTCGCTCAGATACAGTTGAAATTTGTAATCTATAAAACCTCACTAATTAATTTATTTATATCATAGTATATTAATCATATGATAAATTATATTAGATGGAATTAAATTTAACCTAATTTTTAAGACGATCATACATAACCTAATTAGAATTATCTCATTCAGAGTTCTTGGGAATACTTATGAAAATATCCATTGAGATATTCTCTTATTTCCAAATGGATATGGGTAATTACTGCATTATCAACTTAGAAATTTTATGTTAATCCATGAATTTTGGGTAGACTAAGAATTGTGATGTATAATCTATAATCCACCACTTTATGTGATATATAATTTATAATCAACTTTTTATGCCTCCTTGATGTCCACATGGATTGATGGTTGGCAAATAATTTTGTAAAGGTAGGATGTTATCTATTAACTTATAATTTCCATGTATATACATTACATATAATTAATTATTGGGTCTCCTTATATCCCCAATATAGTTAAGGCAACATGACCCTTATTACTCTGAGTATTAACTACCTTTTCTCCATCCACATATGGTAATGTATTGAGAAAACATAATCCTTAATCAAGTCCAGCAAAATACCTTTTTACCTTTTAAACTTCTATAGTATGAATATGTAATTTAATCTCTTATGATTAGTATATATATCAAATTTTTATCAATATAGATAATTCCTCCAAATCCTTAATGAAAAAAATTACCTTTATAAGTCCAAATCACACATTAGTTAACTCTTCTCATGGACGTTTAATTAATGTGAGGCATAAAATACCACTATATAATTTTTCACAAGAACTCTAATGAATAACTTATTTTAAGAGTCACTATATACCACAAAACCTTCTTCACTATAGTATAGTTTGAGTACAAGTTTAGTGAAAACCCTCTTCTTAATATCAATTAATTTTCCATCACATTATTTTATCCACAAAACATTTATTCTATTTTGAGTTAACATGATTAACATATTTTAAAATAATTATGAATTTCTCACAAGAATATATAATATCTATATAATTAAATAAAAATAAAAATATATGTTACAAATATTGGTCTTGGATGTTCTAAAATCACATTTAACTCTTAAGGATCCAAAAATATGACCTATATTGTGATAATATAACCCAAGAAGTATACATTTTATTGGCAAAATAAACACTAGGAAAATTTTGAATAAATTTTATCCTTTCTTAATGTATTTATAAGAATCCTTAAATAATAATAATGTTATTAATTTCCATTGGAATGTATATTAATTTAACTTATAAATACAATAAAAAATATATCAAGATAATACCTAAATACTCAATTCATCAAATCAATGCATATAACTATGGAATTTATATGTCCAAAAGGAATAACTATGAATTATTATTGTCTATATATTGTATATTGGACCATCATAGGTATATCATCCCTTTTCAAACTTTTTTAATGATATCTATATTGAATATATGACAATATTAAGTACTGATCCCCATGAAGTTGATAAA
The DNA here is from genome assembly GCA_963277665.1 of Viscum album. NCBI lineage: Eukaryota > Viridiplantae > Streptophyta > Magnoliopsida > Santalales > Viscaceae > Viscum > Viscum album. The sequence continues at coordinate 213,521,789 of OY728123.1, forward strand.
AAATCATCAATATAGGGAATATTATACTTGTTCATGATTGTGATCTTATTAAGGTCATGATAATCAATAAAAAAAATACATTGAACGCTCCTTTATATTAAAAAAGTCGATTATTACACTATATCATGTACTACTAAATCATATAAAATCCTTTTTGAAATCATCCCATTGTTTCATAATTAATTCTTTTAATTCAATTAGGTCTATTCTATAAGGACTCTTTAAAATGGGAATAATACTAGGTATGTGTTTGGTTGAAATATAAACCTATTGATTTTGGTTAATACTATATACCTCCTTGGGAAATAGATTTACAAATTCCCATACAATTTACATATCTTAAATGTGTATTTTATCTTAAACCATGTGTGCAAAATATATCTCATTATTGTTTATTCAGGCCTATGTTGAAGAATTTCTTATAATTGGGAATTTAGAATCATACTTTCATAGATATAATACCACAAGATGATTTTTGATATGAAATTATATTTCCTTATCCTAGAAATTTATATCATCTCTATATAGATATATCAGATCCATGAACAATATAATATAAAATTATTTTTGGTAAGAGTAACTAGATTTTAAAGAAGTATTTTTCCTTAATCCCTAATCAAATAATATTTATATACTTGAAATGGAATCATCTCACAACTAAATGTTTTTACCAATAAATCAATATTTAATATTTTAGGTTGGGAATCAATAGAATTATATAAATTATAGGATATTAAGGAATGTGTAGAACTAAAATGAAATAAAATATTCATTGTTTATGAGTTGATATTAAGTATACATTTCACTAATCCATTTTGATGATCCCATTCTATATTAGTGATTACATAAGCGTGTATTTCCTCACTTAGTTTTGGAGTTTTTTATATTGATTTTTCTTATTAAACTTTTTTTTAGTGAATTTATTTTAACAATTCAAAAAATCCTTTAATTGAAAAATTTATATATAGTCAGTGAATTAGGTGGAAATTTCTTCTCCTCCACTACCTTTTAAAAAATTTATATATACTTTTGAAAATATCTTAATTGATGTAATATTTTTCTATAATTTAATAATTATTTCATTCCTTTAAGGAAATTTATTGGATTATTTTTCCTACATTTTTTTCATGTGGGAATTATTATATTTTTTGTTTCACTAGGATTAACACTTGAACTTATCTGAGACACTTATTACATTTTATTATCCTAAAATCAAAGAATATAATGATAGTATCCAATTTATATCTCAAATTTAAGCAAACATAAAGAAATTCCTTCATATCTACTAAAGTATCTTATTGTTAATTATTTTTATAGACCTGGTTTTAATCCACAAAATAATTGGTCAATATTATATTCAATATCAATTATTAAAATTAAGGTTCACCTAAAATTTACTACAAGTATTTATTTATAGGAACCAATATATCCATCATTATTTTGTTTATGTTTAATAAATTCCTACTCTATTTTGAAGTGAAGAGTTTAGGGAAAATATTTATTGAATTATTTTTCTTAAACACATATCACTCTATATACAAAATCTCTTCATTTTCTTTGTTTCTTAGTCACCACCCTCTAATGGACTCATTTACCTTACACCCTATAGATTTTAGAAACCAAATTTTACGGCTTTGAAATATAAATAAAGGGAAATATTTTTTTCATTCATGCCGATCCATTGATTAATAATTAATGGATCAAACGACCAATAAAAGGATGGTGGTCATTGTAACACCCTAACATTTCAGAATATATTAATTTTAGGTATATTAATTTTATGTTCAATAAATTATTATACAATAAATGACAAACAAAAATGATATCATGATACATTAAAATAAAATTATTAATCTATTTCATTATAATATAACATTTAAATTAGTTTCTATAGAAGGAAGTGACCATGTTATGAAATCTATGAATAGAAAGGAAATAAATAACATTGGCTAGTTGAAGAATCACTTATGAATCTCATTGGTAAATCATAAGAAAAGTTGTAGATTTAATAGGGTTTTCCTAATAGAAATATCAAGATGGATGCTAATGATTATGGTATGAGAAAAGTCATATGTGAGAGAAATTAAATCTCATTGAAATTCCCACGAGATCTATACTAGCAGAGTGAATACCCATGACTGACACTAAAGCTAAACTTATTCTTAGATATTATTGAGAGATCTATAGATTCTATTTAACTAGAAAATAGTGTTATAAAATAATGTAATTATTGATGTAATAAGTTATTTATCACATGCATTTTTCACATGTTTCAACTTGACATTTAATGAAAAACTATGTTTATTTTTCAATAAAAACTGTTTTCTTTATATTTCATATTTAAAAGATAAATTTATTAATTTTAGAATTTTAATTTGATTATATGAAATATAATTTAAAATTAACCATTCTATTATTATTTTAGGGTGAATTTTTAATATTTTCTAAAACAATATATTATTATGTGAATAGTGAAAAAGTACTAATTTTTCTAATACTATCCCATTTATGACATTATCATAATACTAGAACGGCTTAAAAGTTCTGAATATATTTTATATAATTAATATATTTTAACAAATAAAAATTAACCATTTTAAAATATGACACAGAATTTATAAAACCCATGTTTAATTTTTTGGAAACTTAATTAATATTTTACTATAAAAAATATTTTATATAATTGTATTAAGAATGATTTTTCATCACTTACAGAAATTAAATATAAAAAAATGTATGTTATATTATATATCAATATTTTAATATTTTGTATTGTGCTCAATATCATTTTTAGGAACAAATTTTTGATTAAAAATATTATTGTTATTGACCCTGATAATGGTGAACGAGTTATTTTAATGGAATTGTTTTGTTAATGTTATGTGAATTTTATCTAATAATTTAAATTGATATATTTTTTTATAATTAATTTGATATTATTTTACACGTATATACAATGATATCATAACTCATTTAATTTAAAATCAATTTTATATGATATTACTAATACTTAATAGTGAAAACAACATTTTTACTACAAAATAGTTTTCTTATATATTAAAATTTTAAATATAAAAGGTAAATTTATATTATTTATTAATTTAATTGGATTATATGGGTAATAAATTAGGTTCCTCACAAATTTTTTTTAATAGGGGTCATCTTATATTTTTTTAAAAAATAAATTACATTGTTAAAAACTAGTTACCGAGGTAAAAACTAAAATGGTAAAGCGTAAAAATATAAGGGTACATGACTGATTTTTTTTAAAACATGTGTGAAAATTCACGGTTGAGGATTTATTGATTCAATCTCTCCCAAAAATATATTATTTCAAACCATTGTACCTTTTCTCCTTAAATAATGGCATACTATTATTGATATGTAATGAGTACTTCAAAAATTGCAGTTCTCTTAACTTATAAAATGGGATCACTTCCACCACTTAATGATAAAATATCCCTTAAAATAGCCTATATAAATTTCATAAGACAATAGTCTCAATTATTTTACCCAAGTTATAATGTATTTTATTTTACAGATATTATTTTTGGAGAATATATGGATTCATTTCAAGACTAGGCACTGAGACGGCTTGCGATTCTGAGTCCCGATGTGCCTGGAATAAATGTTTGAAAAATATTAATCCTTTAATAGAATGCACTTGAGGTTTTCTAGAAAAAAGTGAAATAACACTTAAATAGGTGATGGGTAAAAAAGTTTAGGGAAACATTGAGATCATAATATAAGCTTTACCCTAGTTCCAACTTAAGTTTAGTCAGCAAGGGTTTTTTGTGAAAATGATGTTGTGAGATATAGTGGGAATACTATTATTTAATAAAAATTATTTTATTGACGCAATAACCTTTTCTATAAAAATATTCTTATATCATAATTCTAGGGTTAGCCACATAACCCTTGAATATTGAGAGAAAAATTAGAGATTACATTTGAATAACTCTCTCGAACAAACTGTGACATATCGTGGATCGACGATTGACACACCTCATATTTAAAGGACCTTGCCTACAACAACGACATGATGAACATTCTTCATCAGCGAGAAATATGACATGAGGAATGGATTTTTATATTGATTTCATTCCATATTCTTGAATTACATGAAGAACATTGACCAATCAAAAATTGGATTGATCCTTGGTTCAGATGAATTTTCATGTTGGTATTGTTTGTAGGATATCAGGTTTGATTTAATCTATTTTTCTAACCTGAATTCCCCGATCTTGATCGTTGGAAAAGAACTCTTGTCCAATGATGATAAACCTTAATTATTGTGCTTCTATACCTCTATTCTTTATGATATTATCCATAGAACCTCGTGGTTCTCAAATTAATGTTTCCATAAGGTTTCAAACAAGATCAGACCCAGAGATTCGAGGAGAATTGAAAAATAAGGATGGATCTATGCATATCAGGACCCAAGGATCTTAGACCTGTGACTTTTTTGATTTTAATGTATCATAGGAGGCTCGGTGGGCTCCATAATGGAAAATTAATGTGGTAGTGACACATAGAAGTGTAGGCACATGCGATGGGTATGTCCAGTGGTGGAGGTGATGGGGAAACAGAGGAAGTGGGGATGCGGTGAAAGTGGCAAGTGGAGGATGCGGAGGCACCGTCAGGGACGAGAGACGTGGACGCAGCAACGAGCTATATGATATGTGGCAGCAATAGATCAGGCTGGGTTAGGTCGGGTTAGGCTTGTGGGCCTGGTCAGGCTAGTGGGCCAGGTCCTTCTGGTGGGATAATCCAGGTAAAGAAGACCCACGTCTAATCTGGGTCAGATTCAGGTTAGATCTGGGGCAACTAGGGCGGAGGCTGGTTGTGATTGACTACGGGGCTGCGACAACCTGAGCTGGTGTGTGTGCATCGATTTTGGGTATAGGGACCTCACAAGATTATCCAAGACATCAGCTGACAGACCACGAAGGTCAACCGTGGCGGTTGGTTATACTTTTCTTGGTGATTGGTCTGCATGTCCTGGTATTCCTGCGGGTGGTTTTGCTCAAACGAGAATATCTCCTAAATGAATCACCCAATCGATGAGACATCTTATTTTGGGATAATTTTTGAGTTTATAGTTTGGACCTATATAAGTTGATAGCATTCCCTTAGTCCCTAATTTGCGGGTCTAGTACTATATTACTCCACGTCAATAGATTGTAATCCCCTTATAGAGGGCGTGTCTCAAATAGAGTATGGTATCCCTCCCAAATACTAGAGTGAGATCCTCTATTACCACTAGTGAAGTATGATTCATCACATAAACTCCTTAATAAGGGTGTTGATCCTCCATTTAGTGTGCCACATCAGTAGGGTCATTGGTATCCACCAGTGTGTTGGGGTATGATCCCATACACAATGGATTGATCCAGATTTGGTATGCGGCATCCCCTAGTGAGTTTTGATGCGATCCATGGTGTCCCCAATCAGTTATGAGTGTGACATCTCTCTCTATGTATCATATTATTCATTGAAAATTATTTACTCTTTTGGAATGGAATAATGAGAAAGACCTCTTTGTGAGTGTCTTCAAAGATATCATGGCTTGATGAGTGAGTTCTCTCAGAATGAGTGTGCTTTGAGCAGAACCTTGTGGCTGGTTGTTGGTTGTGAACGCCTGATGGAGTGGTGTTTCTCATGATTATATCTAGATATTATTGTTATACATTATATATACATATACCTATGAAGATATGACTGTACATTACTTTGTGGTATTCCTCTATGGTATTACTTTTATTATTACATTGTGATATTCCTTCGTGGAATTCCTTTATGGTATTGCATTGTGGTTTCAGGGTGTCCTTATGATTATTTTTATACACAACCCTACACATGATTTTCCCACACATGTCATGTTTTGTGTAGATGATCAACCTTTTGACAGATCCTTAAGAGGACCAGGACCAAATAATGCTTAGTGAGGTTAGACAGAACGAGGTGTGTTCATGTGGCTTTTAGATAGTAGTACCAATACCCTTTCTTCAAGGTTGTAATTGTGTTATACTCTTTGTGTAAGGTTTGTATTTGGACCTATTTTATTTCCATTACTTTTACCGTGGTACTCTTTTGTGATATCTTAGTGGTAGGCATGAATTTTTTACTTAGTGATTTTTACATTTCAGTATTTTGTGGCGTGGAGATGTTTTCATGTGTACATATACTTAAGCTAATGCCTCCTATTTTTCGGATATGCCTACTAGATTAAAGTCACCATCCCATGAAATATTGGAGAAGGTCTTCGGGTTGTCACACCATGGTCCCCTCTGGGACGGATAGTGACATGAGTCCTCCACTTCCAAATATATTTACTAGAGAAATATTAAGTTTTCAATTTGAGTATTTCTTACTTTTTAGTATTTATTCTTAATATTTCAATTTTATATTTCATTTAAAAACCTAATATAATGAAACAATATTATTAATATACCATAGTATTATTATATCAATTAATCAACCATCATTACATCCTTTCCATACACTAATAAAAATAAATTTACATCGATTGTGTATACATATGGACTACCACCACTACAAATCGATGTGGTCCTTTTTTCATCACGACCTATCATGGTTGGTAATAAGGATATATTTGATGAATTAATATGTTTAATATTTAAAAATTATAATTCTAAAATTATAATTTATTATTTACCTTCATTCTATCCCATTTTTGAGTAATGAAATCATTAATCATGTGTACGTGTGAACAACCACCTCCATGAATGATAATTTTTTTATCATCAATTCCCTATGTGGATGATTTATGAATGAATTTAATTAAAATAAATGACATTTATTATATTTTTAATCTTCACTAAAATTTATATTCACATTATTTATAATCATTTCCTTACCCATGAATTCATTATAACACACTCTCATTGGGGGCAGTTTTGACTGCCTATAAGAACAATGTTATAATGTTTAAATCATGGATGATTAAGGAGTATTATATAATTGTAATACAATTTAATAACAATTAATTTATGTTTTTTTAATTATTTTGTGAATGTGTTATTAATATTTAATGTATTTATTAATAGATCACCATTTGATCATTAGACACGATCGAACTAGTTCCTAAAAACATAGTTTTTCAAAAACCATATCCTTGTATTTCATCGAATGATATCAGAAAAAATGAAACATTGAAAAAATATAATATTATATCATTAATAATCTAGTAATTATGAATATTGTGAAATTAATGAATAAGAAAACCTATATTACAGAACCAGTTCAAAATGGTCAAGATTACTCACACAAGATATTTAAAATGGATTGTAACTAACTAATATACTTCTAAATAATAATTATAAATGAAGTTTATAATAGGTTATAAACATGAATAAGGTCATAAGATATTTTATTAAGATATTTATCTTTTAATATAGGTTTTTTGAGTGTATTTGAATAACCGGTAATTCAAGGTAAGGGTTTCATCAACTCAATTTCCAATTCATTGGGACACAAGATTTCCAACATTAATATGATCTTCAAATTTTCTTGGATTATACCCTTCCAATATTTAATAAGGTATTAATATTTTTTTATTGGTAAATTACTTCAATTCATCAATGAAATATTTAAAATGAATTACCTTCACAAACAAAAGTGTTACGTTGGTAAGAATAACTCTAGTTCTTACCAATGGATATTTATCTTTCATGTAATGACCCAAGTACTTGTTGAATAATACTTTTTATTTTATATTAAAATTTATAAATAATATATTAATTTTATGTTAAAGGGGCCACTTTTTTTTATAGCGTAATTGACACACAACAACAGGTTTCTCTGAAATCTTATGATGCACAGAATATTGAGTTATACCAAAATATAATACAATAATAATATTATAATTTTAAATGGTAGTCAACACAAATTAATTGGAATAGAGAGAATGAATATTATCAACTAAATTTTCAAATATGGTTTATAAATGTTTAAATATTAATTCATTGGTTGATAAATTTATTAGAAATGGAAATAAAAACCTAATTGAATATAAAGGATGTGTTTTTATGAAAACATATTAAAAAGAGTATAATTGTGTTTATAAAATCATATCACTCTTTGTGGATATTTATTAAATGAAAAATATATGTTATATATTTAATTTAATGATTTAAATTCCTCTTATATGGTTTTTATATATTATATAAGAACAAATTAAAAATTTTGGATAAAATAAGTATTTTTTCTAAAAATACAGTTTTTCCACCTTTTGATGGAGAACCATTTTTAAATTAAAATTTTAACACCTTTATATGTTCTATTTGAAAAAAATATAATTCTCATTTATAAAAGGGACATCAAAATTTACTTTGGATGAATTTTTGATATTTTTGTAATAACTATCATGTTTTAATGAATAGTTAAAATATGGTAAATTTTAATTGAAAACAACTTTTTCCATTGAGATAATTTATATTGTTAAATCATATTATTTAATGGTTTTAAATTATAAATGGAATATATTTTTATTATTTAGTCCTATTTTTGTCATCGGAAGTAATTTCACTTTGAAACTGGACAAAATCAATTGTCAATCTTTTGATAGTTATTATTTCTTAAAGACCTGTTTTTTGGTTTTGACAATGAGAATTAATTAAAAATTAATTATTTCAACTACTGTGTTTTTAATTTATAAAAATGGATTACATATTACTAAGCAGAAGTTCCAATTTTTTCACTAATTACCTTTTATATTTGGGAATTATTAATAGTAACTTCAGTAATTATTTTATTAACCATAGTTAAAGGGTAAATCTGGTAAATAAGGGTAAAAAATAGTATTATAATAACATTAAACTACCCAAAAACATGTCCTAATACTATTTTTTGAGATATTTCCATCCATGGGAATCCTTGGGTCTATTTTGGGACCCCATGGAGCCTCATGGATGTGAAAATGAGATTTTATAAGAATTAATTTAAAGTAAAGAGAAATATAACATAAACATTTATATTTTACTAAAATATATTTATATATGATAATATAATTGATATATTAGACTAAAATATTCACTATAAAACTAAAAATATTTCCTACATAATGGTATTTTATTTACAATTTTTATAAATTAATTATATTAATTTATTTAAGTCATAATGATGATGTAGTGATGACCTTATTAATAAAGGATTCAAATAAATGTTTTTACAAATTTTAAAATAAATGTAATTTGATTATTTTTATTCTATACAAAAATTATCTAGATGATATTGACATATTATATTTGAGTTAACTATTTTTTTTGAAGGAAACAAGTTGTTATGTATTTTTAAAAAAGTCAAGTATGAATAGTGTCAAAAATTGATATAATTCATAACTTAAAATATAAAATAGTCTATTAAATGAAATTAAATTCCTAAAAATATAATATTATTAAAAATTGTTAAGAGAAGTCCAAATATGTAATAAATGACTTTTTATGGGTCATTTGACATAATATGGTAATAACATTAACCAACAATGTGTTTAAAACATAATATCACAATAAGATTAAAAAGGGTAAAATAAGGGTTAAACCAAAATGATAAGGATATTTTTTTACAAACATGTCTAAAAATTATTTGATTATTTTTATTTGAGCCAAAATCATCTTATCTTCTAATTAAATTAGTTTTGGACCTTTTTTTAATGGAAATTGAATTTATAATAAATTAATATTTCTAGAATTTCATAAAGTGCCCCTCCTCCCTCTTATAAAAGGCCACCACCTATACCCACATAACTCAAACATCTCAAGCCCCTTTTATCATAAAAATCATGCTAAAATAATCTCCCAACATCCCTACCTTCCTCCTAGGATCCTTACCTTGGGAAGAAGGAAATTCAAGAAATCCTTTTGGCTCAAATCAAAAGAATTTACACGATTTAGAGGTAACGCCTTCTCTAAAGTTCTTTTATTTTATTTTACTTCTACACAACCTATGTTCTTATTATTATTTGATTACATAATAACACCGGTATAATCAATATACTAGTATTTTTTATGAGAAGTATTCTTACTACACTTACACACACCTCCATATAATGGATACGAACATACTGTTTCTGTGTAAGATGAACTACTACCTAACAAAATTATGATTGTTCGATTTTCTCCTACCACCTATCATGGTGGCCATTATGATGACACTATATTTATATATGATATATATTATATTTATATTGTATCTATGATTATGTAATTTTGATTTACAACATACCATTATGTTTTTCATGATGTGTAAATATGATAATTTCATTTGAGGAAGTGTGGACTACAGCCCACTCAAAGTAATATTACTCGTTAATGCTATACATGGAATATAAAGACGATGGTTTTATAATAAATATGATACAAACATGACCAAAATATAATACTGGTACTATAATATACATTTACATAATTTTATTATTATTCTTTTAATATGACAAAGAAATGAAAGTAGAGTTCATGCATACGTACGACCTACCGTCTCCATGAACAGTGCATTTCATTTCATATCTAAAAATGTTATGGAAAGTTATAAATACATATATAACATATATATATTATATTTAAATCATTAATATCACTCTGGAGATGATGTAATTTTGAATACCTATACAATTTATATCATAACAAGTTCATTTTCGACTCAAGTACAGAATATCAACAAAACGACTGATATTAACTTTAATAATTATGTAATTTTTATAACATTGTAATAAGTGATATAATATGAATAATAAAATTTTAAAATGTTCTTAAGAAAGTATAAATTAACTTATGTTTATTATTCCTTAAGAACAAGGAATATATCTGACGATTTGGACTCAAGGTAAGGGAACTTCTAAACCCAATTTCTATTCTTTGGGTTGATATTCTATTTCTTGATTATGTCATGCTATGATTATGTGAGAAATTAATTTTGATATATTATCTTGTACTTATACCTAATATATGGGGATTTATAGTGATTACACATAATCAATCTATTTTATTAAAAAATATTTCTTTGTAAGGGAATTTATAAACTCAATTTCCATTATTTGGGTTTTATGCATACATTGTTGAATATATTATTCTAAGATTATGCGTTGAATAACTATTTATTTATTTATGTTAAAATTTAATATTAAATTTGGGTGGATATACTATTTGTACATATAATCAACCCATTGATAAATTGTTACATTAGTTATATGAACTTTGTAAGGGAAATATTAACTCAATCTCATTTCATTGAGTTAAATATCGATTTCATTGGTTTTGTTTTTCCAATAATATGTGTAAATGAACTATGAATGTTTTATACTGAATATCAACTTATATTGGGTGTATTTATATTTTTCACACATAATTATGTCATTGATTTATCCTTAATCTAAGGATATGATCTTTTTAAGGGATTTTGTCTCAATTTACATTCCATTGAGACTTATTTGTTGTTATGCACCAATTTAATTTTATATGGTGTAAATACTTACTTTTGGAATATTATATCATGAATATATTTATTCTTATGATATTTTATGTTTTTATAATGTTATTCTATAATTATTTTTATTCAAGTATTTTCCCAAATGGTAAGGGACTTCATCTCAATCTCCTTCCATTGAGGCGTATTTCGATAATATACACCACCTCCTTTTAAAAAGTGTATAATAAACCCCTATGAATTTTAATTTCATTCAAATGGAATATTTTTTCTATGAATTGTTTTACTGAAAAAAAAGAAATGTTTTTATCATATATGGTTATAATGACTCCTCCACTGCTATAACTATTATTTGATGTTTGGATTCCTATATAATCCTTAATGTTTTTTAAAAAGGAAAAATAAATATGTTATTCCCTTTTTGGGTATTTTTGTATTGAAAATTGTTTTCATGTGCATTTACTATTTCAATATCTTGAAATTATTTCTTGTGATTGAAAATGAAATTTCATGAGTGAACTGTTGATAATTTTAATCTTTTATGTGTTATGATTATATCATGGTACATAGAAATTTGAGGGGTGGTTACGTGATAAACCAACAATGGGTGGTTATGTGATAAACCCAATATGGGAAGTTCCTTGATAAACCAAGGACGAGTGGTTATGCAAAAACCACCAATGCATTGGGTATGGAAGTCATCTGTAAGGATATTCCATTTAGTGATATGTGTATAAGTCGACCGTATAGTTATTCCATTTAAATATGCTTATGTCCCTAGTTACCATTATATGTCATAAGTTTTTTTATTTGGGATTTATGGTAATATTTTGGTCACCAAAATGGTAAGAAATGATATTATATTCAGTGATTTTTTTTTCTACTTCTTAAAGTTGACAAGTATTACTTTATGATAAAGTTTTCATGGTTTATATGTTTTTGCAAGACTGATAGTTTTCATTCATTATATATCCCTTACTGATATTTTTATAGTAATCTGAATTTATGAAATGTTTTTCACATGACATAAATAAGAACATAGTCAAGTATGGGATCAAGGAAAAGTTATTCTATTAAAACATGAAACAATGTCATGTTTATTTTTAAAGAGTTTTTTATTAAATAAATGGATAGTGAGTGGAATTGTATTCTTGAAATATTAAAGATGTTATGTATAAGTTATGACCTAATTATATAATGCTCTAAAATCAAAAATATCTTTGAAGTGAATTAATGTCAATTGTTGAATTATCTCATGATTATGTAAGGTTTAAGGATAGAGCCTTATAGTTGGTATCAAAGGAATGGTTTAGAAAAATTTGGAGATTAAGAAGTTTTCTTAAGGGTTAGGGATATGATCATGGGTTTATAATTTCAATGTATATTATAATTTCAATTTAAATTACCTAGAAACCCATTTTTAGGATTATTTTATTTGAAGGTGATTAATGGTATTTTTGGAGACATTAAAATTTGAGGAAATTGTGGGTTATTAGTCTTTGGGAGGAAAATGTGAGGTATGAAATAAACATTTAGGATAAAACATTTTATGGTTATTTTTCAAGATTTTATATCATTTTGTTAATTTTATTATAATTTTACAGTTTTTGAAAAAGGAGAACACATAGACCATGTGACAAACCGTCACATCAGACAAAGCTGTGGGAATCGAACCCACAACCAAAGTGAGAGTGTGATCTATTGAGTACAACTAGACTCCATGAAGTCCCTGGTTAGTATGACTTATTATTTTTCGTGAAATTATTTTATGGATCAATAATAAGTTGATTTTGGGAACTTATGTTTCATCAAACGGATAATCATAGTATAGGGAAATGATTTGATTATTAAGTGATAAATGTTAATTTGGAAGATGTTATCTCTTTTGGTAACAATACAAGCCTAAGGAAAATATACTACCATGAGATTTAATTTGTGGAGTAATGGTTGAAATATTATTTTGGAAGAAGCTATGTTTTTATTGTGGACATATTTGGATTTGGGTTATTTATGGAAATGATTAACCTATCATAGAGAATATGTGATTAGGTTAATTACCTTTCAATATGAGACTTTAAGAGTAGTCGTGTTATTTTGAGATAAATGTTAAGATTTATCGTGGAAGACTATGTGATCAAATCCTTATAAATATTGGGTTTCAATATTAGTTTGGATTATTCTGAATAATTTTATAGAAAATTGTGTATTGAAAGGTCTTTTTTGAACTTTTTTTATTGTTTGTTTAATTTTAGAGATTAAGAGTTGTATTTTTTAAAAGGATTATCCTTTTAGGGATTATATAGTCTTTTACTAAGAATTTTGGTTTTGGTTAAAGTATAAAGACATCAGAAATATATAGTTCATATTTTTTGGATTATGTAATTCTCTAGAAGTTGATTCTAACGTTTCAGGTGTGACCAAGTCATCTTGAATACTCATCGTTTGGAGAAAAGATGTGTTTGTGGTAGAAATTTATTGAAGGATTAATCTTGACATGAAAATACGTATATTTACTTATGTTCTTAGTCAATCTCATAAATAAATTCCTCAAATTTGTGAAAAGGAACTTAAAAAAACATTTTCCATTTAATTTTCCTACTGGAAAATCAAATACCGTTTAACCCATCAAAATTTGGTGGTTTTCTGGTTATTAACATTCTCCTGATCATATTTTCTATCACTCCCCATCAGAATTTGACACTTAGTTTTTCTTCTATATCCATAATTTCCTACATGGAATCATATTATATGTTATCTTGGGTGACCTTTTTACTTCTTATTATTTCTTTTAAAGTTATAGTTTTATTGAATCTTTTTCTGATGCGAGATTTTCAATGAACTTTTCGACCACAATTTTTAGATTGCGAGGATGCAATTTCTAAAATGGGGGAATGATGTAATGACCCAAGTACTTATAGAATAATACTTTTTCTTTTATATTAATATTTATGTATGTGATCTTAATTTTCTGTTAAATCGGATTCTTTTTTGATAGCGTACTCAACACACAACAATAGGTTTCTCTGAAATCTTATGTTGCACACAACATTAAGTTATACTAAAATATAATAAAATAATAATATTATTATTTTAAATGGTAGTCAACGCATAGCTATTGGAATGGTGGGAATAAATAATATTAACTTAATTTTTAAATATGGTTTAGAGGTGACTAAATAATGATTCATTGGTTACCAAATTTTTTTTAAATGGAAATAAAAACCAATTGAATATCAATGATGTGTTTTTATGAAAACCTATTTAAAAGAGAATAATTTTGTATATAAAATAATATCAATCATTATGTATTTTTATTTAATGATAAATATATGTTATCTATTCAATGTAGTTTTTTCAATTAATCTAATATTTTTTCTTGATATGATATAAGAAAAAATTAAATTTTTCAGATAAAAGAAGTATTTTTCTAAAAATGTAGTTTTACCACATTTTGATGGAGAACCCTTGTTAAATTTAGATTTTGACACCATTATATGTTTTACTTGAAAAAATAAACTTCTTATATAGAAGCGGTACATCAAAATTTATTTTTGATTTATTTTTTATATTTTTATGATAACTATCATGTTGTGATGAATAGTAAAACTACAATAAATTTAAATTGGAAAAAACTTTTTACATCGTGATAATTTATACGGTTAAATCATATTATTTAATGGTTTTAAATTGTAAATGGAATATAATTTTATCATTTAATATAATTATTTCCATTGAAAGTAATTTCACTTTTAAATTGCACAAAAAAACATGTAAATCTATTTATAATTATTACATCTTAAAGACCAGCCTTTTCGTTTTAACAACGAGAATTAATTTTAAATCAATTATTGTAACTTTTGTGTTTTTAATTTGAAAAAATGGATTCCATATTTGGAATCATAAGGTCGAAATTATGTGAATATCTACCTTTTATGTAAAGAAATAGAAATTCTATATAAATTTTTTAAATTATTTTGGATTGTTACGAGTCTGTGAAAATTAACGGTGCTTGATTCCGAGGCCCAGTGTTCCCTAAATGGAATTTTGAAATTTTTTTAAGTTACGTTTAGTAAACGTGCGGGCTGTAATTTATATCTTTTGAACTGATGCTCAAAATTTAAATCTAAGGGAAATGTTGAATCAACAACATCGAGATTTTCTTAAGGGAGGCTTAACTTCGACCGTAGTGGGTTGGGTGAAGAAGATAGATTTGTGGACTTTTTGGAGAATTATAAAATAACATAAAAATGTTATTTTATTTTTATACTAACCGTTGAGTGGCAGTGGCAGGATCACGGAGTTTTTATGCCATTTAATAGCTTAAATATTATATTTTGTAACCACACCATTGAGAGTTTAGAGGATTATTAATTAAAACTCATAAATGAACCTCATTAATACATACGATTCGTTAATCTCCCTTACCCTCCTTTTAAATGAAGATTGGGCTAGGGTTTTTGACATGGAATTGAGGAACCTCTGACGAAGTACTGTAACATCTTCCACCAATGAAGAATGGAGGCTTGGACTACAACATTGGAGGAATCAATCCGTAAATGAAGAACGCTGACGGCTTCATCAAAATGTGGATTCTTCTTCACAACCGCAACGTCTCCTTCGAATCTAAGGTAGGGGTTTTTTATGTTTAAATTCAAGAGAATTTATTCATTTTCCTCATTCCTAAAAAGCACGAAGAATGCAGATCAACTAAAATGAGTTGATCTGTGATTCATATGAAATTGAGGGTGGTTGTTGCAGGAGTATTGAACGTGTTTTAGTTTATCTTTAATGATTTAATTTCTACCCACTTGATATGATGCTAATGCAGAGGGCACAGGAAAAATGAACAATTCTTGGACCCTCCACTGCTTCAGTTTTTTTCGCGTTCTTTTGGGGAAGATTTTTAACTCAACAAAAACATGAATCCAGGATCCAAGTAGCGACAATAGTATCCAGGGAGGCCTGTAGGCGTGATCAGAAGGGAAAATGAACCGCCAGAACTCACAAGGTGGCCTGTGGATGTTCCTCTAGCTGGTGATGGCAGTGATCGACTTTCACCAGAAGTAGATGGAGGCAGTTTCCATAGGCTCTGCAGTGGTCGGTAGGGGTGGCCAGCCATCGGCTGGCCCCGTAGGTGGAAGATGGCATGTCGTCGCCCACCGCGGTGAAGAACCCCGGCTTCATAGTCAAGATGGAGGGGACCCATGCCCCACGGGTCCCGCTGACAGGAGGGTGGTGCCATGTGGAGCCACCGATTGATTAACCTGAATAGCTTTTCTATTCGGGAAGGGGGATGGTCACCCGGCCGGTGGACCACACCAGCCACTGGTCCGGGTTGCTCGGCGGGCCGAGCCGATTTGCGGCACAGTGGGCCAAGACCGTCGTGGCCCAGCGGACCGAGACCGCTATGGCCCAACCCAAATGGGCCAGGCCATCCGATTTGGGCTGGGCCTAGCTGGGCGCAGGCCAGACCCAGACCGGGTCAGGTCGGCCCAGGTTGGGGCAAGTCGGTTCGTTCCAACTGGGTTGGACCGGACCCGGACCCAGACCCTTTTCAGCCCAAATACACTTAAAAGGTCGTATCTCACAAAACACACATTTTTTTGATGAACCGTCTATGGAAATGGAGTCCTTGTAATTGGACGGTCATTTTGAGAGACTCCACCTGAGTTTTGGATAATGTTGGAGTACAACCGGGTTGGATTGAACACGAATCCAACTGGGCCCTTGGAACAAAAAAACCTATAACTCACAGACCAGGTGTCTGATTGACGTGTTGTCTATCGCATTGGGATCCTTACCACATGGCAGTCGTTTGGGTTACTCCTTTGTGGAACTTCATGGTAGTTGATTCATGACCAATATCTTGAGGAGAAGATACTACAGAACTCAAGTGCATTGGGTGCGGGGAATCCTCTAAATGGATTTCAATGGAAGAGAGACCCCGTGTAGATCAGTATCATAGTGGCCCTGTATGGTTCAAAATTTCTGAGACCCTGTGTGTATAAAATTTTTAGCAACCCTGTGTGGATCAACATTATAGCGACCCTGTTTGGATCAACATTCTGGTGACCCTGTGTGGATCAACATCATAGCGACTCTATGTGGATCAGCATTCTAGAGACCCTGTGTGGATCAGTTGTGTGCTACCGGATGAGGACTAACCTTATATAGGCCCACCATGGATCAACGACATATTCCCCTGTATGGATTGATAATGGAAAAACTACTTTGTGGTTCATTTTTGGAAACTTCTTAATGGAATTAAATGATGTATCTTAAGACAAATTGTCTTTATTTTTTATCTCTGAGTTGTATACCTGGTTTGATATGAGTCTTTTTCTTTGTGCTTTGTGATTGACATAATTATTTTTGGTTTTCCTTTGTGGAATTTTGAGAGACATTCCAGGGTCTTGGGGTCCCTACTGGGTATTGTTATACTCACACCTGCACGGGCTTCGCCTGCACCTTGTTGTGTCTTGGGTATACGACGAGTAGCTTGAATGAGACTTTAGAGTTTCAGGACTAGGCGGTACACAGAGGTGACTGGTTGATGTGGAGAGATACGAATATGATATGTTCCTACCCACCTCTTAGGATCTTTAGTGGATGATATCATGAGAGTTTTTTCGGTTTTAGTTTATCTTTTCAGTTTTTATTGTATTCTAGCCCCTTTTCATTCAGTACACACTTTTAATACTGGTGTTTTACTATGTGGTTTGCATCTACTTATGTTCTTGGTATGGGTGTTTTAGGTTTAAATGCAATGCCTTACCATTTTCTCGGACACACCTTTCTGGTGCTAGTCACCAACCCATGGCCTTTGGAAGGCGGGCTTGGGGTAGTCATGGAATGGGCCCCGAGGGACTTGTTGTGACAAAGTGGTATCAAAGGGGACAATTATACGAATGAACTAAGACACTAATCTTTCAAATGGAGAAATAGTGTTAAGTGTTTTGAGTGTGTTTTTTAGTTCGGGGAGTCCAGTGTTGGTTTGGCGGCTGATGTATCCTTACACCAGGACCCTGAATTTTAATTTTTTTCTCAGTGCATGAAAACTCTGATTACGTGTGTTTTGGAAATATTCTAATTTTGATTTATTTTTTGAGCCATCTCACCAGGTATAACTTATTGAATGTGGATCACCTATTTCATTTCAGGATGCCACCATGTAGACACCCAGTCTGTATTCCAGAGAGAGTTCACAATGATGGCCCACATAGTGTTGATGCTTTGGTGCAGGGCCCTCCTACAGCTATATCACATTCGGGTGGTGCACCAGCAGCCCTGCCCACATTGGGAAGAAATTTCCACCAACCCACTAGAAGACAGTGCACGCCGACTAAGCACATTTCACGGGTTCCAACAGAAGAGGCCTCCATGGTTTCGAGGTAAGATCAGTCCCCAGACAACTGAGGACTGCCTGGACGCTATGGCACGAGTTTTTTCTGTTAGTTGAGACACCATCAGAGTAGATAGTGATCCTAGCTACTAGCCTCTTCCATGGAACAATATGGATATTGTGGAGACTTATGCTCTAGTTACAAGACGAGGTGACCCTCACATGGATGTACTTTGAGAACCTCTTCAGGAAGGAGTTTGTTCCAGTGGCACTACACTCTGTGCATATTTAGGAGATCCTACACTTACAGTAGGTCACCCTATCAGTATCCTAGTACTCGTAGAGATTTACTTACTACTCATGCTACTCCACCGACATGGTACACGACCATTTCTTCAGGGCCCAGATCTTTGAGCAAGGTCTCCAGTGGGAGATTAGATCATCGATTATATTGCTCAATATCCCGACAAAGGATGGAGTGCTCGAGCGAGCATTATTGGTGGAGAGATTCTTAGGTGAGTAGGCACCGATGGTGAGAGCCACCACCAGATGAGAGGTAGCTGAGTCATCTACAGCAGACAATAGATAGATGACACAGAGGTCCAAGAGAGCCAATCCTTTTATAGGAATACCCAAGGATGTAGGGTCAGAGGTGCAGAGATCTTGAGGGAGAGTAGGCCAGAAGAGGAGCAGAATGTGCTTCACATGCAGTGGTCATGGTCACATGGCTCATGAATGTCTGACCCGCTAATCTTATGATTGAAATATGGCCTAGGTACCACTGAGGTAGAGGCATAGATTCAAGCAAGGAGGTCCATAGGATGGTAAACGTGGAATGGGAGCAGTCTGTGCTGTAGGTGGTGGGCGGCGATTTGAGGTTCTACCACCACCACCTCCAGGTGGTCCACCCCGACCTCAGGGAGTAGGAAAACATGGATGAGCATAGCTTCTGGAAGTTGAGGCCTACGAACATGGGTCTCCATAGATGATTTGAGGTACAATATATGTTTACTCCACCCTAGCTGCAGTACTTATAGACACAGGTTCTAGTCACTCTTTCATTTCCATGGATCTCGTTCAGAGCTCGTAGATTCTGGTAGATCCATTGGCTCTATCCTTATGATTAGAGACTTCTACAGGAGAGGATTCAATGATTACACACTGGTACAAGAAGTGTGATCTTACTCTAGGAGGTGAGAGATTTGGTTGGGATCTCCTAGTAGCAGTTTCAAGGCCTTATGATGTCATCTTGGGTATGGATTGGTTATCCATGGTCCATGATTAGATTGACTTTCTTAGGAGAAAAGTGTGGTGTGTCCGCGAGGATGAGATTATGTTTTCCTTCAGTGGAAAGAAGGGATCCATTTTAGCATAAGATGGACTTTCTCAGAGGAGGGTGCATCCAATCACCCACCAGTTAGATAACCTTACCCACAGAGGAGTTGGCATGAGGAGTCTGAGTTATCCTATAGTAGTGGACCAGTATGCTGATGTATTTACTAATGATGTTCTAAAACTACCTCCTCCTACATAGGTGGACTTCTAAATCGACCATTACCCAGTGACAACATTGATATCAACATCAGCACATCAGATGGATCCCATGGAGTTACATGAGTTGTGGGTACAGTTTTAGGACTTGCAGAGGAAGGGGTTAATAAGACCCATTTTTTCTCCAAGGGTATCCCTAATTTTGTTTTCTAATAAGGTATATGGGAGTCTGAGGCTTTTCTTGGACTATCGGCACTTCAACCAGGTGACCGTAAAGAATAGGTATCCACTCACAAGGATTGATGATATCTTTGAACAGCTGAATGGAGCTCGATGATATTTGATGATAGACCTCAGAACAGGATATCATGAGCTTAGGGTATGAGATGAGGATGTACCGAAGATGGCCTTTAGATGCTGGTATGGCTACTATTAGTTCTTGGTTATTCCTTCAGCATGACCAATGCCATAGTAGTGTTCATGGGACTCATGAATAGGACATTCTATACTTCCCTCAATCTCTTCATGGTGGTATTCATTGAAGACATATTGATATACGTGGAGTCGGAGGAGGTGACCACCACACACCTATAGATAGATTGGGATACACTCTGAGAGCACCAGATTTATGAAAATCTCTTGAAGTTCTAGTTATGGATACAGGAAGTCCACTTCCTGGGGCATGTTATCTCAGATTCTAGAGTTGCAGTAGATCCAGTGAAGATAGAGGTAGTGCTTACTTGGGATCCACATAGGAGTGTGACCGAGGTGCAGAGTTTCTTGGGATTTGATAAAAACTTCCAAATATTAGTACCTGACTTCTCTATAGTAGAGACACCCTTATCAGCCTTGAAAAAGAAGTGGCAACCTTTCTTGCAGATGGAAAAGTGCCAGTAGGGTTTCCAGGAGATAAGGTGGAGACTGAAGAGTTCCCCCATCCTAAGGCTACCAAAAAATGGAGTTGGGTATGTAGTCTACTGCAATGCATCAGGTACCATACTAGGTTGTTTCCTGATGTAGGATAAAGCATTGATTGCTTATGGCTCATGACAGTTGAGACAGAACAAGAAAAACTATGCTACCCATGACCTTGAGTTAGTAATAGTGGTCTTTGTCTTGAAGATGTGGTTACACTACTTGATGGGTGAACGACGTACTGTTTACTCTGATCACAAGATTCAGAGGTATATCTTCTCAAAGAAGGACCTGAACCTGAGACAATGACGATGGCTAGAGTTCCTTCAGGACTATGACTTTTAGATAGTCTACACTCTTAGGAAGTGGAACGTGGTGGCATATTCACTTAACAGGAGTTCTGTTCTACATTTTTAGAGTGAGGCGAAAAAGTAGCTAGATGTGTTGAAGATATCCTCCATGGATATATATGAAGCATCTTACCTCTAGTATATGACTGTCACTCCCCCACTTATTCAGTGAGTTCCGGAGGAATATCTTGGAGACGTTGATTGCGAGTCCCGAGATTCTCAGATATCCTCAGGATAGTATCCTGAAGGATTCTTTGGAGTTAGGTAGCATGTCGTTCTATTTAGAGGATTCACCATGGTACCAGGGATGCTACGAGAGGAGGTGTTGTGGGATTTCCACACATCCCTTTTGGAAGTACATCCTTGAGTAGCGTGGATATACCAAGACCTCTGACATTAGTACTAGTGGCCAGGGTTGAAGAAAGTGATGGAGGAGTTTGTTTCACGATGCCTCACTTGTTAGTAAGTGAAGGCTGAGCATCAGGTACCAGCAGGCTTAACATAGCCACTTGAGGTACCAGAGTGGAAGTCGGATGATATCTCCATGGACTTCATGACAGGGCTACCATGTTATTCCAGGGTCCATGATTCCATTTGAGTGTTCGTTGTCTGAATCACCTTGTCATCCCACTTCCTACCCATCAGAGTGTAGATACCAGTAGAGAGCATGGGATGTATCTATGTACAAGAGATTGTACGACTTCACATGGTGCCATTGACGATCGTCTTAGATCGCGATGCTCGTTTTACATCCCTCTTATGGAAGGGATTACAGGAGGTGTTCAGGACTCAGCTATGCTTGAGCACTGCCTTTTATCCTCAACAGATGATCAGACGGTGCAGACCATATAGACACTCAAGGACATGCTTTGTGCTTGTGTCCTTGATTTTGGCCATAGTTGGGAGGACCACCTTCCATTAGTGGAGTTCTCTTACAACAATAGTTATCACTACACCATCGGCATGGCTCTGTTTGAGGCCCTCTACAAGTGACCTTTCAGATCACCACTATACTCGATAGACCAAGGGGAGTCAGTGATTATGGGTCCATAGTTGGTATAGGCTACCAAAAAGAAGGTGCAGATCATCCAATAGAGGATAAAGACTGCACAAAGCCGGCAGAAGTCTTATGATGACAGGAGATGGAGAACCCTGGTGTTTTAGGAGGGAGACAATGTCTTCCTACAGGTTTCACCCCGATAAAGATTATAGAGGTTAGGTCGGGGTGGAAATCTATCTCTGAAGTTCATCATACCTTTCCAGACCCTCAGTAGAGTAGGCGAGGTGGAATACCATCTGGATCTTCCCCCATAGATGCATTTGGTGCATAGTTTTTTTCCATGTGTTGCAGTTAAGTAGGTACGTGCGTGATCCATCACAGGTTATCGCCTGGGGCGAGATGGAAATCGATGATGGGGTGACATTTGTGGAGTTCCCAGTGGAGATAGAGGATCGACCAGAGAGGGTCCTTCATGTGTGGTTGATTCATCGGGTGTGAGTTCATTGGCAGCATAGGAATCTACAGGATAGTACATGGGAGAGGGAGTCTCAAATACGTTCTCAGTACCCCCATTTTCCCCTAGTTTTGTTATAGATTTCAGGGAAGAAAATACCTATGGTGTGGAGAATGTAAAGACCTATAAATTACATATATATTTTTAATTATTTGGGATTGTTACGAGTCAGTGAAAATTCACGACGCTTTATTCTGAGGCCTGGTGTTCCCAAAACAGAATTTTGAACTTTTTTTATGGTATGTTTAGTAAACATGCGGGCGGCGATTTATATCTTTTGAATCGTTTATTGGAATTGAAATATGAGGGCACCGTTGAAACCGTAGTTTCAAGATTCTCTTAAAGTAGGATTAACTTTGACTGTTGTGGGTTAGGTGAAAAATATAGATTTTCAGAATTGATGAAGAATAATAAAATAACAGAAAAATGTTATTTTATTTTTCTACTAACTTTTGAGCAGCGGTGGTGGGACCGCAGGGTTTTCAAGCCATTTAATGGCTTGAATCTTCTGTTGTGTAACCACACCATTGAGAGTTAAGAGTTTCATTAATTAAAACACATTAATGAACCTCATTGATTCTTACTATGAATTAATATTTCTTCCACTCTTTTTAAATGAATATTGGTCTTGGTTTTTTGACATGGAAGTGAGGATCCTCTCACAAAGTACCACAACATATTCCACCAATGCTGAATGGAGTCTTGGATGACAATGTTGGAGGAATAAATCTGGAAACTATGAAGGTTGACGACTTCATCAAAACATTGAATCTTCATCCCCAACCGCGACATCTCCTCCGAATTCGAGGTAGAGGTTTCTTAAGTTTAAAATCAATATAATTTGTTTGCTTTATTCTTTATTGAAAATAATTAAGGACACGGATAAAAAAAATTGATCTTCAATTCATATAAAATTGCTGGTGGTTGTTGCGGTAGTATTGAATGGGCTTTATCTTATCTTTGATGATTTAATTACAACTCGAATCATATTTTGCTAATGCAGAGGGCGCGAGCCAAATGAAAAAGGCTCGGAACCTCCTCCACTTTGGTTTTTGTCTCATTATATGGGGGAAGATTTTTAATTCGAAGAAAACTTGAATCCGGGATCCACACAGTGACGACAGAATCTTGAGAGGCCCGTAGGCATGATCAGAAGGGAAAATGGACCACCAGAGGTCACCGAGTGGCCTGCGGAAGTTCTGCCGGCAGTGGCTGGATCTCACTAGCTGTAGATAGAGGAGGAAATTATAGGCACTTCAATGATCGGATGGGGAGTCTAGCCGTCGGTCGACCGTGTAGGTGGAAGGCGGCACACCATCGCGCACCGCGATGAAGAGTCGCGGCTTCATAGCCACGACTGAGGGAACCCGCACCCCGCAACAGAGGAGACCCGTGCCCTACAGTGGAGGGGACCCATGCTCATGGGTCCCACTTACATGAGGGTGGAACCATGTAGCGCTTCGGTTGATTAACCTGAATGGAATTGCTGTTCGGGAAGGTGGTAGTCACCAGGCGGGCGGACTGTACCATCCACCTGGCCGGGTCGCCTGGAGGGACGGGCAGGTCTGCGGCCCGGCGGGCCGAGCCTGTCGCTTCTCAACCCACACGGGCCGACCTAGCTATATTGGGCCATGCCAGGCTGGACTCGGACTAGGTCGTGGCAGGTCAAGTCGGTCCTATCGGGCCGGCCTGAACCCAGACCCTTTTCCGCCCAGATTAGCTTAAAAGGACGTATCACACAAATTAGATGTCTATTTGATGAACCGTCTACTATGATGGAGTCATTGGAACAAGACGTTCCTTTTAAGATACTCCACCTTAGTTTTGGAGAATGTTGGAGCATAACCAGGTTGGATTGAACTCAAATCCAACGAGGATTTCAACACTAAAAAGCCTATAACGCACAGACCGGGCATCTGATTGACATGTGTTCTGTCGAATTGGGACCCTTAAGACATTGATGTACTTTGGGTGCTTACTTTTTGGAACATTGTGGCATTTGAGGAAAAAAATTTATCTTGAGGAGAAGATTATACAGAACTCAAGCACACCGGGTGTGGGGAATCTTGTGGATGCCTATCAATTGAGAAGCGAACCTCTGTGGATCAGCATCATAGCGACCCTGTGTGGATCACCATTCTAGAAACCCTGTTTGGATTACCATTCTAGAGACCCTGTGATGTTTAGTGTTATAGAGACCCTGTGTGGATCAGAATTCTAGAAAACCTGTGTAGATCAGCTTGCTAGAGACCCTATATGGATCAGCATCTTAGCATCCCTATGTGGATCAACATTCTAGAGACCTTGGTTGGATCAGCTGTACACAAACCAATGAGGACCACCCTTAGAGTGTCCTGTCATGGATCAGTCACATATGAACCTATGTGGATAGAAAAAGGAACAAATTATTTGTGGATCCTTTGTGTAAATTTCCTAAAAGAATAAAATGATGTAGCTTAAGAGTAATAATCTTTATTCACGATCTCTGAGTTGTATACTTGGTTTGATCTAAGTCTTTTTCTTTATGCACTGTGATTGAGATCATGCTTTGTGTTTTTCCTTTGTGGAATTTTGAGACACCTTTGTGGGTTTTGGGGTCCCTTCTGGGTATTTTTATTCTCACCTCTGCATAGTTTTCACTTGCACCTTATTGTGTCTTGTGTAGACGATGAGTTTCTTGGCTGAGACTTTAGGGAGCCAGGACCAGGTGGTACATGGAGGTGACTGGTTGATGTGGAGAGATGCAAGGACAAGATATACCTACCCTTCGGGTAGGATCATTGGTGGACCATATCAAGAGATATTTTTCTATTTTAGTTGTATATTTTTTGTTGGTATTGTTTTAAGACCCATTTTCGTTCAGTACACACTTTTACTACTATATTTTTACTATGTCGTTTTGCATCTTCTTGTGTTCTTGGTTTGTGTGTTTTTCGGTTTAAATGAAATTCCTTTCCATTTTCTGGGATATTCCTTTCTAGTGCTATTCCCCAACCCCTGGCTTATGGAAGAAAGGATTGGGATAGTAACATCACATTCCCAGGGGTACGGGTCATGACATTTAATTTTTGGTCATTATGAATAGTAATTTCGGTAATTATTATTTTTTACCATAGTTAAAGGGTAAATATAGTAAATACGTGTAAAATATAATAGTATAATAATATTAAAATACCCCAACAGATGTCCTAATCCTATTGGATTACATATTTCCTTACATTGTCATCCTTGAGTCCATTTTGGGACCCCATATACCACTTGGATGTGAAAATGACATTTTACAAGAATTGATTTAATGTAAAATGAAATATAACATAAACATGTATCTTTTAATAAAACAATTTTTATATGGGGTTATGTAATTGATCTCTTTAACTAAAAATAGTAATTAGAAAGCTAAAATTATTTCCTACAACATCTTATTGTATTTAAAAAATTTATACATTCAATAAATTAATTTATGTATGACATAATGATGATGTAGTGATGAACTTATTAATAAAGGATTCATATAAATGATATTATAAATATTATAATAAATGTAATTTGATTATTCTGATGCCACCCATGAATTTTTCGGATGATATTTACATATTATATTTGAGTTAATTCCTTTTTTTCGAAGGAATCAAGTTGTTATAAATTTTTAATAAATTCAAGTATGAATAGTGTCCAAAATTGACATAATTCATAACATAAAATATAAAATAGTTTATTAAATTATATTAAATTCGAAAAAATATAAGATTCTGAGAAATAATTATGATAAGTCCAAATATGTCATAAATGTATTTTTTTGGTTGTTTGACATGGTATGGTAATTACATTAACCCAAAATGTGTAAATAACATAATATCACAGTAAGATTAAAAATGTAAAATAAGGGTTAATCCAAAAAGATAAGGATAAAGTTTTTTTCCAAACATTTCAAAAAATTATATGTTAATGGGTATTCAAATCAAAATCATATCATCTTCTAATTAAATGCGTTTTTAACCTTTTTAATCGAAATTGAATTTATGAAAAATTAATATTTCTAGAATTTCCTAAAGTTCCCCTCCTCCCTCTTATAAAAGGCTACCACCTCTACCAACATAACTCAAACCTTTAAATCCCCCTGTCTCATCCAAATTCCACTCCAATAATCTCCAAACATCCCTAACTTCCTCCAAGAAGCCTTATCTTGGGTAGAAGGCAATTCAATAAAACTTTTTGGATCAAATCAAAAGAAGTTATGTGATTTAGAGGTAACGTATTCTCTCAAGTTCATTTAATTTATTTTCCTTCTCCACTCCCTATGCTCTTTTTATTCCATGGTTACATAAAAAACCTATATCCTCAATATAATAAGAGGATTTATGAGAAATATATGAACTACACTTAGACATACCCCCATCTAATGGATACGAACATACTGTTTCTGTGTATGGTGAACTACTACCTCACAGAACGATGATTGTTCACTTTTCTCTTACCACCTGTCGTAGTGGATATTATGATAGAAATATATTTATAGACGATATATATTATATTTATATTGTCTCTATGATTATATAATTTTTATTTACAACATACCTTTATGATTTCCATGATGTGTAAATACAATAATTTCATTTGAGGAAGTGTGGACTACCGCCCCCTCAAAGTGATATGAATCGTTCATGTTATACATTAAACATACAAAGGAGGATTTTATTAAACCCATGAGACATACATGACATTAATATAATACTAGTATTATAATATACATTTATGTAATTTTATTATTATTATTTTAGTATGATAAATAAATAAAAGTAGTGTTCATGCGTACGTACGACCTACCCTATCCATGAATGGTGAATTTCATTTCTTATCTTAAAATGTTATGGAATATTATAAATACATACATACTATATATATATGATATTTAAATAATTAATATAATTTTGTATATGATGTAATTTTTTTAGATGTACAATTTATATCAAAACAACTTGATTTTCTACTCAAGTACCAAATATCGACAAAAGTGATGATATTAACGTCAATAATTATGTAATTTTTATAACATGGTAATAAGTGGTATAAAAGGAATAATTAAAATTAAAAAAGTTATTAATCAAGTATAAATTAACTTAAGTTTATTATTTATGAAGGATAGGTAACATACGTGATGAGTTGGACTCAAGGTAAGGAAACTTCTTAACCCACTTTCCATTCTTTGGGATAGTCTTATAAATCTTGATTATGTCGTGCTATGATTATGATAGAAATTAATTTTGTTATATTATATTGTATATATACTTGCTTTATGGGGATTTATAGTGAATACACATAATATATCTAATTTATTAACACAATGTTCTTTTTAGGGGAATTTCTAAACTCAATTTCCACTCGTTGGATTTTACGCATACTTCGTTGATTATATTATGCCAAGATAATGTGTGGAACAAATATTTATTTATTTATGTTATAATTTCCACTTCCATTGGGGTTGATATACTATTTCTTAAAATAATCACCCCATTGGTAAATTGTTACGTCAATTATATGAACTTTTTAAGGGAAATATTAACTCAATCTCATTTTATTGAGTTAAATATCAATGTCATTGGGTTTTTTCCATGAATATATGTGAATGACATATTACTATTTTATAATGAATATCCACTTATATCAGGTGCATTTATATTTTTCACACATAATTATTTCATTGATTTATCCTTAATCTAAGGATACGATCTTTGTATGTGATTTCGTCTCAATTTACATTCCATTGAGACTTATTTGTTATTATGCACCAATTCAATTTTATATGGTGTACATACATCCCATTGACATATTATATCATCAATCTCCTTATTATCATGCTATTATATTTTTTTAATGTTATTCTTTAATTATTTTTATTGAAGTATTTTCTCAAGTGGTAAGGGACTTTGTCTCAATCTTATTTCATTAAGGCATATTTTGATAATATAGACTACCTCCTTTTATATGGTGTATAATAAACCCCTGTGAATTTTAATTTCATTCAAAGGGAATATTTTTTTCTATGATTTTCTTTTACTAAATGACAAAAAGGAATGTTTTTAACATATTTGGTGATAATGACTCCTCTGCTTCCGTAACTGTTATTTGATATTTGGCTTCCTCTATAAGACTTAATGTTTTTTAAAAAAGGAAAATGAAATACCTTTTTACCTTTTTGGTTATTTTGGTATTGAAAATGGATTTTCATGGGGATTGACTATTTAAATATCTTGAAATGATTTCTTGTGATTGAAAATGAAATTTTATGGGTGAAATGTTGATATTTTCAATCTTTTACGTGTTAAGATTATGTTATGGTACTTGGAAATTTGACAGGTGGTTACGTGATAAACCAAAGATGGGTGGTTACGTGATAAAACAAATACGGGTTGTTCCTTGATAAACCAAGGACGCGTGGTTACATTATAACCTCCAATGGTTTGGGTTTGGACGTCAGCTATATGGATATTCGATTTACTGATATGTGCATAAGTCGACCGTATGGTTATAAATTTATGTATGTTTATGTCCTAAGTTACGTTTATATGTTATATGTTTATTTATAAGGGATTTATAGTAATATTTTCGTTACTAAAAGGGTAAGAAATGAGCTAATATTTAGTGAAGTGTTTTTTCTAAATCATAAAGGTGAAAAGTATTACTTTGTGATAAAGTTCTCATGGTTTATATATTTTCATGAGAATAACTGTTTTCATTCATTCTATATCCCTTATTGGGATTTTTATACTCATAAAAAGTTCTGAAATGCTTTTCATAGGATATAAAGAAGAATATAGTCAAGTATGGGATCAAGGAAAAGTTCTTCTATTAAAACATGAAACAATGTCATGTTTATTTTTAATGAGTTTTTGTTTTATGAAAACAACTGATAGTGAGTTGAAGTGTCTAATTGTAATATTCATGATGTTATCTATAATTTATAACTTAATTATCTAAAGATATAAACCAGAAAAAATTATTGATGTTAATTAACATAAATTATTGAATTATCTAAAGATTATGTAATGTTTAAGTCTAGGGCCTTATAGTTGGTATCAAAGGAAAGGATTAGAAAACTTGGGAGATTAGGATATTTTCTTAAGGGTTAGGGATTTGATAATGGGTTTATAATTTTAATGTACATTATAATCTAAATTAAATAGATACCCCTTTTAGGGATTATGTTATTTCAAGAAGATTAATAGTATTTTTGGAGACATTGAACTTTAAAGAAATTATAGGTTATTAGTATTTGAGAGGAAAACTGTGACGTATGAAATAAACTTTAAGGATAAAAAATTTTATGTTTATTTTTGATGATTTTATCTCATTTTTATAATGTTATTATAATTATACAGTTTTTGAAAAAGTAAAACACATAGATCGTGTGACAAACTTTTGTATTAGAAAAAGATATGGTAATTGAACCCACAACCAAAGTGAGAGTGGGATTTATCACCTACCATGGGTCTACGTTAAGTCTCTGGTTAATATGAATTATTATTTTTAGTTAAATGATTTTATGGATCAATAATAAATTGATTTTTGGAACTTATGTTTCATCAAATGAATATCCTTATTATTGGAAAATGATTTGTTAATTAAGAGATAAATGTTATTTTGGAATACGTTCTCCCTTTTGGGAACAATATATGACTAAGGAAAATAGAATACCATGGGATTTCATTTGTGGATTAATGGTTGACATATTGATTTGAAAGAATATTTTTTCTTATGGATATATGTGGATTTGGGTTATTTATGGAAATTATTAACCTATCATAAAGATTATGTGATTAGGATAATTATTTTCCTGTATGAGACTTTAAGAGTAGTCGATTTTATTTAGAGATAAATGTTAAGATTTATCGTGAAAGATTAGTGATCAAATCCTTATGAATATTGGGTTTTAATATTAGTTTGGATTATTTTGAATAATTTTAAGGAAAATTGTGTACTGAATGGTCTTTGATGGAATTTGGGTATTGTTGCTTGAAATTTGGAGATTAAGAGTAGAATTGTTTTAATGGATTATCCTTTTTGGGTATTATATGACCTCGTACTAACCATTTTGGTTTTTGATAATGTATAAAGATAGGGTAAATATATATTTCATCATTTTTGGTTTATTTAACTCTCTACGTGTTGATTCTAACACTTCAGGTGTGACCAAGTCATCTTGAATACTCATCGTTTGGGGAAAACATGAGTTTGTGGAAGAAATTTATTAAAGGTTGAAATTAAACTTTAAAGGTAAGTATATTTTATTATGTTATTAGTAAAAATAATAAATAAATTCCTCAACCTTACGAAAAGGAACCTAAAAAAATTATGTGTAATTTTCCTACTAGTAAATGAAAAACAATTTAACCCATCACAAGTTTGTGGTTTTCTGGTTGTTAACGTTTTCCTGGTCATGTTTTCTATCACAATCCATCAGAACTTGACACTTAGTTTTTCTTCCATATCCATGTTTTTTATACATGTAATCCTAGTATGTGTTATCCCAAGAGACCTTTGTACTTCTCATTATTTCTTTTAAATTTATAGTTGTATTTTCTATTTTGCTAATGTGATATTTTCAATGATGTTTACGAGCCTAAATTTAAAATTGTGAGGAAATAATTTCCAAAAGGGTGAATTATGTAAAGATCTAGGTATTTATAGAATAATAACTTTTCTTTTCTACTAATATTTATGAAAAAGATATGAATTTGATGTTAAAGGGATGATTCTTTCGATAGCTTACGTGACATACAACAACAAGTTTCTCTGAAATCTTACGTTGCACATGACATTGAGTTATACCAAAATATAATACAATAATATTATTATTATTTTATATGGTAGTTAACGTATAACTTTTGGAATGAAGGGAATGAATAGTATCAACTAAATTTTTAAATATGGTTTAGAGATCTTTAAATTATGATTAATTGGTTACAAAATTTATTAGAAATGGAAATAAAAACCAGTTTAATATAAAGGATGTGTTTTTATGAAAAATATTTTAAAATAGAATAATTGTGTTTATAAATTCATATCACTATTTATGGATTTTTATTTAATGGAAATTATATTTTAAACATTCAATTTAATGTTTTAAATTTATCATTTGTGCTTTCAATATATCATATAAGAAGAAATTAAAATTTTCAGATAAAAGAAGTATTTTTCTAAAAATACAATTTTACCACAGTTTGATGGAGAACCCTTTTTAAATTTACATTTTAACACCTTTATAAGTACTATTTTGAAAAATAAACTTCTTATTTAGAATCAGGTCATCAAAATTTATTTTGGATGAGTTTTTGATATTTTTCGGATAACAAACATGTTTTGATTAATATTAAAAATATGCTAAATTATAATTGAAAAAAACCTTTTCCATCAAGATAATTTATATGATTAAATCATATTATTTAATTGTTTTAATGAATAAATGGAATATATATTTTTATCATTTAATACAATTTTGATAATTTTATGTAATTTTACTTTTAAATTGTACATAAACATATGTCAATCTTTTGATAGCTATTTCTTCTTATGAACAATATTTTTTGTTTTGAAAATGGGAATTAATTTTAAATTAATTACTGAAAATTATATGTTTTTAATTTGGAAAAATGGATTCCATATTTGGAATAATAAGGACCAAATTATGTTAACATTTAACTTTTATTTTTGGACATTATGAATAACAACTTCAGTAATTATTTTATTTACCATAAGGGTAAATCTCATAAATGTGGGTAGAAAATAATATTATAATAATATTAAAATACCCTAACACATGTCATAATCCTATTGGATGAGATATGTACATACAAGGTCATCCTTGGGTCTATTTTGGGACCCCATAGAGCCACTTGGATGTGAAAATGAAATTTTATAAAAATTAATTTAAAGTAAAGTGAAATATAACATAAACATGTATCTTTTAATAAAACAATTTTTATATGGGGTTATATAATTTATATATTAATCTAAGAAAGTAATTATAAATATAAATATATTTCCTACATCATGTTATTTTATTTAAAAAATTTATACATTAAATAAATTAATTTATTTATGACCTAATGATGATGTAGTGATGGCCTTATTAATAAAGGATTCAAAGAAATGACACTATAAATATTAAAATAAATGTGATTTGATTATTTTGGAGGAATCCCCAATTTATTTGGATTATATTGAAATATTATATTTGATTTAATAGCTTTGGTTCGAAGGAATAAGGTTTTAATGAATTTTTTAAAAAGTCATGTATGAATAGTGTCCAAAAGTGACATAATTCAAAACATAAAATATAAAATTGTTTATTAAATGATATTAAATTCCTAAAAATATAATATTCGTAAAAATGTTTAATATAAGTCAAAATATGTCACAAATAACTTTTTAGTGGGTTTTTTTGATAGTATATTCAAATTACATTAACCCATAATGTGTAAATAACATAATATCACGTTAAGATTAAAAGGGTAAATTAAGGGTTAAAACAAAACGAAATAGATAAATAAATATTCGTAACTTGTATAAAAATTATTGGATGATGGGTATTTGAATAAAAATAATCTTATATTCTAAATAAATTTTTTGGAAATTTTTTAATCGAAATTTAATTTATAATAAATTAACACTTCTATAATTTCTTAAAGTTCTCCCCATCCATCTTATAAAAGGCCACCACTTATACCCACAAAAATCACACCTCTTAAGCCCCTTGGATCATACAAATTTGGCTCAAATAATCTCCAAAAATCCCTGCCTTACTCCAATAATCCTTACCTTGGGTAGAAGGAAATTCAAAAAATCCTTTTGGCTCAAATCAAAAGAAGCTACACGATTTAGAGGTAACGTCTTCCCTTAAGTTCTTTTCTTTTATTTTCCTTATACACTCCTTATGATCTTATTATTACTTTATTACATAATAAAACTAGTATAATAAATATACTAGAATTTTTTTATGAGAATTTTTATAACTACACTTACGCACACCTCAATCTAATGGATACAAACATATTGTTTCTGTATACTGCAAACTACTTCCTCACGAAATGATGATTGTTCATTTTCCTCCTACCACCTCACATGGTGTAAATTATGATGGAAATATATTTATATATTATATATATTATATTTATATTTTCTCTAGTATTCTGTACCTTTTATTTACAACATTCCTTTATTCTTTCCATGATGTGTAAATACAGTAATTTCATTTGAGTAGGTGTGGACTACCGCCCCCTCAAAGTGATATGACTCGTTCATGCTATACATCGAACATACAAAGCTTGGTTTTCTTAATCCTATGAGAAATAAAAGACATAAATATAATAATTGTGTTACAATATACATTTATATCATTTTATTATTCTTATTTTAGTATGAAAAAAAATGAAAGTAGCGTTCATGCGTATGTACGACCTACCGTACCCATGAACTTTGAATTTCATTTTTTATCTCAAAATGTTACAGACTATTATAAATAAAAATATAATGTATATAAGTTATATTTAAATCATGAATATCATTTTGGAGATGATGTTAATTTGGCTACATGTATAATTTATATCAAAACAAGTTCATTTTCGACTCAAGTACCATATATCGACAAAACGACCGATATTAACTTAAATAATTGAGTTATTTTTATAACCTGGTAATAAGTGATATAAAAGGAATAATAAAATTGAAAAATGTTCTTATTAATGTATAAATTATCTTAATTGTTTTATTCCATAGGAACAAGGAACATACGTGATGATTCGAACTCAAGGTAAGGGAAATTCTTAACCCAATTTCCATTCATTGGGTCAATATTATAATTATTAATTATGTCGTGATATGATTATTTTAGAAATGAATTTTGATATCTTATCTTGTATTTATACTTTATTTATTGGGATTTTTAGTGAATAAACATAATCAATCTATTTAATTAACAAAATGTTCTTTTTAAGGGAATTTCTAAACTCAATTTCTATTCATTGGGTTTTACACATACTTCATTGATTATATTATGTCAAGATTATATGTGGAATCACTATTGATTTATTTATGTTAAAATTTACACTTACTTGGGTGTGGATATACTACATGTACAAATAATCACCCCATTGATAAATTGTTAAATCAATTATATGAACTTTTTAAGGGAAATATTAACTCAATATCATTTCTTTGAGTTAAATATCCATACCATTGGTTTTGTTTTTCCAAGAATATGTATGAATGAACTATAAATATTTTATACTGAATATCCACTTATATTGGGTGTATCTATATTGGTCACACATAATTATGTCATTTATTTATCGTTAATATAAGGATACAATCTCTGTGATGGATTTCATCTCAAATTATATTCCATTGTTAATTATTTGTTGTTATGCACCAATTCACTTTTATATAGTGTACATACTGAACTTTAACATATTATATCATGAATATCATTATTCTCATGATATTATATGTTTTATTATTGTTATTGTTTAATTATTTCATTCAATTATTTTCTCATGCGGAAGGGATTTCCTCTCAATATCCTTTCATTGAGGGGTATTTCGATAATATAAACTATCTCCTTTTATACGGTGTATAAAAAACCCATGTAAATTTTAATTTAATTAAAAGGATATCATTTTTATATGAGGAATTTTACTAAATGAAAAAAATTTATTTTTTTAACGAATGTAGTGATATTGAATCCTCCGCTTCTATAACCGTTATTTGATATTAGGCCTCTTTTATAAGACTTAATGTTTTTTAAAAAGAAAAAAAGAAATAGCTTATTCCCTTATTTGGTATTTTGGTATTGAAAATGGTTTTCATGTGGATTGACTATTTCAATATCTTGAAATGATTTATTATTATTGAAAATGAAATTTTATGAGTGAAATGTTGATAATTTTAGTCTCTTACGTGTTATGATTATGTTATAGTACTTGGAAATTTGACTTGTCACGACCCCCTCCCACCAAAGATGCCCCTCCTAAGCTGGAAATGGTGAATGGGAGATAACGACCCCTGATTCCCGCCTCCAGTATGCCCCAGGGTGGCGACTTGCACCAAGGGTATGAGTTTTCACAACTATGGGAGGCATTACCCAATTTATTATTTAAGATCAGGAAATAGGACAAGTCAACCACCAAAAAGGAAAAGAATAAGTGTATAGAAATAAACTAAAACCAATTCCACATGCATGTTTAAATAGTTCTGAAACAAGGTTCAAGTACAAGAAATCTCAAAAATTAAAATACCAAAAGAAACAAGAGTACAAAAAACTACAACAACTCCAACTGTCCCGACTAGTAGGGTCCCGCACGGCCCTGGTAGTCCTCCTGGAAACCTGAAAGTGAACGTAGGGTGAGAATACAAGTATACTCAGTAGGGAAACCTAAGGCTCTCAAGAACAAGTGGGGAGACATCCTAATGTCCCATGAGAACAACAGAAGAAACCAAAACCTATCAAGGAATTCTATCCACCCAACCTCACCAGTCACACTCACCAAGTAACACAAGTCAATAGAGTATAGTAGTAATGTTATCAATGTATGGGTACTCCGCACCACCTTCCCACTGGTTATTGAAGACATCCTACGCATCGAACCAATCCCACCATTCTCACCGTAGTCCCACTGCCTCATCTCGCCCGCACACACCTGGGCCACATACTCACGCAGTCCCACTGCCAAACCCCGCCTGCAAACACATGGGCCATAATTGTCACATGTAACCATGCATGAAAACACCCAGGCCAGAACAACCATCACCATGCCCGAAGACACTTGGGCTAGAAGATCTACTGCCACGCCCGAAGACACCTGAGACTCATCCCGAAGACACTTGGGAAACCACCTTCTCTCACACACCTGGTCCAACCACCACACTACCCTACCTAAAGACTCTTGGGATAATAATGGACCTCAGGCCATCACATCTTGCCTAAAGATACTTGGGCTACCTGGGAAAGGGAGAAGAAAGGAGATAATAACCAGCCACTAATAGAAGTGTTGGGAAAAACACCCTCCCCCATGAAATGGGGGTGTTCAGAACTAAGTGCTCAACATGGGTATAGTGCGTAAAGAAACAAAAAATGTACAGATTTATGTAAGTATAAAAACCACTCAACCCCATCCTAAGGCTTCTACATAGAGATCTGAGCACGTGCCTTGGCACTGCTACTTCGAGAGTATGCACGCAACAAACAATCCCAAAACCCCATTTAATGTTTTCATGTTTCAAAAGATTTAGTAATCAGTTTCTAAACTACTGAGCAACTATCAACAACCAAATTGGATAAAGATTTCATAAAACATATCCTTTCCATCCACAATTCAAGTTAGGAAAACACAGGCAACACAAAAAAGTCCCTTCTTATTAACCAACCAACCCCATTTATTATTATTCCCATTCCATTACCATGCCCCACCATTTATTAAATCTTTCACTTTTATTTATTATTCACAACCCATAGTTCGTTCACATTCAAACCCATCCCTGCAGCCCTGCTGCCAGCCACCATAACCACAATCACACTGAAACCATACATCATCTTCCCTTTGATACCATTTATCGCAGCCCCGCAGCCCGTCACCAATATAACATTCACACTAAAAAACAACCAAGCAAACTGCATCCCCACTGCTCACCCGATCCACAATAACCCACAAAACACCCCCTTCAGATAAATAAACCCTAACCAACACACACATTTTTATTATTTCAGTTTGTTCAACCGGGGTGATCACACAAGGGTTCTGGGTATTTAATCATCCAACATTACGTGATTAACCAAATTCCACATTCAATAAAATTTTCATCCATAATAAAATACAGAAGGAGAGGGAAACATTTAATTGTGTAAGAAAAGTCCCCCAACGACCATGATTTTCAGTAGGCAGAAGCTCATTCAATTCACAACATAATATCGGAGGATATAAATAATGTAACTGCATTCAAAAACTTCCCATCCCCATTATATAATCTAGTTATTAGCTTTATTAAACCGGTTCAAATGCATTTCACGTAAATAAGAGGACACCCACCCTGCATGATGCACAATTTAGAGAGATGAAGGTGAGATCCCTACCTCAATAGGTTCTGATGTCCTTCTACGAACACGACCACCACGATCACAAGGATTATCCCAGAACGAATGCACCCACCAAGGATTTGACGACACCACTGAACCAGCAACACAAGAAACTCCCTCAACATGGAGATCACATGCCATAGCATGGAATGAGAAATGGAGAAGTAGGATCGGAAGGAGAATACAAGAACAGAGGTTTAACATACCTTTTTAGAGTCGTTCGTCAAAGACCGTCATTCCCGTCAATTATCAGCAGTCTCCTAGGTTGTAAACTGTGGATGGGAAGCCGAAGAAGAGGGAATAGGATAGGGTGTACGATGTTCTCCTCGCTGACATGATCCCACAGTCATTGATGGATCGACGATCGGAGTCCGAATGAAGAAGTTAGGAGGAAGGCTTCTAGGTCATCCAAGAGCGTCGTCGTGCGGAGAAGAAGAGAGGTCCATAAATTACACGTGATCCTCTCCTATATAGGAAATGAAAATGTAATACGGTATGCAACGTGTATTAATTAAATCACGATGTGGCCGTATGACTACTACACTATTTGACTGGTCAACACGCGACACGTCACGCAGTTTCCATGCGTTTAATGATAATAATAACTTCAATTAATAATAGGTGTTTTATTGACCAGAGACATGAGTCATGAAAAGGTAATCATCATTGTTCTTAAAATGACCATCATAATTTCAGGGTTATGCTGTCACTGATGGTTCGTCAATCCGATACCGTATGAGGGAGATACGTTGGATACAAGATCCCGTATTAAAAATGATATTATTATTATTGGGTGTTTCATGGACCGGAGCCACGAACCATAATTTAATATCCAACATTATACTTGAATCGATAATATTAATTATAGGATCACATCGCCACTAACGAGAAGTCAATCAGATGTCGCACACATGAGTTATGACAAGTCGAAGATTTAATAATAATATTAAATATATTAATTCCCAAGCGTTTTGGGTACCCGATCCGAAAACCTAAAAAAGACACCCAATATTAGACTCATAATTTCCGACTCATAGTCAGGGTCGCACTTCCGCTGACGGTTCATGAATCCGAGGTCGCACGAAGAAGTTGCGGACAATTAGGTGTTTTATCATCAAAATTAATAATAACAATATTTTATTATTGTTATTAATAAATTATTTATTTATTTTTCATAACTCCAAAATCAATCACGATTTGGAGTCTTCTTGGGCTCTAGAATTAAACACCAATTCCTCCTTTTTAATTTATTTGTCTTTTAATTTTATTTCTCTTATTCTTTTTTTTGTTTCTCTCTCCAATCTCCTTTCTTCTCCAAGTTCAATCACACCCCAAACAAAAGTGGCGCCTCCTTTTCTTTGACTCAATTAATTCCATTCTTTTATGGTTTTTATTATTCTTTTATTTATTATTCCATCACTTTGTAATATCTCTCCAATATCAATTCAATGTCATTATTAATAAAATTAATATTAATAACACCAATCATTAATGTTCTAATTTAATCCCATTAAATTAGATTACCATAATTATTCTCATATTAAACTAAAACCATTCCATGCGACTCAAAACCATTTCATTTAATTGAATTAAATGACAAAACAAAATTAATATAACTTACATATTTAACTCTTTTTTAATACATTTAATTTCATTAACCTCTCGCACATAGTTTTATGCCATCATTGTTATTTATTGTTTTTCTATAATAATAACAATTCATCAACTTATTTTATTAACTCATCATTGTAATTATTTTTAATAATGATAATATTTACGCTCATCGCATTGACCACAATAAACCACCCCATTGGATATCTGAATCTGACCATGCCACGTTAATGTCGCATAAAATCCGTCAATTTAATTATTTAATTATATTTATTTTTATTTCACACTAATTAAATTGAAACCACTTTTATTAAATTAAAACCATTCAATTTAATAAACCCAACTTATTTTTACGCCACCATTATTATTATTATTTAACATAATAATTATAACGAACTCACCTTTAATTTTATTAACGCACCACCATGCTTCCACTGTGCATCTTCATTTATTTGTTTGCAATAAATACCATGACTCATTTCATTAATTTCTCATTATTATTAATATTATGAATAATATTAATAACACAACACCCATTATTATTATTCAAATTTAATTTCAACAATTACTCAATTAATAAGAAACCGCATGTTTCATTTATCAACGTCTAATGGGTCACACACCTTCCAACTTCACATCATTAATAATAATAACACCCATTAAATCATTTTATCATGATTATTTTATTTTTAGTTTAATTAATCATGCAATTTATGTCATCATCATTATTATTTAACATATATATTTTTTTTTTACGTTATCATCAGTATTAAAAATTATCATTATAACGTGCGTCGTGTTAACCACATCAATTTCAACAAAGGAATGGACCAGAGAGGTATGGGCCATTACATCAGATACCTCTCAAAACAGTCTCGTCCTCGAGAATTAAAAACCAACCCAGAAGAAAGAATGGATCTGAACAACCACCCTGTAAGATAACTCTTAGGGCTCTCGTCATAATAGAAAACAACCGACAACCCTAATTATATGAGTTAGGAATTCCTTCTCCCATACTGAGATATTATCCGCTTTAGGTGGCACTGACTCGCCTGCACGGGTCTAATCACATCCACATTAATTCATCTCGATTAGAAATTAGGTCTTCCGACTTCCATATATTTGGATTTTCCAAACTCACAGTGCCCCCAACACCATACAAAGCAACAATAAATTGCCCAAACACATGTCTTGAGGAATTCCTTCTCCCATGTTGAGATATTATCCGCTTTAGGCGGCTCTGAATCGCCTGTACAGGTTTAATCGCATCCACATTAATGCGTCTCGATTAGGGATCAGGTCCTCCTCTCCCCACATGTAAGGACACCTCACACACATTTAAAGGAAAGAGGGAAACAACATAGCATTATAGACTCATTGAAAAAAAGGTCCAGGCCCAAAGCATGGGTGATAATGAGGTTCAAGAAAAGAGTTTGATGATCCAGTATTTAAATAAAACTTAAACAAGAGCATTTAAGTAAAACCGAAAACATCTCTCTCGATCTCTGACCTTGCTAGGGTTTCCGCTTATGTTGCGTGCAACTGTCCACATCCCACTCCTCTGCCTCCCTGTTGATTCCCATGTGCTATAGTTGTACGGTAAAAAAAGAAAGCCTAAGCCCAAGTATCAAGGAGATTTTCTCAAGGTTTCATTTTATCATTTTATTTTGATTTCATTCCCAGAACACCCAAATCAAGTAAAACACAAATCATGATGATGCATGTACCTTTCATAGGGTCTCTACCCTATAATCAATGTAGTCTTACTTGGTCATTCGGTAAGATCAGGGTCCTTGCATAGGATCACGAGGGGCCCTAAAATCCTGTGTCCCAGCCGGCCTTCCCAGGCCTATGTCACGCACCAAGATTAACCAACATTGTTGCCCTACTATCCCATGAAATCCTCATTGTGCCTAACTCCAGACTCCATCCTATCTCTCAACCATCATCTCTGATACCATTCTGTCATGACCCCCTCCCACCAAAGATTCCCCTCCTGAACTGGCAATGGTGAAAGGGAGATAATGACCCCCGAGTCCCACCTCTAGTAGGTCCCGGGGTGGCGACTAGCACCAAGGGTATGGGTTTTCACAAATATGGGAGGCATTACCCTTTTTATTATTTAAGATCAGGAAATAGGACAAGTTAACCACCAAAAAGGAAAAGAAAAAGTGTATAGAAATAAACCCAAACCAATTCCACATGCATGTTTAAATAGTTCTGAAATAAGGCACAAGTACAAGAAATCTCAAAAAGTACAATACCAAAAGAAACAAGAGTACAACAAACTGTAAAAACTCCAACTGTCTCGACTAGTAGGGTCATGCATGGCCCGGGTAGTCCTCCTGGAAACCTGAAAGTGGACGTAGGGTGAGCATACAAGTATACTCAGTAGGGAAACCTAAATTTCTCGTGCACAAGTGGGGAGACACCCTAATGTCCCGTGAGAACAACAGAAGAAACCAAAACCTGTCAAGGAATTCTATCCACCCAACCTCAACAGTCACACTCACCAAGTAACACAAGTCAATATAGTATAGTAGTAATGTTATCAAAGTATGGGTACCCCACACCCCCTTCCCACTGGTTATTGAAGACATCATATGCATCGAACCAATCCCTCCATTCTCACCGCAGTCCCACTGCCTCATCCCACCCGCACACATCTGGGCCTATTACTCATGCAGTCTCACTGCCAAACCCCACCCGCAAACACCTGGTCCATAACTGTCACGCGTAACCACACCAACAAACACGTAGGCCAGAACAACCACCACCATGCCCGAAGACACCAGGGCTAGAAGATCTACTTCCACACCCGAAGACACATGTACCTCATCCCGAAGACACTTGGGAAACCACCTGCTCGCACGCACCTGGGCCAACCACCACACTACCCTGCACATAGATTCTTGGGCTAATAATGGACCTCAGGCCATCACATCCTGCCTAAAGATACTTGGGATACCCGGGAAAGGGAGCAGAAAGGAGCTAATAACCAGCCACTAATAGAAGTGTTGGAAAAAACACACTCCCCCATGAAATGGGGGTGTTCGGAACTAAGTGCTCAACATGGGTAGAGTGCGTAAAGAAACATAAAACGTACAGATTTATATAAGTATAACAACCACTCAACCCATCCTAAGGCTTCTACACAAAGATCTGATCACGTGCCTTGGCACTGCTACATCGAGAGTATGCACACAACAAAAAATCCCAAAACCACATTTAATATTTTCATGTTTCAACAGCTTTAGTAATCGGTTTCTTAACTACCGAGCAACTATCAACAACCAAATTGGATCTAGAGTTCATAAAACATATCCATGTCATCCACAAATCAAGTTAGGAAAACACAGGCAACACACACAGGTCCCTTCTTATTAACCAACCAACCCAATTAATTATTATTCCCGTTCCATTTCCATGCCCCATCATTCATTAACTCTTCCACTTTTATTTATTATTCATAACCCATAGTTTGTTCACATTCAAACCCATCCCTGCAGCCCCGCTGCCAACCACCATATCCACAATCACACCGAAACCCATACATCATCATCCCTTTGATACCATTTATTGCATCCCCACTTCCCGTCACCAACATAACATTCACACTAACCCACATGCAAGCCAACCGCAGCCCTGCTTCTCACCCGATCCACAAAAACCCACAAAACACCCCCTTAAGATAAATATACCCTAAACAGCACCCACATGTTTATTATTTCTGTTTGTTCAACTGGGGTGATCACACAAGGGTTCCAGGTATTTAATCGGCCAACTTTACGTGATTAACCAATTTCCACATTCAATAAAATTTTCACCCATAAGAAAATACAGAAGCAGAGGGAAACATTTAATTGTGTAAGAAAAGGCCCCCAACGACCATGATTTTTAGTAGGCAGAAGCTCATTCAATTCACAACATAATATCACATGATATAAATAATGTAACTGCATTCACAAACTTCCCATCCCCATTATATAAGCTTGTTATTACCTTTGTTAAACCGGTTAAAATGTGTTTCACATAAACAAGAGGACACCCACCCTGTATGATGCAAAATTTAGAGAGACGAAGGTGAGATCCCTACCTCAACAGGTTCCGATGTCCTTCTATGAACACGAACACCATGATCACAAGGATTCTTCCAGAATGAATGCACCCACCAAGGACGTCACGGAACCACCTAATCAACAACACAAGAAACTCCCTCAATATGGAGATCACATGCTATAGCATGGAAAGAAAACAGGAGAAGTTGGATCGGAAGGAGAATACAAAAATAGAGGTTTAACATACCTTTTTAGAGTCGTTCGTCAAAGACTATCGTTCCCGTCAATTATCAGCAGTCTCCTCAGTTGGAAACTGTGGATGGGAAGCCGAAGAAGAGGGAATGGAATAGGGTTTACGATGTTCTCCTCGCTGACACGATCCCGCAGTCATTGACGGATCGACGATCGGAGTCCAGATGAAGAAGTTAAGAGGAAGGCTTCTAGGTCATCCAGGAGCGTCGTCGCGTGGAGA
Source organism: Viscum album (assembly GCA_963277665.1). NCBI lineage: Eukaryota > Viridiplantae > Streptophyta > Magnoliopsida > Santalales > Viscaceae > Viscum > Viscum album. Next base: position 213,566,108 of record OY728123.1, read on the forward strand.
AGAAGAGAGGTCCATAAATTACATGTGTTCCTCTCTTATATAGGCAATGAAAAGGTAAAATGGTATGTAATGTGTATTAATGAATTCACGACATGGCCGTATGACTGTTACACTATTTGACTGGTCAACACACGACACGTCACGCGGTTTCCATGCGTTTAATGATAATAATAACTTCAATTAACAATAGGTGTTTTATTTACCTGAGGCATGAGTCATTAAAAGGTATTAATCATTGTTCTTAAAATTACCATCATAATTTCAAGGTTATGTTGTCACTGACGGTTCGTCAATCCAATACCGTATAAGGGAGATACGTTGGATACAAGATCCTGTAATAATAATGATATTATTATTATTGGGTGTTTCGTGGACCCGAGCCACGAACCATAATTTAATATCCAACATTTGAATTGAATCGATCATATTAATTATAGGATCACATCACCACTGATGAGAAGTCAATCGGACGTCGCATGCGTGAGTTATGACGGGTCGAAGATTTAATAATAATATTAAATCTATTAATTCAGAAGCGTTTCAGGTACCCAATCCGAAAACCCAAAAAAGACACCCAATATTGGACTCATAATTTCCGTCTCATAGTCAGGGTCACACTGCCGCTAAGGGTTCATGAATCCGAGGTCGCACGAAGAAGTTGCGGACAATTAGGTGTTTTATCATCAAAATTAATAATAACAATATTTTATTATTATTATTAATAAATTATTTATTTATTTTTCATAACTCCAAAATCAATCACGATTCGGAGTCTTCTTGGGCGCTAGAATTAAAAACCAATTCCTCCTTTTTCATTTATTTGTCTTTTTATTTTATTTCTCTTATTCTTTTTTTTTGTTTCTCTCTCCAATCTCCTTTCATCTCCAAGTTCAATCACGCCCCAAACAAAAGTGGCGCCTCCTTTGCTTTGACTCCATTAATTCCATTATTTTATGTTTTTATTATTATTATTTTTATTATTCCATCACTTTGTAATATCTCTCCAATATCACTTCAATGTCATTATTAATACAATTAATATTAAAAACACCCATCATTAATGTTCTAATTTAATCCCATTAAATTAGATTACCATAATTATTATCATATTAAACTAAAACCATTCCATGCGACTGAAAACCATTTCATTTAATTGAATTAAATGACAAAACAAAATTTGTATAACATGCATATTTAACTCCTTTTTAATACATTTAATTTCATAACCTCTCACACATAGTTTTACGCCATCATTGTTATTTATTGTTTTTCAATAATAATAACAATTAATCAACTTATTTTATTAAATCATCACCATTATTATTTTTTATAATGATAATATTTACGCTCATCGCATTGACCACATTAAACCACCCCATTGGATATCAGAATCTGACCTTTCCACGTCAATGTCGCATAACATCCGTCAATTTAATTATTTAATTCTATTTATTTTTATTTCACACTAATTAAATTGAAACCAATTTTAATAAATTAAAACCATTCAATTTAATAAACCCAACATATTTTTATGCCACCATTATTATTATTATTATTTAACATAATAATTATAATGAACTCACCTTTAATTTTATTAACGCACCACCATGCTTCCACTGTGCATCTTCATTTATTTTTTTGCAATAAATACCATGACTTATTTCATTAATTTCTCATTATTATTAATATTATGAATAATATTAATAACACAACACCCATTATTATTATTAAAATTTAATTTCAACAATTACTCAATTAATAAGAAACCACATGTTTCATTTATCAACGTCTAATGGGTCACACACCTTCCCACTTCAAATCATTAATAATAATAACACCAATTAAATCATTTTATCAAGATTATTTTCTTTTTAGTTTAATTAATCATGAAATTTATGTTATCATCATTATTATTTAATATATATATATATATATATTACGTTATCATCAGTATTAAAAATTATCATTATAATGCGCATCGTGTTGACCAGATTGATTTCAACAAAGGAATAGACCGGAGGGGTCCGTGCCATTACATGACTGGTTGTTACATGATAAACCAATGATGGGTGGTTACGTGATAAACCAAAGACAGGTGGTTCTGTGACAAACTAAGGATGGGTGGTTAAGTTATAACATCCAATTCATTAGGTATGAAAGTCGACAATATGACCATTCCATTTACAGATATGTGTGGAATTCGACTGTATGGTTATTCCATTTAAGTATGTTTATGTCCCAAGTTACCTTTATATATTATAGGTTTATTTATATGTGATTTATGGTAATATTTTGGTTACAAAAATGATAAGAAATGAGCTTGTACTCAGTGAAGTGTTTTTGCTACTTCTGAAAGGTAAAAAGTATTACATTATGATAAAGGTTTTATGGTTTACATGTTTTTGAAAGTCTAATAGTTTCCATTAATCATGTATATAATGATATTTATATGCTCATACCATGTTTTGAAATGTTTTTCATAGGACATAAAGAAGAATAGAGTCAAGTGTGGGATCAAGGAAAAGGTATGCTGTTAAAACATTAATCGATGTAGTGTTTCTTTTTAAAGAGTTTCTGTTTTATAGAAAAAAATTGATAGTGAGTAGAATTTTCTACTTGTAATATTCAATATGTTATGTATAAGTTATGAACTAATTATCTAAATCACTAAACCTAAAAAGATCCAGAAAGTCAATTAATGTCAATTGTTGAGTTATCTCAAGATTATATAAGGTTTAAAGCTAGGGATTTATAATTCATGTCCTTGATTACCCCATAGAATGTATTTTATTTAATGAAATACATTTTTTTATTTTTTATTTTGTATTATTATTATTTCCATTTAACTATTTGAAGAAAATAAAATCTTTCAATTTTATTCTAATGAGGGTTTCATCTAAATAATCCCTAAATTTAAAAAAAATACTTTCATGTTTAAAACCATATTCTCTGCAGTAAATTTGTTAGCTTAATATTTATTTATTTTTAAGGATATAATAAGTTTAAATGTTATAATAAATTTTTATGAATTATTATTTGTCTAGCTCAAAAATGTTTTGAATGATATATGTATCTTTGACTTTTAATGAACATATGTGAAAATGTATTGCAAAAACTTTTCTATTTTCACTACTATTTTCCTCTAAGGGGATTCCCTCATGAAGAAATGTTCGGATCACCCTTTATATTATATTATTATATTATTCCCTCTTGAAATGATAATTTTTATGTCATATTATTTCTCAAGTATATGTTATAATATATATTTTTTGAAGATTTTAGGAAACCCATTCCGATTCCATGGTTTATTTATAATATGATGATTATTAATTTTATTTGGAACACATATTCATAGATGAAGATATGTGGGGTGCTATTTCAACCTTTTATGAATTGGTTAGGTTTGATATCTCATGATATTATAATATGTGGACATAATGAGATTTTTGAAAATGGCATGGGCATAATGAGTTTTCTTAAAATAAATGTTTGGACATAATGAGTTTTTTACAAAGGCTTGGTTATAATGAGGTTTATCACATTTTAATGCATATAAATAATTATTTTGTTCCCAAATTCAAGGGTATAACTATTTTTCTAAAAAAATTCATATTCTTATGATTTTCCAACTTTCTAAGTTGATTTTCATTTCATGCTATGATAAATTCCATTATTATACCTCTTTTCTATGATATTTCAAACATTTATGTCATGACATGACATATTCTATAATAGATTATCTATTATTTATTGGGTATAACTTTATAATATATCACAATTATACCCATATTCTCATATTATGACCACATATGATATTTGATTGTTATTTCTTATGATTACTCTTACTGATCATCTAATCTCAATCCATTCTTAGGTTTCCATTTCATTAGGTTATAAAGAAAATTAAAACATATTATGTTTCTAGAAGAGTATATTTTGTGAATAATTTTTTGGAGATGTTAAATACTTGTTATAGATTATGAGGTTTCTTATATACTGTAAAAGATTTCTATTATTTAAAAACGACATTAGTCTTATTTGTTAATGTTTTGTCCAAATTATATAAAAATATAAAACTAAAAGATCATGGGAATGTATGGTAATGAAATATTTTAGTTAAAATCATGTAATTGAGATGGTCCTATCTACATGGAGTCATATTCATGTCATATGAGGTTTTAAATAACTTTAGAGGTTAGGATGTAAGTTGAGGATACTTTAAGAGTTTAAAATTTAAGGTTTATCATAATTTCACTGCTATAGATAACTCTTTAGGTTAGTTGTAGAAAAAATGAATATGTTGTTTATTGGGATATGATAACCTTGGTGAAAACCTAATGGAAAAAACTAAGATATAAGTCTAAGTATAGTATAATACCATGAAGTTTTTTTAAGTAGATAATGTGTGGTGGACTTAGAAATTGAATCCAAATATTTATATAGGAAAAGAGGATATAGTTTTGGAAGATGAATATAGGGGTAATCACTCTGAAAATGGATAGTTTAGTAGAAACACAATCCTCACTTTGGTACACAATAAGTGGGCCTAAGACTATACACATTACTATACACTTATGTGGGATGTGATTTGGTTATTATAATGGTCCATGATTTTCATACATAGATATTATATGTTTTAGAGGAATATTTCTTACATTACAAATACACATTATTGAGTATTGTAATAGTATAATGCCTTTGGAAACATGGAAACCTAAAAAACAGGTTTATAAAATATCTAAATCATCTCCCACTTATTTATTTGCAACTAGAAACCTTTTTCACATATAATAATTAATAACATTCTTAATATCATGGGGAAAATAACCAAATGAAAAGGGTGGGTTCAGATGCTCAGTAAGGGTAAATAAGGGAGATATCAATGATTTCATAAGCATAACATAATAATAAATGAATAATAACATAAATATAACATTTTCAAATTACAAATGACATATCATAAATCATAATATTGATTCATGGAATAAATATTGACAATTTATAAGACATGAACCATAAAATAATAGGATCCATTAGATAATAACATTGCCACAAGACATGGAATTTTGGCATGTAGATAAGCATAAAAAATCATTTATTTAGTAGTCAATACTCTTTTCCAGGAGTTTCATAGTGGATTATGTTCACTCCCCAAACCATATTAGTTGTCAGGGTTCACTACCAAGACTATTATAGTGGAATCAGTTCTCTCCCAAAAAAATATTAGTAGTTAAGGTTCACTTCCAAGAATATCATAAATGACAATGTCCCCTACTAACCCAAGTTCATTCCTCATTCTAGTTCTATCTATTTAAAGAGATATAGACCATTAACCAATGAATTTGTGGGAGATATAGGCCCCAATCGTACCATAATGAGAAGCATATATATGTTTACCACAAGAGAAAAAATCATTCAACAAACTAGAACCCATTAAAATAAACGGGTTCCATAAACATTTTATCATAACATAATCCATAGAAATGAAATCTGTTTCATAAATATTTAATCATTTCATCATTAACATAAAACATCCAGAGAAGTAATAAAGATGGTAGTATTTGAAAAAAATCCCAATTTAATCATAATTAATATAAAATAATTTAATACTATATGGAAAATGAACTTGAAAGATCACTTGGAATAATTCTAGAGGAAAATAACTTTTCCATTTTAAAATAACATTTATTTTTAAAATGATAAACACTTATAAATGAAAAAATTTATTTGAAAATAAACTTGTAAAATTGTAAAGTAACATTAAAAGAATCTAGGTTCCATGATGGTGGGAAAATCCTCTCATTTCATACAAGTAATAAAACATTCCTTCTATATTTTTTTCCTTTGAAAATCCAAAAAAGAACCTGAGTAAGAAGAAAAAAAAAAGATTCCTTTCAAAAAATTAAAACAAGGATAAAAATGATTTTAAATAATTTTATGATAATATTAAAAAAAAATTGAAAATATTTTCATAAAACATGGACACAGATGATAGGTATTCCCCAACAAAGACTCAAACATAAAAAATACAGAATAATAGTAAAAGTGTAAAATAAACCCTTACCTCAAGTATCACCATTCTATGTTCATGTTAAAACCACATGAATAGTAAATATGGATTTATTATACATTTATTCCATAAAAATAATTATATCATACCATTTATGATTTAATTATAACATCTTATCAGATGTTTATTAATAATTTTTTATTAAAATCATTGTCTTGGATGACAACTGTTTCATTTTCCAAGCATGTTTCAGTTCAAAAGTCTTGGTAATTTTTCTTTGATTATGGTCCCATAATTTACATAATTTTTATCATGTTATAAAAATAAAATATATTTTTATTAAAAATTTATAATCATTCATGAAAATTTTATATAGAAAAATAAATAACACTGTTTATGGAGACGGTAGGTCATACGTATGCATGAACACTATTTCCATTTCTATTCTGATTGAATGAAAGGTAGGTAAATAATAATAAAACTTTATGTAATAATTATTATGTTATATATATATTTTATATTCCTAAAATATATCCTTGTTTCCATACAAGTGAAATATAAATAAAAAAATAATCAAATCACATTATGGAGGTGGTAATACATACATACGCATGAGAGATGCTTTCGTTCCCCAAATGATTGAATGATAAGAAGGTAGACATTATATTATCCTTAAAAAAGTATAATTATATCATAAAAGTCATGCATAAAAATTATATCCTTCATAATACCCCTCCATAAAATATGGTGGTGAAACATGAATTGTATCACTACATATCGACGGTAACCTATACGTATGCACGAACGATACATTCACATCATTTTTGAACAAAAATAGGGTATATAATGATGTTTTCATAATAATAATAAAATTTAATATATTTAATATATTATTTTATGATAAATATCATAAATTTTTCTTTGTTAAATAACAGTAGCAAAAAAAGTGATCGGTTAGAGGGATTACCTCTTCTTCAAAATGGCTCTTTAGATTTAATCAAAAGGAATCCAAAGTTGGCCTTTTTTGGAAGACTATAACCTCCATATTGTTTCTAGGGAAGCGGATAAGAAAATTTTATAGAGGCTGGTTGAGCTAGAAGGATCAATGTTGTGTAAAAAATTGATGGAGGACATGTCCATTTATAATGGACGTGAGGGGCACTTTTGGAATTTCTCAAAAGATTAAAATACAATAAGTCTATTCTGGATAAAAATTCATTAAAATAGCCAATAAATGAACAACAGTTGAAATTTTATACCCTAAATTATCTCATATATTCTTGATTAATATTTTATGATTTTTAAATAATTGAATGAAATAATAATATCATAAAATATAATTATCTTTAATTTTGATTTTATTCCATACTTTAACATTGAATACATCAAGAAAAAAAGTGAAATTATAAAAACAATTTTATTATATCCTAAAAATTTAAAGTTAATGTAGATAATTATTTTATCACCTTAAATATATCAAATTATATTTATTTTAATATTTTTAATATCATTTTTTTGAGTTTTCCATTAATTGAATAATTTCTACATGAGTGTTGTAAATGCATTTCAGGTAATTATTTATTCACTATAAGTTATAAATAAATTACCATGATAAATAAAAAAATTAGATTTAAAAAATATATTTATAGTTGAAAATATCCTTTAGATTAATCCATATAAAAAATATTATATTTATTAAAAACATGAGTGTGACATGTTTTAATTTTATTTAAATAAAATACTAAAAGTGTTATAATGTTATCCATGTGGCTAAGAAACATAAATTATTATAACATTGGATGATTATGATATATATGTAATTATAAAATAATATTTATTTATGTTTTGGGTTATTTTAATCGTTCTTATCATTTTACTTTTCAACATTAATTATATGATTTACCCATTACTGTGGTAACAAAAAATTACAAAGATTACAATTCATATTGTCAAAAAATAAAAGGTTAATATTTATTAAGTTTTTACCTCCTAATTATACATATTCAATCCATTTTTTATAATTTAAAACACATGAGTATGATAATTTAATTTAATATTTAACCAATAAAATGCAATGACAAACAATGTTTTTAGAAAAAAATGCATTTCTACGTATAAAAATGTATTTATACATAATTAAAGTAAAAAATGATTCAAAGAAACATTATTTTATTTTTGATATTATTATAGAACTAATTTTAACTTGTAACTATTTTAAAACAATATTTTACTTTAAACTTTCTTAAAGTAAAAAAATAAAGTTTTCAATAAAAAAGCAAATATTTTTCACTATTCATTAAAAATTTAATCATTTAAGAAGAATCCAAAAATTTCACACAAATTTAACTTTGATATGATTATTTCATAAATAAATATCATTTTATCAAATAAATTTTATAATTTAGAAAAAATTAATTATATTTATTTTCTTATAAAAAGTAAACAAAATTGTTTTTTTGAAAGAAAAAATATTTTTGAAGAATGAAATGAATTTAATAAAAATTTGCGTGATTAATTTATATGTAGTTTTAAATACATTAATTTTTTTTGAAACTTTATATTTATTTTCTAAATTAGTTTATCTTATTCATACCCACCAATCCAACAGTTGTGCAATAACTGACACATTATATTTTAATAATGTTACATGGTTTGTTTAAACTTGATGTTGTGTGAAACATATGATACTGAAGAAATAAAATTATTTAAAGAGAAATATTTCATAAAAATATCAGGGTGTTAAATTATAACCCCCTTAAAATAAATTTATCACTCTAATTCGATCATTTTAATATAAAAATTTGATGGTACCTCTACCTCATCACATCCCCAAATTCTTATATAGATTCCTCAAATTGGTGGTTTCACCCCCAAAATTTTTCCATGTGAGTGACCTTGATTTATAGAACATTATTCCTATGATCCATAATCTCTATTGGAGTTTCTTCCTATGAAATATCTTTCTAATGTGGTACGACCTATGATTTTAGTACATGTAATGGATTTGGTATTTACTTCCCCAAAAGAGATGCCTAGAACATATCATGAATTTGAGAGAGATTATGTGGAAGAACCAATCGTTAAGAAACCAATGTGGTACGATTAATAATTTCAAAAGGAATTATATACTTCGGGATTACCATTCTGTTATTTTAAAATATCATCACTCTCTTTTAGGGAGATAGTCATAGGAATTCCTTGTCACCCACTTCAAACTCCATATATTTCCGAAAATTGTCATTATAAGTTTTTTTTTCAAATCTGAGATGATATTATGTATTGTTGAACAGATCTAACCTTATCTACCATTTCCTCAATTAGTCCAGGTTCCAATATATTTATTTCCTAGACTTCATTCTAGCATGTTAGAGTTCGGTACTTCTTACTATAGATAGATAAGGATCCATCTTAATGTTGTAATAAAAGCTATTATTGTAATAAAATTATACCAAAGGATGGCATAGATCCAAAACACCTTTAAAATAAATATAAAAATAGAACAACATGTCTTTTAGGGTTTTTATGGTACCCTTAGTCTAACCATCATTCTTAGGATGAAAATCGTTTCTGAAACTTAACACTATATCCAGTGTCTACAGAATACTTCACTAAAATTTTGAGTTAAACCTCATATCCCAATCCAATTCCAAAGAAATTTATACTTTATGAAATATTAACCCATACTTTCCATATATTCTAAACATATTATCGAGAGAGAAATAGTATCTAATAGGAATGAACTGTTCGTAATTCATATGATTATCGGATACAACCCATATTGAATTATTACCTTTATATTTTTTGGGGAGTTTGATGAAAACATCCACGGTGATGTTTTCCTATTTCCATTCAGGAATAATTAATGGTTGTAACATCCCCTTAGACTTATTTTTCTCAGAATTAAATTTCCAAAAAATCAAGCACTGAGAAACATACTATGCAATATATATCTTCATTTCATCCTTCAAATAATTCTCTTTCAGGCCTCTATATATATTTGTAATTCTAGGATGAATAGAGAATGATAAACTAGGAACCTCATCCAATAGCTCCTTCTTTAAATATAGTATGGTAGGCACACATACACGTTTTCTAAACCTTATTATTCTATCATAATCACGGTTGGACTGAAAAAAGTTCTTACATTCTTTCATATATCTACATCTTCTCTCTATACCTCTTTAATCATCACTTGGATATATCGTTGAACATTCATCTGAGCCAGATAATATTTATACTTTTCAATTAATATTTACATGTTCTTCCCTTTTAAACCGTTAAGTATTGGATGTTTTTTATCATCATCATAGATAAACAAGCATGGTCCTTTCAGCTCAAAGAATCTTCCACCTTGTCCGCTTTCATAGGGTTGTAATGTATAGAGCAGTCAAAATCATTAATTATCTCCAACCATATTTTTTGGGCATGTTCAACTCTTTTTTAGAGAAAATATACTATAATTTTTGTGAATAGTATGTATTTAACACATTTCTCCATATATATAATTCCATGATAGCCTTAATGTTAAAATTACTTCAGCTAACTCCAAATCCTGAGGTGGGTAATTTTTATCATGGAACTTCAATTGGCATGAGTCATAAGATATCACAATAACCCTTTTCAGGAGAAAAAAATCCTATTACCCTCATTGATGCATCACTATTATTCACAAACCTTTCTCCAATACAAGGTTTTCAGAGCATAGGTACACTTCCAAACCTTTTTTTAGCTCCCCAATATTTTATTCATATTCCATTGTCCATATAAACATAACTGCATTCCAAGTCAACTGGGTGAGTGGATTACATAATCCTGAGGAATATTTCACAAAACGTCAATAATATCCAACCAACTATGGAAAACAATATATTCCCATTACTATGGTTCTTCTAGTACATTTACCAATATCTTTTGTCTTTGAAGGATATATAGATATACCTTCCCTTGAGATTATATAACCAAAAAATGAAACTCTATGAAGGCAAAATTGACACTTGGTAAATTTTGAATAAATATTATCCTTACTCAGAGTCTTAAACACAATCATAAAGTGATCTTCATGATCTTTCTTGGTATTTGAATATATAAGAATATCTTCGATAAAGACTACCAAAAACTAATCAAGATAGTCTCTAAATTCTCTCTCCATTAAATCCATGAAGATAGAGAGGGAATTAGTTAGACCAAAAGGTATAAATATAATTTCATAGTGACCATACATTGTACATAATTTTGTCTTTGGAATATCCTCCTTCTTGACCTTCAAATGATGATATATAGAATGAATTTAAATAATAGTTGATCAAATAAGTAATAAATATGAGGAAGGTGACACTTTTTCTTGATAGTGATCTTGTTAATTTATCTATAATCATTATAGAGTTTCATTGATCCATCTATCTTCACAAAAAACAGAATAGGTGCACCTCAAGGTGACACACTAGGGAATATTAATCCCTTTTCAAGATTCTAAAACAGTTTCTTCTTTTATTCATGAAACTCAATTGGTTCCATTCTATAAGGAGTCTTTGAAATAGGGATAATACTAAGTATGTGTTCTATTGAAAACCCAACTTCATGATTTCATGTAAGACATACTAATTATTTAGTAAATTGATCAATAAATTCATATACAATTAGTGTATCCCTAATGTGAGTTTCTCCCAAACCATATGAGATAGTTAAACTTCTTATATAAGAATTAGGACCCAAAATATTGAACCAAAATCCATTAGATGTTCATATTAATCCATGCATCAGTAAATGATAATAGGTTCATCCAAAACATGAAATGTGACTTCCCATCCTCAGCAATTAATATGATATAACTATAGATAAATCCATTCCATTCCAAGAATGACATAAAATTAAAATAAAGGTAGAATTACAATATTTTAGGGATGTAATTTCTCAAAAACATCAATCAAATAAGAACTATAAACATGATATGTGACTATTGTTACATTAGGTCTGTTCACATCTTACTCAACATATAATTGTTGAGATGATATGGTGATACCCTTAGAAAATTATTTATAAATATAAGAGTTGTTTGATCTATAATGAAATAATAAATTAGATATTCTAGAGTGGACCAAAATCGCAACACATTCTTATATGAAACCTTATGTATAACCTAGGTCATTAATGATCATTATTAAAATGTAAGGATTTTATCATATATATAGAATTATCCATAAAGTTTTCTTAATATAGTTTCCAAGGGTTAATTAAACTCATCCTATAATACAAACTATAACAACCAAATATTTTCCTAAATAAATATTTCAATTTTTGTAAAAATATTCCTTAAATTACAGATACACACCTAAGGATCATAAAGGTATAGTTCTTTGTAAACTTGGAAATATAAAAAAAACTAGTTCATAAAATATCTACATTATCTCACACTTATTTCTTCATTATTAGAACCCGTTTTTTGACACATCATAATTAACACTATTCTTCATATCCTGGGGAAAAGAAACAAAAGAAAAGGGTGACCTCAGATGCTCAATAAGGGTAAAAAATAGATATATCAATGAATTCATAAGCATAAAATTATCATAAGGGAAGTAGAACATTTACATAACATTTGATAATTCTACACCTATATATCATAGATCGTAATCTTACTTGAGATATCATGATAAAGATATTATATTACCTATTATAAGTTCATAGGAGGTTGTATGTCAATGAACCATTAAATTATATCTTTAAGGGAGCCTTGGAGTGTTGCTAAACCCAAACCATGAAGTTTAGTAATTGTAGCACAATTATAATAAGAAAGATGATTATAGATTCATACAGTAAATGTATTCATATACACATTTATATTCTGTAGGAATTTAATATATTTAGAAAATATATTATTCATATATGTTTAATAATTATTCCTATCGTATTGATCACAAATATCAATTCACCAATCATTTGAGAGAATTTTTGTGAGATGAGGATTTAATAAATATTTATTCACCAGTTAATTGTTTATTTGAATAAGTAAATAAATATTATTTATTTATTTATTTTTATTTTCCTGGTAAAAAGTATTTATTTATTTATTTAAATGAATATTTAGCAAAAATTTATTCATTAATTCAGTGAATATGTTATTTATTTATTTATTAGAGAACAATGTAATGGTATTTATTTAATTAAAAGCTATCATTATTCAAGGTATGATAAATATTTTAGAGGAATGAAGGACCGAGTTTAATGGTCTGAAAATTAATTTCATATTAAATAGTATTTGAATAAATATTAAATTATTTATTCAATGAAGTAATATTTATTATATCCTTGATTTTAGTGAATTTTATGTATATAATAAAAATTACATTATTATTTGGGAATGGAGTTCATTTATGACTATGAAAATAATGAGGTCCCTTTTAAAATTATTATATTCTAACCATATCTATACATACAACTAATAATGAAATTTTCTAAATCCCTATCCATTTCCTTATAGTTATATAGAATAAAATCTAAATAGGATACCATCAAACCTTTAAGATATCATCCTCTATAGTTCTTTCTAAAACCCAATGAAATTAAAATCCTCCTCCGAAATGATTCCTTCTTTCCTTGAAGGATTTTGATGTCATCAGCAGTGAATTCCACAAGCTTCAGAACCATCTGTGATAGAACTCAAATGATTTAGTAGTGATTATTTAAGGTTAGGGGAACACATGTGGATCATAGCTAGAGGGAATATATCATTTATTCCTCTAAAAAACATGATAGTAAAAGATGTCTCCATATGATCATAGACCATGAATAAATAAATTCAATTTAAGGTATTTTTTATTCCAATTAATTAATTATAAATTATATATGAAAAAGATCCTCTCTTACTAGTTATGAAGTTTCTATAAATTAATCATCAAATCTATTATGTTTTTAATGAAATTATTCATCACATACATATTTGATTATTCATATATTATGACAAAAATATGAGTTAGAAAAACTTAATATGCTCTTCCACTACACACTGAACATTCATGGAGCATATACATTTCTCTCCTAGTGGCCCCTCTTCACATTTAACCAATATTTTCTATAAATATTTCCTAAAACTCATTAAGGAACACAGTTAAAGTATTATATTGAATAAAAATAAATGACATTTTCTAATAAGAATTTTGAAGATAATTAAGATATTTATATAAGCATTTTACCAAAATCTTAATCCAAAGTAAATCTATGATATCTAAAGGGAAAAGAATCATACCATATATCATTATGAGAAATATATGATGGTATTTTATCCTTTTATCTAGAAGGAATATAATATAACCTTCTATTAGTCTAATAGGATGAACACCCCCATTAAATATGGAATCGAGTGAGACACCATAATTCAATAATAAAATAACTCCACCAAAGCCCCTAACTATGATAAAGGGAAAAATTGAAGTGGATCATAAAAAAGAAAAAATTATAAAAAATAAACATTATATGAGTCGATTGATATAATTATTTGATAACACACATACATTTTTACCACTATATAAAGATATTGTTGGAACCTCTATCAATGGGTTTAAATAAATTATACTATGCCAAAATATATTAGTATTCATTTATGAAATGTATAGTAAATATATCAAAAAATTTACATTCAGTTCATGTATATTTAAATAATAATAATATAACACAAAATATGAATGTAAAAATAAAAAATAAAACAACATATTATTGATCATTAAATTCGATGGAAATTTAATCTCCAAAACATGTATAATATCATTATATTGTCTCTAAAGAATTTATAATTAATTAATTAATATTTTAATATCTAATAAAATTTAATATAAAAATTTAATTATAATTAGTAAATATTTATAATATTATCCAATTTTTATTATCATTAGATTAATCTCCTTACTGATTTCATAGCCAATAAAGGTGTTTTAGGTAATTATTTTACTTGATATCTCATTAAGATATTCTTAATAAACTCTTATAACAAGACACCTGTAATTTGTTTCCTTAATTACATAAGTGTATCAAACCATCTATTCTATGAATCACTTCTTTTATAGAAATATATTTAATAATATTTATATTAATTGTCTCATTATTTTCAATATCGTTTAATTATTTATATTGAAAAATATATAATTAGTGTGAAAAATATAATTTAATATGATAATGTACTTATTAAAATTATAATATAATTATATATAATATAAAATTTATAATGTAATTAATAACATAAATACATTTATAATATTTTTAATTTTTAATTTTTAATAGAAAAAATGAATTGTTATTTTAAAAAATGAAATTGTAATTGTTTTAGGTGAAATTTTAATTAACATAAATTTTAGCTCAATCAACATGAAATGCAGTCTAATATAATGCATAGACTTAAAAAACACATTCTAAAATTTTAATCATTTATATTCAACTTAATTTAAAACACTGTCAAAGAGGGTATGGGTAGAATCAAGAATTGGGTGGGTTATACGTGGAGGGATCAGGTAGTGTGGATGTTTGGTGTAATAGAATGATGGTTGGAGATGAGGATAATGGTGGGGTTGGAGTGGTAGGGATTGTGTGGATGATGATAAAATTTAAGGTTGGTCACAACAAATGGTGGGTATTGAAGAAGATAAAATGGGGGGGCGGGGCATAACCACATAGGTAGGGTAGGAATAAGGTAAGAAGAAAGAGGTCAGAATATTTTTTTATTTTTTATGGATGATTAGTGTAAAATTTGGTTACTAAAAACTACACTGATATTGAACAAATAGATATTTCCTATTGATGATTCTCATATCACAATTTTTTAGATTTTTAAAGTTCAATTTTTTTTGTTTCAAATAGGGGAATGATTAATTTTCAATATCTAGACCCTTGTTTTCCACTATGAAAAAGATGAATTTTCTATTCGTGTAAGATGTTTACAAAACTCGTAATTTTATACATGTTGGATTCCATTTATAGTCGTGCATAGATATAAAATTTAATGAAAATAATAATTATTTATGGCTCTATAGATTATTAAAAAATATTCAATGTATTATTTCGAAAGGATTGTTTTGAAAAGACACCAGTTGATAAAGCTTAATATTACTAAACATTCATTGAAAACAGAGCATGTGTTCTCTTTTTTAAAATTTTACATTCATATAAAACATTCTTCTAATTATAAAAAAATAGTATATCATTCTTCGAAAAGCATAAATTTAATTCAGATGAGAAACATATATAATTATCTGAATATTAATAAAAAATATTTTTAATAAACTTCATTGAAAACCAAGTTCTTTGGCTTGGTGTTGAATATTGGATAACCAATTCTTTGTTAAAAATAAATTATAACTATTAAAAATAACTTTTAAACACTTTTATTAACTCAGACGAAAAAATTATATATATTTTTACAAATTTTCATAAACAAATAAAGATATATTATCCAATATTGTAAGGATATCCCAGGATCACTTTCTAAATTTTAGTATTTTTATAAATGTTTCACTCTTATAAATATATTTAATTCTAAAAGAACACTTTCAATAATTCAGACATCATTGAATATCACATTCACAAATATTTTCATCCTACATATCATAAATGACTTGGTAACCATTATAATAAATTTTCATAGAAAATAGATCTCATTTTATATTTTGAACAATTTAGGATGATTTCATGAAGAGTTTTATTTTTAAAAATTCACTTTATCTTATTTAGAGCACGCCAAATTTAAAATAGATTTGAGGTCTGTACTATATGTATAAAATTAATTGAACATTATTTTCTGAGAATTTAATTAAAATATAATATTATTTTCCTGGTTTTGAATGTTATAGATTTTTTGTAAGTTAATAATGGATTTTAGTATTCAAAATCCTCTTATAATCATTTCAAGCACCTCACTTGTTTTAATTATGCATGATAATTTTTAATTAGAAAAAATAGTTTACATCTTCAAGAACTAATTTTGATAAAAAATCAATCTCAACTACTAATTTTTAATCATTTGACACATTTTGACATGTATAAAGAAATTTTAAATATAAAAAATTACTTTTTATTATTCTTGGAACATATCATGCTAAAATAATACATGTTGTTTTCCTATATATTATAAATTAATGGAGATATTTATCATTATATTTTAATTGAAAAAATAGTTTCTTATCAATTTTAATCCTCTTATTCCCATTTCGATGATTTTTTATTTTAAAATGAAAATTTGATCATTTTATTTATATTAGATATCAGATTTATGTTAGGTTTCTTCTAATAGGAAAAAATATTTATAAATATAATCAATTAAATTATCTAAAAATTATAAGAATATTTTTTCTATTTTGAATATTTTGTACTCATTTAAAATTGAAATTAAATTTTAATTTCTAAGATCACTTTAAATCAATTTTAGAATAATTTCTATTTGATTACCTTTTAGTTTTTTAATTACTTATGAATCATTTTCCAAAAATTTAATAGATAATCCAAAATATTTTACTCAATTTTATCATTAAAATTATTTTTCAAGAATAAAAACAATTCTAATTTTAAACATTAACTTTCAATCCTCCCATGGACTTAACATTTAATATTTACACATAGATTATTTATAAATGTTATAAATTCATGACTCATCATATTAATACATTTTCATGAAAAATTAAGATTCTTTTTATCATTTTATTAAATTATTCTATAGTAATTTAAAAATATAACAAATTAATTGATGGTCGTATTCCTAAATTTTCATTAAAATAAAATCTTATTTTCTTATCTTAAACATTTTATGGATTTTTGAAATAATTAATAAATTTAATATTAAATTATTTCATAAGATAAATATTTTTGAACAATCCTTATTAATACAATTCATCAAGATACTACTCACCAACTCACTCAAGATGATGGCCACAAAATATATTTAAGGCCTAATTCAAATTAGAATCAGTTGTTATGGGAAAAAATAAATTAAATGAATTCAATTATAATTCATATTTTTTTTACTTGTTTCTTTGGTCTAATTCATCATTAATATGGAAATTTATCTACCTAAAATGTTTCTTCTTCATGGCTCACCATAGACCAAGAATATTATTTTTTCAATTATCTATACTTCCATATATATATATATATATATATTTTCAATGGAACAAAATATCACGTCATTATCATTAGATTTATGCTTCCCTATAGATTTTATTGGAATTTTTTCATCGACTTATGAAAATATATAATATGAAATAGAAATTTAATATATCAAAATATATTCAGGTCTATCACAACCAAAATATATTTAAAGGATTTTATATCTATTATATATAATATATCATTCACCTACTCAAATTTATACCAAATAATCCTTGGACTAGTTTTTATTGAGATATAGTTCGGCGCAAAAAAAGTATTGTGTCCCATGTGAAACCTATGTTCTAAGTTAACTAAAGGAAATGTTAGTACATCTCATGAATCCTTACTCTAGTTGAAATTAACCTTTTCAATAACAATAACAACATTTAATTCAATGTTTTTAACTAATAAATAAAAACATTCAAGTATAATTTCTCTATGATAAATGAATAATTACATAAATTTGTAAATCCATAACATAATATGGTTCCTGAATCACCAATAATTTTAAATAACATTAGTATTTATTAATATTCACTAGATAACGAGGTACTCGATTAAGACTCACTAATCTTAGCATTACTACATACAGGGGCCAACCCACTTTTTGTGATGAACCATGCCATTACGGGTTAGGAATTTTGGATGGATTTTGGAATTTTCATCTAGTGGATGGATTTTTTAGAGAACTAGGTGTTGAACTAATATGATTCATTTTTAAACATCTATAATATGTTTTTTATGCAAAAAATAATGATTGGTGGGAGAACAGGATCTCTGTTAATTAGGGGAAGAGGCCCAAATAATCTAGGGATACTTTTTTAGCCACTAACTAGCTAGTTGGGTGGGAAGTAACCTTTCTACCAAACATGAATCACTATACAATTGGTGATCGTGTACCAGGTGATTTATGGGGTGTTCTAGGAAATGTTTAATTGGTGTTAATCTTGGTATTTTGGCCACCGATCCACCATCAGTTTTAATATTATTCTCTTTAATTATTAAGAATCATCCACCCATTATATCATCATCTAACCCTTCCATATTTTTCCCTTAATCTGGTATTGATAATGATGCATACGATTGGATAATCCGAGTTAGATCCTTAGTTTTTCATCTATGATGTCTTCCTCTTTGTTGTGTGATGACAGATCATTGGGTTATTCATCATCAGTGATTAATATTGTAAGGTATTATACCTTATGGTCTTTTAATATCTCAATTATCTTTGCATCCTCTTCTCTTTTATTATATTCCTCAGCATTTTTTCATTGGCTATAAATATATTATATAATTAGATAAAAATTCCACCAAATCATAGAGGAATTATCTGAGAATGATTGGAATTTGGATCAACATATCTAGAGGATTCCTTGTGACAATGAATGAATATCAATAATCAGAATTTTATTGAATATATTTCCCTTTGTTTTCCTTATATGGATTTTATTTTATTTGACTTGAATCAAAAAACATATCATATAATAAAATTGGGGATATTCATTCCATAAAATTGGGATTGTGTTAGGTGATTTCAAAAATAATTTGGTAGATTTTTCGGATAAGGTATGTTTCTAAATTATTTTCTTCTAGATATTCCAATTTAATTTTATTTAATTGGTATTTATTTTTTGGTCACGTTATATGTAACACCCCAAGCTTCTATGGTACGCTTCTCTTTGAATAATGTGATAGCGTGTGTTGTACGCAACACCGAGTTCTAACACACCATAACTAATCAAACTAGCCGTTATGAATAGTAATACCTACTTTTTGAAATTATATATATTTTATATTTGAAAATGGACTTCATTTTTGGATTCGGAATATCGAATTTAGCCTAGGGTGAAATTTTGGTACATTTCGGATAACTTTCATATTTTGATGAATAGTGAAAATTACTAAATTTTAATTAAAAACAACTTTTTTAATCAAATTAATTACTAGTGATAAATTATGAATTTGAGTGGTTTTAAAGTATATTTAGAATATATTTTTACCATTTAATATAATTTTGGTCATTGGACATAATTTTACAATTAAACCGAACATAAACAAGTGTCAATCTTTTGATAGTTATTATCTCTTAAAAACACGCTTTTTGTTTTAACAGCGGGAATTAATTTTAAATTAATTTCTGCCACTTCTGTGTTTTGAATTTAGGAAAATGGATTCCATATTTGGAATCAGGATGTTCAAATTGTGTAAATAGGTAACTTTTATTTTTAGACATTTTGAATAATTACTGCGGTAAATATTTTATTTACCATGGTTAAAGGGTAAATCCGGTAAATAAGGGTTAAAAAATAATATTATAATAATACAAAATTACCCTAAAACGTGTCTTAACCCTATTGGTTGATACATGGTCGACCATGGGCATCTTTGTGTCAATTTTGGGACCCCATGGATCCACTTGTAAGTGATAATGACACATTATATTAATAAAGTTAAAATAAAAATAAAAATGGCATAAGCTTACATCTTTTAGAAGAACAATTTTTACATAGGGTTATACATGTTGGATTTTCGATTATAAATATTCATTAGAAATCTAAACAGATTTCCTACATAATGATATTTTATTTATAATTTTTAGACATTATATAATTTATTTTATTTATGACACAATGATGATGCAGTAATTACTAAAATAGTGAAAAATAAAAATAATTGATCTTATAAATACCCAAATAATTATAATATGAAACTTTTAATGAATTAAACTAATTTTCTATGATAATATGATATATTAGGATTGATTTAATGGACTTTGTTCGAAGTAATCAATCTGTTAGGAGTTTCACAAAAATCAACTATTGAATAGTGTCAAAATTGACATAAAAGAGTTCTTAAAACAAATATTATATTATTAATTGATATTAAATTCCTAAAAATCTAAGGTTCGGCCAAGAGACTTATATTATGATAGGTTCCTCATTAATGGACCACTTGGGGGTCGCTTGGATGTATATAGTAAGTTTATTAACCATATTATATAAAAATACAAAGAGACATTGTAAAAGTGAAACTAATTAACTTAGAGTTAATACTTAAAGATAAGGTTAATATAAGTACCCAAACCTGTATAAATTCTATTGGATGAGTTGTTTTCGACCTATCCCCACCTCATCCTTTGAATAGTCAACTTTGGAGCCTTTGTAAACCGAATATGAATTTATTATAAATTAATATTTCTAACTTTTCCAAAGGTGCCCCTCACCCCTCTTATAAAAGGGCACTCCTCCTTCTCATTTCTTCACACCTTCAAAGCCTTTTGGTTCGTCCAAACTCTGCCCAAATACTCTCCCAACATCCCTCACTACAACCTAGAGGCCTTAGTTTGATCAGAAAGCCAACCTAAGGAGCCCTTTTGATCAAATCAAAAGGAAGAACCCGAAGAAGAGGTAATGATTTCACCACCCTTTTCTAAGTTCATTTCTTCTTCCACTTCTTCTTCCTTTGTTCTTACCATTCTGAAATAATAACTCCAGTATATCATATATACTGTGATGTTATTATAAATATGGTACAATCATATTCAGTATTCTATCCACCCTTTGAATAACATGTCACCATACGTGCGTACGTACGGCTTACCGTCTCCACGTCGTGGTGTAATTGTTATTCAATATAATATTATTTGGATGGGTATAATAATGATGTGTAACTCATGTAAATAATAAATATAACATGTTAATGATTCTTTATATATGATATACCATCCATTTATATATTATTTTAATATCAAAAGAATGATATTGTCGCTCGTGCGTACGTACGGACTACCGTCTCCACGAACGCGATGAGATTCATTCTCCATCGTATCCATTCAAGTATAATTATCATTTGATGATTTAAAAATGATGTTTAAGGACTGTATATCATTCTGGATATGAATAAGATACAACAACCATGGCTTATGTAACAAAACATATAAAAGAAAATGAGTAAGTTAACTCCCGAAACGACGATAATTCTAAGATATTATTAACAAATCAATGTTAAAAGATCATATATGATATCATATTAATATATATGATTCTTGTATAATTTAATAACAACTATTTCACCATTATACAGGAGGTTAACCTACCCCAACCAAGGAAAAGTACAAGGTAAGGGTTGTTTCACAATCTCTTCATTATCCGAGGTTGTTTATACGTAATAATCTACTGGGATATCTTTATCATCCACATCCATGTTTCTTAAAAATATATTTCAAAACATTTTTACTATTTACAAGAATATGGGTTAAAGTCATTTATACCCTTGTTTGACTTTTTATAAGAGTTTTATAAAGGAATCTTTCCGTCGTTTTCAAAACAAGGTCCTTTTTAACCTTTTCGACAGAATTGAGGTAAGAATGTTTTTTTTAACTTTTACGGCGGGTGCGGTTATTTTACGCCGTTATAAAATCTTCAAAGCTTCCATTACAAGCTTATAAGAATATTTTCAAAGAAAATGTTTTATTTTATATGGATCTTAAATGATTTCAAAATAAAAGGAGATATTTCTTTTAAAAGAATTTTGATTTCATCTATGTCAACATCCTTTGATGGATTTTAAGATTATTTGAAGTTGATTTATTATGATACAAAACTTCTATATTGTATTGAATGTTTTGTGATATGTTTGACTGTGGATTTGCTATTTTTATACCATTCATAGTTTATTGTGAAAGTATTGACATTTCGTATGCTAGTTTTAATACGAATGTTTATGTTATGTTTAAACCTTTTCATATGGGAATGCATTGGACTTAATAAGTGACGGGTGGAGCCCGCTATAGCTCCTCGATGCATCGGTAGGTCTCATGAGACAAACTAGTGTCTTGGCACAAGGCCTTGACAAAATCTTATTTGTAGTCTTGGCACGAGGCCTTGGCTATGTGGTTATGATAGTCTGGCATTATGCATTCCAACATTATGAAAGTGGTTATTGATATTGCATGTGATTATTCGATTAGTAGAATATCCATGTGAACAAGTAAATGGCATTATTTCATTTTACTTTTGCCATACTATGTTGAAGTTCAATTTTAAAAGGCTTTTGTTTTAGTAATTCATTGCCTTAAATGTTTATGCTTATTTTGAATGTTCCGCTATATTGTTATCCTTACTGGGCATTTGAGCTCACCCCTTTTCTATGTTTTATTTTTCCCAGGTAGTGAAGAAGTAATTTATGAATGACCTGCAGGGATATTATGAGGGGATAGTAGTGTGGATTATGGAGACATTATGCTGTTGTAGTAGTTTTTCATTTTATGATGTAATGTAAAACTTATGAATATATCTAGTGTTTCCAAGGCTACTAAACCAATCGGTCTTTCGAGATTTGATCTTTCTTGTGATCATGCCAATGTTATGTAATAATGCACCGACTCTGGGTAGCTGGGGTCGGGGCGTTACAGTTGGTATCAGAGGAAGTTTAGTACAAACCTTGGAAACTAGATTTAGATAAACTCTGATTAGAGCACGTAGACCTAAGATGAACTTTGAGGATTAGTATAGAAGAACTTCCTAGAATTTTGGTATTGTAGAGACTTTGTGAGTTTTCCGAGCAATACATCCCTGTCTGGATACGAGCAGGTAGAGGCGGCTCTGGCACAGATGTACCTAGGGGTAAAACCCGAAAACACCGCTTTGAGCTAGACTCGAACGGGAACTGGTGCACGACAACGGGCCTTGCTGCACTCTTGGTTACGACACTCCCGTGGGATATGCTTAGGATAACTCTCACTTTCTTTACAAATCATTATGAAGGGTTTATGAGTATATAATTCCTCAAAGAAAACATATTTATGATTATGGATTATATCCATAGATAGTTCAATTTATGTTAAGTGTTTTATAAGTATGGGATTATGTTTTTTTGATTCATAAACTGATCTAGTTTATGCCATTTTTTAGAAATGGCGCCTAGTGGAAGAAATGGAAACCGTATCAATGCACGAACTCCATGTAGGGATTGCCCTCCTGCTCAAGATAATTATAGTGGGGCTGGTGATGCAACTGGTGCTGATCAGCTAATCACCGTACTGGGACAACTTACTCAGGTTATGAATAATAACCTTACCCGTATGGAGCACCCTGATCCGCAGCGTGGAGGATCAATGTTAGATCGATTCATGAGACAACAACCACCAACGTTCAATGGGAGTACAAATCCCTTAGTAGCTGAGCAATGGATATTTTCCTTAGAGAAAATATTCCAGGCTTTGGGGAGTAGTGAAAGGGAAAAAGTTACCATGGCAGTTTACCGCCTCACTGGAGATGCTGATCAATGGTGGTCATTGATTCAAAACATGAAGGAAGATGATGAAGTATCAAACATGGAATGGAGGGAGTTCAAATATCTGTTTTTAGAAAAATACTTTCCTCGCGACCATCGAGCAGATATGGAAAGGCAATTTCTGAGTCTGAGACAAAAGGAGGATGATAATGTCACAAAGTATGAGGCTAACTTTACAAGGTTAGCGAGGTATGCTGGAGATTATATTCGCAACCCAAGAAGTAAGATTGATCGTTTCTTTGATGGGTTAAAACCATTTCTTCGTCGAGCATTAGTCTCACAATCCTTTTCATCGTACGAAGACATTGTCTCATGTGCTATCAAGACCGAAAAGGAATTCTCTAAGTCTTATGACTTTAAAGCAAAGCAAGAGAAGAAGAGACCTGCTGATCAATCTGGGAATGGAAATAAGGGGAAGAAGGGAAAGGTTGAATATCCATCTTGTGGTAAGTGCGGGAAGAAACACCCCGGTGCTTGCCTGAAGGGAATGGGAGTCTGTTACAAGTGTGGTGAAAAAGGCCACCAAGCTCATGATTGCAAGGGGAAGAAGGAAGCTACCAACGTTCAGTGCTACAATTGCAGGGAGATGGGGCATTATGCAAATGCATGTCCTAAGCGTCAGGAGAACTTACCTCAGAAAAGGCCAAGGGATCAAGGCCAGGCTTATGCTATCACTACTGCTGAGGTAGAAGCCCCGAAAGACGTGGTGGCAGGTAATTTAATGGTTTCCTCAAGTTTAGCAAATGCATTATTTGATTCTGGATCATCGCATTGTTTCATATCTTCCCAGTTTTCTAAGAAAATTAGATATTTCCAATTTGATTTAATAAGGGAGTTGTCAGTTAAAACTCCTAAGGGAAGTATCGTTGCAACAAAGTTTTGTGAATCAGTCCCCATTAGAGCACATAAATTTTCTTTATCTGCTGATTTCATCGTCATACCTATGATTGAGTTTGATATAATCCTCGGTATGGACTGGCTTTCGGACTATGATGCGAAGATTTATTGTAAGAAGAAAGAGGTTACGATTCTTGATGATAATGATAAGGAGCACCTTATTTTTAGAGCAGAATCGTCACCACCTAATTCTTATTTAGATCCACCCCCTGTAGCTCAACTTAATTCAATTATCGGGGAGGAAGAGAATGAAATAACTGTCGATGAGGAAAGAAATGTTCAAATAGAGGATGTACCTATTGTGAAAGAGTTTGTAGATGTATTTCCGGAAGATTTACCTGGACATCCTCCAGAACGAGAAGTTGAGTTTTCTATTGATTTGATTCCTGGATCAAGGCCTATATCGAAGACCCCTTATAGAATGGCCACTGTAGAGCTAGTCGAACTAAAGAAACAACTAGAGGAATTGAGTAATAAGGGATTTATTCGCCCTAGTGTTTCTCCATGGGGAGCCCCTGTTCTTTTTGTTAAAAAGAAAGATGGATCTATGAGGTTATGTATCGACTACAGGGAGATCAATGCTATAACGATAAAGAACAAGTATCCCCTACCTCGTATTGATGATTTATTTGACCAACTGCATGGAGCTCAATACTTTTCAAAGATTGACCTTCGATCTGGATACCATCAGTTGTGTGTGAAGAAGGAAGACATTCCGAAAACAGCATTTCGAACCAGGTACGGGCATTACGAGTTTACTGTAATGCCGTTTGGATTGACTAATGCACCCTCTGTATTCATGGATCTGATGAATAGAGTTTTCAAGGAGTATCTCGATGAATTTGTGGTGGTATTTATTGATGATATCTTGGTATACTCCAAAACCTACAAAGATCATGAAAATCACTTGCGCATTATCTTGAAGACTCTGAGGAGGCATGAATTATATGGGAAGTTTAGCAAGTGTGAATTCTGGCTTCAGGAGATTTCTTTTCTTGGCCATATTGTCTCTAAAGATGGAATCTCTGTTGATCCTTCTAAGACCAAGGCAATCCAAGAATGGCCAGCACCTACGAGTATAACTGAGGTACGTAGTTTCATTGGTTTGGCAGGTTATTATCGACGTTTCGTCCAGAATTTTGCCCGATTGGCTAACCCACTAACGAAGCTCACACGTAAAGGGGTTAAATTTGTTTGGACAAAAGAGTGTGAAGAATGTTTCGAAGAACTGAAGAGAAGATTAGTCAATGCTCCTATATTGACTCTACCATCGGGGAATGATGGGTTCGTTATTTATAGTGATGCATCAAAGAAAGGACTTGGTTGTGTCCTTATGCAGAATGATAGAGTTATTGCCTATGCATCACGACAGTTGAAAATTCATGAACAAAACTATCCTACTCATGATCTTGAGTTAGCATCTGTGATCTTTGCTTTGAAGATATGGAGGCACTACCTCTATGGTGAAAAATGTGAGATTTATACTGATCACAAGAGTTTGAAGTATATTTTCTCACAAAAAGAACTCAACATGAGGCAAAGGAGATGGCTTGAATTACTCAAGGATTATGATTGCACGATACACTACCACCCGGGGAAAGCAAACAAAGTAGCAGATGCTTTGAGCAGAAAAGACCATGGAGTTCTGAACATGATGAGAATTGAAAGGGATCCAATTTTCATGGATCTAGAGAAGATGGACATGGGAATAACCAGGGAAGGTGAAACATCAATGCTTTTTCAAATGGTTGCCAAACCATCTTTACTAGAAAGGATTAAGAGTTCCCAGACCGATGATGAAGAATTTCAGAAGAAGATTAAAGCTGTGAATGATGGGAGATTGAGAGACTTTGTGTATGAAGATGGAATTTTGAAATTCGGGAAGAGACTTTGTGTTCCCAATATACCTGATCTAAAAAGGGAATTGCTGGATGATGCTCATAGTTCCAATTTCTCTATACACCCTGGGAGCACCAAAATGTATAGAGATTTGAAGGAACATTTTTGGTGGGACAACATGAAGAGGGAGATTGCTGATTTTGTGTCAAGATGTATGGTTTGTCAACAAGTGAAAGCTGGAAGGCAACAGCCTGGAGGAGTCATGCAACCGCTTCCCATACCGGAGTGGAAATGGGACAATATTACAATGGACTTTGTCATGGGGCTACCAAAGACTCCTAGAAGGAACGATGCAATATGGGTTATTGTTGATCGTCTTACCAAGTCAGCACATTTTCTTGCTATAAGAGAAGATCTACCCCTGGAACGTCTAGCAAGACTATACATTAATGAAGTTGTGAGACTTCATGGAGTACCCTTATCAATTGTTTCGGATCGTGATCCCCGTTTTACTTCAAGGTTTTGGAAAAGTCTTCAGAAATCCCTGGATACTGAACTTCATTTGAGCACTGCTTACCACCCTCAGACAGACGGACAGTCAGAATGGACTATTCAAACCTTAGAAGACATGTTGAGATCTTGCTCACTTGACTTTCAGGGTATGTGGGATCAATATTTACCTCTGGTAGAATTTTCCTATAACAATAGCTTCCATTCGAGTATTCAGATGGCACCATATGAAGCGTTATACGGAAAGAGATGTCGTACACCAACCTGTTGGGATGACGTCGGTGAAAGAAAACTTGTAGGTCTAGAACTGGTGGAGGAAACGATGGAAAAGGTAAAGGTAATCCAAAATCACATTAAAGCAGCTCAAAGTAGGCAGAAGAGCTATGCCGATAATCGAAGGAAGGATTTGGAATTTCAAGTCGGTGATCATGTTTTCCTGAAGGTATCTCCGTGGAAGGGAGTCATACGTTTTGGTAAGAAAGGTAAATTGAGTCCCAGGTACATCGGACCTTTCGAAATTCTAGAACGAATTGGGGCTGTAGCTTACCGATTGGCAATGCCGCCAAGTCTCTCCAAAGTTCACGATGTGTTCCACGTATCTCTGTTGAGAAAATACATGCCTGACCCAACGCATGTACTCACCTATGAGGAATTAGAACTGGAACCCGATCTGTCTTATTGCGAAGAGCCCGTCAGGATTCTTGATACAAGAGAACAAGTACTGAGAAACCGGACGACGCGTCTGGTAAAAGTTTTGTGGAGGAATCATAAGATGGAAGAGGCAACGTGGGAACCCGAGGAACTTATGATGAAGAACCACCCGAGTCTTTTTATGCAGTAATACCCTAGAAATTGCGAGGACGCAATTATTTGAAGGAGGGGAGAATGTAACACCCCAAGCTTCTATGGTACGCTTCTCTTTGAATAATGTGATAGCGTGTGTTGTACGCAACACCGAGTTCTAACACACCATAACTAATCAAACTAGCCGTTATGAATAGTAATACCTACTTTTTGAAATTATATATATTTTATATTTGAAAATGGACTTCATTTTTGGATTCGGAATATCGAATTTAGCCTAGGGTGAAATTTTGGTACATTTCGGATAACTTTCATATTTTGATGAATAGTGAAAATTACTAAATTTTAATTAAAAACAACTTTTTTAATCAAATTAATTACTAGTGATAAATTATGAATTTGAGTGGTTTTAAAGTATATTTAGAATATATTTTTACCATTTAATATAATTTTGGTCATTGGACATAATTTTACAATTAAACCGAACATAAACAAGTGTCAATCTTTTGATAGTTATTATCTCTTAAAAACACGCTTTTTGTTTTAACAGCGGGAATTAATTTTAAATTAATTTCTGCCACTTCTATGTTTTGAATTTAGGAAAATGGATTCCATATTTGGAATCAGGATGTTCAAATTGTGTAAATAGGTAACTTTTATTTTTAGACATTTTGAATAATTACTGCGGTAAATATTTTATTTACCATGGTTAAAGGGTAAATCCGGTAAATAAGGGTTAAAAAATAATATTATAATAATACAAAATTACCCTAAAACGTGTCTTAACCCTATTGGTTGATACATGGTCGACCATGGGCATCTTTGTGTCAATTTTGGGACCCCATGGATCCACTTGTAAGTGATAATGACACATTATATTAATAAAGTTAAAATAAAAATAAAAATGGCATAAGCTTACATCTTTTAGAAGAACAATTTTTACATAGGGTTATACATGTTGGATTTTCGATTATAAATATTCATTAGAAAGCTAAACAGATTTCCTACATAATGATATTTTATTTATAATTTTTAGACATTATATAATTTATTTTATTTATGACACAATGATGATGCAGTAATTACTAAAATAGTGAAAAATAAAAATAATTGATCTTATAAATACCCAAATAATTATAATATGAAACTTTTAATGAATTAAACTAATTTTCTATGATAATATGATATATTAGGATTGATTTAATGGACTTTGTTCGAAGTAATCAATCTGTTAGGAGTTTCACAAAAATCAACTATTGAATAGTGTCAAAATTGACATAAAAGAGTTCTTAAAACAAATATTATATTATTAATTGATATTAAATTCCTAAAAATCTAAGGTTCGGACAAGAGACTTATATTATGATAGGTTCCTCATTAATGGACCACTTGGGGGTCGCTTGGATGTATATAGTAAGTTTATTAACCATATTATATAAAAATACAAAGAGACATTGTAAAAGTGAAACTAATTAACTTAGAGTTAATACTTAAAGATAAGGTTAATATAAGTACCCAAACCTGTATAAATTCTATTGGATGAGTTGTTTTCGACCTATCCCCACCTCATCCTTTGAATAGTCAACTTTGGAGCCTTTGTAAACCGAATATGAATTTATTATAAATTAATATTTCTAACTTTTCCAAAGGTGCCCCTCACCCCTCTTATAAAAGGGCACTCCTCCTTCTCATTTCTTCACACCTTCAAAGCCTTTTGGTTCGGCCAAACTCTGCCCAAATACTCTCCCAACATCCCTCACTACAACCTAGAGGCCTTAGTTTGATCAGAAAGCCAACCTAAGGAGCCCTTTTGATCAAATCAAAAGGAAGAACCCGAAGAAGAGGTAATGATTTCACCACCCTTTTCTAAGTTCATTTCTTCTTCCACTTCTTCTTCCTTTGTTCTTACCATTCTGAAATAATAACTCCAGTATCTCACATATACTGTGATGTTATTATAAATATGGTACAATCATATTCAGTATTCTATCCACCCTTTGAATAACATGTCACCATACGTGCGTACGTACGACTTACCGTCTCCACGTCGTGGTGTAATTGTTATTCAATATAATATTATTTGGATGGGTATAATAATGATGTGTAACTCATGTAAATAATAAATATAACATGTTAATGATTCTTTATATATGATATACCATCCATTTATATATTATTTTAATATCAAAAGAATGATATTGTCGCTCGTGCGTACGTACGGACTACCGTCTCCACGAACGCGATGAGATTCATTCTCCATCGTATCCATTCAAGTATAATTATCATTTGATGATTTAAAAATGATGTTTAAGGACTGTATATCATTCTGGATATGAATAAGATACAACAACCATGGCTTATGTAACAAAACATATAAAAGAAAATGAGTAAGTTAACTCCCGAAACGACGATAATTCTAAGATATTATTAACAAATCAATGTTAAAAGATCATATATGATATCATATTAATATATATGATTCTTGTATAATTTAATAACAACTATTTCACCATTATACAGGAGGTTAACCTACCCCAACCAAGGAAAAGTACAAGGTAAGGGTTGTTTCACAATCTCTTCATTATCCGAGGTTGTTTATACGTAATAATCTACTGGGATATCTTTATCATCCACATCCATGTTTCTTAAAAATATATTTCAAAACATTTTTACTATTTACAAGAATATGGGTTAAAGTCATTTATACCCTTGTTTGACTTTTTATAAGAGTTTTATAAAGGAATCTTTCCGTCGTTTTCAAAACAAGGTCCTTTTTAACCTTTTCGACAGAATTGAGGTAAGAATGTTTTTTTTAACTTTTACGGCGGGTGCGGTTATTTTACGCCGTTATAAAATCTTCAAAGCTTCCATTACAAGCTTATAAGAATATTTTCAAAGAAAATGTTTTATTTTATATGGATCTTAAATGATTTCAAAATAAAAGGAGATATTTCTTTTAAAAGAATTTTGATTTCATCTATGTCAACATCCTTTGATGGATTTTAAGATTATTTGAAGTTGATTTATTATGATACAAAACTTCTATATTGTATTGAATGTTTTGTGATATGTTTGACTGTGGATGTGCTATTTTTATACCATTCATAGTTTATTGTGAAAGTATTGACATTTCGTATGCTAGTTTTAATACGAATGTTTATGTTATGTTTAAACCTTTTCATATGGGAATGCATTGGACTTAATAAGTGACGGGTGGAGCCCGCTATAGCTCCTCGATGCATCGGTAGGTCTCATGAGACAAACTAGTGTCTTGGCACAAGGCCTTGACAAAATCTTATTTGTAGTCTTGGCACGAGGCCTTGGCTATGTGGTTATGATAGTCTGGCATTATGCATTCCAACATTATGAAAGTGGTTATTGATATTGCATGTGATTATTCGATTAGTAGAATATCCATGTGAACAAGTAAATGGCATTATTTCATTTTACTTTTGCCATACTATGTTGAAGTTCAATTTTAAAAGGCTTTTGTTTTAGTAATTCATTGCCTTAAATGTTTATGCTTATTTTGAATGTTCCGCTATATTGTTATCCTTACTGGGCATTTGAGCTCACCCCTTTTCTATGTTTTATTTTTCCCAGGTAGTGAAGAAGTAATTTATGAATGACCTGCAGGGATATTATGAGGGGATAGTAGTGTGGATTATGGAGACATTATGCTGTTGTAGTAGTTTTTCATTTTATGATGTAATGTAAAACTTATGAATATATCTAGTGTTTCCAAGGCTACTAAACCAATCGGACTTTCGAGATTTGATCTTTCTTGTGATCATGCCAATGTTATGTAATAATGCACCGACTCTGGGTAGCTGGGGTCGGGGCGTTACATTATAGGGATTTTACCTAGAATAATTTTGGTATGGAGTTGTGGACCTTCAATGGATGGTTATTCATGGTTTTTTCTGTGCTATGATACACGGCGTGTCTTTTGACAATTATACCTCTCTCCCATGGTAGTGATTTTTCTTGAAATATTTTAACTAATTATTAATTGGTTATAATTTATTAAATTGGAATTGAAAAGAATGAGTTAGGGACTCATATTGATTGATGGAGGTCGAGTGGACTTGGATGAACTTGAATTTTTTTGGGCTTTCCTTGGATAGGAGTAGTCTTTCTGTTAAGGTAGGAAGTCTCATGTGCTCTACCCTGTGGAATTATGAATGGTTTATTATAATGTGAAATATTGTTTTTGATAGTGGGTGAAGAACCCTCACTTCATATTGTTGTTATGAAATTAATGAAATTATTTTTTATTTAATGATATATTAGTCTTAAATAATTATATGACCATGATAAATGTAACTAAAGAATGTTATAAGGGGTACGATGGACCCTTGAACACATGGTTGATTTCATTCACTTATGGTCAGTCCATGAAAACATGTGGTTCTCATGAACAGTTAATGTGACTTATGATTGATCTTTTATCACATGTGGTTTGAATGTGTATCATGTGAGGCCTATTATTTATTTTTGATTTCATGTGTGTACGTGAGTGTCCCATGAGACCCCTGTTTGATATTGATCTCATGCATGTGTGTGTGTGGATACTGATACCCATGATTAATATGTTTATTGATATTCCATTTTATTCCTTCCTATTTAATTCATTATTTTGAGAAATATTTTATACCCTATTTAATGCCTACTATGATATACTATTCTTTACTATGACATGCCTTTTATGTGGTTTTGTTCATTATTAGTGGAATAGTTATTCGTACTCTAAAAGAATAGAAATACTTCCCAAAGAGTGATCATATTTCCCAAGAGGGGGATATTTTCCTATTCATTGTCTGAATTATGGGAACTATATCCTGTTGAGGTATCATTATTCCTAATAATTGAAAATATTGTATGGTTGTACGACATGGTTCAGATAGAAGGATGGATAGTTGGTTCCTTAATGGAAGGGCATGGTTACACCTTAAAGTGGGTTTGTGAAGTTATTTTGTGGAGGTGAAATTTTCATTGTCTATAAAAGTGAACAAAGGAACACAGAATGATCTAAGTCACAAGTTATTATCCTTGATATTTTTTTTGGCATGGTGTTAAATATGGTGTGGTCGGGGTTAGTGGTGGCTTAATAAGAACATGACCACTTAACATAGGGTTATTTGTTTCTAACTTGTTCATTAGTGATTATAAGTTATGATTCAGCAATTTAAGTTATTTAAATTTAATTTTTATTAATCTTATCACATGAATGTATGATGAATTTACTGTTTATGTATTGGACCACGTTGGAGGATACCTTCTAAGTTGTACTCACACCTTTCTTAGGTTGTTATGGGACATGGGTACTCGGGTATCCCTTACTTATTTTAGTTATAGGTTGGGCTAAGAGTCAGGGTATATTATTTAGTGGGGTATATTTCTATTCTTCTAGATAATGGGATAAGTTGGGGCTTGGATTTTTTGTGCAGATCACATTGAAACATTTATTCCTTCTTTCTCTTGTGTATGTGTTTAGCCTGGTGGGTGATCAATTTCCTATATTCATGCATGGCCATTCGAGTTTATTTTTTATTCTTTATTCATTACATATTATATGTTTATTGGTTTACACATACACTGATTTTATATTATTACATTTTTTATCTATCTATTACTGTTAACTCTAATTAATGTTATTATCTCCCCACGAACCACTTTAGATACTCACTACTAGCTATAAGCCTCAGGTGTATGGATAAGTGCACCCAAGTTCATGTGGAACTCCAACTTAGATCTAGTGATAATGGTTAGTGTGTTAAAATATTGTATGATGGATTTCTTACTTTTCCATATTTGGGGAGTTATTAAATAGTTGACATGGGAATATTTCAGAGCATGTGATGGAACTCAGTTGGGTGCTTTGCTAATGCCTTTCTCGAGAGAAGTACAAGTTACAAGGGAACGGGATTGATGTTCTTTGTTTGTGCCGTTATGGTTAAATGATTTCACCTAATGTGATGATCTTGGATTATGAGGTTTGTGATTTCATATGTATTTGAATCTTGGTTGTATCAGAAATATGCTTCCCTCGAATCTTACTTTTCACGTAGGATACACATGACTTATTTACACCTTGTGTGTGATTGTTCTGACAAGTGAGAAATCAACATCTTAAGTATAAAAAATTATACTTTGTTATCACATATGTGTTATTAATGAAATTATATTATTCTAAAACTCTACAAAAGTTTACTTCCAATAGAAGTTCATATGAGACTATAGTGTGGGGCACTTTGATAATGATGACGACAATAATGATGACGATGATAGAGATGAAGTTAATCAATGCATAGTCAATACAGTGTTCCAGGTTAGGTAATCTTCATTAATTAAGTGAATTAATAAAGAATCTATTTTGAGACAAGAATATATGGGATTGAATATTTAAGGTTCCAAAAACACCTTGTGTAGAGTAATCCATGTATCTCCCAATGGAATTCGGTTTAACTGAACCATGAATATATGACCTTCAATGTGAATGGTTTAGAATAGATCCATTATGGGATATCTATAGACATATACTTATATGGATTTTCATGAGTTTTATCCATTAGTTAGACAATTTTTTTGGTAATGTGGATGTCCTTTGGGGCCAGAGAGGTTACTGGTGAGTCGGTGCCTCATGTTGTGTGGGGGAAACATGAGTAGTGGTATCTCATATGAAGGGATGTTCTAGGTTATTTGTTTATTAGGGGTAGGTCCCATTGTTGGAAGCTTCATGCGCATATGGATTGTAACACTCCATGATTTTAGGATATATTTATATACAAATAAATTTAATTTCTTCAATAGCTTGTGATACAAGAAACATAGAGTTTAAACAAACCACGATATACTATTGAAATTTTATTATTTAATAAGGAAAATAATGCTTAGATGTCAGATTGGTGGGTATAAATAGGAATAAATATTGTTGGTCGGAGTGGACACTCAAGAGGGGGTGAATTGAGTTCTAATAAAAAATTCTTTTAAAAATATTTCACTTAAAATCCCCCTAATTAAAAACAAAGTTAAACTGTAGTGAATTTATACAGAGTGTAAATGTTTAATTAGTTTCTCAAAGATTGATTAGGTCTCAGTTAATTTAATATGAAGATTAAATTAACTATTGAAGCTAACTTACTGGTTTACAATAAGTATAAACACTTTCTAATTTAACTATCAAAGCAACTTTAAAACAAATTATATGTCAAATTAGTTAGCAGTGGAATATGAAATATATAGTATACTTATGACTTAAACTAAAATGCACAGTAGATGTAACCAAGAGGTTCAGTCTCAAGATGAGACTTAGTCCTCTCAAACAATTTATATAAATTGATCCACACCCTGGATCGGGGTAAACAACAGTGAACACACTGTCTAGGTACAAAGACATCTACCATAGTTCTACGTGGGAAAAATAACACCAGCTCATAGTTGTCCAGGTCTTACTCGACCTCTAACACTATCCACAGTGGGATACAAGGAGATATACAGTTTGAATGAGGATTTAAGAATCCTTCATCTTATCTCAGGAGATAGTGTGTGTGTGTAAAATAAACAAGGTACACACACTGAACAAAATTTAAATGAAAGAATCACTAAAGTAAATTTTAATGAGTTTAAAAAATATTTAGTGATTGGCAGTGCAGCTCTGGACTCGTTTGATTGGTCAAAAAAGCTTCTGAGTCCTTCTCTGGTTTTTGTCTGAAAAATAGAGTATCATTTTCTTCCTTGGTTCCAAGTTCAGCTTATCAGACTGAGTTCCTGAAGTGTTTATTGTAGATCTTCACTCAAGATGTAGCTTGTGGTTTCCTCTAGAATGAGTGGCTTTGTGTTTGTCCATTATTCTTGGGGTATGGATGTAGTCTTGTGTGAATGCACCACGTTTGAATGTTGTTGATCCCATGTCTTTTTCACCCTTCGTGTGCCTTCTTAGTTCCTTGATTCTTATTGTATGGACACCCCGTGTTCACTTCTTTCATTCAATATCTATGTTCACTAACTCCTTTTCATCAAGGTATTTATCTTCTCTTTTATAGCTTTCTGCTCCGGAAAAAGTGAATGATTACTTTTTGCAAGGGTACTAGGTACGGTTCCCTGACATGCCAACAAATATCATTAAATAACATTAACTGCATTAAAAACATCAAATGTAACCGTTATCTTAATAAATAAATAGTATTGAGAGTATAGAGTTTGACTGGTTGGTAAATCATTAGTATCCGTCTATTGGTAGATGTGTATGGTGGACTTTGTGTAGTAGTGACCTTCCATCGGTAGCTCTTTGAACTTGTATCGGTATCTCTTTTCATCGGTAGCTCTTGGTATCAGTAACTCACTCTATATTGGTAACTTTTGATATCCATAGTTCTATATATTGGTGACTTCATTCTATCAGTATCTTCATTCTGTATTGGTGACTGTGTATATCGGTCGCTTTGGGTCTATCGGTAGCTCTGATCTATTGGTAGATCTGGTCTATCGGTAGCTCTGGTCTATCGGTAGCTCTGTGTATTGGTGACTGTCTATATCGGTATCTTACTTAGTTCCAGGGATTCTGTGTATTAGTAGACTTATGCACATCGGTAGCTCCATTATGTACTGTCAGAAGACTTTTTCTATGCTTACCGGTGGACTTGTACTTATCGGTAGCTCTGAATATCGGTGAACTTAGCTTATCAGTGACTCTTTCTATCGGTAGACTAAGTACCAGTAGCTCTGTATTAGTAGCTATATGCAGATCAGTGACTAACACTTAACTGTTTTATGAAAAACATATCTGATTGGGTTAGAATTACATCAAAACATATATAAACAAAGATAAATATTGATTAACATATTTCAAGGATTATTTTAATATGATTATCAACTTGATAATAGAATATCATAGATTAAGAGAATTAGAATATAGATAAACATTAACTGGGATTTTCCAAGTATGTGAAAGCATAATTGGGATTATCAAAACAGGCGAGGTCAACAATCTCCCCTATTTTGATAAGCACAACTTATGATATTATAGTTTAAAAAAATAGTAGTTGTGTCAGAGGATTTATCATTAAGTGAATTTATCTCAGATAAAATAGTATGGTATAGAACATAATGTATGAGAGGTGGAATTAAATGCAATGATATCAGAGGGGAAAATCATGGCAGTTCTTACTTAGATAATATTGCTCCCCCTTTGAGAATATTTCCCCCACTTTTATACTTGGATAATATTTCTCCCCCTTTGTGATAATCAAAAAGTGGGAAACAAGAAATAGAAAAATGAACACAATGAGAAATAAATGAAAGAAAGTTATATTATATGTTGCAAAAGGGTACATCGAAAGAAAACAAAATACAAGGTATTCCTATAAAACATCTTAGCCACTTGTTCAATCCACATAATCAATGTGAGATTTTCCTTTTGGATCAGAAGAGGATTCAGACTGTGTGGATGCTGGTGAAGGATTAGGAATTCTGGAAATGATCACAGGAGGCTAAGCCACTGAAACTGTGCCTAGCCTATACTGAGGAGTTATTTCAGTGATCATAGGTGTAAGGCTTCAAATGGCTTGGGCTGGAGTCATCTAAATAGGAGAATTAATAGAGGCAGAGGCAGGTAAGGCTGGAGGTACAATCACTGGCCTAGCATCAACATGTTGGAAAGGTAGCAAAAGATTTCTGAAATCCATAATTATTCCTCCTCCTCTCTCCATAGAAGATATGAAGTCATCCTTGTTCTCTATGAACTTTTCCAAGGCTGGAGTCAATTCCCTTAGTTTGCTGACTTGCTATCTGAAGGCTTGATTGATAGGAGGTAACTTCAGGTTTTCCAATAGAAGTTTGAAGTGATTGTTGAGTTGATGTTTGGTGTAAATCTTTTTGAAATAAGAGTCCACATTTTCTTTCAATTCATTCTGAGAAGCAGATGCTTCTCTCATATAGTCTGGGACTATCTTCATTATTTCTCTTGTTGAATCTCTACTAGAAAGCACAACTTTTCTCGGGTCGGATGAGTCCACAGAGCCACTGGTTGATGCTAAACCAAGCTCCTCCTTCATCACTGCTCGAATCTGATTCAAATCGACTGAGGGTTTAGAAGCAACAGAACCAATAGAGAAGGTTACTATTTCCTTGATGTTTTTGGTCAACCCACTAATAAGATTTTGGACTTGGGAGTCCTGGGTTTTAACATGATATTTCATGGAGGGTTTAAAACCTTCGAACACTAAAACCATCTGGCTTACAACACTTTTTTCATAGGCTAATTCCTTGTCGGCATGGGATTTTGAGTTCATGTAAGAGTCTAAAGAGACAAAAAATTTCTTTAGAGCATCAACATCTGCTTCTAATCTAGAAACTTGATTCTGGCAGTCTGTAACTTCTTCCACTATTTATGCCACAAAGGTTGAAAAATTACAACCGACAGAGAGTTCAAAATATTTTTCCAAGTTACTCATCTCTTCAACAAAGCAGTGCTTCAACTCAGCAACAGAAGCACTAAAGGACTCTTTCAGCTCATCCTTTAAGGATTCAAGGTCAGCCCGAGAGATCATATCAGTAGGAGCAATTACAACTGGTGCTCTTTCAGAGGCTATACTGGCCACTGAGTCAGTCATAATCGATTGGATTGATGACACCAGTGAAGCTTCTATCTTCCTTGTCTCTTCCACAAAACTGACCTTAAGCTTTTTCTTCAAAATATCCAGGTCATGTATTCTGACCACATCTTCAGTTAGCAATTCATACTCAAGATCATAAATTATTTTTGGTCTATTTAGAGATGCCTCATAATCAGAATCTGGATAGTCTAATCCACAGAACTAAAAACATGGGTCTTCTGTCCAATCCTCAATATCAACTGCCACTGACACACTTCCAAACACGGGTTGATGCTCCCCCTCAATGGGTTCAGTCTCTTGTATAGCAAGGGAATTCTCAGCGGGTCTTTCTTCTTAAGGAGAATATTCTACTAACAATTCTTTCTCTACAACAGCTGGAGGGTCCTCTGGATTAGGTATAGATTCTTACATTTCTCCTACTACATCCTCAGTAAGCACAACTGAGATTCCAATTAATGGACTCAGACTTAAACATATAGAATCAGAGGCTTCAGATTCATTCTCCTTTTCTTCTTTATGTTCAGGGGATGGCTGGACTTTCTCATCAACAGGTGTCTCTTCTTATACTAAGGCTTCCTTTCTAAAAGATACAATTTCAGCAGCATGACTTGGAGGCAAGTCCGAATCTCTTCCATTATCCATAGAAGTCTCTTCTTCTTCACTCTCATCACTGTACTCGGGTTCTTCTTCATCAGGTCCTAGACCTGGATCCCTCACATCCTTAGGTCTTGAAGGATGATTCACATGATTGAATTTATCATATACCTACTAGTCATCATTAACCCACTCTCCTCCCCATGGGTTCCAATTTATCTTCAAGTGTTTTCAAACTATAGTTGTGATACAAAAGTTATTCCTTACTACCACTGTCTCATCTTAAGACTCAACTACCCCTTTCACTTTGATCATCACTGAGATAAAATTGGCAAAGAATAGGGCATTAGTCTTTGATTTTGTCCTTATCATGTCTTCCATTTGGATCATCAGAAATCTATACAGATTCACTTTTACACAATATCTCAAGACATGCAGGAGATAGATATCCTGATATCTTAAATTCAAAAAGTCTCCTCTCCTTGGTATTAAGACATTTTGAACAAATTTGAACAGCAATCTGTTCTGTCCATCCATTTAAGTAGCCACTACATGTCTTTGGTTTCCATCACTGATGAAATCCTCCAAGGCAATCTCATAATCAAATATATCACTTGTAGGTGGCATATCATTCGAAAAATATCCAGATACACCTTCATGTGGAACTTTCAGGCATTCATCCCACTCAACAGATGAACAAGACATCTGCTTGCCATTCACAAAAGAAGTCACTTGGTTCTCATTTTCATATTTCTCAAATCTTACAAACTCATAAAATTGTTTCGCTAGCTTTAGATAGTAGGGTAAATTTCTATTCAAAAATCATTCTACCCACTTTTGATCTTCTAGTACTTCGAGCACTAATGACTTGTTAGGAAACAACCATTCCAAAAACAACTCTTTTGCAATCACAATAACTCTATTCTGAAAATGAGGATTCACTGGTCGCCTACCTGAACTATTTCTACCAACACTACAACTAGCTTCTAGATCGGACTTCTGTTTCTTTGCTTTCGGCTCATCAGTGTCATCTCTGATGGTAGGAAGTTTGGTTTTTTCCATCACTGGTTCGAGGGATTTAGGGTTCTCCAGTGATTCAGGAGCGAAGGTTTGAGGGTAAGGGTTTGAGGCTTGGTGGATTGAGAAGTAACTAGGACTTATTTTTTATCATTTAGGAATCATAAAATAAATAAATAAAATGAAATAAAGTTAAACGTTCCAGATTCTAGAGGCAGACATAAGTTTAAAACAACACACTCATCGGTAGAGTTTATCGGTGATAATTCCTATTGTGAGGTCCATCGGTGAGGTTACATCGGTGAGGTTACATCAGTGAGGTTACATCAGTGAGGCTATATCGGTGAGGTTACATCAGTGAGGTTACATCGGTGATGTAGCTACCGATCAAGGATAATCATTGCCAACTCATGTCTAATGTAACTTAACCTATCGAACTCAAATTTTTGGTGAAAATGTCATCTAGTTGATGTTCAGTACCAATAAATTGAAGAGTAATATCACCCTTTTGGTAATTATCTCTCAATAAATGATTCCTTAAATCAAATTGTTTGGTCCTAGACTGAGATACATGGTTCTTTGAAATTTTTATTGCACTAGTGTTGCCACTATTGATAGAAACATGCTTAAAATCATATCCATAGTCCAAAAGAGTGTGTTTCATTCATAGAATTTGTGCACAACAACTACCAGCAACTATATACTCTGCTTCAGTAGTGGAAAAAGCTACAGAATTTGGCTTATTACTACACCAAGATACTAAGGATTTTCCCAATAAGTGACAGGTTCCATATGTACTTTTTCTATCCAACTTGCAACCAGCAAAGTCAGCATCTGAATAACTCATTAACTCAAAGTATTGTCCTTTTGGGTAAAACAAACATAAGTTTACAGTGTGTTTAAGATACATAAAAATTATTTTAACAGCACGTAAATGAGATTCTTTTGGATTAGCTTGAAATCTTGCACACATACATACACTAAACATAATATCTAGTCGACCAACAGTAAGGTAAAGTAAGCTTGCAATCATACCTCTATATTTGGTTTGATCCACTATTTTCTCAGTTTCATCTGCAACCAATTTACATACTATACTCATAGGAGTATCACTTTCCTTAATACTATCCAAACCAAAATGTTTTAAAAGATCCTTTGTATATTTACTTTGATTCAAAATAATACCATTTTCATTTTGAAAAACATGAAATCCAAGAAAATATTTAAGTTCTCCCATTAAACTCATTTCAAATTCATTTTACATACTCTTTGAAAAATCAGTACATAAAGAATGTTTAGAAGATCCAAAAATAATATCATCAACATAGATTTGAACTATTACAACATCATTAGAGATTATTTTAATAAAAATATTTGGATCAACAATCCCTTTAGTAAAACTTTTTGAAATAAGAAAATTACTAATCCTATCATACCAGGCTCTTGGAGCTTTTTTTAAACCATATAAAGATTTAGAAAGTTTGAAAACATGATTTGGAAAATGAGGATTAGTAAATCTAGGAGGTTGTTGAACAAAAACATCTTCAATTATAAAACCATTTAGAAAAGAACTTTTGACATCCATTTGATATATCTTAAAATTTAGATGAACAGCATAGGCAACTAAGATCCTAATGGCTTCTAATCTAGCTACAGGTGAAAAGTTTTCTTCATAGTATATATCTTCATCTTGACTATTTCCTTGTGAAACTAATCTATCTTTGTTTCTAACTATGTTTCTTGACTCATCAACTTTGTTTCTAAAAACCCATTTAGTGCTTATTGTTAAAGTTTCCTTTGGTCTATCAACTAATTCCCAGACATTGTTTCATTCAAATTTATTAAACTCTTCTTGCATATGCATTACCAAAAATTCATCATTGACAGAATCATTGACATTTTTAGGTGCTAGGTGTGAAATAAAATCTTGATGTTCAACCTGGTTTCTTAGAGAAGCTCTAGTCTGTGTCTGTCTATCAAGATTACTAACAAAAACATCTAAAGGATAATTCATTAGAATCCTAGTTGATCTAGTAAATGTAGGACTAGAAATTTCAGGTTGATCTATAGGTTCAGGTTCAACGGAAGCTAATTCTGGAATATGTCCAGAACTGGATATTTTTACAGCAGGTTCTTTAGATTTATCATTAATTTCCAGAATAGTCAAATATTCTTCAAGATTTTTAAGAGAGGTTTTAGGATCATGTGGATCAGTTTCATCAAACTTGATGTGAATAGATTCTTCCACACATTTTGTTCTTTTGTTATAGACTCTATAGTCTTTGCTAGTTAATGAATAACCAAGAAATATTCTTTCATCACACTTAGAAGCAAACTTGTCAAGATTATCCATTGTATTAAGAATAAAAACTTTGTAGCCAAAGACTCTAAAGTAACTAACTTTAGGTTTTTTATTATTACATAGTTCATATGGGATCTTTTTAAGAACAAGTCTAATCAAGAATCTATTAATAATATAACAAGCTATATTCACAGCTTTAGCCCAAAAGTAAATAGGTAGGTCATACTCATTAAACATGGTTCGTGAAATTTCATGAAGGGTTCTGTTTCTTATTTCTACTACACCATTCTACTGAGGTGTACTAGGAGCAGAAAAGTTGTGACTATAGCCATTGTGTTAGCAATAAGATTCAAACTCTTGATTTTTAAACTCACGACCATGATCACTTCTCAGGTTTTTAATCTTAAGTCCACTAAGGTTTTCTACAGACCTGGAGTAATTAATAAAGTAATAAAAAGCTTCAATTTTTTGAGCCAAGAAGTATACCCAAGTATATTTAGAAAATTCATCTACTATGACATAGACATAGTGCTTCCCATTTAAACTAGAAACTCTTGAAGGTCCAAACAAGTCCATGTGAACCAACTCAAGAGGTTGAAAAGTTGAAACTTATTTCTTTGATTTGAAAGAAACATTATGTTTATTTCCATTTTGAAATGGATTACAAACTTTTTCATTTGTAAATTCATGTTTGGGTAGGTCTCTAACCAAGTTCTTCCTAGTCAATTTTCTAAGTGAATGGATTTTGTAGTGTCCTAATCTTCTGTGCCAAAGCCAAGACTCATTATGAAAAGTATTTAAACAAGTAACATTTTTCTTAGCTAAAGAATTCA
This sequence comes from Viscum album, assembly GCA_963277665.1. Taxonomy (NCBI): domain Eukaryota; kingdom Viridiplantae; phylum Streptophyta; class Magnoliopsida; order Santalales; family Viscaceae; genus Viscum; species Viscum album. The sequence continues at coordinate 213,609,947 of OY728123.1, forward strand.
TATCAACAGCTTAAACATTTTCATTTCTCAAGGTAGAGAACACTAAAATATTTTTAGAATTAAAAAAAAATAAAAGAATCATTTTCAAACTTCACATTAAAGACATCATCAATTAACTAAGAAATACTTAAGAGATTGTATTTAAGTCCATCGACAAATAAAACTTTAGAAATTAAAACAGAATCAGTGTTACCAATCTGGCCTAGGCCGATGATTTTTCCTTTAGAATTATCAAAAAAGGTGACATAGCCTCCATAAACCTTTATTAAGCTCTTAAAGCATGAATAATCCCCAGACATATATCTTGAACATTTGTTGTCCAAATACCATGTCTTCTTATGGTAACTCTTTAAATAGGTCTCCTAAAAACAGATTTAGATGGAAAATGATTTTGGTACCCAGATATTATTGGGTCCAAAAAGGTTAGCAATCAAAGATTTAGGTACCCAGATTGGTCTTCTGGGTCTCATATAATTTACGAAATCAATAGATTATGAAAGATAAACTTTATTTCATCTATAAAAATATGAGTAACTAGTTGAAGCAAACGTATTTCTAAAACTTGAATAAACAGAATTTTGTCCAGATTTAGGAATAAATCAATTTTTGGTAAACTGTCTATGTCCAGGTTGGTATCCCAAACCAGTAGTGTACTTTGGTGCAACTTGTTTACCTAACATTTGAGTAAGTTTATCTTTTCTATTTGTGAACTTTTCTAATTCCTTTCTAAGTTTCTCATTAGACATTTTCAGTTCTGTATTTTCCTTTAACAGTTGAGCATTATTTTCTTTTTCTATATCAAAGGCCGATTTAACCTTGGTAGTGAGAGAATGTTGTTTCTTTAATGACTTATATTTTTCCTTTAGTTCATTACATGTTTCTTCCATCATGTTACAATATTCAAACAATTTATCCTTAGACATATCTTCAGAATCAGAATCAAATTCTGCATCATCTCTAGAATAATAGAAATTTAAAACAGGATTATCTAAGGTTACCTCATATGTTTTGGTCAGGAAACACTTGTTGGCACGATTCTTCACAGAATCAAAAATTCCAGATTCATTTGTGTTGTCTTATGAAGCACTCCAAGTTGCTTTCATGGATTTCTTGTACTTCATGTCCTTATAATCATGTTTCTTTTTGAATTTTAGTTTTGGACAGTCAACCTGGACGGGTCCTTTACTTTTGCATTCATAGCAGACTATATCATCTTCCTTATCAGATTTCTTCCAGTCCTACTTCCAATGACCTTTATTGTCATACTTACCTTTGTAATTAGATTTTCTGAAAAATTTCTTTTTCCTATAAAACTTCTTGAATCTCCTTAATATTTGATCCATCTCATCATCATTGTCAGATTGCGAATCTTCACTTCTTGAACATTCAGTAGGTACATGTATTTTCTTCTCGTCTTTGCTCTTTGAAGCAATACACTTGAAAGCTACCGATTTTCTCTTGGGTTCATAATTTTCTTCCTTATTTACCTTAAGTTCTTCATCATACATCATTAATTTACCAATAATCTCTTTAAAAGGTAGAGCTCCAATGTCACATGATTCTCTGATTGAAACAGAAGTGCCCCTCCATCGGTCTGGTAGACATCTAAAGATTCTCATGATTTGTTCCTTTGCTGGAACAGTCTTTCCAAGAGAGATCATAGTATTGACAATCTAATTGAACCTGAGATACATGTCAGATATAGTTCCATCAGTCTTTACTTTAAAATTATCATATTTAATAATATAATTATTTAATCTCATTTCTTTAACATTGGTTGTTTCTTCATGAGAAACACCCAAAGTATCCCTTATTTCATAAGCAGTTTTGGAAGCAGATATTCTATTGAATTCCTCATATCCTAAAGCACAATACAGGGAATTCATAGATTTACAATTATTATTGTAAGCAGTCTTTGTAGGTTCATCCCAAGTAGTTCATTCAGTTTTTAGAATTTTATATTGTGACTCTATAGCAGTCCAAATATCAAAACCCATACTTTCTAAATGAATTTTCATCTTTAGTTTCCACTGGGCATAGTTTGTACCATTATTGAAAGGTGTCATGTTAGTAGTAGCACCTTCTAGTCTATTTTCCATGACTAGATTTTAGAAAATAGTTTTAAAGAGATAAAATTTAGAACTAACAGAAAATTAAGATCTATAAAGATGTAACTAAAATCACAGTTGAAAAAATGAATGTTTTGAAAATTTGGGAAAACAAAAACAACCTCTGAAACCAAATTTTGGTCAGAGTGGACACTCAAGAGGGAGGTTAATTGAGTTCCAATAAAAATTTTTGTTAAAAATATTTCTCTTAAAATCCCCATATTTAAAAATAAAGTTAAACTGTAGTGAATTTATACAGAGTGTAAATGTTCTATTAGTTTCTCAAAGATTGACTAGGTCTCAGTTAATTTAATATGAAGATTAAATTAACCTTTGAAGCTAACTTACTGGGTTACAATAAGTATAAACACTTTCTAATTTAACTATGAATGTAACTTTAAAACAAATTATATTTCAAAGTAGTTAGCAGCAGAATATGAAATATATAGTACACTTATGACTTAAACTAAAATACACAGCAGATGTAACCAAGAGGTTCAGTCTCCAGCCGAGACTTAGTCCTCTCAAACAATTTATATAAATTGATCCACACCCTGGATCAGGGTAATCAACAGTGACCACACTATTCAGGTAAAAATACCTCTACCACAGTTCTATGTGGGAAAAAACACCAACTCACTGCTGTCCAAGTCTTACTCGAACTCTACCACTATGCATAGTGGGATACAAGGAGTTATAGAGCTTGAATGAGGATTTCAGAATCCTCCATCTTAGCTCAGGAGACAGTGTGTGTGTAAAATAAACAGGGTACACACATTTCTCGAAATGTAAATGAAATAATCACTAAAGTAAATGTGAATGAGTTTAGAAAAGCTTTAGTGATTGGCAGTGCAGCTCTGGACTCATTTGATTGGTCAAAAAAGCTTCTGAGTACTTCTCTGGTTTTTTTCTAAAAAACAGAGTATTGCTTTCTTCCTTGGTTCCAGGTTCAACTTATCATACTGAGTGCATGAAGTGTTTGTTGTAGATATTTGATCAAGATGTAGCTTGTGTTTTCCTCTAGAATGAGTGGCTTCATGTATTTCTAGGATTCTTGGAGTATGGATGTAATCTTTTGTGAATGCACCATGTCTGAATGCTGTTGAGCCCTTTTCTTTTTCACCCTTCATGTGCCTTCTTAGATCCTTGATTCTTGCTGTATGCACACCCCGTGTTCACTTATTTCATTCAATCTCTATGTTCACTAACTCCTTTTCAGCTAGGTCTTTATCTTCTCTTTTATAGTTTTCAGCTCCGGTAAAAAGGAATGATTAATTTTTTCATGGGTACTAGGTAAGGTTCCCTAACATGCCAATAGATATCATTAAATAACATTAACTGCATTAAAAACATCTAATGTAACCATTAACATAATAAATAAATAGCATTGAGAGTATAGATTTTGAGTAGTTGGTCAATCATTAATAGCCTTCTATTGGTAGATGTGTACGGTGAACTTTGTGTAGCAGTGACCTTCCATTAGTAGCTCTTTGAACTTGTATCGGTAGCTCTTTGCATCAGCAGCTCTTGGTATCGGTAACTCACTCTGTATTGGAAACTTTTGATATCGGTAGCTCTATATATAGGTGAATTCATTCTATCAGTAGCTTAATTCTGTATTGGTGACTTTGTATATCGGTCTCTCTTGGTCTATTGGTAGCTCCGGTCTATCAGTAGGTCTATTCTATCGGTAGCTATGTGTATTGGTGACTGTCTGTATCGGTAGATTACTTAGCTTCAGGGATTATGTGTGTCAGTATACTTATGCACATCGGTAGATCCATTCTGTATTGTCGGAAGACTTGTTCTATTCTTACCAGTGGAATTGTACATATCAGTAGCTCTGCATATCGGTGAGCTTAGCTTATCAGTGACTTTGTCTATCGGAAGACTAAGTCTATCGTTAGACTAAGTACCAGTAGCTCTGTATCAGTAGCTATATGCAGATCAGTGACTCACACTTAAGTGTTTTATGAAAATCATATAAGATTAGGTTATAATTACTTCAAAACTTATATAAACAAAGATAAACATTGATTAAAATATTTAAAGGATTATTTTAATATTATTATCATCTTGATAATAGAATATCCTGGACTGAGAGAATTAGAATATAGATAAACATTAATTGGGATTTTCAAAGTATTTGAAAGCACAATTGGGATTACCAAAACTGATGATGTCATATAGAGACCCGAAGCTTAACGTACATGGACATTACATAACTTTTGCAGAATACATAGTACATAACTAAAACACACACAAAAGGATCGTAATAGTTTAGTGTCTTTGGAAACTCGGAATATAATCTTCTAATCGTGGTGAAAGTTCTTCAATATCTCCCATAAAGATCTTCCTTTTTTTACCTAAAACCTTTATTTATATATTGGGGAAAAGAAAACATAAAAGGGTGATCTCAAATTCTCAGTAAGGGTAAAAAAAGAAATATCAATCACATCATATTCATAAGAACATAACATTTTGGAAATCTTAACCTGCAAAAGAGATCATAATTTCATAACATGGGATAAATCATAGTAGTGAAATGAAATCCCAATAATCATAACTTAAATCATGAAACTTTGTGGCATACACACATAAACATATAGAATCATTTCATGTTAGTCAAGACTCATTTACAAGACTATCTTAGTGGACAAAGTCCATTTCTGAACCGAGTTCACTCCTCGTTTCAGTCCTGTTTCACTGAACTGGTTTAACCTGTCATTCCAGCCATGTATATCTCATGAGATATAAAATCTTTACCCAGTGCATTGGAGGGAGATATAGGTCCCACCCATCTCATAATGATACCATTCTTATGTGTGCTACAAAATCATAAACCATACATCATAGCATAACCCATGTAATAAAAATGGGATTCTTAAACATCGTGACATCATAAAAAAATTCATATAAGATAAAGGAATTCGTAAAAATAATTTCATCACAACAAAATCAAATTAATTTAATAATAGGGATAGAAACAGAACCCTTTATTATCTTATATGGAAAATAATTTTGATAAAACACTTGAACTCCATTCTTGAGGAAAATATCCTTTCTACTTCAAAAACATTTTTCCTTTCTTAACATGTCATACAATTTTAAACTAAAAGAAGTTGATTAAAAATAAACTTGAAAACTTGTAAGGGAAGCTTCTTGGAAATAATTTTTTAAAAATCCATTCATGTCGTATAAGTTAAAAGAAAACATTCTTCTCGTACTTTTTTTCGGAAAAGTCAAAAAGTACCTCGTACGAAAAACGACAAAAGATTCCTTTCATATATTTTACTAAAAACTCACCGAAGGGTAAAATTTGATATAAACTATTTTAGAAGGATATAAGTATTACATATTGAGGAAACATGGATGTGGATGATAAAATACACCACAGTAAATACCAAAGTATAAACAATCTCAGATAAAAATGAGATTGTGATATTTCCCTTACCTTAGGTCAGATTTGCTTCGTAAGTGTCCGAACCTCCTGTATAATGATTTAAATAATGTCATTGAATTATTCCAGAATCATAATCATTGTTATTATATCATATATGGTTCACTTATGACTTTATATTACCCATTCTTTTGTAAATTCCATGTTAAAGAGCGTTTTGGGTAAAATCGTTTCTTTTGTCATCCGTGTTTTGACTTGTAATTATTCATTTGTTTACTTAGATCATGATTACTTAATTCCATAATATAAAACATGATTTATATATAATATATATTCATAATATACATATATATAATAAATCAGTAAATGGAAATAAATACACCGTTCATGGAGATGGTAGGTCGTACGTACGCATGAACGCTGTTTTCGTTTCATTATTGAGTTGAATGGAATTAAGTAGATGAAATACATATATACACACATAAATCCAGTATCATTAATATGTCATATATTTCATGATTAATTATTATATATTATTTATAATCATTCATGAATGGTTAATCATTGAGAATGAATCTCATCGCGTCGTGGAGACGGTATTCCGTACGTATGCACGAGCGATGATATCGTTCCCATGATCGTGAAATTTTATTGGAGTGTATGTATACTATTAAAGAATAAATATCACTTTAAAATAATCATATATATCTATTATTTACACCATTATACCCATCCATGTAAGGTGGTGGTGGAAAATAGATTACACCACGGCGTGGAGACGGTATTCCGTACGTACGCACACGCGGTGATTTTGTTTTCCGTAGGATGGATAAATGGTGAAATAGGGTTGTTTCATAATAATAATAACATATCAGTATATGAGTGATACTGATGTTATTACTTCATAATGAAAAAACCTTAGAAGAAGAAGTGGAAGAAGAAATAAAGGTGAAAGAATCGGTAACGGAAATTACCTCTTCTTTGAAGCGCCTCTTTGAGACCTCCTCTTAGGGCACTAAAATTGGTCTTTTAGGAAGACCATAACCTCTAGAATGTTTCTAGGGAAGTTTAGAAGAGAATTTTGAAGAGTTTGGCCGTGATTGAAGGCTCAAAGTGGTGTGAGGAAGAGAGGTAGGGGGTGCCCTTTTATAAGGGAAGAGAGGGGCACCTTTGGAATAACCAAAAATATTATTTTATTATAAAGCCAAATTAGGTTTTAAATAGATAAAAATTGATTTATTTAGAATCTCATGTGGGGGTGGGTCTAAATCCTCTCATCCAATAGAATTTAGACAAGTTTAGGTTCCAATTTTAACCTTATCATTTATATTTAACTTTAAGTTAGATAATTTTACTTTTATCGTGTCTTCTTGTTTTCTTACACTATATGGTTAATAAACTAACTATATAAAGACAAAAGAACCCCAAGTTGTTTATTATTTTTATATATAACCTTATATAAGTCATTTGGCAGAACCGTAGATTTTTAGGAATAAAATAACAATTAATAATATAATTTGTTTTTTAAAAACTATTTTATGACAATTTTGACACTATTTAGAAATTTATTTTTGTGAAAATCATAATAGAATTATTAGTTAAAAAAAAGTTAATTAAATCAATACTAACATTTAATATTAACCTAGAAAATTAGTGGAATTCATAAAAAGTCAAAAATTACATTTATTTGGGTATTTATAACATCAATTATGTCAATATTTCATTAATAAGATAATTAGTGCATCATCTTTGTGTCTTAAATAAATTAAATTATATAATGTCTAAAAATTACAAATAAAATACCATTATGTAGGAAATATTTTTATCCTTCTAATTAATATTTATAGTCTAATTTATCTTATGTATAACCCTATAATAAAAATTATTTTCTTATTAAACTTTGATTTTAACTATTTTAACCCTTCTTTAAATAAATTAATAATAAATGTCCTAGTCTAATCCAAGTGGGCCTAAATGGTAATATTTTATTCCTAAGGTTGTTTTTGGTCGAATTACACTTATCCAATAGAATTTGGACATGTGTTAGGGTAATAATAATATCATATTTACCCTTAATTACCCTATTTACTTTTAACCGTGGTAAAAAAAAGTAAAAAGTTACTATTCACCAAAAATTATTTTCATCTCATTGAACCACATTTTACTTACTGACATCAACCGTGTCTCTCGGATTTTTGAAATTCCACTCACAGAAGCGGTAAAATTAATTTTTATGAAAACTTCATTTTTTAACTACCACTTAGTGGTTTCACTATTCATCAAAAAATGAAAGTTTCCAGAAAAACACCAAAAATTAGGCCTAAGCTATATTTGATATTATGAATTCAAAAATGATGTCTATTTTAACAAATTAAAAAAATATCAGTTTCATTAATTAATTTAAAAATTAATTCCCATCGTCAAAAAAAATAGCATGTTCTTAAGAGATAATAACTATCAAAAGATTGACAGTTGTTTATGTCTGGTTTAAATGTGAAATTACATCCAACAACCAAAATTGTATTAAATTGTAAAAATATATTCTAAATATACTTTAATACTAATAAAATTAATAAATACTGACTATTAATTATTTCTATTAAAAAGGTTGTTTTTAATTAAAATTTAGTAATTTTCACTATTCATCAGAAAATGAAAGTTATCCGAAAAGTACCAAAATTTCACCCTAAGCTAATTTCGATATTCCGAATCCAAAAATGAAGTCCATTTTGAAAATAAAATTTACAAAATTTCAAAAAGTGGTTATTACTATTCATAACGGCTAGTTTTAATAATATTTTAATAGCATATCGTTGTTTAGTGAAACTCGGTATTGCGTACTACACACGCTATTGAGGAAGGTCGTGATTGCGTGTAATGCAAGGAAAGTCAAGGATGCATGTTGTTCAAGCTTCTTTTGGTGTAGCGTACAAAAAAAGCCATTAAAGAAATTAAAAAGAATATTTTTCATAAAATCTCGGGGTGTTACAGGTCAACAAATATATTATGAATTTTTCAACCTTTTATAAAATTATTTCATTGGTTATCAGTTTATTAGAAATGAAATTAAAAACCAATGGAAATTTAAAAATATGTTTTCTAAAAAACTATTTTTCGGAACGCAAAGTGTTTTTATCTTAAAGAATTAAATTAATCACTACTAGTAAATGTTTTTAATGGAATATATATATATATATATTCAATAAAATGTTTTAACATAAATTTAATTTTATCTATATTAATGGGATATGAATAAACCCATTTTTTTTAAAATGTAAATTTCTAAAAAAAGTTTTATTCATCGTTGTTTGTAAAATTATTTTAAAATTAATTTATTCTAATTATAAAAATTGAATCAGGAAAAATATATGTCATAATTTGAATTAGGATTATAAATTTGGTAAATATGTCCCTTTTAATTTTAGTCAATATGAATAGTAACCATAGTAATTTTTTGTCACCATAATAATTGTAATATCGGTAAAACAGGGTCAAAACAATGAAATAAGGTTTAAATATTTCTATAAAACTTAAATTTATCCTATTTGATGAGTGTAGTTTATTCTTTTCTATCTAAGTATGAAATATATGCTAACATGGTTCCATTTTCATTGATTAAAAAATTTATATTAATTTAAGAAATGAATAAATTCAAATTTTCACTCTACTGACTTTAATATCAATAAAAGTTTTACAAAAGGATAAAAATAGGATAAGTTTTTTTTATGAAATTTTATTTTAATGATAAATTAATTATTTTATCTTTTTTATTTATTTTTTTCCGTAATTGTTTACTAAATTTTGATAAAATATTTACTCAATTAATAGGAAAATAAAATAAATGATTTTAAAAATATTAAAATAATACAATTTGTGTGAATTATTATGTTTAATTAATTTTATTTATTAATATAAAATATTACTATTTTGGAAGGTTAGATTAAAATTAAATTGGTGTCTTCTTGTATTCAAAGTCAAATTAAATGAGTAGTGTCAAAAATGAAAATAATAGTATTTTATAAAAATAATGTGTTATTAAATTATTTAAGAATAATTAAAATCTTGAAATTTGAAAATATGGATATGATATGGTCTAAAATTTCTTCCCTTTCCCATATATGTTCCAATAATAAAATTCAAAAAAATTATAGACCTTTAATATTGAAAATGTAGTTACAGTGATTACAGATAAATTTTGTTAACAAAGGGGTTAATTAAAAAGATATGGTTTAAAATGACCCTAAAACCTATATAAATTTAATTTAACGAATATATTTTTTCCTTATAATATTTTTATTTGAATATTTATACATTTTTTGTCATTTTTTGTGAGAATGAATCTATTATATTTTAATATTATTTTTAATTACAAGAGTTCCCCTCCACTCAATTATAAAAGGGCACCTCTTATCTTCACCTCCTCACACCTTTGGGAATTATATCTTATCCATGCTATTCCATAACACCATAACATCTTCATTTATCACATCCTAGTGTTTTTGGTCTTTCTATAATACCTTCCCCTCAAGGATTAATGTGTAATCCAAAATTGGGCTCTCAACAAAGTGATGTAACTCTTAATCGAGTTTTTTCTATTTTATTTGATTTTTAAACTTTTCTAAATCCACGGTATCCATTCTGAAATAAAATAATTTTATTTTAAATATACTAAATTTTTATTATAACTGTGGGAGAACAATTATCCACTTTCATTCCATCTTATAAAAACTGAAAACATCACTTGTGTGTACATACAAGATACCATCTCTACATAATGGTGTAATTTGTTTTTCATCACTAATTTACATGGATAGTTATAATGATGTATTTTATGAATATATATGTTTATATTATTTTATTTTGATTTTTAGAAATGTGAATTAATATTTTCCTATGTTTTGTTCCATCCATCAAAAAATAGAAACAAGGTTAATGAGTATGTAAGGCTTATCGACTCCATGAACAATGTAATTCATTTTTCAATATACAACATTGATGAATTAATTTAAATATATATATATATATATAATTAATATATATTATATTAATATAATAATTACTATTCTATATATTATGGAACCATGATCAAATAATAATGACCTAGACTTATGAACTGAAACATGCATGAAAAACGATGAACTTATCACCGTGAACAATGATTATAAAAATGAATTTTAAATAAAAAATGATAATATGTTATAATAATATATTAAATTGTATGATATATATGATTAGGGTTATATAATAAAATTATAATAATTTTAAATTAATTTCACCTAAGTTTCAAATGCATGTGAATAAATATGAGACACGTTGTGAGGGTTTCATGTAATAATTTCTTTATTTACTAGGATTTTATATGATTATGTTTATGATGATGTAATTTTAGGATCTACCACTAAATAATATAATTAATTTTCTTATACAATGTTATTTATTAATAATAAATTTTATAATTTCATTTTCATCTCTTTATAAACTCATGTTTCTGAAAGACCATTTTAAGGAAACCCATCTTTATTTCTCTCTTTGGTCATTTTTTTAAATATTCATGTTTAAAAAAATCCCAAGAATGTTTTTAATGTTATAATTTTAATTTTTTAATTTTTTTTCAAATTAATTAATTTTTATAAAATATTTTAAATGAAATACAACAATAATTTTTTCGATGATGTACATTTAAATTTTATTGAAAATGTGAAAGGAAATAATTTTTTAATATACACCACCTGATTTTAATTTCCATCCATTATGACTACTCAAATTCTTTTTGGTGTCCATTAAATGTTACCAAATTTATTTTCAAAGAAAATTTTATCCATTATATTTTGTAAATTTTATGATTTAAATGAAGTTATTCCTAAAGGAAAATAAGATTTTCCTCAAGAAACATTTGAAGTGACCTTTTAAAGAAATTTTGTTTTATGATATTGCCCTTTAATATTAATTTTTTTTACTTGGGATATGATCAAAGGATACTATCCTTATTATTTATATGGAAATATTATTACTATCATTATGATATGTTTATGAAACCCCTTTATTTTTCATTGGTTATGCTATGATAAAATGATAAAAACATTTTGAAGCATTATTACTTTACACAAGTTATTATATATGAAGAATGATGTTTGATCTTATGGAACACATATAAATGGATTATGGTTTTGTGGTGATAATCCCTATAATTCTATATATGAACAATTCATTTGCTAAATATAGATATCTAATGAGATAAACAAGACTGGAATGGGGAGTTAATCTTGTTTAGTAATGTACTTTTTCCACTATGACTCTCTTGGGAGTGATCCATGACTAATATGATGGAATGGGGAGTGAACCCAATACACTATTTGAATCTTGGTAGTGAGCTCTAAATAATGTGGAAATTATATTCTATTTATATGTCTATTCAACAAATAAATTAATTATTCCATTTTTATCACCTCATTGCTTATGCTATTTGTTTATTTTATGATTCATTTCTTATAAACTGATAGGATTTTTACCATGAATCATGACTATGAGATATTATGTATAGGGTATGGTTTTCAAAAATTAATCTCAAGATTTAATATGCTTTAATCCGGTTATTCTTATGTGATAATTGATATTTCCCTTGTTTAGCCTTACTGAGTATCTAAACTCACATGTACTTATATTTCACTTCCATGGGATATGAAAGACATTTTTATGTATGGTATAAATAATAAGGGTGAAAGTTGTGAAAAATTAAGTGTGAGATGATGTAAATGTTATATGAAATACTTTTTATGTATCCAAGATTCGAAAGTTACATGGATTATATGATTCTAACATGGATAATTATGTTATGAAATGACTATTCATTTAATAAGTTGTAATATTTATTTATGGAATGTATGTGGCTATATATTTGGTATCACAAAAAGGTTTATCAAATCATTTTAAACAAGGATGATAAATTATCAGTGCATACCCTTAAGAGAATCCTATGTATTGAGGAATTTCCTATTTTTTGGTAATAAATAGAGTGTGAATTTCCTAAAAAGCATCCATTATAGGATACTATATGTGTAAAAGGTTATTTAATAGATACATATTGGGTTAATATCCTTGATAAGTGTTAGTCAAGTATAAATCATCCATCATTTTGTTTCATGGTAAGTGTTCCCTTACTGATTACCAGGATTGAAAATCCTAGGGGATAAGCCATTGCCAATTTACATTTATTTTATGAATAATTGTGAAGTATCTTAGAATATGATGGTAATGAATTATCCAGGTTAAACCAAAGGTTTCATAGATTGAAAAAGGTTTCATGATTTAGACATCCTATAATTTATTTTTCATTATAATGTGGTTTTAAACTTTTTTCTCACACTATTTGTTTCGATTTATTTAATGGTTCGAACCTGAAGGAACCATGTTAGTGTTGAATGTAATGAAAAATTAAATGTTTTTCCTCTGAGAAACAAAATTTTATGGGATCCGTAATGAAAAATATTTTTTTTTCTTATGAAACTTTCTCAAGCTATGAACCATGATAATCTTCTGAAGGATTAAAAGAGAGAATAATGTTCTATTGAGTCCTTCATCAGGAAACATCCACCTTCTTTTAGTGGGTATACTGATCCATTAATATCCAAGAAATGGGTTTGTACCATTGAAAATATATTTTATGTTTTATAGTTTTTAGAATATAAAAATTTTATTTTATTTTTCTATCATTTTTAAGAGGAATAAGTTAAATTGTGGACTCTTATTAAGAACATAATGAAATTAGAAGAAATTGACCCCAAAAATTTAGATGAGTTTATGAGTTTATTAAGAAATATAAGCATTCTTTGTATTCTTCATATGAAAAGGGAGAAAGAATTAATTGAGATAAAGAATAAGGATGATTAAAATTTAATTATTTATGAAGATAATTTTACAAGTCATGAATAATATTCTTCTAGAATTATATACTAACATGAAAGAAAAGTTGAAAATTTATTTAGTTGATTAAAACCATATCTTCAATGGGTGTTATTCTTAAGTCAATTTAACAATAATTTATAAATCATTCAATGTGATATAAAGGTGTAAATGTAGATTATAGTTACCCATAAATATTATTATTTTGACATGAAAAGAAACATGTGATTCAAATATGGTTTTAATAACCTTGTAGAGAAGAAGATGAGATTTCATTTTTGCTCGATGTGTGGAAGGAAACATAAAGAAAATATTATTAAGGGAACTACTAAATCTTTTATGTGTTAAATTGAAGGTATTCATGAAATAAAATAATGAAGTGATGACAAGAAGTTTTCCTATGATGTGAATAGATAGAAAGCTCCATATAATACCCCACATACTATGGTATTTCAAATCAAAGGAGTACGATAATTATGACAAATAGGGATCAAATATGATGGTTAATGAAAATTATTGACATAAAAAAATCTCTTAATACCAGAGACAAAATGAAATCTCATGTGCTCACTGCTATTTATAAGGATAAATAATTAGTGAAATGTATACATACCATCCACTCTAGAACTGATAATGTTTTATTTTATTCAATATCAGACTACTCTTTTATATTTGAATAATTTTCTAAGGGTATCACAATAATGACTCAAAAATTAGATGTTGAATTACTAGTAAATCCCCCTCTAGTATGATCATTGCATCTCATGACTATAATTATTCTTTGATTTATTGTTGTGGGAATGTTCTTCCAATAAATCTAATTATACTCCCTATGGTTTAATTTGATGAATTAGATTTATTTTCCTTAATCTAACATAAATTTCCATGTATGGGAATGTATTTTTAATATTATAGACAAACATCTGATCATCTACTAGACTGATGGTAAATATGAATATTTAATGGAAATAAAATCCATTATATGGGTATCGATTCATATTCAAATGGGTTTTTTCTATCATATGGGGAGAAAATAAATATTGAAGATATACCTATTGTGCGGGATTTTATCAATGTGTTTCATGAATAGTTTCATTATCTTCCACTAAATCATGACATTAATTTTTCAATAGAACTCATTCCTAGTGCTACACATATTTTAAAGACTCTGTATCGAATGGACCCAATTGAATTATAAGAATTGATAAAGTAACTCCCAAATAATATTGACAAGATATTTATTAGACCAAGGGAATCACCTTTGGGTAAACTAGTTATTTTTTAAAATAATAATGGATCAACGAATTTATGGATTCATTATCATGATTTTAACAATATCACAATCCAGAAAAATTATACTCTTTCATGTATTGATGACTTGATTGATTAACTTCATCAAGATAAATACTTTTCTAATATTTAATTTCATTCTATATATCATCAATTGAGGGTTAATTAGGTGGGTAGATCTAATAAAACATGAATTATAAGGTATGTAATCTATGAATTTATAGTGATGCCATTTGGTCTTACTAATTCCGGAACTATCTTCATGGATTTAATATGGAGTCTTTCGTGATTTTGTTGATCATTTTTTTCTAGTCTTTATAAATGATATTATTATATATTCAAAGATAATGGAAGAGAATTAAGATCATTTTAGTATTGTTATTAATACACTAAAGAATGAGAATCTATATTAAAAAATTACATTGTGTGATTTTTTTCTATAAATGATTCATTTTTTGTCATATAATTTCATGAGAAGGTATATTAGTGGATCCATAAAAGAAAGAATTTATTGAACGTTAGACTATAGAAACCCTAGTGATAGATATTATTATATTTCATGGTTTTTTTGGATAATATAGATTCAATTTGGATAATTTATCATGACTATATAATCCACTCACTAAGTTAACTCAGAATGGAGACAAGTTCCATTGGATATTTGAATATGGGGAATGTTTCATGGAACTGAATGGAAGCATAGTTTGTGAACTTTTTATTTACACTACCCAACATAAGAAAATATTTTTAATATATAATGATTAATCAAAGAAGATATTGGGACATTTCCTCATGTATAATGATATAGTTATAGCTAATACCTTATTTTAATTTATGGATCATGAGAAAAATTACCCAAATTTTGATTTCGAGTTTGTTGGGGTAATTTTTTCATTGTAGATATGGAGGAATTATCTTTACAGAGGAAAGTGAGATATATATACTAATAATAAAATTTTATAGAATATATTTATTTTGAAATAGTATAATATGTACAATAAAGTATGTATGGAGTTGATTAATGATTAGGACTTCTTAATACATTATCACCCTAGGAAAATGAACAAGGGGTATGATTACATTTGTTTAAAGGATCATGATGACCTATCAATGAATAGGATTAAAAAATATCTAATGTTTCTAGATTTTAAATGTATGGATCTAGAGATATTGAATTAAGGGGAGAAATATTATCTAATATCAAATGAATATCCAACCATCTATCCAAGTGATGATTAAAGCGGTGTATAAGGAAGGCATGGAGCTATAGAATAAGGTAATACATATTCCTATGTTTAACATTGATTGTGAATTAACAATATGGTTTAAGAACCATGTATGAATCTTTTCCATTATAGGATTGAATAAGGAGCTATTTAATGAAGTTCATAATTCATCACTCTTTATTCATCCAAGACTTTTAAATATGAATAATGATTTGAAAGAGGTTTTATGGTGGAAAAAATGTAAAAATATATTTCAGAGTATACATCTCATTTCTTGTTATGTTCTCATTTTATGTCCAATAGACTATATTCTAAGTGTATTTTACAACCATCACCCATATTGTAATGGAAATTGAAAAACAAAACCAAGGATTTTGTTGTTAAACTCCCCAAAAATTCTATAGTCGAAAATGCTATTTGGGATGTATTTTATTTCCTTAAAAAGTTAGAACACATAATTTCTATCATATAATATGTCCATATTTATAATATTACCAAAATATACATTAAATAAGTGATAAGGTTTTATGGAGTATAACATTATATTGTATCTTATCGAGATATGAGGTTTACCTTAATGTTCTAGAAAAGTATTTAGTAGACTCTTTGTTTATAGTTGTGTTTCAATACTTTTTATAATCCTTAGAAAGATAGTTAATTAGAGAGAACAGTTCATACCATAGAGTATATTATGAAGTATTTATCTATGTATTTAAAAGGTGTATGTCATCAACTCCTTTCTCTAATCAAGTTTTCTTAAAACAATTGTTGTCACTCATTCATTTAGATAGCTCTTTATGAATCCCTCTATGGAATGAAATATAGAACATCAAAATTATGGTATGAAGTTAATGATAAAATGATATTAGGACCTAATCTAGTTTAGGAAATTAAAATGAAATCCAGATCCATTCAACAACATATCATAGAATCACATAGTTGATAGAAAAGTTATGATAGCATTCATCAAGGGTGTCTTGAATTTAAGGTTGATGATAATGTATTCATATGATTCTTGATTGAAGAAGGTTATTAGATTCATAAATAAGGTAAATAAAATCGCTATGTATATTAGAACAGTCAATATTCTTGATCATATATGGATGGTAGCTAACACTTTGGGCATCCACCAGACCACTCTTAAGTTCATGACATGTTTCATGTATCTCTTCCAAGTAAGTACATTCCAGATCTTTTACATGTATTTAAATCATAGATTATACCACTAGAGAATGGAATTAATAATTATTAAAAATCAATATAAATACTTAACCATAAAGATAATGTTCTACAAAACCATACTATTCAACTGGTTAAAGTTCTCTAGAGGAATCAGAAATATAATGAAGCTATATGGGAACCCGAGGATGCGATGAAACAAAGACATACTTATTTTTTAAATCAAAATGACAAAATTTTAATGGATAAATTCATTATAATGGGGGTATAATGTAACACCATATTTTTTGTTGACATATTTCTCTTTTATAAAATGTAATTTCTTTAATATATTTTGATACACACAACATATAGTCTAAACATACCATGATATACTATTGAAATATTATTATTTAATGAGATAGATAACACCCAGTTGTTGGATTGGGGGGTTTGAATAGGGATAAATATATTTGCTAATTTTTTTACAAATTTATAAAATGAATTCATTGGTTATCAATTTCTTATAAATGAAAAAAATATTCAAAATAAAATATATGTTTTCTAGGAATATTTTTTTATGTATGGAATTTGTTTTTATCTTAATAAATTAAATTAATCACTATTGTGGAATATTTTTAATATAATTTATATATTATATTTTCAATCAAATGTTTTAATAATTCATCTAATGGTTTTTATATTAAAGAAATATTAACATATCTATATTTATAATTCAAATTTTATTTTTTTAAAGAAAATTTCATCTTCCCCTTCTGTGCACATATTTTAAAATTAATTTCTACCACTTATAAAATTTGAATATTGACAAATGGATCCCATATTTGGAATTAATATGATCAAATTTTATAAATATTTCTCTTTTATATTTTTTATATGAATAGTAACCATAGTAATTTCTTAATTCAATAATGGAAAAACAAGTAAAATATAGTTAAACCATTGAGATACGACTTTAAAATTTCTCTAATGTTTTAATTTATCAAATTAGATGAGTTTATTATATCAATTTACATCAAAGTATCCAATATATGGTCACTTGGTTCCAATTTTCTTTGATTATGACCATTAAATTAATTTATGAAATGAATAAATACAAATTTACAAACTCTTGAGTCTAATATCCCAAAATGTATTACATAAGGATATAAAGAGGGTAATTTTAGTCATGATTGTTTATTTTAAATATAATATATTTTTTATCATAGTGATTTATATATATTTTTTATTAATTGAATAATTACATAAAATCCTTATGCCAAGTTTAAAAAATATTTATTGAATTAATAGAAAAATATAAAAATATTTTTCATAATTTTAAATGTAAGAGAATTTGGGTCAATGATATTTTAAAAAGAAATTTATATATTAATATTAAATATTATTGTTTTGTATGTTTTTTATATTCAAATTCAATATTTTTTCTTGTTATCCTTAAAATAAAATTTAATAAATAGGGTCAAAATTGACATTATTTATAATTTATGAAAATAATAAATTATTAATTTATTTAATTAAAACAAAAAAATTTAAAGGGGGAAAGGTGGATAATATATGGTTTAAAATTTAATCCATTTTCCACATATGATAAAATTTTCACCTTATAAGTAAAATTATAATCCTTTAATATTGAAAATGTCATTACCACAGTTAAGGTTAAAATTGGTTAACTAATGGGTTACTCAAAAGTGATAAGGTTTAAAATAACACAAAAACTAATATAAATTTAATTGTTTTAAAATATTTATAAATTATTCTATTTTTATTCTAATATATAGACATTTGGTCTCATTTTTATTGATAATCACTCAATTATATTGTAATATTTTTTTTAAAAATTCTAAGAGTTCCCTCTCCTCACTTATAAAAGGGAAAATGTTCTCCTCTATTCCTCGAACCTTTAGAGAATTATGGTTTATAAAATACCTACAATAATTACTTTTAATATTCCTTATACACATCCTAAATCTTATTTTATTTTCAAAATACCATCCCTTCATGGCCTAAGTTGTAAGCTAAAAGGGGGTTCATAATGAAGTGGTGTAACTATTAACTGAGTGTTTTCAATTTTATTTCTTCCTAAAACACTTAAAAATAGTTGGTACCAATTCTAAAATAATTATTTAACTATATTAAATATATTTAATTTTTATTATAACGATGTAACAACCACTATAGACCTTCATTCCATCCTATGGAAAGCGAAAACATAAATCATGCGTGTGTATGGATTACTGTCTCCTAGTAGCGGTGTATTTGATTTTTCATCACCAAATTAAATGGGTTGTAAGAATTATGGATTTTATAAATATATTTTAATATTTATGATATTAATATTATTCTGTAAAAGATAATTATTATTTATATTTCTTTCATTCCATCCATCAAAAAATGGAAACAATGCTCATGCATACATTCAACCTACCATCTATCTGAAAGGTGTAATTTATTTTCATATATATACATTTTATGGATAAATATATATTTATATAATTAATATATATGATATTAATATCATGTTCAAAATTTTAGAGATAATTTAACCAAGATTAATTTATAAATAGAGATTTTGTTAAACCAAAACATGTATGAAAAACGAAGCAGTTATCACCAGGAACTGTGATCTTAATAATGAAATGTAAACAAATCGGTGATAAGATACTATAAGAAAACCATATATGGTATAGTATATATATTATTATGGTTCTATAAAACATGTATAATAAAACTATATTTATTATAAATAATATTCTAATGTATACAATGAATTACAATACTTGAGGTAATGTTTTAAATGTTACAATATCATTGATTGTCGAGAATGTTTATAATTAAATTATAAGTGATGTAATTTCATGATATAACTATAATTTTATTAATTATTTTTATTCTCCAATGGTAATATATTTATAGTACCAGTTTCATTTAAATTTCATCTCTTTAAGAAATCAAGAGACCAAAGGAACATTTTTAAGGAAAGAAAACTCTATTTATACTTTCGGTTGAAAATCATTTTTTAGCATCACAATTTTTTATAAAAAAATTATTTCATTAAATTATAATATCATTGTTTAATTAAATTTATATTAAGGATTTAATTTTAATAAAATTATTTATAAATAATCATCTCATTTCTATCCTAATGAGGTACTTTAAACTTTTACCCAAAATGTGAAAGGAATCTTTGTTTTGTAGGACACAAAATGAATGAAAAATCCCACCATCAGTACATCTCAAAATTTTAATGATTCTTATAAAATTTTCAAATTTATTTTTAATATAAAATGTGTTCCATAATATTATTCAAATTTTTTATATTTTAATGAATTGATTCCAAATTGAAAATGTTATTTTCCTTAAGAAATATTCCAATTGAACTTTTTATGGTTTTTTTCTTTTATAATAAATTCATTTTAATGTTACATATACTTTACTGAGGGTAATATCCCGGGATACAATATTTATTCTTTCCCTTTATGGTTTATTATGACAAAGATGAGTTCTTTTTTAAACATATTTATTTTACAAGGGTTATTCTATGATGAAAACATGTATTTTTTATGAAACTCATTACGTTTCCATGTGTTATGATATGTTATTAATGGTGTTTTATATTTTGGACCACATATTAATATATTATGATTATTTTATGGGTGGGAATGGAATTATATATCTCTATAATGAATTTTTTAAAGATTGATATCTTCTGAGATAAATAGAACTAAAATGGGGAGTGAACATAATGAAGTAAGGGACTCTGCTCATTTAGATAATCATTGGATCGAGACATTACTAATAGAATGGAATGAGGAGTAAACCCAATATACTATAATATTATTTATAGTGATCCTTGACTCAATAGTATGGTTTATGATATGCAGGGTGTGGTTTAAATGTGATAAGATCATTTTTTAAACCCTTATGCTCATGTTATACTTATGTGATCGTTGATATCTTCCCTTTTTACCCTTATTGAGAATTTGAGCTCACCCTTTCTCATGTTTCCCTTCCCCATGACATGAATCATGATTTTATGTATTATATTTATATAAAGGTTGAAATTTGTGAATAATTAAGTGGTATATAATATAGATTTTATATGAACAAGTTGTTTATGTATCCTTGATTACAAATATACTAGAAATATATGACTTTTGTGTTGATAAATATGTTATTAAATGAATATTATTATAATAAGATGTAATATTTATGTATAAAATCATGGGTCGCTATATGGATAACCTTTGGGAACGTTTAGTGTAAATATTTTCAGTCATTCATTGCTACTTTCGATTATACAGTGATATGAGTAATTATACTCATGATGTAAGGTTTGGGTAAAAAATGAAGGATATATTGAGAAAATTAACCTATTATTTTTATATTTCCTCTTAGTGGATGTTGAACATGTTTTATATCTTTTAATGAATGATACACTCCTTGTTAAAAAGGAGAACTGGGGGTGCTTGGTTTAGTGGTCATAGTGTATTATAGAGTGTGGAAGAGAAAGAGGTATGGGAGTCTTTCATGGAGGCACATGAATTGTGGGAAATTTAACTTTTATAATTAAATAATTGTTTTATAATTACTTTATAGAAATCAATGATGTGTGATAATTCATGCTCGTGGTTACACACAAAGTCTGTTGAATTAGTAGAAATGGAGTTTAGAGTAGACTGTTCATAATTCTTAATGTCATTTGGATAAAACCTGACAGCATAGAGGTGATGAGGTACTAATGAATTTAGTATTAAGGTCACCCATTTAGTTATCAACTAATGTGTTCTGAATGAAGCTCTGAGGGCTGGGCGGTAATGAATTTTATTTTTATAGAGATATCATTATGGAAAATAAAGAAATCAGAAATGGATCAGGGTACCCCAGTGTGGTTAGAATGAAATTTTTATTAATTGAAATATATGTATTTTTTTGTAGTGACTTATATGAGGTGAATAAACCCACTTAATTCATAGTTCATAAAAAATTTATATCACTTGAGGAAATATATCACATCAAAAGTGGATAATTGAACCTAGTGAACTGCATCCTGGGAAAACTATGTGTGTGAAATTAATGGCGTATTGTTTGGAAATTGGGTATGAACGGATGATCACATTTAGTCATTTCATCCATTAATGACCTTATAATGGGTTGGGAAGAATTATTTATGCATTAAAAGTTGATGGTAAGGATACTACTTTGTTGAGGATCATCTATTAGGTCTTGAGTGATTGACCCTATCATGAGAAGGGTCATGGTATTGTGTAAAAGTTACCATTTCACAATCACTATGTCATTATAGAACCGATGGGAAATGGAATGAAGTGTGAGTAGTTCCATTTTTAATTCATGATGTATGGTTTATATATGACATTGTATGGATAATTTTTGTTAATATCAGACTTCGGGGGAGGTCGACACAATTTGAGAGTGAGTCGGATCGATGGTGTGTTTGTGAATGTTTGAGAGCTTAATGGATGGTGTGAGTGGGTTTTCAACTAGTTGGGAAGATTCCTTAAATATTGGTCAATATTTTTGTATGTATTATAGATCAATTTAATTATTACTATAAGGATTAAGAATCATTATTGGTGGTTTGTGGGGCATCAGCTCTTAAGGTTGGTACCTTTATAGGAAGTTTAGTGGAAGGGATCTGACTATTGTTTTTCATATGAACCTAAATTGGGAAGGTTGGAACCAAATTGATCTCATCGTATTGAGTTTGATAGTGGTTTTTATAATGAAATTTGGGTTTTATGTAAATTTTCTATGTATTTGGTTTACATTAGTCGATGGGGACTCATTCATTCAGTTCAAAATCTAGAATGAGGTTTTTGATATCGACTGTTATCATTTTTTTGCATATAAAAAAGAATAATGTAAATAAACCACCTTATTTGTGTCATTGTAATGACGAAATCTTGTTTTGTATAAATATTCATATGGTGGAGAGAACTGTGGTGCACTAGGAAGAGTATGTTAAATTCAATATGTTGTGTTGAGTTGGATGTGTATAATGACCATGATATTGATGTTTGATGGCAATAAGTTTCCGGATTAGCTTATCATGTTCATGAATGCATCTATCCCGGTAGATCATGATGGTCATTTATTAATGAGAAAATATTTAAGGTGATGTTTTGGAAGTTTAGGTTAGAATTTAGATAAATAATTATAGATGTAATTTGAGGAAGTATTGGAGGTGTTATTCACATGCGACCACAACATCTCGAGGACTAGAAGAACCATTGTGGGGGGGATATAAACAACTTTTTTCATTACAACATATTGATTTTTTAGGGAATTTTTAATTTTTATAGTGGATGGATAGTTCAGATAACCGGTTATTGAAATGATATGTTTCGTGTTTAATCGTATTTATGAGGTGGTTTAGACTTGAAATGAATCTTGGTGGGTGACAGAGAGTGCATGTAATTAGTAGTGGAGATCCAAAGTATCTCGGGATGGTATTATCACCACTGGCTATATAGTGGGGTGGGAAGTAGCCCATATACCCAACAAAGACTCACCGGCCAATTGATGGTCCTATAATGGGTGGACAGTGGTCTAGCTAATAGCCTATGGGGTGTGTTAGGAAATCTTTGATTGAGGTTCATTTTGGTCTTTTGGCCAATGAACCCCCTTGGGTTTAAAAATCCTTTCTCATACTTTTAGGGGGTATTCAAAAGTTCTATCCTCCACTCCACCTTCCATGAATTTCCCTTAATTTAGGATGTATCTAGAAGTAAACTATTTTAAAATCTAGATGAGATCTTGTTTTATACATCAATACATTCTCCCTCTTCCTTACGAGGTGGAGGATCATTATTCCATTCATTTTCGTTGATTCTAATTGGTATATCATATATGTTTTGATCCAGTCATGTCTAAATTAGAATTTAATACTAGTATTAGTGATCATATTATTTATTGTTTGTTCTTTTGGTAGATTTATATTAGAAAACTAGATGATAATTCCAATATATCTTGGTGTAATGTTATGATAATCATGGGGATTTTGATCGGAATGGCTAGATGATTCCCCATGATGATGAATGAGTGTCTTTGAATAGAGTTTCATTGAAATTATGTCCCATGGAGTTCCTTCTAATGTTTTTAGGAGATTTTATTTGGATCAACCATGGAATCATGTAATTTAATTAGGGCTTTTAGATGTCATAGAATCAGCAGTGTTCTAAGAGTATCCCAACTTTGTTGATCAACATTGTTGCTAAGGTATGTCACCTATTTTTTTTATTTTTGATATTTCAATTTAATTATATTAAAATAGTCTTTGTTTTGTAGTTAATACATATTTTTACCATAATGATGCTGAGAGAGTATTACAGACCTTTCAGGGGTGGTTGGTCATGGTTATGGCTGAGTAGTGATATCAAGTGAGTCCTTCAGCAATTATGCCTTTCACCCATTGTTGTAATTTTTCATGTGATCTTTTAATTAATTTAAAATTATTTATAATATATTAAATTTTAATTATTGGGTTTGAGTTAGGAAATCATAGTGATTTATGGAGGTCTAATGGACTTGAAGGACTCAAACAAAGGATATGATATTTTCTTAGATGTGAGTTAGCTTCATGTTGAGGAAGGTTTCCATGTGTTCTCTTTTATATGGTAATTTTAATGGTTTATTATCATGTGATATGAGGTTATCCACATTGGGAAAATGAACCTTACTTTATGATGGAGGTATGAAATTCATGTAATTATTATTATATAATTATATGTACGTCTTAACTAATTAAATGAATCGTGCCTAATGTAATTAAACAAAGTTGCAAGGGCTATGATAAAACCTTACAAACTAGATTTATTTCATCCACCAATGGTCGATTATTTATTACTTGTGGCGTTTCTATACATCCCAATATACCTATTTTTTTCACATGTGATGTGTGTGTGTATACCGTTAGACCAATTTTGTTTGACCCAATGCATGTGTATGAGTTCCCTGTGAGGCCCATGTTCAATATTGATCACCTATGTCTGTGTGTGTATACTATTAGATTTTCTTGATATAGTTGTTGATATGTCATGTTATTTATTTATATTTCATTTAATATTTTTAAAAATAATTCATTGACTCTGGAATACCTATTGTGATATACTATTCTATTCTTTGTTATACCTTATATGTGGTTTTGTGAATAACTGGTGGAATGTCTATTTTTATATGAAATATGGGAAATAATTTCCAAATAGGTATTGTACTACCTAATATTGGGAAGTTTTAGTATTCATTTTTTTAAAGATGGGAACATCTTCCAAAATTTGGTTCATGCTTCCTGTGGCGGAGAAGCTTGTATGCTTCTATTACAAAGTTATGACTGTAGGTTGGCTATTTGGAACCTTAAAAGAGGTGTGTTAGTTAAATAATAATGGTGGTGTTGGATTTATTCTCTATAGGTGGAACATGCATTGTGCTTAAAAGTGTAAGGAGCTCTGGGGGGTGAAAAAATTCATGCGACAAAAAACTTGATATTCTTCAAATATGGTGTTGAAGTAGTTATGGTTGGGGTTCATGGTGGCTTAGAGAGTACACGAATACTCTAAATTTGGCTGTCTGTTTTTTACTTGTGCATTGGTATTTATATGTTATTCTTGCATAGTTTATGTTCTCATAGTTTAATTTATAATGATTTCATCACAATCACATATGCTAAATTTACTATTTAGGTATTGAACCATGTTAGTGGTTCCCTACTGAGTTATATTTACACCCTGCTATGGAATCCATGGCACTTAGGTACCCGAGTAGACCCCTCTTGTTATAGGTACATGTTGGGATGAAGTATTCAATTGATCATTGAGTGGTATATCTCACAACTTGTATAGGGGCCAGGTGGAAGTGTGGCTTCCACACTTATTGATACTATAACTCTATATTATATCGGTGGGAAATTAATTTATTTTATTAAGGTAGGATGGTTCAAATATTATTTTTGTACTAATTATTTAAAAATGATATATTTATGGATTTCTTGATATTATAACTCTATATTGTTACATTTTTGGTTATTTATTTTTTATTTTGCACTCTGATTAAGGGAATAGTTTCACCATGATCCACTTTAAACCCTCGATTCAAGTCGGGAACCTCAAACATATGATTAGTGTGCTAGAGGACTTGTGGAACCCTAAAATAGATATGTTTATTCAGGCTGGGGTTTTACACATACCATTTCATTTTTCATTTAATTTATTTAATAAAATGTAATCACATAAATATCTATCTCGATACATAAATCTTGATGATAGGAAATATATTCTCCAGTATAAAGAGTCCAATTATTATAATTTTTTTAAAATTTATTTAGGAATAATAGTTCTCTCATATAATTTCAAAATAAACACTATATGCTTATACATTTTCTACATGTGAGACTAATATTTTTTCTTTACAATCTTCTAAAGAAAGAGATAAACTACATGGATATAATCTGGTGAAACAATGCATGTATAGAAATGGAAACCATGAAGAACCATATTATAAATGATATTCTATTCCTACCCTTGGTAGGAATAAATTCATTAAATAGTTCTTGTTTTGCATCATGGGCAAGAGTCATCACTTCAAATACCCTCCTACGATTAGGGAAGGATGGAGTAATGAATAACAATGACAAAGGATCCTAAGAAGGTGACATAAAATTGACCTAAAAGTGATAAAATACCCCTGGATTGTTTTTTCATATGTGATAATATGCGTATTAAACTATACCAAATTACTATTAGTTTATATAGATCCATTCTGGGGGGTTTTATTATGGAACTACTAACTTGGTGTAGTTTTTCATGTTTTCAAGAGGAATTGTGATGGAAGGTGGTGGTCAGAAACTCAGCATTATAGATGGATAGTGATGGTCAATGAGAATATAAGGGGTGACTCATGGTCATGGATACTGAGAAATTATCATTGAACACATATGGAGTTTAATTTCTGGGGTGATCTATTAAATGGGTGTAGGGATTTATTTCTTACAGGATTCTCCTATGAATGAACATGACGGGCCTATCATTAATTTATTATACAGCAAGTGGGTTGAGGAATTATCTAGTAAAAAATGTTACAAAAACCATTAATTTTACATTTATAATATAGGGATTTTTTTTTCTTACAGTAATCTATGGTCTAGGAGGGTTTAAAGTGACTCCATTAGAGGGGGCTGTGATGAAATCTAATTGAGACAATGTTTGTGTGTTTTTGTTTATTCATTACTTATAAAATCCTCAATAGATAATATAAATTTTTATTATTATACATTATATTATGGTAATTTTTATTACTATTATTTTTATTATTATTACTGGTATTATTAATTATAGTGACCCATGTATATTAGACATATTATTACAAGATTTTTAGCATAAGCATACAATAAATAAAACACAACAATCATGAGGCCTAGTGTACTAATTAAAATAGGTTCATAAAATATAAAGATGAAAAAAAACAACATCTATACTTTATTCTCCAAAATGATCTCAAAAATATGATATGAAAAGTAAACACAACATCTATAATGATTATTAATGGAAAAAACATGGTTTGAAAAAATATAATATGAGTTAGAATTCATAATATGATATGATAAAATAAATTTTTTATTAATAATCATATGGATTAATAACATAAATAACATGGAATCATAAGATCATGGAAACACAAGAATTTGGAAGGAATATAAATAATGACATTTTCATAAGTCAAGGAAAACATCCAAGACAACATCACATGGGGAAATATAGTCCCATCATAGATTTGGTTTACTCTATAACCATCCATATCATCTGATGAGACAAAAAATTTACCCAAGAATCAGAGATCTATCTTGGTGCAACCATAATAACCTGTATATGCTTATGTGTGACACAAATGTAAATCAAACATAAGGAGTAAATATAAAAATTATCCATGGAAAGAAATGGGTTTCATAACCTTGTGTTCTATATAAATGAAAGGAAGTTTCATAAATATTACAAATAGAAGAATGAATTAAATATTTTGGATGTCAATATCTGAATTCTTAATAATAGGTCTAAAATTATTCATTTATTTGAAAAAAAAAATCAAGAGAACGAGTAGAGTATTTGGTATAAAAATTAACTTTCTAAAAGGTTATTTAAGGAATTGGTTTATAACATTAAATAAATAATATATATATATATTTATTTGAAAAATAGAGGTAAACCATAATGGATATACCTAAAACATTCCTTTATTTAATTAAATCATGAATGGGTATAAATAATTTTAATTATTTTCACACAAATGGATTAAGGGATATAAAAGTTCATCACAATCAGTTTTTTCTGTTAATTAAGAATTTAATAAATGAACAAAAGGAATCAATTACCCCATAAAAATAAGGAATAATAATCTAGGTATATAGGTAAGAGACATATATAAATAATTCTGAATTATTCTTTAACATGAAATCTAAATAGAAATTTAGTTCAAGAGAGAAATGTTATAACCCAAAGAAAAATGGTGGTTCAAAGAGACATGTTACCTTATAATCCATAATCATTCGGCACATGCACTTAATGTCTTGAATAATAAAATTAAGGTAATTAATTACTTATTTAAGAATTTTTTTCTGTGTATTATATTTAATAAAATTGTATTTTGCCTATTTGTTATTATTTCAATGATATATAATGTTTACTTTCACTGTTCTTAGGGTTCCCATTCCATGGTTTCAAGGTCATCCAATTGTGGATAATTATTGATGTTATTGTAAAATTGGACTAGAACTTTATATGATAAAGGATATTTTATAATTTTAATTTATATGTTAAAATGGTCCTAAATATCCTTTCATTTTATATCAAAGTGATGATTTACTTCATAAAAACGTAAACCTTTTGTGGTTAATTGATTTCTGTCATTTTACCAAAAGTCATGAACTATATAAATTTTATTATATTTAATTATTATGAAAGAATTTAAGAACAATAAATAATTTATAATAAACTAATAATAATCATATTTAACCATAATATTGTTTCTATAAAAATCCTTGATGATGATAGATAAAAACGAAATAAATTGTCCATGGAGGTGGTGAACCAACCATATTGTTAACAACTTTTTTATTTATGAAATGAAAGAATGGTGGGAATAATATGAATATTACACAATAATAAT
This sequence comes from Viscum album, assembly GCA_963277665.1. Taxonomy (NCBI): domain Eukaryota; kingdom Viridiplantae; phylum Streptophyta; class Magnoliopsida; order Santalales; family Viscaceae; genus Viscum; species Viscum album. Next base: position 213,639,220 of record OY728123.1, read on the forward strand.
AACACATTATTATATTTAGTACACAAATGATTATTTTTTATGTGGATAGATATTACATGGGGGTTTTTGATGAAGAATAAAATAAAAATAAGTCTAGTTTAGAGTTTACCTCTCCCTTTAGTTATCTCATTTTAGGATACCCCATATGGATTCTTAGAATTTTAATTAAATGAGACAAGATGAACTAAGACATGTATGAAGGGATTTTATATGTAATTGGGTAGAAATTTAGAAATCCCCACGACTTAAAATTTGTGAGGAGAAGGGGTGGCGAGGAGTTGTTTTTATAAAAGAAGAGGGCTATTTCTGAATATTATATTCATTTTTATTTTATATTGGATCAAAAAAACCAATAGTATTGATTTATATGACTATATATAGTAAATTATGCATGTGAGTTTCAACTAGTGGGTTCTTACAACATCCATGACTCTAAAATGCATATCTTTAGCACATAATATTAAATACTGCATTTTACTATATTTCACTATTCAAAACCATTCAATTATTTTATAAATTTAAAAAAATCCCTTAGCAATTTTTTGATTCATAAGTTGAAAAAAATGAAAAACAATTTATGAAACTATATTTTAAAATATGAGATAATTAATTTTTAAATAAAATCCTCATTTAGTTTAAAAATACCAATTTTAATATTATGATCATTTTTATGATCCTTTGAAAAATAACTTATGGTCTAATGAAATTGAAATATAATTATAATTAAAAATTATATTAATTTATAAACTCATTTTATTATTATATTTTTTTTCTAAATCGTTGTATTTATTATAAAAATGAAAATTAAAGATATTTGATTTAAAGAAATACGAACACTTATTTTATCATTTCTAAAACATTAATTTTCGTATCATAAATAAATATATAATATTCTCATTTTATATGATTACTAAATATTATTGTACATTTCCATATGTTTTATTACTATTATAATGATTAGGTGACTATTATTAATGGTCATATTACTATTCCAATGGTCATATCACTATTCCAATGCTTATATTACTCTTCCAATAGTCAGAATTGTAACAATAATATGGGTTATATATATTATATATATACCTCATATTTAATTTATTCTTCATTAAATTATATATATTCTCATTTTCATAATTCATATTACATTACAAAATATTTTTCTTCATTTCTACAATGTTGTTCATGGGTGTGATTATTATGGGGGATCAGGCATATCCAAATTTTCATATTATTGTTATGATATATTTTATTCCTTTTCCCATTGTAGTACCTTCAATTTTTATTTCCCTATTTACTATCCAAATGTAATGTTTGAATTAATATAATAAAATTATGTTGGTTTCAAAATGTGGTTTATGTTATTTATACAACATCACTAGATAAGAGAAAATTATAAGAAGGAAAAATACATTTATAAAATTTTGGGTTGAAATATACTTATCCAGTTAAGAAATGTATCCATTGAAATTTCCTTTTATATAATGAGGTGGATGTAAGTGTCGGTAATTTTGTTTCATGCCTTCATGAAGCTCCCATGTCACCTCCTCATGTTTATGTTTCTTCCATAGCGCTTTTACAAGGTGAGTTGTCTTGTTTCACAAACTCTAATATTTACGTAGGATACTCCTCAGAAGTGATATTATTTTCCAACTATACCCCCTATAAATCCATTACATGTGAGTGATTTAGTAGTTAAATCCTCAATATTTATATGTGGAATATTTCATGTACTTGAGAATGGTTTGGTGGGAGTGTTATTTGATAAACCATGACTCTGATGTGATCATGACTTTCAAAGTAGTTAATGTACCTGGGACTTAGCCTACCCTTCTTCAAAAATATGATGACTCGCATCCATGGAGTTATGTGAAGGAGCATTTAATATCTTACCTCAAATTACAAGTCTCATCAAGGATTTTTATCATATCTCTTTTTTCCACTCTAAACAACTTTGGTGTCCTAATGAATAGTCCTGACCTTTTATACCATTTTCTTGACCATTTCAGGTCCCAAAAACACGATTTCAGCAACATCATCCCATAATAATGGTGTTCTACATCTCTTTCCATAATGGGATTCATATGGAGTCATTTTAATGCTTGAGTGAAAGCGATTATTATATGAGAACTCAACCAGATAAAGATGTAAATCCTATATTCCTTTGAATTCCATCAAGCAGACTCCCAATATTTCTTCACATGTATTGATATTACACTTAGATATTCCATCATTTTAGGGGTGATAAGTCATACTGAAGTTTAACATAGTATTTAGAATATAATAGTTACTATTTCAAAACATCAAGTTGAATATCATATCTGAGTAAGATACAATAGATATTGGTTTTCCAAACAACCTCACCACTTCACTGATGTATATCCATGAATATTGATTGAGTGAGAATACCTCTCAAATTGAAATTTTGTGAGTAGATATTGTAAGATGATCCTCTATAACCCATATAATGTTATTTACTATAGATGTATTCATAATACCTATTTCAAAGTTTATGGTAATGTTTTCCCATTACCATATAGGAATCAGAAATTGTTTTATCATCCCATTATTATTTTACCTTTCTACCATCACTTTCTGAAATACTGGGCACTTTGATGTATATTATATGATCAATTTCTTCATATTGTCCCACCAATATCCTTCATAGTGAACTCAATACATCCTCATGATCCCAAGATGGATTGATATGGTTGAGCTATGTACATCAATCGACATATCCTGTATTATATATAGATTTGATGGTATATATAGTCTTCGCCCAAATCTTACAACTCCTTTAATAAATTTTTACCTCCATGGATTTCCTTTTTCCTATAGCTTCCACCTTTACTATATTTAAAAATAATCTCTTTAAACACACTTTATCTTATTTTGAAGGAATAGTTGAGCTATCATTTATGAAATGAATGATGATATTACTTCCTTTATGATCTCAATCTCTATCCTTTGTAAGTATATGAATCCTTCTCAATTATCATCATTGATAAGGTTTCTGGATAATTTAATCTTAAATAATCTTCCACATTATTTTATTTCCAAGGATGGTAGTGTATTACACAATCAAAATTCTTGAATAGCTGTAAACATTTTCACTAGGGTATACTATGCTATTTCTGTGTGACTATATATTTGAGGATCATATAATCCTTAAATATCACTCACTTCTACACGTAGAGACAATGAATCTAGATTTTCAATGTGAAGATTACTGAACCCAAATCCTGATAATTCATTGGATAGTTATTCTCATAAAAATTCAACAACATTGAATTGTAGTCTATCACTATGTTATTTTACTTCAATACAAAACATAATCACTAATATGGAGAATCATTATATACAAATAAGAGTTCAACACTTGTGGGTATTGTAAGTATTTGTGTTCTGATAATCCTATTTTTCAATTCATCTATTCACTCCTCACATTCACTGGTCCATAAAAACATTATTCCCTTCTGAGTTAGTATGTTTAGGGGGTTTGAAAATCATTTAAAGTTTATAAAAAATAATGGGAAATACAAAAATAGTATGTGGAAACAATGACCCTTCATTACATATGTTTTACTGGGTCTCTCCTCAATTTCTATTGTCTTATAATAGTTATAAACATCCTTTTTATAGTGATTAATTTCCCCAAAAATGATACTTATGTTTGGACCAAGATGATAGGTTAGAATATCATATTCAAGTATTGTCTTTTTTGGTCACGAATGTTTGAGAAGAAAAGAAATCGCCTCACTTTGTATAAGCAGATGATCAGATTGACCATTGTATTCAAGAAATGATATTCATAATTCATAAGAAATTCCTTTTTAGAAGGATGTAAAAAATGTTGCTGGATGATAGGGAAGTTACAATACTTTACATGGTAAATCTGATGATGATAAAGGTTATTGATCAAAAGTTAAATATCATGACATATGGGGTTCATAATGAAATAAGTGGAGTAGTTTTGGATATTTATTAATTTTGGTAGAATATTTTTGGGGTTTCCAGAGCATATTTTTAATGTGGTGTCATTTCCCAGTGTTTATCAAATTTTTGGGGTCTAAAATTAAAAGGAGGGACAACATTGTGAAATATTGATCTTCTATAAGGCCTTATTAAAATATAGAAAATTCACGAGTTTAACGATGATTGGGTTTAGGGAAGTGTAGTTTGTGAATGCGTGATGGTTTTGAAGAAACGATCCATGGTTATGAGATGTAGGGAATCACAAATAGAGGTCTATCACGAATAGTAGAGTATTGTGAACAATGATGATAATCTCCTCAATTAAAAGAAGTGTAGAATCGTGATAGTGTGATGTTTTGTTGATTATATCTATGAAAATGTCAAATATCAAAGGATAATCATGAATGCATGATGTTAGGTCCACTAGGATAGATACCCTGAGAGGGGGGGGGTGGTGAATTAGGGTATGAAAAATTCAGACAACTACCCATTTTGATCTTGTTTTGTTGTCAGAAAAAATCCTCTTCTCTCTCTCCTTCCCATTGCAGAGTATGAACGATTCTTAAAACATTTACATGACACAACAATTTTACTTGGTTCACCCTCATTGGGATACATACAAGGAGAATACACTATTGATGTGCCGATGTACCAAAATCCACTATAAGTGCACCGTTGTTTACAATTTCGAAGCGGAATCACTATCCCTCCTAGTTTACAACCATTAAAAATTTAAGAACACACTTATCTCTCAACTAAAGTGAGATCAATGCTTATTTAGAATATCCACTCATAATTTATAGACCTGTAGGTCTCTTCGTTATCTCAAATGAAATCTACATATTTAACTACTGATAGATGCTCTGTTGATGTCCAACTTTTACCCACAGATGAATCTCTCTTTGCACTAGGTGCACCAGGAAACCTTAAATCTTTCGTGTAAACCTTATTGCATCTTGCACGCAAATTTAATTCCTTGAACGCAAGATTCCACTTTTCTTGCATAACACCCTTTGCGTGTAACTTTAATCTTTAACGCAACTCAAATTTTACGTGCAACTTTCTTAACTTGCGTGCAACTCAAAATATTTCGTTCAACTACATTTTCATGAAATTCTTACGCGATTTGATGCTCGTATTTTCTCTAATTGTTGAGCCTTTTTGAATGAGTGGGGTTACCTTGTATTTATAGGCTCTCTTGACCCCTACACAGAAGATTCAACTTTTATCGTGCAAGTTCCTCTTCGAGCGTGAAAAACCCCATTTGACGTCGCATTGGGCACACAAGTTTCTTTCGCGCAACCTCCTCTTTCACACCTATTTTCAAATCATTCACTAACCTCATTAATTTTCCATTTTTTGACATTATGAACCTAAAAAATTCCCAGTGTATAAGTTTCCAAATCACCCTAGATCTTGCACGCAACTTCCTTTTCCAAAAACATTTTTCCCAATTTTTTGATTATAAGGCCCAAAAATATTGGAAAACAATGGAAAATGATGCCACCTTAGATATGATATTTTTGTAACACCACCAGATCATCCATTCCTTTTTCATCATGCTTTGTCAACATAGGTTGTCAACAATATCTACAGAACTTGAAAAATCACCATGTAAACCCCCTTTGTCAAGAAATTAGACATCATGGTCTACTCTTTCAAAAACCACAACATGGAGGACCACTTTTTCCACAAACACAGTCAACTCAAAAATGCTTCAATGATACCTAGGGGGATTTTTTCCCAATAGAGGAGAACCAAGAAGCTATTTTTGAGTGATAGGAAAAATACACTCCAAGTGGTGGAGCATCGCTAATGGGTGAGCATATAGATATCAGGTGACCCCAATTTATTCTAGATGGAATATGATCAGAGAAAATATTAATTTATCAGATTTTGGGGATGTAGAGGATCCCCACAAAGTTTGTTTTCTATGCGTACTTGAGCATCATGAAAATAATTATAATGAATTTATTGATGCCAAGGCTTTTAATTGATGGGCGCTTCGCGATGATGGGATATTCCATGTTGACTTAGTGAGATTCACGAAGGCTATTGGTTCTGCAAAGGTAGTTGGTTCCATGAAGGAAGTATTCTTTGTAAAGGTTATAAGATTCATGAGGGAGGTTCCTGAAAATCAGTTTTGGATATCTAATTTAAGTGAAGCTAAGACTCAATGAGAATCTACTTAGGTATATGAAAAGAAAGAAATCATACTGGGGTATCAGAGTGAGTATCATTACAATGTTCATGAAGTTCTTACTAGCTTCTGGGTATGAATGTGAAGAATTTTTTTAAAATATCAAATTTGAGAAAGTCGATTAAGAATCATCATGACATTGTATTGCATAATTTTGTTTTATAGGAATCATACTACCTATTAGATTGTTTTCATAGTTCTACATGAGTGTAAGGGCATTTAATACTTATTTTATTTCATATAAAGGATTTATTTCTAGTGGATATTTTTGTTATTTAATTATTTACAAACCATTCCAAATACATAGATACTCTTTTTGAGTAGAGAACCTTGTAAGTTATTATGTTCATGTGGTCGTGTGTCTGAATTGTGTTTAGTAGGGAATGAAATATTAACATGGGGGAAGTTTGTTTCATAATTAAGGAAACATAAAAGAAAATTATATCATTAATTAATCCCTCCCCCTCTCGGGGATACTTGAATCCTTACTAGGAAACATCAACACCTTCCTTTCAGATTTCACATTCACTGTACTTGCATATATAGTATCCTTTTTCAATGACTTTAGTGCAATATGATAATGTTCCTCATGCTCATCCTTTCTTATGACACATATCAAAATATCATATATAAATACTATATTTTTTTAACTTTATATCTAAATACTCTATTCATTATGTCTATAAATATATTGGGAGAATTAGAGATTCTAAAGGAAATCATAATTAACTCATAGTGTCCATACCTTGTTCCAAAGTAATTATTTAGAATATCTAATGTCTTCACCTTTAAGCTGTGGTATCTCAACCAAAGTTATACCAAAAATCAATATCGGTTCCTATATAGTTGATTTAACAAGACATATATCTATGGAAGGGGATGCATGTTCTTCCTCTTGATTCTTTTGAGATCATGATATTCAATAAAGAGGTGTATTAACCCATTATTCTTCTTGATGAAAAGGACCAAGTCACACCATGGAGAAGAAATCATGTATATAAAAACTTTTTCCAGATTCTATTTTAAATACTTCTTCAATTATTCTAATAAAATGGATTCCATTCTACAATGATTAATAGATATATGAAAAAAAATCTAGTTATAGATAAATTATGAACTCAACCACCCGATCATAATGAAGACTTGGAAACTATTCAATGAATACATCTGTATATTTCCTCTTAATTGTAATATCTTTAAGTATGATTCTCTCCTTGGTCTCAGTCATTTGAGATGTATATTCTTTCTTATAAGGAATTAATTTTCACAATTGATAAGACAATTCAAAAGGAGATTATTTCCCCCCTTACACATGTACATGATTGAAGGGGAAATAGGGATATGAAAAATGATCTCCCTATCCAGATAGTTGATGTTTTATTTATATAAGGGCTTCCAATACATCCTAAATATAGAAGTAAACTCCATTAAAGGAAATAATATTAGATTTTATAGAAGATTCAAACCACAAAAATTGACTGAGGTGTAATAATATTGTAGATATGTAATAATATCCTTATTCAATCTTCTTAATGATAACTAAACCTTTGTTTTGAGGTTGTGTTTTTTTTACTTCTAATAGTCCTGTATGATATGATAGAATGTATAAAACCAGAATAAAGAAATAAAATTCATTATTCTTGAATGAATAACCATAATACATGTAACTACATCACTATTAGGATCTAGATTAGCATTAGTGATAGAATGAACCATTCCATACACTCTAGGACTTGAAGGTTGTTTTCTTTGATTGTCTCTAAAAACTGAGGGATTTGGAAATTGGATTTCATAATTCAAGTGTTACTTATTGGTGAAAAAAAGTATCACAAGCTAGGTGTTTATCTAAACATTATTTTCTTATGTCACATCAGTGTTCTTATTCATCTCTCTTAAGTATTTATTATCATGATTCCTCTATTTTACACATTTGAAACACATTTTGGTTTCCTTGAGACTCTTTTTGGGATTCTACATACCTCGCTTTTTTACATTTTGTAAGTTCATTTTTCATTCCTCCATGGGATATATCCATTGACTTCCATAGTTTAAATTACATTTTATTCTTTTTAACTCCCACCCCATCAGAACACTGAGATTCACCAAATTCCATATATACATTAAGGGAAAAAAATCTCTTCATTTATGTTAATGTCTAAAATCACCAATGCTTTTAATAGACCCATATTTAATCCACCATGGATGTGGTACACTTTACTTTTAGTACTGATTAAAAGGTCTATAGTTCACTGTGAAACCCCTTTGATGTTTACCTAGTATGTCCCGATGCACTATTCTTACATTTTATTTAGTATGAGGAACCCACTTTACATTTTAAGTAAATTATTTCTATGAATATAATTATTGAAAACAATTTTGTCAAACCTTTATTTGTAACAAACTTGAATTCTTTAAATGAGAATTCCCTTCTTGTAATTATGTCAAATAATATAATCAAAAAATCACATTAAGATCACAATAAAAACATTATAAAATAATAATTAATGAAATAAAAGGAATTTCTAGAATTTAAGAAACATATACAAAAGGAATAGTAACTTGACCTTTCGAATAGTAACATTACCCTTATGAATAGTAAACCAGACAATTGAATAGTAACCTACCAAATGAATGTATAAATAAAATTTATCCTTATTATAAGTGAACCTATGATAAAATTATATAATTGTATAAGTAAATAAATATTTTAAAAATCATTAATTAAGTGTCAGTATTTTTGTAAGTCACAAATATTTAATTACAATTTCATGATTAATTTAATAAATTAAAAGAAAATTTAATTTCATAAAATTTATTGATAAATTGATATATTTTTCTCTTATTATTATAAGAAAATTTTATGAGACATTAATAAAGTTTTAAAAGTCTTCGAAAAAGTGTTTTAATTTTAAAATTAGTATTTTCCAAGTAAATGATGATTTTAATTAAAAATTAAATATCTCATATTTAGAAAATTATTTTCCTAAAATGGAGTTCATTTTTAAATTATACACCACATTAAATGGTAAGGGTTATTTTTTGGTATTTTTTTGAAATACTTAAATGTTTTGTGAATAATAAAATACGGTAGTTTATGGTATATATAAATTATATGTTGAATTCACTATTCCTTAATTCATAGATGATGTAAGAACCATTTTTTAGAATTCATATGATCCAATCACAATATTTGGTCTCAATAATCAACACTATTTCCTATATTGAGGAAAATAATAAACTAATGAATTAAATAATGAGAAAACACCCCTCTCCTCCACTATAAATACCAACCTCACCACCTATTTCCTAACACCTCTCAAGCCCTGATCCTTCTCCAAATTCTACTATAATATAATCCCAACCCATACCCTATGACTAGAATCCTTTTTTCTTAATAAAATACCAAAAGAAATCCCCTAAAGAGGTTCTCAAGAAGAAATAATTGAGAGGAAAACCCCTCTTCCTTTTCTTTTTTTTAAACAGTGGTCTTATGGTCAAAGAACAAAACACTAATTTTATTAGTGAAATATTTTACAGAATAAAATTACATGAGTCTGAAAGATAATATTTTTTATCTGTACCTATCATAGAGAGAAATAAATTCAGAGGGTAGATCATCTAGTTAGGTAATGTCATGGTTGACTCCAATATTAGCGAGGCCATTTGTAACCTTGTTTGATTCACGATAGGTGTGAGTGACAATATAGTTGGTATCCATGAGAAAATGCGTACAATACATCCAATGTGGAGTAAGTGGCTATGTGAGGTGTACTTTCCATTACAGTGGCTTGTACAATGTCCCTTGAATTGCTTTCAATCCTAATATTGTTCCAGCCAAGATGATTTGAAAAATAGATAGCATGAATCACACTCATTATTTAAGCTTCCAGAGAATAGGTAACACCACAACTACCATATAAGCAACCTAGAATCTACTTGTAGTGGTTTATGAAGATATCACCACAACCTGAGGGTCACAGGTTTCCTTTTGAAGCACCATCAGCATTAACTTTGATCCATCCAATAGTTAGAGCTTTCCAGAAGACATCAAAAGTACATCTAGGACGGTGGAAAATTCTTTTAACCCCATGCCATTAGAGAATTCCCATGTCGCTAACCATGTTTCTGCGAAAATCCTTTTATAATAGAGGATGATTCCCTAGTGGCAATAAGGATTATCATTTTACAAACATTTAGATTAAATGAGTAATTTTTATGAATATAGAAATTTCTATAACACCAAATAACATAGAGAAGATCAGCTATTGCTGTTATGAAGAGATTCTTGATTTTATGGGAGTCATTCATATCCACACAGTGCTGTAGTTGATAGTTTATAGAGTCATAAATTAACCATCTGCACTCAAAAAGATCAAAAACATAATTCCAAAGAGAAGTGGTCGTAGCACAAGAAGGAAACAAGTGATTAATTTCTTCCCAATGATGGTTACAAAAATAAAATTTAGAGAGGAGTTGAATCTCAAATGATTGAAGGAAAGTTTTAGTTGGGATCCGTTTGTGTGCAATATGAAAAACAAGAGTGAATCTAAAAGTCTTTAACCATAATTAATTAAATATTTTTATCCAACCCATATTATTGTTAGAGTTTTAAAAATGATGATCAAAAAATCTTTTATAGTCAATCATGTCGTTGTGATCAGGTTCCCAAATTAAAAAATCATCAGTGATGGAAAAGGGATATTTTTTAATGTCATGATTAATATTTTTTGGTAAATTATAGTTTTGAGAGACTAACATATCTTTAATGGTAATATTACAGTTTTCTAGATATTGAGTGGTGGATATAAATGAGAGGAACACCTATCCAGTTACCAAGACATAAATTTAAGGTAGAGTCCTTTCTCACCAACCATATAGAGTTATACATGATGTTAAAAAAAGGATTCCTAATGAAACGCCAGATGGATGAGCTCACATAATTTATATTTACTTTCTTTAATTTTCCTACAAACCAGTTTTTGAGGAAACGAAGGGAGGAACATTTATTATGAAGGAGATTCTAAGTGAGTTTGGCTTGTAATCCATCATTGAAAATTTTGAGATTTTTGATGCCAAGCCCACCTTTACCCAAATATTTTTAGTAGGTAAACTAAAAAATGGTTACCATCTTTCTATCAATAGTTCCCTAAATTCACACAAAGTTTATGATGGAAAAATTTATTCTATTTAAGATACCAATATGACATTTATAAACTATCATGGTATATACCATTTTAGAAACAATCGTAGACTTCAAAAGACAGATCCTGCCAACCATGGAGAGGGATTTACCTTTCCACGAGGATAGATATTGCATAATTTGGTCAAAAATGGTAGAAATATAGTTATATTAGGTGTTCCCCAAAAAATGGGAACCCCAAGATAGGTGAAGGGGAGTTACCCTTCCTTGATTCCTAATACATTGATAATGGAGGTTTTTCTATTGGAAGGAAATATATTTCCAAAAAAGATGTAGGATTTTCTCTAACTGATGGTTTGAACAGAAATATCTTCATAATATGAGAGGGAACATTTGATGTTTTTTATATTTCTCTTGTCACCTTGTAAAAATGATAATATCATCTGTATAGAAGAGATGTGTGGGGGCATTGAAATTCTTGGATGCACGAATTGGTTTAAGCATGTTTTTATCCACTAGTTGAGTGAGTAATCTACTCAAATAGTCCTTAGTAATTGATAAAGAAATGAAGGAGAGGTGGTTTCCCTATCAAACCCATTTGGAGCATTTAAAGTAACCCCTAGGAGAGACATTAACATGGATTGAGATAAAGGACGTATCAAAAAGAGTTTTAATTGTATTGGTGAAAGAGCCATTAAATCCAAAGATCCTTAGAACATTGAAAATAAATCTACAATAAATGGTATCAAAAGATTTAATAATATCAATTTTTATGGATACATCCACACGTCTACTATTTTTATTCAAAATGTTGGTGCATTCTGAAGCAAGAAAAATACAATCTTGGATGGACCTTCCTTTGACAAAACGAAATTTGTTCCAAGAAACAATTTTGTTGATGATAGATGACAATATATTTTCTAGAATCTTGATAATGATTTTTTAAAAAGAGTTGATAGGTTCAATGGGTCTGAAAATGTGAATCTCATTATCATTTTCCACTTTAGGGATTAGGGTGAGGAATTGGGATTTCATCCCATAAGAGATCATCCCATAGAAAAAAAGTCCTGATCAAACGACAAATGTCATCTTGGATCACATCCCATAATTGGTGATAAAACCCATTATTGAAACCATTAGGTCCCAAAGCACAGTCTGTATTTATGCTAAGGATTGTGTCTCTAATATCATGATCAAGCGGGTTGCTATTAAGAAAAGAGTTATCCTCCTCATTCACCATAGCTGAAATGACATTAGGTAATTGGTCTTTATTAATGTTATCCTCATTGAATAGATTTTAAAAATAAGAGACGACATGATTAGTAATACCTTCTTCAGTATCAATGAGGTTATCCCCGTCCCTTAAGAAGGAAAGAGGCCCACAAGATTTCCTGGATCATTGAAGGGAGTTGTAGAATTTAGTATTTCTATAACCATCAGTGAGCCATTTAGTTTTGAAAATATGATTTCTAATGTTATACTTGTGGTTTATCATAGAAACAAGTTTAGTGGAAATATTGATTTCATGTTGAGGGTCAGCATCCAAATTAGATATGGTAGAAATATTCTAAATTTGATATATTTCCTCTTACAAAATAAGGATTTCGTTATCCATTTGTTTAGATTTTTATGTACACCACTCCTTAAGAGCTTTCTTTAGATTTTTTTAATTTAAACATATAGAAAAAGGAACCATTTCAATTGTTCATGGAAGACTGTGAAATTTTTATAATTTTATAATAGTCAAGGTCTAAAGACCAAGCATTGTCAAATCTAAAATTAAACATAGTATTAATGATATTGAATGAGAAGTTGAACAGGATAGGATGGTGGTTAGAGTTACTTTTTATATGGGTGATGTTGGAGATATTTTCCCATTTATTAAGATCTAGAATATTAGTAAAATATATATCTAATTTTCTAGAAACCACCCTTTTGTAATGTTTTCTATACCATGTAAATTTAAAACTAGTGAGATTAACTTAAATAATATTTTTATACTCTATAGAGAATCTAAATTAACTTGAAGAAATACTGCAGTGTTAAGGACCCATTTTTTCACCTAGGGTAAGGATTACATTAATGTATCATACAAAAAACCAAGGATCATGAATTCTATTGCTAAGTTGGGAGAGTTTATACCAAATGGGCCTCCTATATTGGCATTTATTTTTAGCATATATTAAAGTAGAGTAAATATTCCATTACTCAAAGATAAAGTCACATGTAAAAAATTCTTATAAATACTAAAAATACTAACATTTTGTAAATAAGCATGAACAAAGATCGAGTGGGTTTCAACAGATGAGTATATTTTACATGATCCTAAAAAAAGTAAAACCATAATGGGAAAAATGAAAAAGACCAGATGAAAAATTGATTTTTTGTTCTCTATTGAAAAATATTCAGGATGATGAATATTGATAAACCTTTTGAAAATTGTAAAGGTTCCATGGTTTTCTATACCCTAACAATTACAGAAGAAAATATTAATTAAAACATGTTCCTGGGGTTGAAGCCCCTTTTTTCTTATTTCTAGATCTCTTATTTCTGGCTGATCTTCTAGGAGGTTTAGTCCTTTTTTGATAGTTTTTCTTCTCTTGATTTATCATAGGGAAAATAGGAAGAATGTTAGTAATACCGACACTATCTTAAATAGATTTTGGGTCACCCATTTTTGTGTTTGAAGGTGAAACCAGTTGAATATATGAATTAGTCTATTATATATCCTTCTAGATAGTCACTTCAATATTCAATATAGAGTCATTTGAACCTATAGTGTGTGTGAAATTTGTTTCATATATATTTAAAACATGCTTCTTACTATTATCAATACTATAAATTGGGTTATTGGAATTTTAGGAAATAATAATAGCAGTAGAATTTCTGTCTTGATCGGACTGATTATTAAAAAAAGACCCCTAAAAAATCATATTGTTGTTTGTATTTTAAATATCGTGAGATGCAGGGGTTTGTTTATGCACTCAACATGGGATGTTGTTCCAGCTAGTGTGTTATGTTCATCACTTAGAGTGTAATTTGGGACAAAGTAATTACATTCTTGATCAGACTCACTTGTGCAAACAGCTTCCTGAACATCCAGATTGATGTTGGTATTTTCAATATCGAGAGATGAAAGGTATGGTTTGATGCAGGAAACATGGACATTAGTGTCAATTAGTGTGTTCTAATCCTCTCTCGGTGTGATATTTGGGAGATTATCATTCATTTCACTCAAATCCCTAGTGGGTACAATGGAGTATGAGATTTACAGTTAAGCTCCTTAGGAGGAATCCCTAAAGAATCAACATCCTTCTTCAAGTTGCAATGGGAGATCAGGTGTGACTTCGAGGTCATAGTTTTAGGCTCTGTTTGGGACTATTTAAGGACCACTAGGATAATTTCTTCAATTTCCTTAATTATACCTTATTATTCAGTTTCTTTTTTCTATTCTACCACCAAATATACCAATGATTTTCCTACTTCATCCCTTATTGGATTCAAGATCCTGAATTTGATAATCCATTTTTAATTCTTCTTCCTAGAGGGTTTAGGTTTGTCTAAGGAAATACGTCTTTCCTTCTTTTTACTTTTGGTCTTGGCCCATTAAATGCCATTTGGTTGGATTTCCTACTTGTCCACCACCCTATAGTTTAGTATTGAGTGTCCTATGATTTTACAATACTCATAGAATGGAGGATTTCTCTTATATTCAATTTTCACTTTAGTCCTATAAAAATTAGAATTAAAAGAAATACTTTTATGTGATTTATATTCCTTATTAACTTCCACCAAAACTCTATATAATATCCTTATTTATCCAATTAAATTTATTTGATAAATTTTCAAAGGAGTTCCTATACAAGAAGATATATCATTTAGGATATTTGGGTTCTAGAAAAACTAGTTGAGGTTATGAAATCCAACCCAAACATGTACCATAGTGTTCTTATGAGTGTTTGGGTTAAAGGAAAAATCCAATTTAGATATGCACAATAGGCCAAGATTGATTTGAATATTACCTATTCTCCATACCCAATCTAAATCATCCAGTGAGTTAAGCAAGATATGAAAATAACCCTTACCTAGCGAAATGAGTTTCCAGTTTGAAAAACCCCAACAGTGAGAAATATGAGGTTTAAGATCTAGATATGACCACAGTTTATAACCCTTTAAATAAGAAACACGACCCATAATTGAAAACTTACACATTTGGGTCTGCTGTTGAACTGGCTCGGGATCGGCCTCTGCACATAATCCTCCATCATCCAGTTTTTTGAACATAAGAAGTTTCCACGATGTTGATTTGGGTAGATCCTATCCCTTAAAATCCTTGTGGAATGAGATACCCTTAGATTTTAAGTTCAAAAACTATTTTGAATAGCTGTCCTCAAGGGGTTTTCCCCTTTATTTTTTGTAGAACTGGAGTCGAAGGAGCGCTCCCACTGGGTGATGTGTTAATTTATCACATTCAAGGATGATGAAGTTTTCAATTTCCATCACCGCATTTAACGAAGGTAATGAAAACATTTTTTTGATGGAACCTGATTATTATATATGAGTTATATATTATGTAATTATCTATAATCATTTTGTACACATGGTATTAATTTATAAAATAAAATGAGTTTTTTGTGATCAGACACTGCCAAAATAAACCCAAATGATTAGAATTAAATATTTATCTAATGATTCATCCTCACTACATTAAACCAAATTATATATAAGACCAATTTAACCATTGAAATATCATTAATGACATATAAGTTCAATTCTATATAATTATCCCCACTTTACACGACCTTTCGTGCATGTATACAAGTAAACTAGTAATGAAAAACAAGGTAACCTATGCTCCCAAGCGATGGAATTGAATCTCTTAACCCATTAAAAGGCCATAAATAAACTAAATAAAGTTACAATAAATCAAATACATTCATAAAGGGTTATGAAATTATTAATTAATGAATATAATTTAATAATTCAGGATTTCAAGATCATGTGAACAACACCATCATACTTAAGGTAAGCACTACGAGAAATTTGAGTTGTAACCACGGTTTAGAACCATGGATATAAGCCAAAAAATGTGGCTATAGGTTGTACTACAGTTTAGTGAACCACGGATGGTATTAGAGTGGCTATATGCCTTGTCTTATATCCATGGTTTCAAACTGTGTCTAAAACACTATAACCAAGGTTTAAACCGTCGATAAAATCTTATACCCACAGTTCAAACTCTGGCTAAATCCATTTAGCCACGGTTTGAAACTGTGGTTGAAGCTCATGCCACACATTGCCTACAGCCATGGTTTGGAACCATGGCTATAGGGCTTTATCCAGGGTTCAAACAGTGGCTATAGAGATTTATCCATAGTTTGAAACTGTGGCTATATACCTTCCCATTTCATAACCCCCCCCCCCCACAAACCCCCCTACAGCATCCCACCACTCCCATTCCTAGACAGCCCCCCCCCCCCCTCTCCCCTTGGAGTAACCCCCACCCTCTTGAAGCAGTCAACCACTCCCCCTACTAGACATCCCCCACCCCTTGCAGTAGCCCCCACCCCATTTGCAGTAGCCCTCCGCCGCTTATAGCAGCCCACCACTCCCCTTCTTGGAGACCCCCACACCCCCCTTGCTGCAGCCCCCACCCCCTTGCAATAGCCTACCACTCCCCTTCCTGGACATACCCCCCCCCCCCCACTCCCTTTGCAGCATCCCCCCACCCCCTTGCAGCATCCCACCACTCCCCTTCCTAGACATCACCCCCTAGACACCCCCTAGACACCTCCTGGACACCCCTACCCCCTAGACCCCCATGGAAACCCCCTTGGACATCCCCTAAACACCCCTATCCCCCCACGGACACCCTCCACTGGACCCCCCCTCGCGGACACCCCATCCCCCTAGACACCCCCTGAACACCCCCAGACCCCCCCCCCCCCTCAGACACCCCACTAGACCCCCCTCCCCCTATACCCACCTAGACTCCCCCACTGGACCCTCCCAGGACTCCCCCCACTGGACCCTCCCTGGACTCTCCTCCCCCCACTAGACCCCACAGATGCCACCTAGACCCCCCCCCCGGGACTCCCTCTAATGGACACCCCTAAACACTAAACTTCAGTAAACTATTAAACAAAACTATAAAGTAGATGATCCTATTTTCTCAAATAAACTGACGTGATGAGAATCATATTCTAGGATAACACATTACATAATCAGGAAACTATAACAATAGATATTTGAAATACATCTTCAACTATATATCTCATATCACTACATGTTTGAAATAAAAAATACTATATAGAACATACTTTATCAAGGACTATACTCCAATGGGTAATATCCTTACTCAAATTCTAATGGCTATACACAAATTGATATTATGGGATTAAAACTATCATATAGAGGAATTAGATGATTTTTCTCCTAGTATTGGGGAGAACCATCTAGTTTACCTCCTAGAAGTATCAATTTTATTGCGTATACTCAGTGGATACCCTTAGAATGAGTGTTATTTCATACCTCAGTCCCACAAAAAGGAAAATAATGGTTCTCCCTCGAGAAAGCTCTCGCACGCACCATTAAAAATACAAACTTTTATACATTTGATACACCATCAATAGAGGTAAGATAAAATTAACGTTACTTGAGTAGTTATATAAAAATTTATAAGCCTTTCATCCACTCACCATAGATTGGGGTATCACTCACCACTACAATGGTCATTACCATATCAACCAAACATGAATTCACATCAAAATTTGGTCAAAAGGTATTCAATAATTATTAATGGTTATACCATGGGGTCTCATCACCATGGGAATTGAATACCGTAAATGATATAATCCTTAATCAAGATCAAACTCACTTTATCCTTAACCATTACATCTTAAATTTTATATTCATGTCAATCTTTGTTGCAAGTCATGGAAGCAAATAAATTGAATAAACTATGTATTTTTGTGGGCTATATGAATAGCATGCATCCCTATATTACATACCAATACGATTCATCAAAATAAAAAAATAATCAAAAAGGAAAATCCATCAAGATGAAAAAAATAGGTAAATTACTTTGACATTACTATTTGAATCGATTAAGAATTCTGCAACCAGGGAGATAAATTTTTCCTATGACTCTGCCACCATGTCAGAGTTCAAATTCAAGTTGTTTCTCAATAGTATAAAATTGCCTATCACAAATCTCATGAAAGTAATTAGAATGAAAAAAGTAACATTTTCACTGTACGCAAGACCAAACCAACTCAATAGCGATATATTAATTTTCATATTTTTTGAGATTAATATAATATGTTTGATCAGAGGCCAATTCAAGAATAAAATTGTGGTTAATTAGGTGGAAAACTACCATATCTGATGGGAGAAAAAGACAAAGTCAAAAATAAAGTAATCAGGAAATTAAGAATATATTGAAAATTAGAAGAGAAATCAAGATCCCTAGAAATGGATAAAGTGGGAGAGGAGGGGTTTACAGATGGTGAGGAGACCCCCTAGACACCCCTCCCCCCTAGACACCCCCTCCACTAGAAATCCCCCCTCCCCCTGCACCACCACACACCCTACCCCCTACCCCCCCTCACCCCCTCCTGGATAGCCACCCTCCCCCACCACCCCCTAACCCAGGCCCCTACCCCTCCTGCACCCCAGAACCCCTGGACACTGCCCCCAAACCCCTTCATCCCTCCGCCCTGCGTACCCCCTTGTACACCTCCTATAAATACCCCCTCCTGTATAGCCCCTCCCACTGAACATCCCCCCAGACCCCACCTCCCCCTACAAACCCCCTTGCACCCCCAGACAACCCCCTCCTTCCTGAACATCCCTCCAATGGGATAGCCCCCCTGGACCCCCCTAAATCCCAAAATATCCACCAAACCAGATGAGAATGGAAATATGGAACCAAATAATTAAGGTAAAAAGAAGTTTAAAAACAATATCATTCCTCTAAAAATTAACAATATTCATCACTTTTGAAAGATAAATCTTTATGAACATGAATTAATTCATGATTTCTAGTCAAACACACAAAACAACATTTAAATAAACTCTTTTTAGTAGGATAAGTGACAAATAATATGAACAATTAACATTAAAATCACCATGAAAACAATTTTTATATTACCACTATATCCTCATTAATAAATATTTCACATATTTTCAACAAAAAAATATCAAAATATAAATTTAAAAATAAAAATCATCATACATTAAAACTCAAAAATAATTAGGTTTTACCATAAGAAAGAACATTTTCAATAACCATCATAAATAGATTCAGGTCAATAACATTAGTATGAAAAGTATTCAATAGTTTAATCCCAAATACTCAACAAGCATAACATCCTAAAATCAAGAATTTCAAAAGAGTTCCAATAAGTGGTAGCATGAATGAATTGTTCTAAACAAGTAAAAACCAAATTAAGTACTCCACTATAATGATATTATGTAGTTTTCTTATTTTTAATAATCCAACCATCCTATTATATTTTTCACTCAACCTAGATATTCTTGTTGAAGTACCTTAAAATAAAAAAAATTAACATTATATTCAATCACTTATGTTCAACAAAAATAAAACGAGGTCTATGGGGAGAAATGAGTGACCATGATTCTTTAATTCAGAGGTGTTTGTTTCAATGAACTATGGTGAGAAAGGAGTGGCCATGAAAAACAATATTTCCATTGAATCATTATAACTAATTTGAATTTTGAAATATTATGGTTTATCCATAGTTACTTTTTTCGGTTTAAACTATAATTAAGTAAATAGAAGGACACTTATGGAATGGCATAAATGTTTTAATGGTCAAAAAGAGAGTTAACCAATCCAACATTAATTATTATGCCACATACAATGTCAAATCTTGAAAACAGTTCACTAACACAAATCAGAAAGTAGCTTGATTCAAAATCAAAACCAACCACGTGGGATGAGAAAATAGAAAATAGCATGTCAAGTAAACAACTGATTGTGAGGTATGATGACAGAACCATGGTTTTTGTAGATAAAATTCAGTCCCAATGTCCAAATTCTTTGACTTTAATTCATTTCAAGCCTTTAAACCTAATGAATAAAAAATAGAACACTTTAATTAATGAAAACATTCAATTTTTATATGGAGATTCATATAATATCATTATGTTACCAATAAAATACTCTGATAAATATAATTTATACAAATGAGAACACATATAATTAATGAAATCATTGAAATGTTCTTGGGTATGATGATTTTTGAACATAAAATTTAATAAAATAAGAAGGATGTTTAGAATATAGAAAAATAGTAAGAGTGTTATGGTCTAAATAGAACAAAATAATAATGAGAGAGTAATCAAGTTTAGGCAAGGTTAAAATGTTAAATCTTATTTATTTAATGATGATATTATTCTATATGTTCATTCATGTATGGATTTTATGAAAGGGGGAATTATTATAATTCATAAAAATAAATAAAAAATTAGTCCATATAGGAGGAACACTATATGTTATTTGGTGAATATCTAAAGGTTATTCATTAATGTATTCATCATTAACATATTACCCACCACCCTTGCACCCCCACCCCCCAGTTTCACCCAACTTGAACCCTCCCCACTTCCCTAAAGACCCCTTACAGACCCCCCATGCACCCCTTCCAGTTTTCCCTCCCCCACTTCCCTTCATTGCACCCTCCGACCCACTTCACCAACCCCCTTGTACACCCTACCCTAAAGACCCCTACAGACCACCACCCTACCCCCTTCATTCCACCTACACCCTCCCCATCCCCTACCCTGCAGACCCCCCTGCACACCACCCCTGCCATACAGACCACCCCTACCCCACTGCCCCTGCCCCTACCCCCTTCCCTCCTCCCCCCTCGACCCTGCTGCCCTCCCCCTCCCTTACCCTACAAAACTCCCTACATACCACCCCCTTCCCCACCCCCTTCCACCTTGCACCCAACCTGCACCCTCCCCACTACCCTACAGACTCCCTTCCCCCCTACGCCCCTTCTAGTTTCCCTCCCCCTTGCATCCCACATGTACCCTCTCCCTCCCCCTGCCCTGAACACCCCTGCATAAAACCCTGTAGACCACCCCTGACCCCTACCATCCCCCTGCCAATTCTCCCTCCCCCTTGTAGGCCCACTATCAATTTTACCTCCCCATGCAGACCCTCTGCCGACCACCCTACAGACCACCCCCTCCCCCTGCCAATTTTTCCTCCTAGTGCAGACCCCCCTTGCACCCTCCCCTGCCCCTACAGCCCCCCCTGAACCCCCTATATCACCCCACTAAATGAGAGAAACAAATTCAATTTGAAATTCTTATATCTTGAAGTTAAACATAAAAATCATGAACACAAAACATGTGGGTTCGGGTGAGAAATTATGGTTTTTACACCTATACATGCCGAGTTATGTGGTTTGAAAAACACAGTTTGTGTTTCCTAGGTACACACCATTTAATATAGCAATGAAATTCATTCGAGAATTATT
Organism: Viscum album; assembly: GCA_963277665.1. Classification (NCBI taxonomy): domain Eukaryota; kingdom Viridiplantae; phylum Streptophyta; class Magnoliopsida; order Santalales; family Viscaceae; genus Viscum; species Viscum album. The sequence goes on from OY728123.1 coordinate 213,661,046, forward strand.
ATTATAAATTGATTTAAAATAAATAAACAATACAATAAATAAGAAAAAAAGATTTATTTTTATTTGGTTCCTTTAGGGCCTATGTGCATGGAAAGAACACCTCCCAAAGGAACACATTCTATTATGCTCAAAAAATGTTACAAGTAACAAACCAATAATATGAACAATAAGAAAACTTAAATGATAAAAATATTCAATTTTCAATAACTAAAAAAGAAGAAGAGTGCTTACAATCCAAAGAGGGTTCCTCTCAAATAGTTCTAATCCCTTCATAATGTAGAAACACCTCTGGATATGATGGGTCGTAGTTCATTGGGACCTTTTGGATCAAACAGACAACAAAAATTATACTTTATGAAGGTATATCATCAACACTCCATAATGGTATCTCTAATATAATGTAGCTTATTTTCTATATGTTTTAATTTACCATGAAAAACTAAATTTTTTGTACAAATGTAAATCTTATATACTATAACAATCAACTGATATTACAAAATTGAATAAATTCAGTTTAGAAACCATACCCTTTAACCATTAAGCCTCCTTTATAGCCTCGGTCTAGAGAATATACTCATCTTATACGGTGAAAAGAGAAACCACTAATTACATATTCCATTCCCATGATGTGGTTCCTCCACAAGTAGTGAATACATATCGAGTAAGTGACTTATTAATATCCATATTACCTATGTAATCAGCATCAATATATCCAACAATTAGTTCATCTGTATTTACATTTCTAGAAAAACAAAAATATATGATAGTAGTACGTGAAACAAATCTATGTGACCATTTTAAAACTAACCAATGAAGTTTCCATGGATTTTTTGTGAATCTATTGAGAATGAAAATAGAAAAGACTATGTTCATTCTGGTGAAAATCATATAAAACATTATGCTACGAAAAAATGTTGGTATAAGGGTTCTTTGACATATATTAAGTTTCTACAGTATAAGTATGAACTTGAGTCAATGATACTTAGAAGTGTGGGGAAAATGGATCATTAATTGGATTTAAGGTGTTAAGAAAGTACATCTTTAATAAGTTAAAGACATAAGATTTTGAAAATAATATAACATTTTATTAGGTCTCTCCCTTCGATTTTCATAATAAATATCTATTTTTTCACTCCTAAATCTTGCGTCTGAAAAATTGTTTTCAATTGATACATTATAGAATTAATGAGCTTCATATTATTGCACATAACTAATATACAATCAAAATAATGTAGCAGGTAAAGAATGTATGTTTTAACCCATTCAAAGTAAAAACATGCATCCTAAAAGATCATTTTAAATTTGATATCCAACATAAAAGATTCAAATTTCTTATACCACTAACAAGACTGCATTATTAAACCATACAATGATTTATCTAAAAGAAAAACTTGGTTATTTTTAAAAACCTTTTGGTAACCATAATGTTGTTTCATGTACAATTTCCCATTAAGGTCACTATGTAAAAAGGTAGTTTTTTCATCTAATTATTCTTTGTGAAAGTCATTAAAATATAAAAAAAAGAAGTAACCAAATAGAAAAATTATTAGAAAATGGTGAAAAAATATTAACATAATCCATAACCTATCTTTAAAGGAAACTCGTTTCCACTAATATGGCCGTGAATTTTATTTTCCTTTAATTTTTTTTATATTTCTTCGACCTATTAATCCATTTATGCCCTATGTCCATGGCATTGGGAGGTCTATAAATATAAACAATGTATGGTTTTTATTCAATGTTTCCATTTCTTCGTGTATGTTAGAGATTCAGCAGTTGGAATCTCTATCATTAAATAATTTATTATAGATTATAGGATAATAATCAATGCACTCATTTTGTAATTAAACTTTAGGATCATGAGTAGGGGGCTCATCATCATCCTCTAACTCGGTTTGGGAATTAGGATCAATAGTCTCACTAAGGTTTGTATCATCACAATCATGTGTGATAGATTAGGATTTAGGAGAACACAATTCATAAAAGAAAACATCTATAATGAGAATAAACCTTTTTTTCTATGTTTTTTAACCCACAACATATATCCCTTGACACCATTTGGGTATCCCATGAAAATATACTTAAGATAACTTGGTTACAACTTATCAGTTTTAATGTGGGTGTAGGTTGGACACACAAAGAATCTTTGGTGGTTATCGAAAGGTGGTTTACCAAAGAAAAGTTCATATATGGGTTTGAAATAATTAGCATCATATGGTAACCTATTAAAAATTTATTCTATCATAGCCACAGATTCTTCCCAAAATAATTTAGGTATGCCCAAGTATAAAAGCATTCCTTAGACACAATCAAGAATTGTTTTACTCATGTTGTCAAAAATTTCATTATGTTTGGGGTCTCCCTAATAATATGATATCATTTTATGCCCACAAATTTATATAAATAAACAAGATCTATAGATAATTACTCCAAATAATTATCTATTCTCATTACTTTTATTGTATTTACAATCTATATTTCAATAATGTTTGTTTAATATTTTAAATTTTTCAAAAGAATTTTATATTTATTGCTATTTAAACCCATGATTTTATATAATAGTCATAAATAAAGGTAAAAAATAGGAAACTCCATCATGGGATGTAGTTCTAGAAGTTTTTCATAAATCAAAATTGATATAAACAAGACTTATAATAAAACTTCATATAATGGGGAAAATGTGTCACCATATGAGCGAGAAAGCGTAGAAAAATCCATACAAAAAATCATGTCGCAACATCCACATTTTTTTCTCTTCCATAATTAGATGTGTTTCACTTCATCAACAAAAAGACTTCATATTCCTCTCATACCAACCTGAAAATCAAGTAAATAAGCACTGTCCAACCCTATATCCAAGTTAATCAAATTCATATTCAACTGAGCATGATTATATGAAACAGAAATTTAAATAATTCTATCAGATATGCACTAACATGTAGTATTCAATAAGAATGTACTTAATGATTCCAAAAGGATGATCAATGTGAATCATAAAAAACACATGTGATTTCTAATTCAATAGGTAGATCAAATTAAGACCTCAAAACATGATAGAAACTAATTTTCAACTCCAATATGGAAATATAATATAACATAAAATAAAAAATACTACATTTTATGGTGAAAAGAGATATAGAACCACAAGTTAATGGAATGATATAATCATTCATTCTCCTCAAACCTACACTAATATAAAACTATTAATTTTAAAATAATAAAATAATGAACGAGTGGAACCACAAGATCATGGAAGAAATAAAATAAAAGTGAAAAATGATGAATATAATGAAGGGTGAAATTATATAATTCTATCATTAATTATATAATAATAACTTTTAACATAAATTCACCCCCTAAATAATAAATTGGAATGACCCAAGATCTCAATCCATTCACTCTCTCTTTAGTGTGTTAGGTTACGTAGTGAAAAAAAATGATATTTGATACAATGCTTTCCCCATGTTCCTCTAGTTGAATTTCAACATTCCCTAACTAATTCACTCATTATACAGCTCTTATTTTTCAGTTTCTAATGTTAGTTATTTAGTTTTCTCTATGATTTTGAAGACTCTAATTGTTTAGGAATCAATGATTTAGGTTTTAAAAAATTATTCCCACTATTGGGAATAATAAAAACTTTAAGTTATTCATGAGAGGTTTAGGTGTATCATGATTCTTATATGATATTGAGGAAGGGTAAACCTTAGTGGGAATGGGTTCCATAACCATTTGATGTTTTATATATCTAATATCAATGATGAAAATGGAAAAATTATTTTCAATATTTTTTTAAAAAATTATTCTAATAATTTATATGGAAGATATTGGATTCGATGTTGAGATGGTTGGGATTGAAATTGGTCGTGGGTTGGAACATTTTCCAGATGGTTAGGATTTATACCATGTAGTTGATTGGGTAATTTTTTATAAAACCAATCTAATTCATTATTTTCGTTATACATTTGATGAAAATTGTTTTATTCATAAATCCATTTAGTATTCAGATCATTCACCTCCATTAATAGTCTTTCTATAAGAACTACCTTGATTGATGCAATAATTGTGAAATTATCAATCACTCAAGAAGAACCTTTTATGTTAAAATATTGCACTTTGGGAGTCTAAAGTGGTGAATACTATAGGTTTCACCACTAACAATAATTTCATAGTAATAAGGAAGATCCCCTTTAATATAATATATAACAAGAATCTCATCAGGTATCTCTTTACTAGATATATTTTATGTATAAAAGTTTCCCTCCATCCAAGTATAAATGATATTTTTTCCTTGATCGACGGGGGACCTACACTTCCTAATATTATAAAATGAATACAAAGAAGCAATTGCATCATTATGTGGGAATGTTAAAATAATCTTGGAGTTCTACTCAACACTACAAATATTGAGGTTATCTATCCTCCAAATTTAAAGGCCACTGAGTAAAGATATTCTCTCCACCCAGATAGAATTACATAAACCATTAAAGGAACAATATATGATAACCATAGATCCCCTATAATCATGAAAAATCCATCCTCATAGATCCCTATTTACAGGACCCATTCACATTATGTTTTAGTCCAACATTGGGGGTATCCAATTTATCCACCACCCTAAAGGAGATCTATTAGCTGTAATCAAATCCCTAGGGAGGATCCCATTACTAGTATCCATTCTCTTTTCAATAGGAAGAAGGGATCATATTTTTTCCATGAGAGAGAACACATGAACTTGAATGAATAGATTGAGCTATTAATTCCATCACAACCCTTGTTACTTGCCTCCTAAATCACCCAACAATCCACTGAAAACACAATTACATGAAGATTAACAATATATGAATGTTTCTCAAAACATTGAAATAATGTAGACAAAAAGTCAGAAATGTATCCCCCCTAAAATTGAAATACCATAAGTTTCCTAACAAGGGCCCAAACAAAGGGGGCCCATTCTATATAAAAAAATACGGTCTAGACTAACTCAGATTTTAGCCTCTCAAAACACACACATGGTGAAGGTATTTAAATTACATTCCTATGGATAATAATTTTAGTAGGTATTCCCTTATGGAAGAACGTCCAAAAATGCATGTTCAACATAACTAAGATTTATTTCGACAAGACTTTTCTCACCCACTCATCATGCTCTTGGTTGGATATTAATAACAAGTGAAACTCCACAACATTAAATTATCCTAAGGCAATCATTAAGAATGTGCACATAACCGGTTCATCTAGAATATAAATCCTATCATAAGAAATCTTATGATCCTCATCGAGGGATGATGATATAAAGACTGTGTTTATTTTCACATTCCTAAATTAAATGCTAGGGATTTGGAATCCAGGGATGAAGTGAAAATGAACTAACAAGTTTTCTTTTTAGTAATTTATGTCACCCCACCCGCAAACCAACACACAAAGTGTGGGATCCTCTCTTTTTTTTGAATATCAGGAATGGGAATTTATTTTAGGATATCTATTTCAATTTCTGGGTATTATAGATTTTAATCCCCATGGTCAACCGTACCTAGAAACTTTTCTAAGTGTGGGATCAAACCTATATAGGGTACCAATAAAATCAACACTAGATAAATATATATTATTAATTGATCAGTCACATGTATGATGAGGATCCCGGGAGGTGGGGTGGTCGCGTCAAAGGTGGAGGATCCCAGGATGTGGGGTGGCCACATCAAAACTATTCCGGAGCCACGTCAGAACAGTTCCAGAGTCGCGTTGGAGAAGGAGGGTCGCAGGGTGGTGGGGTGGTTGCGTAGGAGAATTCAGGAGAGGAGGATCATGGGGGTGGGGTGGGGGGGGGGGGAGGTGGCCGCATCGGTACCATTTCAATCCTTCTCGATAAGAAATCCCAATTTAAAGGAACTTCTCGAGTTATTTCCCCATTTCAAGTGTGATCCATATTCTATTTCAAGACACCATTTTGTTTTAAATCACTCATTTTATTATAAAAATTCTTTGGGTTCAATTTTGGTTTTATATAAAATAATATGCCTTTACCTCTTTAAATTCTCTTTAATATTTTCCTTAAACCGCACTAAAATGTTTTATTTCTAAAGTTTCTTAAACAGCATTTTTACATGTATTTACATGAATATGACATCAATTTTCCATATATATGCCTAATTTACTATATAAATGTTCACGTTTTATTTAAATGCTTTCCTTCAATGACACCTTTGTAATATTCCCTTATTTTATGAATTTTTGGCAAGATTATGACACCCAATTCTAACCATGGGTGACCATTACGTTTATATTTGATTCCATATGAATGATTCATCATGTGGGACACATATTCATGAACATTTTATTATGGGTGTTCCCATATAGCACTAAAACTCATTGGGTAATGGTTAGTTGCATGAGACGTCATGTGCAACAGTCTTTGTGGTTATACTTAACTCATGCTCCATGTGCAATGGTCTTGGTGGTTAACCTTGACTCATGATCCTTTATGTACAAGGTTCCTTGACTCGTGATTATTTCATGTTTTATGTTGTTTACACATTTCTTATGATACCATGATTACAAATGTTATGCTTCCTTATGTTTATACATACCTTTTATGTCAACATATTATGCCTACCAATTGATGTTCTAGGATTCATTCTTATTTTTATTCCCTTATGGGGATTTTTATCTCATCACTTTGTTCATGTTATTCTGTGGTTATCATATGCATATGTAAGAGCTTAAAAGAAGTTAGGATTTCATAATGGATGATATATAATTAGGTGTTTTATTTAGTCCCATGTTTTCAGTTTCTATACCTACTATTCCAAAGACACTATAATTTACGATCATTGGCTTGGAATTTGATTGGTAACTTTGTTTAAAATCATGTAATATAATGTGAAGAGGATCAATTTTTTATAGTTGTTATCAAAGAAAGGTCTAGTATTTTTGGAGATTAGGAATATATAACTTTATTAAGAACCTTATGGATAAGACTATGTCTAAGAAAGAATCCCTAAATTTTGTTAGCTATAGAGTAAGGGGTTTCTAAATAAAATACATTCATGTATGAATTCTATTTGTGGATGTAGTTTTGGCACAGATGTACCCATGAGTACGAACTCTAAAAAGGTATTCCAGGCTTAGCTTGGGGTAACCTGGTACATGAAAACGGGCTTTATTGCACACCTAGTTTGACACTTCTAGGGGATATGCTTTGGTAAATTCATAATCACATTACGAACCATTGTTAAGTGAACAAAAAATCCTACAAGATTATATGTTTGGAAATAAACCTTGGATATCCTAGATTGACACCCAAGAATCACATGTTAGGATATCATTTTCTTTTAGAATTTATAATTTTATGGTCAATGTTTCTTTTTACATGCTTATTAGATATGTATTTAATCCCCCTAATCTCCCTTTAGTTTTCTTATTTAGTGGTGAGAAATAAAATAACACGTTCCAACAATTAATGTGATAAAAAATTTGATGATTTTCATAATTATACTCCAAAATATCAAGAATGAGTTCTCAAAACATTGTGAATGTACTTTCTTATTTGGATCATGTTATGAAAAATAACATTAATCCTGCGTAATTCCCTCTTTATCCAAGGAAAGAGAATGTTCTTGCCGAATTGTTCATACAACAAAGTCCTCCCATATTTAGTGGATCTTCTGATCCCATCCTCATAGAATAATAGATTAAATCCAACGAAAATATATTATCTATCATCCAGTTCTCCAAAAAAGATAAAGTTTTCCTAATGGTGTATAATTTTCATAGGGAAGCTGTTCACTGATGGAAACTGATCAAAAATACTAAGTCCAAGGAGAAAATTGATTCCCTGGATTGGGTGGAATTCAAGAAAATGTTTTTCAATAAATATTTTCCCTAAAACCTATATCTCAATATGGAAAGAGAGTTCCTTGGACTTAATCATAAGGAATATTAGCCTTTCAAGTCATATAAATAAAACCTTAAAAGGCTTGAAATATATGCCTCCATCATTGTCATGAACACAGAAAGAAATGTGGATCACTTCTTAAGAGAACTAAATATGAGTCTATGAAAATCATTGGTGATTTGAGACTTTGGAAGTTACGAGTATATTTTATATGATTCCCTTAATGATTAAATGGAGATCATAGACTCTTAATGGTCTTGTGGTCTTGGTGAAAAAAATTATAAAATGGAGTCTAATATGGGGGATCAAAAAATAAATACAATGGTAGAAATAATAAAGAATACCCCCATGTCAGAATTGTGTGAAAAAGAATCGTGTGACTGTTTAAAGGGAACCAGGAAATGCTTTAAATTTGGAAGAATGGGGAATCTGGAAAATAAATTCCTATGTGACATGAAGAACTCCACTAATTTGGAAGAATAAAGGATGGTTCAGATCTACACTCTTCCTATAGTGCAGTGTGTCAACTGTAAGGATTATGGGCATTTTGAAAACTAATTCCCTAAGCCCAGGATTATTGGAGGCAATCAATAAAAAACTACAAGGAAACAAATAATGGAATATGCTATATTTACTACTATGATGGAGCCAAAAAAACGATTTTGTGACAGGTACACTAGTTATTCATTCAGTAATAGTTAACATCCTATTTTATTATGGTTTTTCACATTCTTTCATATCATGAACGTTTAGTAGAACTATTCTAACACCACCTCAAAATATGGATGTTGACTTATCTGTGAGAATAAAAAATCAGGAAATTATTGCATCCAAATTATATAACTCCACCCTAGTTAATTTTTGTGGACTAATCCTCCCAGAAAATCTCATCATATTTTAGTAGAGTCGAATGATATATTGGTAATGGATTGGATATATTTATACAAATCCAACATTAACTATCAAGAAATTGTTATCAATATTTACATCCCAAAGCATATTTCAATTCTATAAAAGTTTAAGGAGGGGATTTAATCTATTTTAGAGTTATTGTCCCATGTGTGGATATTAAAACCTTATAAGAAAGTATATATAACTCAAATGTTTGAGACAAAGGAGAGATTCATGCTAAAAAATATTCCCATTGCAAGGGACTACATTGATGCATTCCAGGAAGTGGTTTATTGTCATCTTCCTGAATGAGAGATTATGTTCTATATTGAACTTTTTCCTGGATCTCTTCCTATATCAATGAAACCTTATATAATATACCCCAAAGAGTTAGAAGAGTTGATGAAGTACTGACATGAGAATTTTGAAAAGGGTTTTATATGTCTGAGTGATTCACCATGGGGTGCACCGATCCTCTTTATCTAGAAAAAAGATGGATCAATGAAACTATGAATTAATTATCACGATCTCATTTAAATCACTATAAAGAATAGGTATCCCTTTCCATAGATAGATGAATTCTTTGATCCTATGTGTGGGGCCAGTTGATTCTCTAAGGTGGACCTTTGGTTAGGATATCACCAATTAAAGCTGCGGAAGGAAGATATTCCCAAGACAACCCTTCAAACAAGTTGTGGAAAATATGAGTTTATAGTGATACCCTTTAGACTCACCAATGGTCCATAAATTATCATGGATTTGATGAATAGAGTTTTTAAAGATTAACTCGATTAATTTTTTCCAATATTTATCGATGATATTCAGATATAATTCATGACAAAGGAGGGACATGAAGAGCATTTGAATACTATGATAAATATTTTTTGAAGGGAGAAAATATATGAAAATTATAGTAAATATGAATTATAGATGGAGGAAGTATCATTCCTGGGGAACATTATCAATAGGAAAGGAATATCTATAAACCTTTCTAGGAAAATGTCAATTAAAGGGTGGCCCAAGCCAGCATCTATAATGGTGATACATAGTTTCCATGGCCTATTTGGGTATTACTGATGATTTTTGAATAACATATCATTATTTTAAAACCCAATAACCAAGATGAAATCAAAGTGGGTGATGTTTTTCTACACTCAAGAATGTGGGGAGATCTTTGAGGATCTCAAAAAAAGGCTTATCACTACGCTAGTACTCACACACCCGATAAGTGGAGAACTATTTATGCTATAAAAAGATGAATAAAAGTGCATATTAGGATATGTAATGATGAAAAATGATAAATTTATAGCTTAAAACTCAAGTTATTTGAAAATTATTGAGTACAACTATCCCACTCTTGATTTGGAGTTGGCAACTGTGATCTTTGGGTTGGAAATATGGTAGCATTATCACTATGGGGAGAAGTGTGAGTTATATAATGATCACAAGAGTCTAAAATATATATTCAGATACAATGATCTTAATATGTTCTAGAAATGATGGTATGGTATCAATAAGGATTATGAATTCTCAATCCACTACCATCCTGCTAAGGCAAATAAGGGGGTAGATGCTCTATGTATGAAGGATCCTGCATATTTATCAATGATGAGAGTTGATAAGATCTAATATTCTTAGACATAAAAAATATGGACATTGGAAATATTAAGGATGTATAATCATTAATCCTTTCTAAAATTATCACTCAACCATCCCTTAGGGGGAAAATAAAGGATTCTTAGTTAAATGATGTGGAAATTTAGAAAATGGTGGAAGCTATCTGAAATGGGAAATCCAATGTATAAAATATCGATGAGGATGAAGTAATAATATTTGGTTCACGATTATGTGTACCATATAATCTCGAGATAAAAAATTAACTTTTGAATTAATCACATAGATTGAATTTCTCTATTCACCCAGGGAGCACAAAGATATATCATCATCTATGAGTGAACTATTGGTGGGAAAATATGAAGAAGGATAATTTTTAATATACATTAAAGTACCTAGAATGTTAGAAAGTGAAGGATAAAAGGACAAATTCTAAAGGGTTGATGAAATTATTACCCATTCCAACATGGAAATGGGAAAAAATCACCATGGACTTTGTTACTGTATTTCAAAAGACATCCAAAGGGAACAATTCCATATGGGTTATTATCGATCATCTTACAAAGACAGCTCACATTATCACAATTATAGGGGACTTATCATTTTATCAACTTGTACAGATATATATCAATGAGTTTGTAAGGATTCCTGGAGTACCACTATCGATTATATCTTATCGATATCTGATATTCACCTTAAATTTATGGAAATGTCCAACATTCTCCAAGAACTGAGATAAAATTTAGAGTGACCGATCATCCTCAAATAGACAGCCAATAAGAGTGAACTATTCTGACACTAAAAGATTTTATAAGAGCATGTTATATAGACATCAAAGGAGGATGGGACCAACATCTACCTCTAGTTGAGTTCTCTTAAAACAATAGTTTCCACACAAGCATCTAAATGGATCCATTTGAATCCCTTTTTAGTAAAAGGTGTAGAACACTGACATGCTAGGATGAAGTTGGTTATCCTAAGCTAATAGGACCAATAATTGTATACAAAATGTTGGAAAATGTCATAGCTATTCAATAGCACATCGAGGTATCCCAAAGTCAACAAAAGAGTTATATAGAAAATCATCGATGAGACCTTGAGTTTATGGTTGGAGACATGGAATTCCTCTATATATCTACATGGGATAGGATCATGAGATTTGGGAAGAAAGGAATTATAAGTCCTAGTTACATCAGCACATTCAAGATCCTTGATCATGCCAGAGTTTTGGCCTATCAACTAGAACTTCCACCTATAACATATTATGCACACAATTTATTTAATGAATCCCTCTTGAGGAAGTACATACGAGATTCATCACATGTACTGAATTCATAGGTGGTACAGTTAGAGAATTATCTCTACAATGAGGATCATCCATTAGAGATCTTGGATCATAGAGATAAAGTTATACAGAACAAGGCTATAAATTTGGTCAATGTACTATGGGGGAACCATATATACGAAGAGGCAACATTGGAACCAGAGGAAGTGATGAAGGAAAATTATCCACACCTATTTTCATCTTAGAATGTAAAATGAAATTTCAAGGGTGAAATTTCCTAATGGGGGAAGAATGTAACAAACCTGAATTCTATCAATGGAAATTCTCTTATTATAATTATAAAATATAGTATAATCACAAAAAATAAAATTAAGAACACAATACAAACTTTATAAATCAAGAATTAATGAAATAAAAGTAATTTCTATAAGTTCAATAACATATACCAAAGGAATAGTAACATGAACTTTAGAATAGTAATAGGAAATTTAGAATAGTAACATGGACCTTATAAATAGTATACCAGAAAACTGAATAGTAACCTCACTAATGAAATTATAAATAAAATTTATCTATCTGTTAAGTGAAAATGTGATATAATTATATCATAGTATGAGTAAATAAATATTTTAATTTTTTTAAATTAGGTGTTGGTATTTTTATAATTCATAAATATGTAATTACAATTTTTTGATTAATTTATTAAATAAAAAAATATTTATTTTCATAAAATGTATTAATTAATTATTATTTTTTTCTTATGATTATAATATATTTTTATGAGACCTTAATTATGTTTCTAGAGTGTTGGAAAATAAGTTTTAATTTTAAAATTTATATTTACCAAGTAAAAGATACTTTAATTAAAAATTAAATTTTCCATATTTAGAAAATTATTTTCATAAAATGGTGTTCATTTTTGAATTCTACACATCTAATAATGGTTATAGTGATTTGTTTTAGTTTTATTAAATATTTTAATTTTTGGTGAATAGTAAAATATGATAGTTTATGGTATATATACATTATTAGTTAAATACAATATTACCTGAGTCATGGACGATGTAAGAACTGTTAGTTTTAAAACACATGATCTAATTACTATATTTGGTTTCAAGAATCAACCCTATTTATTTTCTTGAGAAAAATAATAATCTAAGGAATTAAATAATTAGAAAAAACCTTTCTCCTCGACTATAAATACCACCCCTAATCACCTATTCTCCTCACACCTATAAAGCCTTGAGACCTATCCAAATTATGCACAAAAATCCTCACAATCACCTCCCACATGACCATAAGATTTTGTCTGAACAAAATACCAAAACCAATCACCTATGTAGGTTCTCAAGAAGAAGGAATCAAGGGGTAAACCAACTTCTTTTTCTTTTAATTTTGTTTCAACTGCCTTTCATTTCTTTTTTATATCCTCGCCTCCCCTATTCAAAATGGTATGATAACTCCAGTACCTTACATTAACATAATTTTTTATGCTAATGTAATATTTCATCATCATATATCTTTCCTCCTCCTTTTATACTAAAAATGATAACATTGTTCGTGATGTGTTAATTTATCACATTCAAGGATGACAGATTTTTCCATTTCCATTACCTTTTTTAGGGATGGTCATGAAAATATTTTTATGGTTGAACTGGGTTATAATATATGTATTATATATTATGAAATGTTCTTCAATCATTATTTACACGTTATATTAATTTCAAAAACAAAACAATTTCATTGTGATCAAAAACTGAAAAAACCCCAAACGATTATCATTAACTATTTATCTAATGATTCATCCTCATGCCATAAAATAAAATGATATATAAGAAAGATTTAAAATCTTGATTATCATTAAAGACATATAATTTCAATTTTGGATAATTACCCCCACTTATCAAGACCATTTGTACATGTATACAAGTAAACCGATCATGAAAACCAAGGAAAAAACGCTTCCAAACAATGAAATTGAATCTCTTAACCCATAAGAAAGGCCATAAATGAAATTAATAAAGTTATAATAAATCAAATACATGTATAAATGGTTATTTAATTATTAATTAATTAATTTAATTTAATTATCTATGATGTTAAGATCATGTGGATAATACCATCGAACTTTAGGTAAGAGATTCCACCCAAACATCCATTATTACTTCAGGTTATTCCTTCTCAATTTATTGAAATTAAATTAAATTTTATTTTTATTTAAATAATATAAATGTTTTTTATATATTAAAAAAGAATATATCAATATTCGTTCATCCTTATTTTTTATGGATATGCATTTTTTAAAAGGTTCCCTACTCAATTCTTCCCGATAACTAAGCCCGATTTAAGGGAACTTCCCGAATTCTTAACCATTTTCATGTGCACTCCATCATTTTTTTTAATTCACCATTATTTTTATAAATTCACTCAATTTATTATTAAAACATTATTTCTTCACTTATGGGTTTATATAAAATATAATTCCCTTTTTCTCATTAAATTCTCTTTAATATTTTCCTTTAACCACATTGAAATGTTTTATTTCTAAAGTTTCTTAAATTCCATTTTTACATGTATTAACTTCATATTTCCATAACTTATCATGATCTATTACTAATTTCCCTTATGAATTTTCATGTATGATTCAAAAACATTAATTCATGTACTATTTTGTGACGATCCCTTAGGTTATGACCGAATGACCCGAAGGCCTTCATTTTTTTTTGATAATCAACCTTTCAAGGTGTAAGGTAAAACCCTTACAAGTCCCTAATGCTTAATGAAAATTACATGACCCGTATGTCTTAGAAGGAATAACCCATACAAGACAACTTGAAACTGCTCCTCCCCATCATATGTCTTGATATCAACACTCCACCTTCACAGAGTTGGTTGGCTAGCTGTTTTGTGTAGAGCTTCACAAGCCCGATACTGATGGTAATGTCATACCCTCTTGTTCTTCAAATTCTAGTTAACTCTGCTATGGTGAATGCACCTACCCTGAATTCTCATATGGATCCTTTTCTCTTGTAGTCTGACTTTTACATCTTCATATTCATGTGGCTCGAAGAGTTTGGGGTGGCCCAAAGGCCTTGAGGTGGCCCAAAGGACTTGAGAGACAACTGGTCCAAAGGCCTTGGGTGGCCAAAAAGCTTTGTTGGACCTGAGGAGAAAACCGGGGGCCTAGAGGCCCAGATGGATGAATAGTTCTGACTGATATAGTACCAAACAGTTCTTGCTACAATACTGCTACAGTAACCCATAAATATGTCTCCACTTGGATTTGATCTCGGGTCTCTTAGATGCATTTACCGAGTCCTCACCAACTGGGACAAGGCTCATGTTCCCCTTACATTATGTATTTGACATGATTGTGATACCCAACAATTACAATGGGTAACCCTTATGTTTATGATTAATTACTTATGTATTATTCATCCTGTGGAACACATATTCATGAATAGGTTATGATGGGTTCACCCATATAGTGCTCCAATTCATTGGGTAATATTTAGTCACATGAGACGTCATGGAAAATAGTCTTTATGGTTACCCATGACTCGTTCTCCATGTGAAACAATCTTGGTAGTTAACCTTGACTCATGATCCTTCATGTTCAATGATACTTGACTCATACTTATCTCATGTATTATGTTTTTTCCAAATATCCTATGATACCATGATTACATAGTTTATGATTCCTTATCTATATCCATTCCTTTTATTTAATCTTATTATGTGTACTAACCCATGTTCTATGCTTTATTCTTATGTTCATTACCTTACTGGTATTTTTAGTTCATCCCTTTGTTCATGTTTTCCCCAGGTTATCCTATGCATATGTAAGGTCCCAAAGGAAGTTAGGAGCTCATAACGAATGATAAATAAATAAATTTTTTATTTAGTCCCATGTTTTTAGTTTATGTATCTAGTATTAAAAATAAACCATACATTATCATCCTTGGATTTTAAATTTATAGTTAATTATGTTTAAAATCTTGTAATATTATTTGAAAAGGATAGGGTTTCTATATTCCTAATCTATGGAATCAATTTCCTCTTTTTGGTTTGTGTTCTTAATCATTTCCCACCATTTATTAGATCCTCCCTATATGAGACTAACAGCGAATTAAAATCTATTTTATTCTAATAATTATAAGATAATGAATACCATTCCAATGGATTTAATCCATTTTTCAATGATGTGTGGATTCAAAGACTCACTAAAGGTAGGAGGCCTTTCATATGAAGTACTCAACCACAACTTTCTCATTCTTAGGGGAATGAGAGTGTACCTCATGATTAAATTAATTATTCATATCATGAGTTAACTAAGCTAGAAATTCCATGAAGTTATAAAATCCCCCTCCCACAAGGTTAGGTGTCTCATTAGTGTATTCATAATATTTCCTATCATGATGATTTCTAGAAGAGTTCTTATTATTTCGTGTAAGTCAATAAATTAAAAAGGGTTGAGAATAATCAAACATAGAAGTATATAAAATGTGAAACTATGAACATATAATGAATGAATTCTAATTGACATGTAATCCATAGTATATGAGTGTTTATGTTTTAATCTAGGATTTTCAATGTAATGTTTCTAATTAGTATTTATATCATAAAAATCTATTCATGTCCTTCATAATGGTTCAAAAAATAGTTTTTGGTTTTGCCAATGAATATATCCCGAGAATGTAAAACTATGTGGGAATCATGACCTCTTTGTTTTGAATTACTAGAAAATCAAGTTAATGCCTGATAGTCCATTTTAGGGTTATTACCACTACGTAAAAAAGTTTCAGAGCCATGTTCACTTGTATTATCCAAAAAGGTATGTAATTTCATAGAAATCACCCATTCTATAGTTCACCGAAATTTCTAGCTTTTTTACTATAATTAAACATATCCCAATGGTTGAAACTAAATTATTCTAGTCCTAATTATAAAAAATAACTACATATAGATCTGATACCAACTATAGTGAACCATGTAATATATATAAATTATTACATTATTTTTAACATAAGAATCCAATAATCACAAACCGATGATCGTGAGGCCAAGTGTATTTGGAAAACTTGGTTCACAATTAAGAAAAAGTAGAACCCAAAATCACTATTTTATTCTCTGTAATGAGATCCTAAATACATTTGATCTCATAAAACCACATAGGATAACTTTGAGAATATAGAAAATAAAGGGGTGTGCTATAAATCCTTGTAAGGGAATAAACAAGGTAATAAAGCATATAATATGAGTCACAAGGAATAACATGATATCGTAAAATAAATGGCCCATGAATAATCATACCAAGGAATAACATAAAGAACATGTAATCATCATATAATGTAAAAGTAATAATATAAAAAATAACATAATAATTATTCAATGAAAACCTCCAATACCCCATCACATTACGGAAGGAGTCTCGTCATAGGTTTATCTTGATCCCTAATGGCATTCAAATCATATCAACAGACACAGAAATTACTCAAAGAATTGGAGTTCTATCTAGTTGAACCTATTATAAAATATAAAAGCTAATGGGTTCAAAAAATATAAATAAAATGTATGGCATAAACATTAGAATTACTTCTAGAATGAAATGGGTTGCATGATCTTGTCTCGTATAACAATCAAAAGACGTTTCATAAAGATTCCCCATAGAGGAAGGATGTAATATTTTGTATGTTCATATCATAATTCATAAAAACTGGTCACAAAATATTCTATTTATTTTTAAAAAACATCAAGATAAAGTTTATATAATTGGGTATAGAAATAAACTTTCAAAACGGTGGTTTAAAGAATCAGATTAAGACTTTGAAGAAAGAACAAATATAGAATTTTCATGAATAAATAAAGATAAATAAGAATATTTATACAAAATATCTTTTTTAGTTAAATAATTAACTTGAATAAGAATTTTAAATGAGGGTTATATAAAAGGATTATGGTATATAAAAGTTCCCCTTAATCATGTATGATTTTAAAGAAGGTATTTGAGAAATGAACTTATGACATGTATTACCTCATAAAAGAAAGGGAAAATAATTTTCGTATATAGTTAGGAGAAATATATACTAAATTTTGAAATAAATCCATAAAATTTAATAGGGTGAGAAATTTATTTAGTGAGAGAAAGGTTATAACCTAAAGAAAAATGGAGGTTTAGGGAGATCCATTACTACATGTTCTAGAATCATTTCATGATTTCACTTAATGTCTTGAATAATAAAATGAATGTCATTAATTAATTATTTCAAAACATTTTAGATTTTTTTTTGATTTAAAATAAATTTATAATATTCATTTATTACCATTTATATGATATATAATATTTACTTTTGTTGTTATGGGGGTGTTCATTTGATGGTTCCATGGTCGGATCACTTGTGGATAATTATTTATTTTCTTATAAAACAGAGCTACAAATCATTATGTAAACTAAAATGATAGTAATTTCATTCCAAAAGCTCAAATGGATCCAAATATTAATTTTTAGTCTAACATATGTATGTTTAACTTAGTAAAAACGTTAATGGTATGTGGTTGATTCATTTAGGCCATTTTAACGACCACCATGAAAAAGATTCATTTTATTTAATTAAAATATTATTAAAGAATTAAAAAAACGTGGAATAATTTATAATATACATATTATAATCATATTTAAACATAATATTGTTTCTATAACCATCCTTAATGGTGAGTGAAAAAATGAAGCATGTTCTTCACGGAGGTGACAAACTAACCATATTGTGAACAACGTTTTTTTAGAAACAAAATACTAGTTGGTATAAGATAGATATTACACCATAATAATAACATATAAATATATTTAGGATATTTCATGACATGTCCCCTAGATCCCATGCCGTGAATACCCTAATCCTGTCTCCCATATGCTAGGGTTAGGCAACTAGCACCGAGTATTCATATCCCACAAGTGGGAGTAATTTTCCCAAATACATGTACACACACTCCTATATCCATGAAAAAGTGATGAAACCAAAAACATTGAGCATACATGCATGTATACTACTAAGAATACCCACACTGAG
Organism: Viscum album; assembly: GCA_963277665.1. Classification (NCBI taxonomy): domain Eukaryota; kingdom Viridiplantae; phylum Streptophyta; class Magnoliopsida; order Santalales; family Viscaceae; genus Viscum; species Viscum album. Next base: position 213,679,797 of record OY728123.1, read on the forward strand.
TAAACAATAAAAACTGAAAGTAAAGGGTTCCAGTATACAAGCCAAACAAAAGAAAAGTACAAGCACCTAGAATCCATCTGTCAAAAAATCTACCATAGGGGTAGGTACATAATTTGATGGAAGTCACTGAAGTGCACCTCTCCTTTAGAGACTCCCTCTAAGTATCACCTATGTCCAGCCCACCAAGGCTCCCATCAAAGCTATCAGTCTTTAGAATAACACATGACACATGTGGGTGAAGCCCATTCAGGGATGAGTAAAACAATACTTATTAGGGACCCCAAACCACAATGGTATACCACAAAAAAATAAAAAAATTAGACTACCAAGAGGTACATGAAGTGTATCCTCTAAGAATCATAGTCAAGAAAGTCACTATAGTCTTCTCACACCAGTATATGTATATTTCTTAAATATATAAAGAAATTAAAGGCACATTCAAATCCATGGAGACACACTCCAAGTCTACATAGGAGACACACTACTCATAGGTCTAGGAGAAACTCCCTTTAGGTGAAATATACACACTCTTTAAGAGACACACTACAAATAGCTCAAAACCATCCACTGGATTCCACCCATAGAAAGTTCATTCTAGAAGCACCCACTCCTTGAGCCAAAAGGTTCATAGGTTGAACTCCACAAAAACTCCCATAGAGTATTTCAAAAGGACCACCTCATCGCGAGGGTCCCGACACTACAAACGACATATCAAATGGACATAAGGTTAGAAATTTGAGGTCCTTTTAGTGAAAAGGGGTTAGTTGGGTTCGGGTCTGGACCGACCTGACCTGACGGGTCGACCCGACCTGACCTGCCTACTCCAACCCATCCCACTCAAGCAGTCTGGTTTGGTCAACCTAGACTTGGCCACAACCACATTCCCACCAAGTTAATGCAGCCGACTACCTTGTTCAATGTGGTCGGCCCTCATGTGACCCGCCCTACCGGCAGTCCTGGTCATCACCCATAGTCATGCACCATGGGCCCCTTCAACTAGGGCAGTCCTGTTGGACAATACCCATCACCACTGCCCTACCAGCAAGTCATACCACTATGCGATGCTATTGGTAGGCACTACTCTATGGAATGATCATCAACTCTAGTGCCCGGTTTTTCGAAATGGGGACACCCTTGCGATCCTCAGGTCGCTGTATTCACTATCACAGGCTCCAAAACATCTTTTTGGCACTTTGGGGGTAAATCTGTGTTCAAAACCTCCCACAAATTCCCAAGGTGAACATGTGGGTCCGTATGTGTAGAACTCCAGAAGGGGGTAGGAGAAAACACCAAGAACACCCAATGAATGTATGTCAGCCTTGTTCATTTCAGCCTTCATTTGTCCTGTTGGAAAAGGGGGACATAATAAGAAGGATAATCACAAATGTTTAATCTCTTTAAATCCAGCTATCTAAGCATCCTGTAAGAATGATCAAACTATAGATCAACATATTTGTGGTCTCTCTACATTCTTCATTGAAAACAACAATGGGGAATGAATTCAAAAGACAATCCCTACCTAGGTTTGGATCACTCTCTGAAACAGATCGATCATTGTGTCATCATCATTGGAGATATCCTTTGAAGGGGATGTATTTTTTTCATTGGTGAACCATTGTTCTCTCTCTTCAAGTATCATTTTTTCAGAGCATCTAGGTATTTTCTCACATATTTTGAGTCTAATCCCATTTCCATATCAAGCTATTAAATGAAGAAAATGCATTTCAATGTTGTTACATAAATGTGTTCCAATGTTGTCATGATGTTTCATTTATAAAATAAAATGGGATACCCCTTTGTGGCATCGCAGCATAACTGCATCGTTGCGAAATGTAAAAAATAAATAAAATAGACTTTGCAAGTTTATTTTATTCTCCATTAAAACATACAAATATCATCTTTAATAGTCGATCCGTGTAGGTCGATATTAGGCCCTAGTTAAGTAAAAAACCACATTATAAACTCAATTATGGTCTTATATTTCTAATTCGAGTCACAGTTCATTATTTATTAGGATTTTAAAATAAAATAATTTTATTTAATAATTTTATATATGGTTACATCCTTTTCGGGTTTTCTCACTAAAGACCTACAATGACTAATGTTAAGTCATTCCATGGGTAAACCTATCATTATGAATGAAATAGATACCTCATTTTTTTGATTTAGGAAACCGATTAGATGCTATTCTTCTTTTTCAAGAAAACCACTTATGTGTGCTATAAAAAAAATAACAGTTTTAGTCTAACCGTTTCGGGGACACCTGACCTCAAAATCACACATCGTCTTAGTACATAGTCTCAGAATTTTTTCAATTAATTTATACAAACAAACTAGAGAAAATATTAGTCATTAAATTCCCCACAAATTAGGTATTTACATCCTTGAAATTCAAAATAAGGTCTACTCAACAAAAAAATAGGGGTACCAAGCATGAATATCAGCCTCCCACTCCCAAGTGTTGTGCTGGAGATTCCCATGCAGAAACCGAACACTCAATATAGAAATCAACCACACATGAATAATATGATACTATTTATCCACTATCTCCTCTGGGCACTCCATAAACATCTTAAAATCATCAATGTCTGCTCGAACAAGCTGATAACCTGTGATAGATCATGCACATACCTCCTCAATTGTGACATGTGAAATAAATCATGAACCCGATGCATCTGTGGGGGTAGATCTAGGTAGTACTCTAGCTTTCCAACATTCCTTTGATTCTGAAGTGGTCCAATGTATCTCAAAGATAACTGGTACCCCGAACAAATCATCTAAATCCCCATCAAGGGGATATTAGAATGAAAACATGGTCTCCCTCCTCTAACTTGAAGGGCCTTTGTATCTTATCCGTATATGACTTCTGGCACCTCTATGAAGTTCTCATCTACACCTGGATGATCTAAACCTTCTCGATGGTAGCCCATAGAAACTATAGACCCATGAGGACTGACTCCCTTGGGTCCGTCCAACATTGTGGTGACCAGAATGGTCTCCCATATAGGGCATCATACGATGCCATAATAATGGTGGAGTGGTAGATATTGTTGTGTGAAAACTCCACCAGAGGTTGTTGATCCTCTCAACTGTGGCCAAAGTCTAGTATGCAATCACATAGAATTCCCTTTAGAACCTAGATAATCCTCTCCATCTGGCCATCCATCTAGGGATGAAATTTATTACTAAATTACAACTGATTCTCGAATGCCTCTTATAGTCCCTTTCATATATGGGCTGTTAAATGAGAATCACATTCTGAAATGATCGTTAAGGGTAGTCTTTGGATTTTAACTATCTCCTACACATAGAGGTGTCCCAAGATCTATATGGACCTTTTCTATCTGATAGGTAGGAAGTGGTATGATATGGTGAGTCGTTCAACAACCACCCATACGGTATCATGTCCCCTGGACGTGCATGGTAAACCCATCACAATGTCCATCGATATGAAATCCCACTTCCATTATGTCACCTTGAGTTGTTGAGTGAAGCTTTATAGAACCTCGTGATTTGCCTTCACTTACTAGCAATTGAGGCACTAAGAAAAAAACTCTTCCACTACCTTCTTAATCTCCGAACACGAGTACTGACATTGGAGGTCATGGTACATCTTTTCCACACCCGGATGTACTACTAAAGGGGATGTGTGGAACTCCCTTAGTACCTTCTCCCATAGCACCATTGGTACAACGGTGCAACCTTTAAAAAGGAAGATGTTCCCCTCACCTATCAAATATCCATTAGTGGCATACCCTATTGAATGCTAAACACTTCGAACCACACAGCCAATAACCCCTAAATATTCCTCCCTGACTCGCTGTAACAGTGGATGGGTGACAACCATCGACTGAAGATAAGCTACACCATCATCATCCAAAAAGGATATCTGCATCATGGATAACTTATCTAATAGCTCACTCAAAAACTGAAAAATGGATCTCCTGTTGAGTGAGTCTGCCACCATGTTCCCATTTCCTAGAGTATAGACAATCTCAAAGTCATAATCCTGGAGGAACTCTAGACACCTCCTCTGTCTAAAGTTCAAATCATTCTAGTATAAGATATTAATGATACTTTTCTGGTCGGAGTACATGGTAAATGGATAACCTATAGAGTAGTGTCTCCAAATATTCAAAGAAAATAACATTGCTACTATCCAAGATCATGAGTTGCGTAGTTCTGATCAGGTTGTCTCAACTGTCACAAACTGTGGGAAATCACCACTTTCCACTACATCAGGACACAACCCAGTTAGGCCCTTGATAAATTGTAGAACACTACATACCCAATACCCTCCTCTGGTGGTCTCAATATGGGCTCTCTCTTCAGCCTCATCCTCAACTCTTTAAAACATTGTTGGCACATCTCCATCCACACGAAGGGATATCCCTTCCATGTCAAATATGTCAAGGGTGATGCTACCCTATAAAAGTTAGCAGAAACCCTATGATAGTACCCACCCAGACCCAATAAAATCCTCACCTAGGTCACACTCTTGGATGGATTCCAAACAATAACCTCTATTGTCTTTTCTAGATCCACTGTAACTTCAGCCTCTAAAATGACATGTCCCATAAAATGGAACTTCCAAAATTAGAATTGAAACTTCAAGAGCTTACCATAAATATGGTACTCTCCGAGTGTATCCAAGGACATACTCATGTGTATTGTTTTCTCCCCCTCAGATGATGAGTACACCAAGATGTTGTCAATGAAGACCATGATGAACTGGTCTAGTTAAGGCTTGAATATCGAGTTCATGAGTCTCATGAACACCACTGGGGAATTGGTCATGCCAAACAGCCTTAACAAGTAATCATAGTGGCCATATTGACATCTGAAGGCTATCTTCGGTACATCCTCATCCCATACACAAAGTTGATGATAGCCATACCATAGGTTTATCTTTAAGAACCACCTCACTCCCTTTAGCTGATCAAAGAGGTCATCAATTCTTAGTAGTGGATATTAATTCTTCACATTCAACTAGTTCATGAGTCAAAATTCCACACATAGACTCAAATTTCCATATTCCTTCTTGGAAAACAAAACTGGGGCCACCTAGGGTGAAACACTAGGCCTCACAAAGGCCTTCCTCTATAAATCTGGAAGTAGTACCCTCAACTCACGAAGCTTCGTGAGATCCATCTGATATGCAGGTGTATATGTCAGTGTTGTACCGATCTATAGATCAATGTAGTAGAATACCTCTACGAGCGGAGTTAATCGAGGTAAATCCTTGGGAAATAAGTCCTCATACTCCTCCACCACTATATGAAACCGAGGAATATCTCATATACTATGCTGATGGTGAGGTTAGAAAACTGGTGAGTAATCGGTTGCACCCTCCTTTGAGAAATTCAATCTTGCGCTTCATGTGTTTCCTTTTCACTGTTAAAGGAAAAAATTTCCCATTTCCATGGAAACACCACACTCTATGCCTAAAATAATGAATTTGAGAATGAAATATAGATAACAAGTCCATACCTAGAGTGACGTTGTAAGTCCTCGATGCCACTACTAGGTGATCCAAACAGAATGTATTCCCCCCCCCCTAGTGCAAGATTATATTAACAGAACCTGTGTGTGATTATAGAATCCCATCCCACATGAGTCTCTAAGAGTAAGAATCGAGCCAATGGCTCCACCAGAATATCCATGCTCCGAACAAGGTCATTGAAATAGAAGGAGTGACTCACACTTGTGTCTATAAGAACTAAAGATATGGTGGAGAAAACATATAACGTACCTTTAATCAGATCTGGAGCACTATGGTCATAAGCCTATATCACCTGGAGCTGGGCTCGCCCATGTCCACCTTCTCTCTGATCTCATGGTGGACCACCTGGGGGTTGTTGTGGTAGTAACTAGAACCTCTGACCACCTCATGCTTCTCTTACTCCTCCTCTTCCACATATTCCGCTTAGTTAAGTTCCTTGTCCCTACCTCCATCACTACCTCAGTGGTCCCTCAACCATCTTATGATTAGTCATATGACTGGTCGGACAATATCTAGTAACATGTCCGTGACTGAAACATGATTATAAAAACCTATAATTCAGTAGACCTATTCTACCCTAGAAGTCTTGCAATGATGATCCTGAATCCTAGGGTTGTCCCTTGTATTTTCTGGTCCTTTTGGACCCTTGATATAGTTATTGGCTACCTGTTTATGATGACTAAAATACCTGATGCCTAGTGGTAGCTCCCATCACTGGTGCCTGCTCCGCCAGAAATCTATCTACAATCAGATCTCATTCCAGCACCCCATAATGTCTCAGAATACTAAGGGATATCATAAACATATTAATATCCTATTGTATCCCCTACTTGAAAATCTGGTCCCTAAAGAACAGGTCCCACACCATATTGGTGGTGTAGAAAGAAAGATCCATGAATCTACCTGAGTAATCTGCTACTGTATGACTTCCCTATTGTTGGTGTTGTAGCTATTTTATACGTAGAGAGTGTAATTTCCCTGGGAGGAAATACACTTTGAAGAGGTGCTCAAAATCTATCCAGAAGAGGTTAACCTCATTATACATCTAGATCATCAATCTCCACCATCTCAACACCGAGCCCTAAAAAGTATTGTGTCTAGGAACACCATCTGGTCAAGAAGCATCCTCACAAGGCATAAAACTCATGTAACCACCTCCAACCAGTCCATAGCTACCTATGGAATTATCTCAACTTTGAACCTAGGATGTCATTGTCTCTAAAAATCATGAAATGCACTCAGCCTACATGCATCCTCCACTGGTAACTCCAGTAGGAACTGCTGATCCCCGAGTGGTGTTATCATAGGTACAACACCAGGATGTGTTATCTCCAACAACGGTCCCCATACCAATGGCATGTCACTCAGCGGACCATCCTCATTGTCCAGCCCCAGAATCCAGGCTGCCTGTCTATGTGTAAGCATCCTGAAACAGAACAACAAGTAAAATGTTAAATAGAGTATACCTAGTGAGCTGACATTGAGTCAAGAAGGACATGATAACACACTCGAATCCTATATGGTGCATGAAACTAGTGTTTTCATGTACCGATTCAAAAATAAAAATTTATGGTCCTGGTGTATTGATATGTCGGTTGATGCACAAACAATGGACTCCTTGGCCTGAAATCCAAACTCCAAAAACATAACACCTTCTCCCCAAAACTAATTCATAGTCTATTGGTCTTTAAGATAGAAATATCATGGGATTTGATACCACTCTGTCATGACCTGTCCCCTGGGGCCCATGTTGTGACCTCCCTAAGATGGACTCCCATAGGCCAAGGACTTGTGACTAGCGTCGAGTAGGAATATCCCACAAGTGGGAGGAATTTTCCAATGTAACCTATAAACATGCACCCATCTCCAAGGAAAAGTGATGAAATGAAAACAATGAGTAGATATTAATATATACTACTATGAAAAACCACACTGAGTAAATAGTAAAAACTGAAAGTAAAGGGGTCTAGTATAAAATCCCAATTAATGAAATGTACAAGCTTGTGGAAAACATATATAGAAAAACCTAACTGAAGGGTAAGTGCATAAGGTGTAAGAAGTCGCTGAAGTGAACCTTACCTATTAGGACTCCCTCTATGTACCATTTAATTATGGCCCACCAAGGATCCCATTAGGGCTGTCGGTTTTCTATACAACACACGATACATGCGGGTGAAGCCCATGCAAGGGTGAGTAAATTAATACTCAATTGGGACCTAAAACCACAAAGGTATACAAAAAATAAATGAATAAAAGCATACTAAAAATAGGTACAAGAAGTATATCCCCTAAGAAGTATAGTCAATAAAGTCACCAGAGTTTCTCACACCAGTATATGTATATGTCATGCAAATACTATGAATTTCTAGGCATATTCAAATCCAAAGAGACACACTCGGAGTCTTTCTAGAATACATACTCAGCATAGGCACAGTAGAAGCACTCCGTAGTAGAAACAATCAATGTAGGTGCAGGATACGCAAACTATAGGATAACAAATCCATACAGGTGAAGGAAACACACTTTGTAGGAGACACACTCCGTGTATGTCAAATACATCCACTCAATTCCTCTTTTAGCATGCTTATTCCGGGAGCACCTACTCCTCGAGCCAAAAGTGTCATAAAACAACAACTAAGAAAAATCATTTATAGTATCTCAAAAGGTTCGCCTCATTTCAAGGATCCCAACACTGCAAAAAGCTCATCAAACAGACATATGGTTTGAAATTTATGGGCCTAGGGGCTGGTTGGGTCTAAGTCCGGTCTGACCTGGCCCACTGGGTCGACCCATCCCGCTAGGCCTAGTCCGGCCCACCTACTCCACCCTAGCCTACTCACGCAGTCCGGTTCGGTCCACAAGGATGATGCAACTTCCATGTCCCCTCCTGGTCAACACGACCAGCCACCGCATGACCCACCCCGAGGTAGTTACCATGGGGTGCCACAGGACTGTGGCTTCTTGTCGCGTGATGAAGCCTTCTACTATATCTCGATTTCGGTTTCCATTGTGTGCCCTACTAGAGGCCCTTGTCCCTGCCCATAGCTATGCGCCGTGGGATCCTTCCACCAGCGCGGCCCCACTAGACCGTGCCAGTCATCGTCGCCCTACCAGTGGTCTCTGCTTCGTGGACAGCCTTCTCTCCTTTGTTACCCCATTTCTGAAAATGGGGACAACCTTGCAATCATCGGGTGACCATATTCACTAAAGCGAGGTCCAAAATGTCTTTCCATAACTTTGGTGGTTTGGCCACATTAATAAACTCTAGGAAAAGCCTAGCAAAAATACTTTAATAAATCAATGAATAATGAAAGAATGGGGTCTAAGAAAACACCTAGAACACACAAAGAATGAATGTCAACCTTATAAATTTTGAACCTCGTTCATCCCATTTGAAAAGGGGGAATAAATAATAAGGACGATCACTAAGGTTTAATCCATTTAAATTCCTCAGTCTAACCATCCCACAAGAGTGATCGAACTACATATCAAACTATTCATGTGTTCGTCCATGTTCATCCTTCAAAACAAGAACAGAGAAATAATTCAAAAGACAAACCCTACCTGGGTTTGGATCACTCACTATTTAGGATTGATCATTGTTTCATCGTCATTGGTCAGATCCTTCTAAGAGGAGGTCTTATTGTTGTTGGAGATCCTTGGTTCATCATCCGCCAGTGTATTTTCTCTAGATATTCTAGGGAATTTCTCCATGATTGCGAATCTAATATCACATCCTTGTCAAGCTGTAAAATGAAGAAAAACATTTCATCATTTCCACATTTCTAAGATGTATGTCACCATGTTGTTTAATTTATGAATGATAACTATCTTCCCCTTCGTGGAATCGCAGCATCGCTGCATTGCTATGGAACGTCAAAAATAAAAAAAATAAACTATTTAAGTTTATTTTATTATCTTTTAAAATGTCCAAAATTATCTTTCGCAGTCGACCCATGCTGGCCGATGTTAGGCCTTACCTAAGTAAAATTCCACATTATGAACTCAACGATTGTCTCATATTTCCAATCATATTCACCATTCATGAATTATTAGGATTTTAAAATAAAATATTTTTATTTTTATTTTATTTATAATTGCGTCCTTTTCATGTTTTCTCACTGATGACCTGTGCTGACTAAATTTAAGCCGCACATTGGGTAATCCAACCATTTTAAATGAAACAGTGCCATCATATTTCTGATCTAGGAACCTATTTGGAAGTTATTACACTTTTTCATGAAAACCAATTACACATGCTATTAAAAACTTAATAGTTTTCGTTGAATTGTTCTGGGCACATCAGGCCTCAAAATCGCACATCGTCTCAGCGCCTAGTCTTGGAATTTCCCCCATTAATTTATAAAAATAAACTAAAGAAAAATATGAGTCATTATAAGATACATATTTTACTATAATTTTGTCGATAGAGATTATATCTAGGTGTTATAATAATAATAAAATAAAATTATACTTAGTTTAGACTTTACCAGTCCCCTTGGTTGTCTCCTTTTAGGCTACCCATTACAACTTCTTGAAATGGTATTTGGATGAGACCCATTGAAATAGAACATGGGGGATAGGTTTATTAAAGTAATTTTTTTGAAATTTGGAAATCATTAAGGATTATAAGTTGAGATTAGAAGATGTGGTGGATAATGGTATTTATAAGGGGAGGTGAGGTGTGTTTTCAAATATTATATTCTTTAGTTTATTATATTTGATAAATACTACCAATAGTATAGATTCATTTGTGTATATATAGTAAATGGATCATGTGACTTTAAAATACTAGGTTCTTATATCATCCATGAGTCAAAAATTCATGTTTTTAACTTATAATTTTTAATACTGTATTTTACCGTATTTCATTAATCACCAAAAAGACAACTATTTAAGAAAAGTATAACAAATTAACCCTAACGACTTTTTGACTTGTATCTTCTGATAATTAAATCTATTTTATGAGAATAATTTTCTATATATGTGAAATTCATTTTTAATTTAAAATCCTCATTTTTTAAAAAATAAAAATTTTAATATTATGATCAATTTTTAATCCTTTGAAATACTACATATTTCTCATAAAATTATATTATTTTTATAATAAAAAATACAATAATTGTTTTGGAAAATTTAATTTCTTATATAATTTTAAATTTTTTATAAATAATTATTTTTGTTTTACAAAAATAAAAACACTTATAATTTCATTTTTAGTACATTTATTTTCTTGTATCATGACATAAATATGCCATATTCTCATTTTATAAGATACCTAATTTTTTTTACATTTACATAGGTGAGGAAAATATTCTAACTATCAGGTTACTATTCTTAATGGCTATATTAGTATTCCAATGATCAAATTACTAGTCTAATAGTCAAATTTTTAACATTAATATGGGATCCATACAATATATAAATGCATCACATTTCATACATTCTTCATCGAATTATATTTTCTCTCACTGTGATATATATTTTCATTTCTAAATTTTATAATTAATTACTAATATTATAGTTCATTTCTAAAGTGTTACTTGTTAGTGAGATTATTATGGGGGGTCAAATAGATCCAAATTTTCATATTATGGTTATCATATTGTAGTTTTTTATCCACTATAATCCTTTCAATTCATATGGGCATATTTATTTTCTAAATGTAATATTAAAATTAATAAAATAAAATATTTTTGATTTTAATATTTGGTGCATCTATTTTATAATAAATTAATAAATATGACACAATTATAGGTAGGGGAATTAAATTGATAATATTCATGGTCATTACATTACTACATGCAATATTTATTATATTGGAATTGTTATGAATATATTGTGAATTTGTTTCATTAACATTTCTCACAACTCACAATCGTATCCCTAAATATTAATCATATATATTGTCCTTTATGTTCATATTCATTATATTTTATATGTATTAATGATATAAGTTATCTTATTATTGTCTCAATGAATCATGTATTATCATATTTTCTATTTCATTCAATATTTATCTCACATATGGTTGGTCTCTTAGTTCCTCATCACAGCTTTTGTGGTTTTATGTCTCATTGATTGGATTTTTGACAAGTCTAATTGAAACCATCCATTAGAATTCACATGACATAGGAGGAAATATATGGGGTAAATTTTAATATATGGATTTTAGGTCCCTCTACCAATTTATTATTCATGTACTTAACAGTGGTGGTTTGGGGTGTTCTGTTTTCTTTCTTCTTAGATACATAGTATAGTCCCTATTTGGCTGAGGTCTGACAGCATGGTCGAGGATTGTGTTTCCCATTAAGCCTCAATGGTTAAACTTTATTCGTCTACTACTTAGAATCTATGATTCCCTAAACCCACACACCCAAATCCAATTCCACAAACACATACATTACATACTATTTTTAATAAAAACGATATATTTTCGAATATAAATATCCAATAGTTACATGACTTAAAAAAATATTACATTACATAAATTCCAAATACATTTTAGTTTTAGAAAATTAAATAATAATAAAAACATATAAAACTCACATATTTCTCAACTGATAGATATTTTTTACTATATTTGAAACCACTTAATCCATAATAAGTCTTCAATATCTCCCACAAATTCTCCACATAATATATCCTGTTATACATATCATGTCTAATATTTTTCTTCATAACCTAAGAAAATTGAAACATGAGAAGGGTTTAACACAAATACTCAGTAAGTGAAAACACACAACGGAGGAAATCATTGAACAAAAATGTTATAAATATTATGTATGTAATAGAAAATAAAACATAATTCAATAATATAATGAAACTTAAATCATATTTTATCCACGTATAACAATAAAAATAAATAGATCATATGCATATCAATAATTCCTTCCGCAGCAATGAAATGAACAATGCTGGAAAATTAATTTCTTACCATAATACAAGACATCATCATCTAAGACATCATAATATTGTTATCAAATACAAATATCTTGTTTTAGGTATATATACACAAAAAAACCAAAATATGTTTATATCATAACACTTATCGATGTATTGAGGGGATAATAATTTTGTTCCCCACCATTAACTTGATTAAGTCCAATTCTTTCATCACAACCGATATTGAGTAAACAATACATAATCAAATTTTCTAATAATCATCCATGTTTGAATAAAAATATAAAGATCAAAAAAAAATTCCCCATATTAATAAAATTGATAACATAATCAAAACTCATCTAGAGAAAGAATGTGGATGGTCAAACAATACACATGAAACATTCCAATAATCATCTGTATTTGAATAATAACACTCAAAACCATAATAATTTTCCCAATTGAAATAAAATGGATAACATGATCATAAACCATATACATAAATAAGGTTGATGTTCAGGGAACACAATGTCAACATGCCAATAATAATCTGTGTTATAAAAATAAAAAATTATACACTAATACATATCTCCATATTAATAAAACGGATAACATGATCATAAACCATCCAGAGAAAGAATGTATATGGTTAAAAAAAATATAGTAAAATTTCTAAAAATATTCTATCTTGGAATAACAACATATATAATTCCATTATTTTTCCCCATGTAAAAATAATAACTTTCTTTTTAAGTGAACATTATCCAATTTGAATTATGTAAATTCTGATGTTTAAGATATATATAGAAATGAGTATATATCTCAGTAAATACTAGAATAACACGATCATAAGACACCCTGATAAAGAAGGTGGACAGTTTCTAATGGTTATATCCCTATTTTAATAATGGAAACCTAAAATAATGTTTCCAAATATGAAAAACATCATTTTAAAAGAATTCTTTGAATATCACCACACAAGAAGGGATCACGAATCGAGTTGTTTCACATCATGATTAAAATATAATATATATATTTGAGGATAAATCCTGAAAAATGAACCCCATGAGGGTAAATAATTTTAAATGTGAAAATAAAAATATAATAAAAAACAAAAAAATAGTATTTATAAAAAAAAAATTTACATGATTGTGAGGGAAAAAGTTAGGGGTCACGTTAGAAAGTAATTTTCAAAAAGGTGAAGGGAAATTTTTCAAAAATAATTTTATTTTAAAAATTATCTATAATAATAAATAATTTATACTGATATAATGGTTTCCTATAATAATGGTTATATGGAAGATATAACACATGGTTTTGAAAGGGAAACCTTTTAAAAAAAATCATAATATACCTTATTTTAAAACCCACACTGAAAAAAGAGTAGTAAAACATTATTTGTATTAAAATTTAATTTTTTCCATAGTGTATTGTTAAATACCATATAATAAAATATTAGTTTGGAATAAATAAATAATAGAATAAAAAAATTGAAGATAAAAATTTATAACACAAAGAATTATATTTGAGTTACCATCAACTCTTACAGGGAACATGTCCCACGAAGAGAGAAAATATTTGTCAAAGGGATTAAATTCTAGGAATGTATATACTGAAAAAAAAATATAACATGTAAAAAATAATAAAATGGAATAGTTCACTAAAATTATACGAAAAAATTTCAATAAAATTATCCTAACTTAATGAATTAAAGTTGACTTACCAAATGAACTTAATATGAGGTAAAAAATTAAATAAATGGACACATGAATATGAAATAAATATTTGGAAATTAAATACCAATAAATTAAAAATTATGATAAAAATATATCAAAGGAAATAAAATAAATCATATTAATGAAACATGGTTCACAAAATGTATTATGTCTTTAAGAATGAAAATTGAGACAAATAAAACCCTTGCAACTTTAGAAAAATTCAGATCAAAACCTCTTGAAGGATACAATTTAAAATCAATCATTAAATAATTGGAATAATGAGATAATTATTATATTAAATATTAAATGTTCAGTATTTATTATCTATAAAATAAAACATGGTGCATAACATAAATGTGTCTGAAATAATTGATAATCGAGACAAAGAACCCCTATAAATTAGGTAACAATTTAGTCAAAACCCCTTAAAATAGAGGGATTGTGGTTGAACATTTTATATAAGGATTAAAATATAATTTATGATATGAGATATCAAATAGGTAGTATACTAACCTTTAAAACTAATTTAGGTGAAAAATACAAATCATGTCTTAATGGAAGGAATTTGAGATGAAAAACTATTACCTTATTCAAGATTCATTCTTCTCATGAGCCCAACATCAAGAATTATAAAATTATTTTTACAAGATAAATTATTTTTAACCTTAATGTTCTATATTTAATTTAATATTTACTATTTATGATCATATTCTATTTATTTATTATTTGAGATTTCTTCTGTATGCATGAAAATTTATTCGACGTCGGCGAAATTGGTAATTTTTGCGATCAAATATGATATTATAATTATAAGTCAAATATTTAAAAAACCATTAAAAACAAAAATATTATTTATTATTAACTTTTAATAATTTTATTATTCATGTTCCCACAGTAATCCATGATATTCATTTGTAAGATTATTCATGTTGGTGGTTAAACCAACCCAATCACGAACACACTATATCACGATGGGTGAGTATGGTTATAGAGTTTTTTATATGATTATAATATAATAATAATGATGATATTTAGATTTTATAGAGTTTTTTTGAATAATATTTTAAATATTTTAGATAATTAATTAAAATAAAGATGAAAAACTAAAGACATTAATTAATGGAGGTAGTAGTATGCACAATGAAGAGTTAATGCTATTTTGTTTTTCTAAGATGATGGAAATGATTATATAAAGTTATTTATATTAATATAGTAACACATCATCATAATAATGATACCATGGTTATCATATTACTATGGTAACTATTGTCATGGAAGAAAATGATTGAGAATAAAATGTTACGGATTAAGTGATACTCACATTGGGACTATGAAAGTTCTGTTTAAAGTATCATTATAAATGAAAGGACTAGGATAAATAATTGAGACCATGGCATTATAAAAATGAAATAAATTATAGGAGTAACAAAATGGAATAGTTTTTTAATGAAATTCTAATTAATGGTTATAGAAGGAAGGGGTGAAAGTTCCCCCCTTTATAAGTGAATAAAAGGGCTATTTTGAGAACACCCTTTAATTTTCAATAATATCATTACAATATTGAGTGATAAAAGTATCCAATATTTATAAAAGATTAATTATGGTGTCTCTATGGGTATAAAATAATCAAAAAATTTACCACGTGGTTTTTTTAAAATCCAAACCATTTTACACTTTATTTATTTGTAATTTTTATTATTACCTTGGTGACAAGTTTTAACCCATGTAGTTTATATTCTTAAAAAAATATAAGGTAACACCTATAATAAAATATTGATCATATAAACCTAAATTATAATTATATATAATATAATTAAATTTATATGTAATTGTTAATTAAAATTTAAATTAAATCATTTTATGTTTAGAAAAATAGTTTTTGGTTGAAAAATGACGCTTTTACAATTATGTGTTATTAATATTATTTAGTATCATTTAAAAATTGAATTCATGTTAATATAATTATATATATTTTTCTAAATAATATTATAATATCCTTTTAAAATATATTAATTTAATTTATGATATATAAATTATATAATTTAATACAATAGTTTTTTGAAAATAACAATTTTACCATTTACATGGTCATTAACTTTAATCATAGTAATCATATTTTTATGCACAAAATTGAAATTTAAATCATTAAATAATAAGATATTGTTTTGTTATAATATGAAATCCATTTTATGGATTTAATTTGTACATGTGATGAAAGGTAATTGTTAAGATAAGATAATAAAAATATTTTTTAGAATAAAATATTACTTATATCTCCAAAACGATATACATGGGTTTCAAAATAAATAAAAAAGTAATTTTAAATGATCAATTTAAATTATATATATATTATATTGAAAATTTTTCTAAAAACATTTATGTAATTATCTTATTATGATAATTTCATAAAAGTGACATTAAAAAAACGATATTTTTCACTATTCTTTAAAAAGAAAATTATTTATGAAACATCCAAAAAATCATCAGAGGAAAATATTTTTATTTTATATAATAAAACGATTTTCATTTTTAAAAACTATAAATTATAAATTATAAATTCAATTTTATAATAAAATCATAAAATATACATAAAACTGTTTGTAATTTAAATTTTTTTCTTAGAATATTATCCACTCCCATTCATATATTCTATCATTTTATAATTAAAATAGAACTAACTAATTATTCATATAAGATATATTTTATCATAAATAATCACATGTTTTTATATAATAAATAAAATTATTACTCATTTTATGAAAACTAATTTAATTCCATTCATATTAAAATCATCATTTATTTAATATATACATATATTTCATTAAGTGGTTACTCAAATTCATTCCTTCTAATTCAAATAATATGTTTCACTGCACATACATAATATTTTTATTTTCATCTAAATATATCATGGTTTAATTTTAGGTTGGGGTAACATATAGATAATGATATTGAAAACATTAACTTATTTAAAGGAAGACATATATTAAAATCTTAGGGTGTCATAAAATAAATTTCAATTCACTTTTCCTTGAGACCACGTGGATGTTTCAGGATAAAATTTCTTAAAAAGACGTATTGGATTTCTTCTACTCATTCTAACTACATTTTTCTTAATTTTTTTATATTTAATTAATTATAATGGTTTTCTACATACACTTATATTTTGGGAATAATATAATCTAGTTTCATCACTTCTTTGATTTGGGTCTGTATGTGGTAGTCGATTCTTATGAGGTGTTAGTTTAATTTATATTTTTTAAATAAAATTTTCAATTTACTATGATTATTAATTTTCAATACCATAATCCTCATTCCACATTCTATCATTTAGGGTTCCCAGGATGACATTGTCTATAGAATTTTGGAAATGTTAGACATTTTTCATTATCATTCCTCCTATTTGTATGGATTTAGCATGTAAAAAATCGGTTTATTTCATTATTGTGAATAACTTTAGACAACCAAATACCATAAAATTACACCCATTTATGTATGAACCATATTATTATTACTCAATGACCCCTTCCATATTATAGGTGGGCTTGGGGAGGTATACTTGGTCTTATAATAAACTGAGGCATAATCCCCATAGTGTTTTTTTCATTTTAGGACTAACATTGAAGATTATATCACATGGAATATCATATATATATATATATACTAATGGGTTAATGATTTTTATTAATCCCCATTAATTTAGGATAATAATAAATATTTAATTTATACATTCATACATTGATAACTTAAATATGTTAGTTTTGAGGATGGCCTAATTAATGGTTATTTTGTCTTTTTGTTGATCCTATATTGTGTTTTATTAACCAAGATATAATTCATTGTCCTCAATAATAGGTAAAAAAATTAGATCCTTGATATAGTTTGAAAGAATAAATTCATGTATATTCTTAGTTTGGGGGAATTTGATGTTCTTTTTTACTTGAATAAATTAAATGTGATTTAATTTTTTAGATTGGAAGTATATTTTTGGAGGATAAAGAATTTATGTATTGTCATGTATATCATAGATATTTTTATATTCATAGGGATTTACTCAACATTTTGGATAATGCTATTATATAAGTATAAATATGATATGTTTAGATATATCATGAGGACATATTTATATTATTATATATTTGTTTCAAGGATATCACAATATATCAATTTGGAACACCTATATTTTTATTTTTTCCCTTTTTTCCACCTCATATTTTGGTTCTAGGTTTTCCTCTCATGTTTTGGGTGTTCTGTGAAGTATTTGGAAGTGTTTGTTTATTTTTGGTTTAATGGTTATTCCTCATTATCCTGATGATTTCTTGGTCAAAATTAGGGATTTTTGTGTGAAATTAAGTGGCACAGAGTTGGAGCATAGTTAGAGGAAATTATATGACATTCTCTAAGAAATTATGTGGGCCTTGGGATGCCTCTGGTCAGGGGTGCACGGCCCGCACATTATTAGGAAACCCATTTCAAAGGTGTGCACATGGTTCTTCCCTTTTTTATAGAAAAATTTCATAGGGTTGGTTCAAGATTCATCAAACAATGTGTCCAAACCATTTCATTTACCAGGTTGTCCATTAAGGGGTACATGGTTGGTGTATCAGTTTGAAAATCATGAAGCCTAACCTTGTATAATTTCTGTCATTAAAAATGTGATTTTACTTTCCTACCCTCTTGGTATTTTATCCCGAAAACACCACCTCCCTTCCTTTCCTAGTTCGTGCGACCCAAATGGATCCCCTAAAATCCTCTCCCAGCCTCCTATCCTCCTTCCAAAATTGGATATAGGGTTCTTATTAAGGTTTTTGGGTGATTTTTCAAGGTATTCTCTTTTCATCTTCCCCCACTTCATTATCCTTCCATTTTCTATTGATTTCCTCTTATCACATGGTCATGTAGATCTAGGGTTTATGTTTCACTATGTTAAAATTTGGGTTTTTTTTGTTGATGGTTACTCTTCAATTTTTTAACTCTTGGAACCTTTTCGAGGATTTTTCAGGTTGGCATTGTTAAAGAGAAAGTTATTTGAGGTTGGTTTCCCTTTTCACTTGAACTATAGATTTATGAATAATTGGTTTCTTGTTTTTTCAACTTACTTATATATTAATTATTAATGTATAATTTTTTTAATAATTTATTTGATGAGAAATTATATGATTTCCTTAATTTTTTTAAATCATATGGTTTTGTTTTGTTATGTAATACACACCAATTGTCTGATAAATTTCCCAGCTAGATTTTTATGGTAGAATATAGTTTTTAATGCATGGATTGGATTTGTAAGTGTATCAGTGGAATTTAAAAGGATGTATTGGAGTTATCAAATAGATTTATAAATAGTTTTGGCATGAAATTGGTGTATATTTGGTACATTAAATTTTTTTTTGGAATGTGATGATGGTTCATGTCGTATTTGGAATTTTTTTTAAAGTGTGTTTGTTGTGAAAAGGTGGTGTTAGTGATTAAATGGAATTTTTTCAATGGTTTTGAAATGAAAAATAGTGTGTTTTTACTAGTTTGGAAAGGTGGATTTGGTTCCTTGAAAAGAGTGATTTCCCGAAGGGTGATTGAGGCACATTTAGAATTTTTGTGAAATGTGGAAATCATTAAAACTATCCTTGGATAATTATATTACTTTATTTATGTTTACTATTTTGGGATCCCTATTCTGAGAGGATCCCTTATGATTGATTGGTTTAAAGGAAATAGGTTTTTCCTTGGGGGGATAAGGGGTGACTTGTTCTGTGAGTTTATTATATATGATATATGTCCATGTTATCAGATGATTGGTTGGAATTGATTTTTGACACCCACTTTACTCATGACATGGGAGCTTAGCATTGATATAAAATTTTCAATGAACAGTTGTTGTACTAGATAAGAAGTTTTCTCTGGCTAGTGTCCCATATCAGTGGATATGTTTTGATTGTTTTTCTATTATGGGAGATTTCCCCTCAGTTAGACCAGGTAGGGTATGATCGAGAATGTGGCTGAAATTGATATCATTAGGTGATGTATGAATTTGGGATAAGTCAATATTTATATTATTTTCCATATTATTCCATTGATCTCATCGGTTCTCTAATGTTATTTTTTTAGTTATTTTCATGTGGAGGTTGATTGAGATGTTTGGATGGTTTGTTACTTATGTGTTCTTATTTTTCTATTTCCCTTATTATGTGATCATTGTTGTTTCTATCTTTTCTGGTGTAATCCTTTTGAAAATTGATTATTTGGTTTTAAAAGTATTATAAAATAAAATATGGGAAATTTTTATACTTTTCTTTTTCCCATTTCAATGAAAAAAACTTCTTGATCTTCGAAAATGATCATGTATGCTTCCTGGAAATTAAAATAGTTTTAAATAGAAAAGGGGAGATAGACTATGTTTGGTTTTAAATAGTAAAATGTGTGGAAAATAATAGTTTTACATATTGTATTTCACACACGAAATTTATATTTATTTTATTTAAATTAATTGAATTGGAAATATATTTGTTCGGGAATGGTTTCTCAGTTGAAATAATCAAAACTATAGTTCTTTATTATTTTTAGATTTTGGTGTAGGTGTATGCTTGGATTTTGTCTCCATGGGTGATGGTTGGTTTTTTTATCCGAGAGTAAACCTTAGGGTCACATTGAGACATTGTAGTCTTCAGGTTTACTTTGGGATTATTATTCATCTTTTGTTTTATTTTTAGTTTATGTTTGCATGATATTCAATTTGGGTTATTTTATTTATTTTTGATCATTTGTTTATTTCCATTATTGAGTTTGTTTATATTTTTTTAAATCATTCCCTTGTTTTATTTATTGATTCTGGGGAACTAGTTTCTATCCCAAGAGGATCGGAAACACCTCTCATTCCTTGTCATAGACCAAATCGGGTGACCGATTCAGGGTTAACCCAGGCTGGTTCATGATAAAATGGTATCAGAAACGGTTGTTTTTTTATAAGAACTTGATTTCAAAAAACCCTTTGTTATTTGGGATGTCAAGGTAGATGGATTAAGACTGTTTGTGCTTTCGATGTAATTCTAGGGGAGTGTTTTCAAAAAACTTTCTAGATCGAACCTTTAGAATCCATGAGAAGTTAGGTTTTATTTTGGCTATCTGGTTCTTGTTGGTTGTTTGGTGCTTGGTATACGACATGGGAGTTGGACCGGTGGTCTTAGTGAGGTTGTAGGGCCTATAAATTCAAGTGTATCTAGATAAATGACCATAGAATACTCTCTTTGACAGTGGCGTGATTGGCATGTGGCCATCAGCCATATCGCCAAGTCACCAATTGACAATAGTTTCTCCTTGTGAGTAGTTTTGGGTCTTCCTTGATTCTGAAAATTGTTTTGAAAACCATTGTTTTTGAATTGGGAGAACTATATTTAAAGTGGTAATGGTTTTGTTTTGGGAAGGTGGAAAATGAGTTTTTATATTTATTTTGAAGAATGATCTAGAAAAGGGATTTTTATAAAATGATATTTGGGTGAAACAAGGATGGTGTTTTCTAGATTGGAATTCTATATTCCAAACCTGGGGTTTATTGAATTTTTTTTCTTAGGATGTATAATTTTATTTTTAATAGGAATCTATGATTTTTTTTAAAGGATTAGAAACTTTTTATTAAATGATTTTTTAATTCATTTATTTTTTATTGAATAAGACTTTTTGAGCTACTATAAATGTTTAAATTGGATTAAGTAAATTTTTAGATGGAATACATGAGATTTTATTTTGAGAATGATAAAATCGATTGGTGTGTGGAGTTCAAAAATGGGTTTTGACTTCATGGTTAGTGAGCTTTTTGAGAAATTTTTTGAATTCTGAAATGGTAAGTGGGTTAAAATATGAAAATCATGTTGAGCATTTGTTTGAAAAATATGAATATATTGTTTTGACCTATGGTATTACTACGAGTGATCACATGAATGTATTTTTGTAGGAATGTTGATAGATGATGATGTTGGTGTATGAGTTCCTGGATTGGAATGAGTTGATGGGTTCCTGAGGTGGCTTGGGAATACACATGTGGGAGGATCTATGGAATACCATTAGTGAATGTAAAATCCCCCCATGATTGTTTTCCTTCAAAAAAAAATTCTAGATTAAAATTGTGATATCTTTAAAACTAATGGTTTTGTAGTGTCCTTATTGTTATTTGGGAATATGGTTGAGTGGGGTTTCATGTATGAGATATTATTGGTTAATTGTTTCTGATTGTGTTTTTGGTTTTCTTATTTTTTAGTGTTCTCACCCAAAATATTTTGATGCATATTCGATATATAGATATGGTTGGTTAACCGTTAGTTTAACCTATAATTGATCAACCCATAAAATTCCTTCTTGAGTTTTGGAAGTTGAATCATCCTCTAGTTTATGGTCAAGAGGATCCTCTTGAAGTGGAAGAGAGGATGTGGAAAATTGAAAAAACATTAGTTTAAATGAGTTTATTTAGTCATTAAATTTTATTTTCCCTACCTTTATGTTTGAAGGTATGACATGGGTGTGGTGAAATTCAGTCTCTAAAACTAGTCCTTGGAAAGATCTTACCTGTGAATTGTTTAATGCTTCATTCACCCAACTATATATCTATGAGGAGATGATGGTGAGTATGGGGAAAGATATTTTCTATTTACTGAAATCTTATGTTATATTACTAGATTTGTTTTATCATTTTTTAGACTTATTTACTTTCCTTTTGGAGTTGGATGAAAACGATTCCTTGAAGGATTTGCTTTTTTAGAGTTGGATTCATCATGATATGTAGTTGAAGGTGATAGAATTTGGTCTAACCACTTTATAGGGTATGGAAAGAAAGTTTTTTCATGATGAATCTATTTTAGAATGAGGGAATTTGGAATCCAATCATCCTCATGTCTCTCGAAGTGGTGAAGGGAAAAACCTGGCCTGAAGCTGGTGGAACCAGCCACAAAATTAAATGGCCTTTAGATCTTTTGTAATCTTTTTCTATGTGCGGGATCAGGGTGTTTCATTGGTGTGGAAAGTCAAATCATAAAAATATATCATATTTGATTACTTTAATTACCTTCCATTCTTCTAGATGATTAGGTCACTTGAAACGGTTTTAATAGGGTATTTCTAGGATGCATCATAGAGCCAGATCCTCCCTTTTGATGGACACTGAATCTTGATTATAGAAGTATGGTTTTTTTTGGTCTCAGTCTAGAGTCTCATTCTCTGTAATTCATCTTCTGTTATAGTGTTTGGGTCTGGTGGTGTTTTTTTGGTGTTTTATGTTATTTTGATTGTAAAAGTGGATTTCGTGGATCTCTTAAGAAATCATGTTTTAATGAATTCATGTCTTATGGAAAATTATGAATTTTTCCATTATAAGTGGAGGTATATTCTACGGGTACCTTGTTCATACTATTTCTCATCCGGGGAGAATAGGATGATTCATGTGCATCTTCAGAACCCATACTTTGATGAATACCATTGATAAAGTGAAGTGAGTATCCTAGTGTGTAATGTTCTTTTAGTTTTTCCTGGAGTGTTGTGTGGTCACTCATGACACCAAATAAGGGAGTTCAGATCTTGGATTATTAGCTCCTGAATATGGGGAAGCATATGCTTCAGGACATCATGGCTCTATCCATAGGTCCAATTGTAAATCTATTCATCTAGTTAGTTCGTCACAAGGGGTGTAGAGAACCTTTCCACAACTATCATCTCCATTTTTTGGGAGTATGAAACTTATGGGTTATCAATGTAGTTATCATTTTCATTTTAAGTTACTCGTTATGGATCAGTATTGGTTTTGATTTGTGCTCTTCTGGATATGGTTACATCTTTTAGATACATGTAATCATGGCTTGGTCATTCTGTTTTTCTTGGGTTCTCTTTCATTGGGACCCCATTGTGGTGTAAATGGCTGGTCTATGAAGGAATGTTTATCGATGTGGGGAATTACTAGTTTAGTCTATGAGGGATTTACCATGTTGGTCTACATTGATATTTTTATGCTATCCATTTCATTATTGGTAGGGTGACCCACCATGGATCTTATTGTGGTTCCTACTAGGGTTTTTCGGTGCTAGATAAATTTTAATGGTGGGGAGTCCATTTGGGCCTTCCATGTTGATAATATGGTTTAGTTTCTAGTGTTGGGTTAGAAATGGTTGGTTTCATTTGATGTTATCTAATTTTGAGTTTCTCTTAGTTTGTGAGGATGTTGGTATTTTGGAGCACACCCAACAGTTTTATATGTGGTTGGGTTGTGCAGGTTGTAGTTTTAGTTTTATTTCATTTCTCTAGAATTTTATTGGGTTTATTGGTTCATTTCATATATGTGGTATGAGTTTCATTTTATGGTGGTTGAGTTGTTCTTGGTTTGAGAGGTTGGATCATGCGGTTGTGGGAGTCTCATTTATTTGATCAATCTACTAGAAAATGTTGTGGCTTTATGAGGGTGGAAAGCATTATGGTGGGAAGAATTATCACACTCAAATTTTTATTTTATTCCCTTATTCCAAATCATTTTTAGGTTGTTGTTTTTCCTCTTGAGTTCTAGTTGTTTCGAGATTTTTTTTGAGGTGTTCCATACTATATTTTTGGTACCATGATTATTCCTCAGTCTCACCAGGAGTTTGTTGTGAAAAGTGGGGATTTAAATCATAACAGAAGGTGGTGGATGGTTAGCGCATATTTATAGGAAAACATTCTACATGCTCCAAGAATTATTGAAAGAATTGTGATGCTTATGGTTTGGGGTGAACAACCTACACCCGATTAAGAAAACAATGCATAAGGTATGAACATGGTTCTACCATTTTGGATGGAACCACGTCCCATAATTGGTGCATGGTTTATCAAACTTTTTGACCAAACCATGCAAGTGAACATGTTTTCTAGAAAGGGGTACACATTTGGTGAATGTTTTGGGAAAATGTGTGGCCTAATGATATGTAGTACACATGATATTAAAAATGTGATTTTACTTTTCTAACCTCTCGGGAATTTCCCCCAAAAACATCTCCTCTCTTTCTTCTCTGGTTCGTGCAACCCAAAGGGAGACCCTACCTTCCACTCCAATCCTAATCTCCTCTTATAAATCATGGGTCTAGATTTTTCTTCATGGTTTTATGTATATTATTCAAGGTATTATCTTCTTCCACTTCTCCCTCTTCTTTATCCTTCATTTTTTATTGATTCCCTCTTCTCCCTTGGTCACGTGGATCTAGGTTTCATCTTTATCTATGTTAAATTTGGGTTTTTTGTGTACTTAAAGTTTATAATGGATTCTCTTGGATCTTGGAACCTCTGTGAGGTTGTTTTTTATTGGCATTGTTGAAGAAAATATCATTTGAGGTAGGTTTCTCATTTCACTTACACATTAAATTTTATAATAATTGGTTTAAGAGTTTTTTTTCACCATCGTTATATGTTAATGAATGATTTATGAGTTTTGGAATTATTATTTCATGATAAACAATGTGGTTTACTTGATTTTTTTTTGAAGCACAAGGTCTTGTTTCATTATGTGATGCACACCAAATGTATGTTAAATTTCCATGTTGGATATTGATAGTGGAATATGGTTTTTAAATCATGGATTGTATTTGTAAGTGTTTTTTTTGGAATTTAAATGGTTGGTTTGGATTTATAAAATGGATTTATAAATTTTTTGTACTTGAAAGTGGTGGGAATTTGGTTCTATAAAAGATGGGTTGACATGTGATGATGGTGCGTGGACATTTTGAAATAATATTAAAAGTCTATTTGGTGAGAAAAGGTTGTGTGAGTGTTTTTTGGGATTTTATAAATAGTTTTTAAATGAAAAATAGTGTGTTTTCACATTTATGGAAGGAAAATTTTGTTCCTTGAAAAATAGTTGTTTCTCGAAGGTTGTTGGATGTTTGTATGGAATTTTTTTGAAATGTGAAAATCTTGAAAACTCTCCTTGTATAATTATATTTCTATAGTTATGTTGATTTATGTGGGAGGCCCATAATGAGAGGCTCTCTTGTGATCGATTGATTGAAATGAAAGAGGTTGTTCCTTGGGGTGGCTTGGGGGTGACTTGTTGTATGAGTTGCTTGAATATGATATATGTGCATGTGATTAGATTTTTTCTTGGCATTGTCAGCTCACCCCAACTTTTCCCATAACCTGAGAACCTGGAATAACTAGTGGATTTTTGGTTAATGGTTACTTCACTATCTTAGTATTTTACTTCATCTAGTTAGAAAAATAAGGGGATTTTTTTTGTTTATTTTGTAGATATGGGAGTGTTCCCATCAGTCAGACCAGGTAGGGTACGATCGATCATGTGGGTTAAATTTATGTCATTGGGTGAGTCATGCATTTGGTATGCGTCAAGATGTATAATATGTTCTAGATTATTATGCTGAGTTCTTAGGTTCTCCCATGTTCTTTGTCACTTAGTTGTCTGTTGCGGATGATTGAGATTCTTGATTGGTTAGTTACTTGTGCATGCTTATTTTCCCATTTCCCTTATTATGTGATCATTTTTGTTTCTCTCTAGTGTGGTATACTCCTTTTTAAAATTGATGAGTTGGTTTTCAATGGATTATAGAAATGTTTTATACTTCATTTTTTCATTTTTCATAGAAAAGTATTCTTTCTCTTTGAAAATGTTAACGTATGCTTTTTGGAAAGGAACACAGTTTTAAATTGACAAGGGAAATGGACCATGTTTGTTTTTAATGAGGAAAATGTATAGAGAATCCGGGTTTTATACATCATATTTAAAAACTATAATTGATGTTTCTTTTAATTAAAGGAACATCATTGGGAATATATTTTTTAGGCACACCTACTGATTTTTAATAATCAAGCCTATATTTCATTATTTTTTAAGATTTTGGTGTAGGTTTTAGTTTGATTTAGACTTTCATGGGTGATGGATGGTTTTGGTATCATAGAGTAAAACTCAGGGTCACATGGAGATGTTGTGGTTGTTAGGTTCTATTTGGGGTTGTTATTTGGCTTTGGTTGAATTTTCATTTTATGTGTCCATGATTTTCAATTTGGATTATTGTATTTATTTGGGATACTCTATTTATTTCCATTGTTTGGTTTATTTATATTTGGTGAAATCATTCAGTTATTTTCTCTATTGATGACCCAAAACTAGTTCCTAGCCTGAGAGGATTAATAAAACCTATCGGTCTATGTATCAGATCAGCTCAAGTGATAGGTTCGGGGTCGGCCTAGGTTTGTTTGTGACAAATTTGTAGCTGGAGTAGCATTGATGTTTCTCAAGAGTCCTCACTTTACTAATATTTAATCATTTTTAATTCATTAATATTTTCATTACTATAAATTCCCATGAGGTTACACATATTTTTATATAATTAAGATGAACAATATAAAGTGTTTTTACAAAATAAGATACCTTATGACAGTTTATCAAAATGAGTTTATATATAATTCCATAAATAATTTCAAAAAACATATGGAAATAATTTTCTCTTATTTTAAGTGAGAAATGTAAAGGGTTACACACATAAAGCCCATCTTATTGGAGGTGATATGGGTAACATAATTCCCTATTATGTGAGATATCAAAGTAAATGATATTAAAATTATATGGGATAGCACATGTCCATATATTTTCACTAAAACATCATTTTCAAATTTATGATGAGGTAAAACGAGACAAAAAGTTTAATGGGATCTAAATTAATATCCTCCCTTTGAGGTGGATATTATGATATACCCCTTATAAGAAATGATAATATTGATAAATATATGGATGAAAAGTACAATAATGGTTTTACACATTTTGATTAGTGGTATGATGCACATGCTATGGAGTTTTCAATGAGTTTTGGAAATAATGATGATTGGCGGGCTAGAAAAAAGTTTTATGTTTATAGATAAATTCCATACATGTTATCAATTTAATCCCAAGATATGTGTAATTACATAGTGATTTATGATGTGTTAAGTCTTAATTTATAGAATAATAATGTTTATTTTACTTTTCTATGGCTATTTGGTATTTTGTGGTAGAATTAGAGTGGGTTCTGGGGGAACGAGCCAGACCTCAAGCATATATGGAGCTCTAAAAATGATTTTACAGCATTACATAAGTGTCACACAATGAATAATTCTAAAAAAAATAATTCTTCCTGAATTAGTTCATTCCATTAAAGTCTCCAAAGATATTTGTCTAAGGGTTAAAAGGTAATTCCACTTGGGAATACTATTTTCTTTTCCCCTTCCTTATATCAATCCCCTTATATGATTTCCACTACATAGGGGTCCCTCTATGAGGATTTGATTTCCCTCCTCTTAATTTCTTGTCAAATTTAAGTTTCGTTTATTTTGGAACCTTTCTCTTTGTATTTGTAATTAATTTTTATCCTTTGATTCTTATTTCCTTTGTTTCTTATTTTTTCACATTCAAGAACCCTGATGTACAAATGTTGGGTTTATTTTGGGTTTCATGTGGTTTATATGTTTTCATTGGAAATTCATAGTGTTTTATCTTTTTTTCAGGAGGTAGGATGACCTTACCATTTTACGACATTCATATGAAGTTATTTGTATCAATTTTCATGTGCGTGAATGCATTGACCTGTGATAAATTTTATAATGGCATCAATGTCATTGATAAAGTCTATATAGATGTGGTAAACCCATTAATGGGGGAGTGAAATGTTATTAGGTTATTTATATTGTGTTTTTTCATTTATCAATTAGTGAAATTGGGATTTTCTTCTTATGAAATTATACCACATGGGATCTATTCAGGTTTGGTTAACGGTATTTTATCCTAGATAAATAGTGTAGATATTTGTTCAGTGATTACTACTACATTTGGTGGCTTCTAACGCATGTTTATTCCTAATTCTTATTGTTTTTCAGACCCCACCTAAGTCTATTAGGATGGGTTGGTGAGCATTACAGGACCTAACTAATGTCTATAAAGATGGGTGGATGAGTTTAGGTGACCTCTCTATAGTCTTTAATGATGTATCATTATGTTGAGGTGACTTCTCTAGAGTTCATAGGGATGGTTTGTGGTGTTGAGGATTCCTCCCATGAGCGAGTAGGGATTGGTCAGGTTGCTTGATGTGGAAATGATATCTGTGATATGGTATGGGCCATGTGTTACTTTTATTTTGGAGGTTCAGATAGAATTTCCATTCAACATTATGTAGAAACAAGTAAGGTAAGTGATTTTGGTAGTCTAGTTATCACATGATGACATGGAGGGAATTGTGTTTATTTATGAATATATTTTCTTTAAATGAATCCCCCTTTAAAAACCATCTACTTGTAGGATAAGATCTACTTTATGGTATCCCAATGGAATTATACTCACACACAACATATAATTTTAGTGTGACTACTGAAACTATGGTCAAGGATCCAAATAAAGCCTAGGGACATGAATCTGGATGTTAAGTAGGTGGATCAAGATAGATTGAGGTGATATCAAGATAGTCCCTGGGGTCTTTTTTTATCATTCCTCGTTTTTATTTTATTTTAATCCTTTCATATATTGATACACCACATCTCGAGTTCCCTTTTTACAAATTTTTATAACATGATATTACACAATAATTTATCATGAGATGATACTAATATTTTTTATACCATTTATTTTTTATGTCTATTCATTTTATAATTAAAACATTATTATTTTACATTTATGTTTATATGATACTAAGGTAATAAACTCTCCATGGTGAAATTTAGTCCCTCCCCACTAGTCACCAACCTCTTGAAAAAGGGGAGGGGCACATGAGTTCATGCATCACCTCAACCTAAACTAGGTAATTTTGGTGATGATGTTACAAAATTTTACCAGATCCCTATTTTAACATAAAATTTGGGGTTTTTTAAAAATTATTTATGATTGAAGGTTCCCTGTTATGGGAGCTAATATTGTGATTGTCTATCACTCATGAAGTGGACCTTTGAGT
Organism: Viscum album; assembly: GCA_963277665.1. Lineage (NCBI taxonomy): Eukaryota > Viridiplantae > Streptophyta > Magnoliopsida > Santalales > Viscaceae > Viscum > Viscum album. The sequence continues at coordinate 213,709,820 of OY728123.1, forward strand.
TACTGAGGATGTGGGATATATTTTAATAGTCATGATGTTAAACTTTTATATTATTCTTGAGTGTTATTGTTCAGTTACAATTTATGTGGTATTCTATTGGATTGATTTAAAATAGAAGATGAGTTCATGAATCACGGATAAAAATAGAGGTTCACATCTCATATTCTTGAATATTTATGACTGGTATAGTTTAAAATTAATATAATTTTGAAAATCATATATTCCGTTTTTTTACCAAATACATCATTTTTGAAAATTAATATATTTATCTAGATCATCCCTATATTTAGTTACTTATATATATGTCATTGAGTAACATTAAAAACCCGTGATTTGGGCTTATGATTTGGATATGTTCAATGCGATATTATAATTCGTTATAGGTAGATTGTGGTTTTGTTTCCAAGAATTTTTTGTGTTCATGTGTACTCCTATTAGTTTCATATGTATTACGAGTATTTTATTTTTTAAAGGAATATATAATATTTTTTAAATACATGATAATGTTTCATCATTGGTGTCTATTTGTGCCACCTAGGGACTAGGGTGAGGATTTGTTTTGTATGTATGGAATATTCCTCGTGTAACACTAGAAATTAAGGAGGGTCAGCCTAAGTATGCACTGAAATCTTGTGTTGTAGTTATGGAAACAGATCCACATTATACATGTGTGTTCCAAATTATTCTAGAGGGAGGTAAAAGCTCCCATCATGGAGGGACATAAACCGTGTATTTATCAAGGTATTTCTAGCTATTATACCATCTATCCTTAAAGAAATTGGGTGTTCCTGCTGATTCCAATGATTAGATAGATATCACTTAAGGTATCATTGAACTTTTAGTGATTCCTAATGACCATTAGATGAAGTTGGATGCATTTATACAAAAAGGCCCTTCTAGGAGGTTTTGGGGTTTGATGATCCAAGATTGGAGACATGAGGTTGTAATAGGGGAATATTTTGATGACCTGTTTTTAGATTAATTAATTATTTAATCACTAATTTCAGATCTATCTTAGGAGTTCATAGATATCTATTATGTGAAAATTTTAATGGTTGTTAATGTGACCTGGTTTTGAGATTGGGATATTTTTATACATTATTAGAATAATGTGAGGCTCATATGGAAAATAAGTTTTAGATTTACCATCATCTAGAGTTGAGGAATTATTTTTGGACGTTTGACATAACCTCATATTCATATGTGTTCCATAAATCTCTCACCATTGAGAATGGCTTAGCAGAGGGTAGAACAGTGGGGTTTCTTCACTCCATTAATGGAAGACTTATAAATGGTGTTGTAGGGGATTCTTCTAGGTATAGAAAGAAGGGATTATAGTATTTGTGATATGGTGGAGATATGAATTCTGGACATAGTAGGATTTCATATCTTCCAATTCTAGGAGGGACTTCTCACTTGTGAATCCAGTGTGTGAAGAATGGGAATTATTATTCTACATGTACTAGTCACCCAATAAAGTGTAGTTCCTATTGATAGATGGGGAATATTCAATATTTTTGTTTAATATTATCTAGTTAGTTTCGGGAAGAGGTTGGAGGAAACTACAGGCCTCTTGGACCTTGATGGGTGAACCTTGGATGGATATTTGGGAATCTTCATGGATATTTATCCATGGATCAGGTTGGGAATATCATTACTAGAAATAGTTATAGGCTCTGTATGTATTTGTTCTTCTAGTGAGTTAGAGATTATGGGGATAGTTATATGGATCTGAATATATTGGTTTTATACAATTTATTAGATTATAAAATATAGTGGAGAGGGGCCTTCAAAGGTTATAGGTATGGTTTTGGTTACGTTCACACTCTCTACTAGTTTGTTCAATATAAGGGAATCTCATTCATTTCTTTATGCCCATGTTATTATTTTATCAGAGTTACTGTTGAATTTTTTCCTAGGTTTTTAGATATAGATATGACTCTTGATAAGAGTTTAGAACTTATATAGAGGTTCCTAGAGTGTCTCACGGTGGTCATAGGATAGAAAAATTATAGGGATTTTCTAATTTTTGTGATGACTAGTTTAAATTTCTTTTTAGGAATGAATTGGTTGGAATTGTTTTGGGATTTCATCAGTTTCTATTGGGGATGGGTGGATTTTACCTCAACTAAGGGAGAGGATAATGTTCTCAATAGGTATTGAAATATAGAGGTTGGAATAGATTGACAAGAACATAGCTATAGTTGGTCCATTACAACACATGTGGAGACTATATTTATTGTAGAAGACCAGGTCATGGTTCTAAAAATATTCTATAGTGGGGGATCATTACCAGATCATTTTTTAGAATCCATCTATAAAATCCTCTTGAAATTGGAATTGAGTTTTAAATTTAACTCATACAAGTTAAAAAAACCTTAATCGTTTCACCTATATCCTATAGAACTAATGAAGCTGAAATATCTTAAGGTTCATCTTTATTACCTCAAGGCGAAGAGATTCATTAGCATAGGAATTTCATCCAAGGGGTGCTTAGGTCTTGACAAAAAAGGTAGAAGGAAGACTTTGAATATACATAGATTATTAGAAACTAAATCATTTCATAGTGAAAACAGATACCCACTACCAAGGATCATTGATTATTTTTTGACTAGATGATAGAATTATGATGGTGGTTTAATATTGATCTTTAAAAAGGCTATCATAAGTTAAATGTTAGGGTTAATAATATAAAAAATAAAAAACTATAGATTATTCATGGGTTGTATGAGTATCTTATGATGTTTTTTGGTCTAAAAAATGTTCCTAAGGGTTTTTATGGATCACATAAACTATGTTTTTTACCCATACATGGTATCCTTATTCATGGATTTCACTAAAGATATCATACATCATTCAAATACCCCAAAGTTATATAAAATGTGCATAGAGGTGATTTTTTGAATACTCTGAGCACGTCTGCTTTATTTCATGTTCTTGAAGTATCACTTATAGATCCATGAGGTAATCTTCCTTTGGAATGGATTATTTTAGATAAGGTTATTTATTGATCCCTAGATAGTGTAGGCAGTAATATCTTGGACTCATCCAAGGAATTATTTCAAAATCTAATGTTTTCTCTGGTTAGGATAATATTAAAGGTGTCTTATCTATGAATTTTATCGCTTTGAACAATATACAACTAGGATTACACGAAATTGACGAAGCTCATATGGATGGAAAAATTTGGGGATGCCTTCAAAGAGTTAAAAAAGAGGTTGGTGTATAATCTAATTATGATTCTTCTATATCCAAGTAATAGTTTTGTAGTATATTGTTATTCTTTTGGAGAATGTTTTGGGGTTGTATTGATATTGGGAGATCAAGTTGTTTCTTATGGATCTCATTAATTAAAACCAAATGAATAAGGCTCCCCCAGTCATGAACTAGAGTAAACTATCATGGAACATACTCTAATTTGTTGGTTCCATTATATTTTATATTAAATGTTTTTCATCTACACTTACTACAAAATCATTTCATATATATTTTCTTAAGGATACATTAACCTATGATAAATTTGTTGGGTTTATTACTTACATTCATTAAATTTTGTGGTGGAACATTCTATAGGAAAGAGGAGCATGATTTCATATTCCATAAGTAGGAAATTAAAGGAATTGGTATTTGAACATTAGAGGTAAAGTGGAATATCATGACCATCCTAGTTGACATGAAAGTGGATGAATATGAGAATCATGGGGAAGTAAATTACAATCCCTTTACGGTTATTCCTCACCACCTGATTGACTAAAGTACATCTATTAATATGATTCGGGATTTTAGGTTATACATGAATAGTTAATGGGATATGATCATTGTCCAAATGATTAATTGATGAGAAAAATATAATTCATGTAGACTAATGGGTTTTGGATCCCACATCCATTAGTGTTGAGTTGATGAGAGTCACTTACTCCTCACAATGGGTGGTACATTTGTGATCGACCAAGTTTTTCTTGGATATGGAAGTATACTTTTTGGTGGATATATATTAATAAGGATATTTTAGGGTTTCATGCTCAATACCATACCCATTAGAAGGTAAAAATGGATCACCAATTCCCATGGGATCAAATTAACACTTTGCTAGTGTCAGTATGGATGTGGGATGAATTTATTATGAGAATTATCACAACACTACCCTAGAATCAAATGTTTTAGGATGCACTATGGGTTTTCATTGATTGATTGAAAAATGTTTCAGAATTATTAGTGATTTGGGAGACTCTGTCTATGGATGAGTTTGGTAGGATTTATGTATTGTATATAATATGGTTTCATAGTGTTTCTATGTGTATTATGCTCGACCAAGATGCATGTTTCACATCAATGTATTGGAAAGGTATACAAAAGGATTTGGGCGTACAACTGAATCTGAGAATAGAATATCATCCATGGATAGATACACAATCTTATAGAACTATTCAAATTCTATAGGATATTCTTATAACTTGGGTCAATATTTTTTTTTCATGGGATTACCATTATCTCTTGGTATAATTTTTATATCATAATAGGTTTCTAGATTTTATTAATATGTCTCAATTTCAAGGTCTTTATGGTGGAAAATTTCATTCATCACTATGTTGGATTGAGGTGGGAAATTTGAGAATTATCACGTTAATCCAAGAGTAGGAATCTTCTACGCATGGGTTGTTGATTCAAAAGTTATTGGTTACTAATCGGAGTTGGATGTGTTTATATACCTACCATTGGTGATAAACCATGGAGTAAATCATGAGTGACCATATGTTTTTGTGGGTTTCATATTTTTTAGGACATCAGTATTAGAGGATGTAGTGGAAGCTACCACTATTTTTTTCTATTCCATTAAAAATTGAGGATTGGATTTGGGTGGTGGATTATCAGTTGGATCATACTCTATAAAATTGAGGTGTGCATTATTCGTTTCATGTGTCAAATCTCCAAAAGTATGATTCTAAATTTTATCATGTGATTGATAGTAGATATGTCTATTTGGTGGTGTATGATACATTTTAGGATCATTTGGTATGGATCATGAACCAAAGATAGATGGTTATATTAGGGAAGAAAGTGCCTCTTGTTTGGGTTTTGTGGCGATATGGTTGTATCAAAGAGGAATGCTGGGAGTGAGGTAATGATATTCAGGAAAAATGGGTATAGTTTCTCATATATAACCCATAGAGACACTTCCCAAGGATGATAATCCAATATATGGGTATTTTATAATTCCACTTTCATTTATAGGTGTGTTTTGGTATAATTTTCATTCTAATCAAGTGAATTATACTTGTTTTTATCTTTTTAGGATTTCAAGGTTACTCAGGAGTAGGTTTAAGAGGAATTGTCTAAAAATGAAGTTAATCAAAAACTGTATATAGTATTTTAAAGCATGACATAGGTGTCATTCCATGAAAAAATCGAAAAAAACCCACAGGGGTTCTTCCTAAAGTGGTTAATGGTGTGAATAGTAGGTGCATACCATGAAATTCTCTTGGTGTGTTTTAAAAAATATTGGATAATTTTCCTTTGGAACCCCAATTTGTGTTTCCCCTTCCATCTCTTGACCTCCCCACATGATTTTGGTTACGTAGAACTCATTTCCTGAGGAACGAATCTAATTACTCCTCATTTATTGTTGGATTAATATTCCTCCTTTTGTGACTTGTTTCTCTTTATATGTATAAAATAATGTTGGATTTTAATTCTTATTTATTCTTATTTCCCATTTCTATAATCCCAATTTATGAATGTGGGGTTGATTTTAGGGTTTTGGTTTAGTTGTCTTATTTTGTATAGAGATTCAATTTTATTTATGTTCATCGTTCCTAAGGTAGGATGTTCTGACAATTTTATTGATTTTTTATGAATTTCTATGTATTCATTTTCATGAATATGTGTGTTTAGTCATATAATACTTAATTATATTATATTAAAGTGATAAAATAGGTCTGTATTGATAAGTTGGACCCTATTGTGGGGGATTTATGGGTTTGTGGGTTAGTTATTGGTTGTTTTTTCCTTACACCATGAGTGATGTATGGATTTTATTCTTGGGAAATTGGGTTTTCGGGGTGTTGTTTAGGAACATTTTAATCTAGTTTATCGTAGATAAATTGTTTTGGGGTTTGAAAGGTGATTAATCTTAGAATTTTTGGATTTTGATGTGTATTTATGGTTATTGAATTTTTCTTGATGTGATCTCCCAGACGTCTTTCAAGATGGGTGTACATTCATGATAACACCTTTTATGAGTCTATAGGAATTGGTAGGTGTGTTGAGGTTACATCTCTAGAGTCTGTAGGGATGGTTAAGTGTTCTAATAATACCTCCCTTGAGTAATAATTGATGGGGAATGATACTTGATGGGAACCTGGACTACATGATAAGGTGAGGGATGTGTGTTCATTAGTTTAAAGGTTTCTATCACTTTCCTACTCATACAGAGAGAGAAAAGTAGGATAGGGGTTAGTGGTAGAATTATAATCACATAATGGCCCAATAAGCTATGTTTTTATTGATTCATTTATTTTATGTTGTTGTGTCAACATGTATACCCTATATATATTTATAATAATGATCAAGTGGTGTTGTCTTAATGAGTTTATACTCACACATTGAATATTACTCTCGATGTGCATGCATAATTTATAGTCAGTGATCCATCTAAGGTAATTGGACCTACATTAAGATGTTGATCATGTGGAGCAAGGTGGATTCATGTGATTTTGGTAAATAATACCTATTTTTTCATACTTCTTTATAAATTAGGTTTCTTCTTCCTATGGTACATTGATGCACTATAAGTGGGGATCCCATTTTACTGCTTTGTATGAATATTTATGCCATATAGATATAACATTCTATTTTATTATTAGTTTAGTTTCCATTTATTTTTTAATGTTATTAATTATCTCTTTATTATATTATTTCATTAATATTATGGATATCTAATGTTCATGGAATAGTCTCCCAATGGTGTGGTTTAGGCCCTCATAGCTAGTCAACTACCTATTGTGTATTGGGAGCTTCACATTAGGTCATATACCACTACATCCTAGACCATATGATTTAGGTTGGGGTCTTACATTATATGTTCCTATAAATTTGGTGATTTAATATTTTATTTTCTTATAATTTGAGTGATATAATGGTGTGATTATCATATGAATGATCATTTATAATTTTTACAATTATTTTAATATTATATTTTTGAACATTTAACATTTTATGGTGTTAAAGTTCTCTAAGTTTTAGTAAAAAAGAACCAATTGTTTTTTAGGTAAATGAGTTTCATTGTATGGTTTGAGCTGAATATTAAAAATTTATGCTTTTATTGATTCATTGGAAAGTTATTTCCGGTTACCAATTTGTGATAAATTAATCATGGACATGCACATTTCCTTATATGCTATGTTTAAAGTATTAATAACTTTGATATGGTGATTTAGGAGTGAAATTCAAGGGAATAATATTAGTGTCTTCTCTGCCAAATCTATTTTCCTTTCTAAGATAAAATGTTTTAATGGTGTGTATAATGTATTGAATCAAGTATTATTAAAAATGAGTAAGCTTGTGACATAAATCTGGATCCCATTTTTATTTTATTTTATTTTCAGTACTAAATTTTATTTAATTTTTTATTTTTTTGATTTAATAAGGTTTTATAATAAGTTTCATGTAATGATAAAAATTTTAATTTTTTCACACATGAATGGATTTTGGTTTTTTGACTCATGAGATGGAAAAGAGTAATTTTATTCAATTAAATGATCTTTTTTGGAAATTTAAAACATATATTGTGTTAATAATATATTTTTCACTTATGTGTGTTAGTGTGAAGCAATTTTGTGGTGTATAGAATATAACCCATTTACTAAATTTATTTAATTACTTATTTTAATACTATTTTATTTTTTTAATATTTATTTGAAATTGATGATTTCTCCTAAATGATAACTTTTATTGAAATTCCATCAATGTACTACCTATTTGGTTATGGTATTTCATTTAACGCCAATATAGGCTAAAAGTGGGAATTAGACCCATCACAATCTCATTTTTCAATATGTAGTCAATCTCACTAACTTCTCCACCTTTAAATATGAATTTATGATGGTAAGCCCATAGTATTTAGATGAGGCTTGGGTAGTCACTTAAGATAGTATTGTTGATACTCATTTAAAAATCCAACCGATCAATGTTAATTATCATATATATTTCATATTTATAGTTCAATTTTTATTAATTGATTATAGATATTTATAAATTTATAATCATTTTTTATTACTCTATTCATGATCCATTGATGAGAAGACCCCCCCCCAATACCCATGACCACCCACAATTTTGGACTCATAGCTACAACCAACCTCTCCTACTATAGCTCTACTAGTCACTAAAACTCACTCCACTGTAATCCTCATAGGGGTTCCCTCCCTCTATAGGGGTCAATTTGAGTTTTTGGTTTATTTTATTTACAATAATTTTACATTAAAAGATGTAGAATAACTTTTTCATAAAATTGACGTTGTAGATTGTAATTTTTTCTAAATTAAAGGAAATATAATATCGATATATTTCCAGTACGATGGTAGAGATATATGGGTTTGAGGCATGTAATGGTTTTGGGGTGAAGTTGTATGATCACTTTGATATAGAATTTTGGAAATTAGGTTTTTAATCTACTGGTGAGGTTGACTGGAAATGAGTATGGACAATAATAATAATAATGTAAAGAGGAAGGGTCACCAATGGTGTTTATGTGTTATAGTGTCCAATTGAGAGATGGTGGGTTCTAATGTTTCGAGTTTCAATTATTTCTTTATTCATATAAAATAAAGGAATTAATAAAAAATTTATAAAATAAATTAAATGAATTTAAAATATTGACAATTTACATATTTACATTTTTGTGTGGGGAGATTCAGTAGAACAAATCCTCATAATCAGAATTGGTATGGGTTAAAAATAATAGGGGATCAAAGTGGTTTATTCTAGTGTTTAATAAAAAATTGTATTATTGGAATTCTAACTAATAATACAACATGGGATTCCAAGGAACACTTTGAGAGGAAAGGTCCTAGGTCCATGTGCTATGTTTAAAAAAAATTAAATATATATTTAGTGGTGGTTTTATGAGGAGCTTCCAAAATTTTATTTTTTCATTATCCATTCAAAAATGAATGAATAAAAACATTAAACATTTTAAAACATATATTATAATATTAATATTTTTTTATTCCATTTATTATCATTCAAACCACGTTTATATTTTAAAAAATTGTATACTAAAATTAATTGAATCTTAACCAAAAATATTTTAGAGTGTTTCTTTTTACTATCTTTCATGATTATAATATAATACTTCCTTATGTTTGGTTATTTCATTGTACTTTAGAAAATAATTTCATAGAATATGATATTTGGAATAAATTTGTTTTCAGGTAATCTTGCAACCATTGTAATGAGTATGTCACATGACTATCTCCCAATGTAACAAATAATCATGGGCATATTAATGGAATTTTTTTATGATCAATGTTTTAGATAAATTTTTTGATATTATTTATTTATATAAAAATAAATAATCATTAGTTAGTTCACTAGGAAATGATTTTTCATTATGTGTTGGAATCCATGGGATAATTATTGGGGACTTATGCACTAGAAGATATAATTCCGTGTGAGGGTTTGTTTATTAAGGTGTGATTCAATGAGACATTAATAGTTATGATAGTTTTATATCTATCATTCAATGATATAAGTGGTTAATATGATTTTAATATTTGTTAATACTAGGTGTGAGTCACTAGATGATCATCTTTGGAAAATGGTGGGATAATTGATTTGTGAGAAACACTAATTAACATGTCATTTTATTGACAAATTTGATTAATAGTAGGATATAAACAAGCGAGTGTGATGTCGTAAGAAAATTATTGTGATGAAGAGTGAACATACTTAAATGTTTAATGGAAATATTCATGATATTTGTATATTTTTTTAGAAACAATGATATGATAGTGTGACAACATTTTATCTTATGTTTTATGTAATGAACCATGTCTTGGTAGATTGAATTAAAGGATAATGTGGTAAAGTTGAGATAATTTTATAGTTGCAAGTGAGGGATTGTTTAAACACTAAACCAGAAGTACTAGTTTTCAATTTTATTTATTATTCAGTAAGGTATTTAAGAGTTATTGGAAAAAAAATTAAGTGTTTCCTTATTAATTTTGTGGTTTAATATGATGTTTATGGGATTGGGAAGCCCTGAAGGTGTAATCACCTATAGTTTAAAACTATAGATGATACTGAGTACTTTTTGGGATGTACCAGTACTAAGTGGAGTGGGGTATAATAGGGTAGTTATAAAGGGACTACCAATTACTAGATGAATCTATAACAGTTACATGGTAGAACTAGGTCAAATTTTCCATTAAATAAGGATATAATAGCCTCTTATAATACTTCTATTGACCTAGAAAATCAGTTAATTGGAACCTCATTTTCATAATCCGGTTTATAGCCTCTCTTGGGTCTCTATGTTACCCTCTCCGACATAACTTTATACAATTCCATCTCCATGATATTTTGACCACTCAATCCAAGTTAATCACCAACCTTCATTCCCATATCCTCACTTCTTCCCATCTATTCTATTTTTATCCTCCATGGTTATGGTTTTTTGTTGTATATTTTTTCTATGTGTGGTTATATTAAAAGTTGGATTATGGATTCCTATAATCCTGAAAAAATGAAGCACAAATGAGATGTTTGGTCACCTGTATTATTTTTTAGTACTAGGATATTGATTTATGATTTATAATAATTTATCAATTATTTTTTGGATGATATAAAAGGATTTATAGTTTGAATTATTTGGTGGTTTTGGTGGGTTGGGTGTTATATATATTATAATTTATTTTATAATATTTTCATTAAGTTTTTTCAATCATAATTTATGGTAATAAATTTATTTGGGTCCCTTGGTTGTTATATTTTAAGTAATAGATATTAGATATTGTCTAATACTTATTGTTTCATGGGAATCTATCCAATAATTATAGTGGTTGGTCATAATAATTCAAATAAACTATCCAAATACTTTTGGAACATGCCTTCCAATTTCCTTCTAAATGAATAATAATGTTTGATTATTTATTTTGGGAATTATGAAGGAATTAATTTCACTGATATTTTCTAATAATATGTTTATGTTTTCAAAAGAGTTTTATGTGAACCTCTGTATTGATTTTGTTTATAAATTCTTACTTAAATTATTTATTCCATGAATTTCAAAAATATAGTTTTGGTAAATTCATTAATATCTTTGTTAAAGTATAATTTGAGGACATGATCTTGGGAATGTTTTAAATAGGTTATTTTAATTAGTAATATTCTACATCTTTTCAAACTACTATATTGAATTTACTATTTTTTAACATATTATTTTCATGTAAACAATTTTCTAACATTTCATGTTCCATATTTATTCCTTCTGTAATGATCATCAATCATGTATTCACATTTGAAAAGCCTAAATTGCATGACATTAAATGTTTTTCTTGTGCTGATTAAGTATTTAAATTCTTAAATTTTTAGATGCTCATGCTAATATATATTATATAGAGTTTAATTGTTTCAAATCTATAAAGAAATTTATGTCTCATATAATTTGGTTTAGTCAATAAACACACCTTATTAAAGTAGCACATATTTTCATTCATTATTGATTATATGCTTTTCCATTTGGATACATTATAGAGAAAATAAAACATATTTCATTAAAACTAGATATTTTATAACATAATGATGTTTTGTTGAACTGTTCAATTTTATATCATTAATCATCTACTATAAAATAAATAATATATTTCCACCCAATCCTAAATATCGTAAGTCAATGAATTGTACATTACACTTGGTTAATTTATTTCTTTAGTGATGAGATAGTTTCAGGGTTTGTTATATTGGTAGGAATGGTTTTTTTCTTAATATTTTTTGGATCTAAACTTAAAAAAGGTTATAATTCAATAATTTATAATATTTTTTAAAATAATAAAATTATAATTGGTTTAGTTAAATAACCTATATTTAAAAAAATACTTGAATAAAAAATTCTTGATAAATTTTTCTATCCTATATTTTTTTGTTAAGAAAGGGATTTTAGAATGTGTATTTATCTCACATAAAACAATATTTTCTTATTTCAGGGTTATGTTCATGCCAAATAATATAGAAAGGTTGGGAATGGGTTATAAAAAATCATTTATTATAAAAATATTAATCAAATATTGTTTTTATAACATTTTTAGTAACATGTTTTCATTTAACCTATTCCTTTAATTAAACCTAGTAATGGTTATACATATTCATATAAGGTATCTGTATAGGAAAAAATTCTTTTAAAATAAATTAATTGTAAAAAACGATCATTACATAAACGTATAATAAAGATATATAGTTATGAATTTTAATATATTATTCCCATATTTTTGTTGATATTTCTTGGACATGGACTCATTTGGCTTATTGGGATCTTGTTTAAATTATTTATTATATCATGTAGATTATGTAAATTGGATTTATGTTATTATGTTTTAAATTTTTAATATTAATATTATCTTGTTTAATTATTCTTCATTAATCTTTATTTTACAACATATGCATGGACATGAATTTTTAATTTCTATTTAATGATCATATGAAATGTGTTATATATTTCATTTATAGGTTTCCTAAGTTGGTATATCAACCATTTATGGCATGGAATGGGCTTGTGATTCCTTGAATCTAGTATACCCAACCCCGTTTACATGGTATGTGTATTTCAAATTAACTATAGTATAAAATTTTCCCTATCTTAATATGATGAGAATAAATTGTCCCTTAATCTAGAATTCATCATTACCTTCCCTTATGGGATGGGTATTTCACACAATCACTATTGTATTTGTTTGTCTCCAATATTGAGTTGAGTCTCTAATATGGTATACTTAGGTATGCATCACCCATATGTAGGGAGTTATTTTTCATGGTTTATATTGGTCTATGATATGCCTCACTATTTGTTATTTTTAGTCATTAATTGTTTAATACTAAAAATGATTTTGTATATATGTATGTAAATGTGTATATATATTGATTCATAAATATTCTTATTCACTATATGAGTTTAGATTCATTTTTTTATATGTATTTATTCACACTTTAATGACCCATGTTATTAAAAGTTAAAATATTCAAGAGAATTTTAATTTTTTCCCCAGAATAGGGATAATTTTGTGAATTTTGATTCAAATAATGAATATAAAAGTTATAATATATAAATATTATGTTCACGGATGTGGAATGAGGTTTTGTTATTAGTTTGAGGTCTTGGGTGAGTTTTAGAGAAGTTATAGGTTATTGTGTTACTAAAATTCTACAGTAGTAGGCTACTCCAGACATGGTAGGTGTTGGTCATTCTATGAATGACCCTCATGAAGGCTTCATGCCAAAAACCAAGTGTTTACAACATAAATGAGGTTGGTTGAGTAGAGGAACCTTATTTCGATTGTCCAAGTTATGAATGGATAATTCACATCATTATATTTATTCTAACATAGATTTGTTAATTTTATGAACCATGGTTCATGCTATGAATGACATTAGTTGATGGAGGATCACACTACCTCATGGTATTTATACTATAAACTAGTGTTAGACATATTGAATGTTACAAGGTATATACATTCACAATGTAAACATTTTTTTCATATCATAAATAATGGATGAGTGGTTTTTTAATATATATGGGTATTTTTATCTTTTCATGGTCGAGAATATTGGGGTTTTTTGGGCTTGGGGTTTTGGTAGATGGCCATTTCATCTAGTTATTCCCCTCCTTTTCTCTCCATCAACCATCTAGGTTGGGGGTGGTACATAGTGTGATTCTATGGTTTTTCTAGGTGCGTTATTCTATTTATACCTATATTATTCCTTCAATTTTATGGGTATTTTTTGGTTTATAGGGTAGGAATTATAAGAAAATTTCAATAAAGTATAGTGAAATTGTCTCAGTTTGAGGGCTATTTTTTATGATTGTAGAAATATGTGGTCATAATAGGATTATCACACTCTATATTTCACTTTTTCAGTTGAAAAAAAAATCCAAAAAACTGATTTATTTTTTTTTTTGTTAAAATGTTATGGAATTTGTGATTTACTGGGTGTTGGCAGATACAGTTTTTTCATGGGACGGTGTTGGGTGTGTAGGATGGACCTTTAGGGTGATTTAGGTTTAGGTTTTAGTGGGTCAACATTTCCCGATGAGATTTCTTGTCAATATTAATCACTGGAATAAATTAAATTATTAATTTTAAGTAATTATAATTAATTATTTATGTCTTATGGAATGATATTAGAGCTCGAGTGGTGGTATGATCTTGGATAATATATGGATAGTCTTGGATGAGGTCGTGTGGATGTGTAATGTGTGGTTAACTCTATTTTGAAGGTAGTAACACCCTTTAATCAAAGAAAATATATCGATATTTGAATGATTTCTTACTAGATTCTTGATTCATGGGATTGGGTAAGATTTATTGGGATAGTGATGGGATTGTTTATAAGTGACAGTATGGAATTTATATTCCAATGCTCTAAATAAGTCCCCTTAAAAATTTTTGGTAAGTTGGGATCATCCAAATACTATGTAAGTAATGGGTGAGGATACCAATGTATTTTATGGAAGAAATTAGGTGGTATCTTGATGTAATATATGAAATGGGTAGACTAAGTGGATTTCTTATTATCTTGTACTATAGATCATAGACGCTTCATCTTTGAGATGATGGGTGAGACAATTATTTGTCTGAGGAATAGGGTGTGCCACCATCCTAATCGTGGATTATACCACAGTGAGGGTTTTGAGTAGTATGATTCCTTCAAGATGAGATAAGGTGTATCAAAAATATCATTCATCTGGGAGACTAGCTAAGAGATATCCCCCATAGATATGTGATATGGGACCTTGGTGTGGGTTGTGGGTTTTGTTTGAGACATTGAATTTTGTTTTCAAGTGGAATATAGCATGAAATATCATGACAATCCCTTTGTAGTGGGACCAAGTGTGATACTAGGTTTTGATGGTTTTTACTAGGCCTTATAGTTTTTATCAGGGGAGCCTATGGGATATGTTTTCACTAATTTGTGAAAGACATGAGATGGTATCTATTAAAAGAGACCACGGTGGGTATGGGTGACTTAGTGGGTCCCCTCAGGAGTGATATGACATGAGATTGGATATGGGGAAAGTTTTGAATAACCAGTGCTTCAGTGGTGAGATTATGAGACCATGTGATGGAAATTGGGCCATATTTTCATTGCATGTGAGTTCTTGATTGGATGATTGTGATAGGATAAAAACGTGGAGGGGGAGAGGATCATGTGGTATGAGTCCACCATGTGTGAGATGAAACTGATTGGACTATCATGGGGAAGACATAGTCCTTGTGTGAATTCATAAGTTATTTCTATTAGTATGATTGGTTTAGGATATATGACACTATATTGAGTAGTCTAGGGACATGACATAGGACCTTTCTTGAGTAGGGCTGGGCCCAGATAGGGGACATTTCCTAGAGTATTCTAGGGTCATGATGGTGAACCACCTTGAATAATATGGCTTGGTTATGATGAGATTTTTGACATGGATGATAGAACCTACCATCTTTGGTGAGGTAGTGGATTGAGAAAATAATATGGGATCATACCATGTTTCTTTAGGTAATGAGTTGAGGTTTTGGATGAGGCATACCCTCAGTCATTAGGTATGGGTTATGGTTGTAGAAAAATCCCTAACATGATTCTTTTGTTATGGGATGAGAATTAGGTGAAATCAAATGAGGTGGAAAATATATTTTGACATGGATCTCAAGTATTTATGATTTTTTTTGTGGTGGAATTGTTAGCACATGATTATCTGATGTCCATAGAGTTATGGTCGCCTGGTTAACACATGAAATACATGATCTTGTGAGATATGTTTTTTCCTCATGAATACAAATATATTATTTCATATACTATGTGAAATTGGTGATACCATTATAAAATTTTTCTCCCATGAAATTTACAAACACTCAACTATGTGTGAAAACTATATGTATACATTCTAGTGGTGAGTAGGACGTGTAGTGGATCATGTTAGAGAGGATCAGAGGGTATTTTTATACTAGGTTAAAGAACTTGAATATTTAATTAGAATTGAATTTGTATTTTTTTCTTTTTTTAAATTTATATATGAGGTTGGAATAATGGGAGATGTTTGATCAATAATTTCATATTGTAAAATTGTGCATATGTAGCTTTTTCATTGTATATTTTCTATTGCATTATGTCTATTAATTAATTCACACTCTTATGTTTGTGGTAAATATTTTATAGTTATTTATAATAATCTTTTGACTCTGATTTGATGTAATAGTCTCCCCATTTTGTAAATTATAACCTCTCCACTAATCATTAGACTTTGGAATATGGGGGGAGTTTCATGTCAAATAGCACATCAGACCAGGGCACTGTAAAGTGCTCTACAGATAGGGGCATTACAATATGGTATCAAATTTTTTATTCTTTATATATATATTGTGATATGTTTGGAAAGTTATCTATTAATGTGTCAATTCTTGGGATTGAACTCGAATTGGTGATTTATGAACACAATTTTAGGTGGAGGTATGGGTCACCAGGGGTACATGATTATTGTTAGGCATGTCACATTGACATGACATATACATGCGTGTGTGTTTTTTATTAGTAATTATGGGGGTTGATTTTTATGAAGTGTCAGTAAAAATCTATATGGAATTTTCACATAAAAACGATAGTTTAATTATACTCGGTTGGACCCTTTTATCATTATCTGACAGTTGATTATGTGGATATAGGTGTAGGATATTCTTTGGTGGTGTCTATATAGTCCGTTCATGTAAGAGATGTATAGGGACACTTAGTGGGTCAGAATAGGAATTTTTTGTTTGGGTGAAGAATCTATGAGGGAATGGTAGTCTTGATTAGTGATCTGAGGATAGTAAAGTGTTACCATAAGGACAAGGTTTGATTACATTATGTATCATAAACAACCTATATTTTTTCTCATATTCATTCATCATGGCATTCCACTTAATCGAACCAAGTATTTGTATATAGGTATGTTATTCCATCGGATTATAGTACATGGTTGGGTTTTATGGGATTTATTAGTGGAATGAATAACACAATTAGTTTTAGAAGGTCTTGGGGTGGAATGGTGGGAGTATGGGGGGATGCTCATGATTTTGGGAGTGACACTCATGTTGTAGGTGACTGTGAGGTAATATTATAAATGTGTGGGATTAATTGGGATATTGGGTGTAGTTTTCAAGTGTATGGGGCATAGTTAGGGGATGAAGAACTTAATCTTATTTTTTAAGGTCCATGATTCATGGGAGAATGAGTCTGATTGTGAAATCGATTTGTACAAGATCATGGATCTGCTAGGTTTTTTTGAGATTGTGGTTGGTAGTTGGAGATAATATGTTAGGTGGTTCTTAGTATTTCATTGTACCTTGAATATAAGAGAAAAATTGGCGATTATTTTCATTAAAAGTATCATTATCCGAGGAAATGTTCACACTGTTTTTGCATGGTACATATTTATGTTACAAACTGCTGAATGGGTTGTGTGTGTAGCCATTTAGAATTATTCTAGTTGTGAGTGGACTTGGGTGGTGATATGATGTTATTATAGTTCTCATTTTTTACTAGTAATATATTCATAGGGTTTTATGATATGGTAGATTTACTATTATGTTATGAGATGACCTCTAAAATGAATTAGGGTACTATCGTATGGTCCATTAGAGTCAGTACATGAAAAAATATCATGAATTGTTAGGATTTATTGATATTATGACCATTCGGATGTATGATTTAGGAGAAGAGTAAGGAAATAAATATAATGTGGAGGGAACCATTTCCCATTGGAGTATGTGATATATTCTATTAGTTTATTTTTGAACCACACAAATTGTGTTCTTGGTAAGCAAGTAACTAGTAGTGGTTGGTGTTTTGTTATGGTGCTTGAGTGTTAGAGGGTTGGCTGTGTATAGTCATTAAATGTGGTGATAGTAAAAACATGGTCCTTAGAGATAAAGTTTTTTGTTAGGTTGGATTATTCTAATGATATTCTCATTGTGTAGATTATCTTATTGGTTATAGATGAGTGGCCCTCATATTGGAAGCAGTCATAGCTGTAGTGAGATTAGTTGGTGGATGGTCTATGTGACCCTGATATATTAGTGGGATTTATGACCCAATTTTTACTAGTTCCTTAGAAAATTATATATTCATGGTTTTATTGTAATGCATGATAGAATCAATGTCTTGGAATCAAGATTGGGTTGATGGTTAAGGTATTTGAGTGTGTGTCAAATCAGCGTTGCACCAGTGATATGGGTTAAATAATAGTGTTTGAGGAGTTAGGTTAGTGATTTAACCACAAAATTACTCTAAGAGTTAGTTTTAAGTTTTTAGTGGGAATTTTAGTGGTCTCATTAATACTTTTTAAATTAGGGCTGTGTTATACAGTACTTGGTGACATGCCGGTAGGTTTGGATGAGATATTTTGGGAGAGGTCATCTAGTAGAGGCTAAAAAATTATTTTTTACTGGAAATAGATATAGTGGGGATGGAAACTAAATTTATATTTTCATGGGAACAAAAAAATATATTTTTTCATTGTAATTACTTTTTTGGGGAGAACCAAGGTGCCTAATCAGATTTTGTGATTGGATCCTCATGGTGGGGGGGGGGGATAAGATTTATGGTGAATTGGTCAATAGTGATTTGGTGTATTCATAGGTATGGGTGTGGTGGATAATGTCTTGGTGTTAGAATGTTTGGTGAGTGGGTGGTTCATCTAAAGATTAATAGTGAACCTTGGTGTATGAAATTGTTTTGTGGAAATGTGTTCGGAATATGGGAATTGTGGGCATTAAGATGGTGGTTGTTTGAGGATCATGGTTTTTGAGGATCACCAGATAGATGGACACCACAACTTCATTGGGATGAGAAGTGTTAAACGAGGTGTTTTGCAATGACCCATGTCATTATAAGAATAATTCCCCGGCCTTAAACCTTACTTAATATTAAATTAAATGAATAATTCATATTGAGGATCTTTTTAGGTTTAGATTTTTATAGAATTAGATCATAAATCATGAATGACATTCCACATTTAAACAAAGTGGTTACATAAATTATAGTATTACTTTTCCCCATCAACGGAAGCATATTTAAAATAAAACATGGATTCTTTCTTGACACTATCATCATAACATGCATATTTCCCTTAACCTGTGAAAAACATTTCAAAAACTTTGGATGAGCATAAAAAGCTCAGTAAGGGATATAAAAATATGGAAAGGAAACATGAGTACATATATACATAAGAATGAAATCATACTTTACCCATAAAAGATAAGCACTTTAACATACCTTATGAAATCATGAATAAATCATAGAAATCATAAGACATAAAGGTAACTTGAGGCATTCATAACATTCTTGCGTAGGGAGTAACCCACTTTGTTACGTTTGGAATACCCATCATAGTATATTCCCTAAATCTCTTCGTAGAAACCTTAACGTTTAACTCCTTCACGTTACCCAATGCATTGGAGAGCTATATCGGGCTCACCCGCCCTTAGTTTATCACGGAACCACCCGTCTTCATAACAATGCCCAAGAACCATAACATAATCGTATCACATAAAACATGTATAAAGGAAACATAACATTTCCACTTTTCAATCTCAAGATATCAATAAAACACATTGATATAAAAACATTATGAAAACCATTTTCAATACTAAAATAAAAGAAGAGTAAAACATGGTATTTATTATTCATTCAAAAAAAGTTATGGCTTGTAGAGGAAGCCGAAACTCAAATAATGGTCACTGCGGCGGAGAAGTTGTTGTCACCGCATACGCACGAAAAGAAAAACATTACTTTTTATTGTTTAGTAAAACGCTTCGTATAAAAAGATTACTTTTGAATAAATGAAAAGTAAAAGGGGTTTATACATTGTATAAAAGAAATTTGTGTATAACACAAAATATGCCTCAATGAAAGGAGATTGAGATGATGTCCCTAACAAAGACGGTATCCTTGGATTAAGGATAAATCAATTACATAATTATGTGTAACAAATGAATACACAAAATATAAGTGGATATCAAGTATAAAACATTCAGAGGACATTTACACATATTCATAGAACGAAATATTCAATGAGTACAAGTTTATCCCAAAGAATCAAAATTGGGTTAAGAAGTTCCCTTACAAAAATTCAACAGCCTAACGGCGTCACTTCAAAATTCAGAAAAAGAGTTGATGAGAGATAAAAAGGGTATCTCATCACTTGGACATAAAATTTACATCAATAAGGATATAGAAGAACATATACCAACATAATAGTATGTGAATTAAATGACATAACAAAATAAGACTTTTGAAAAGAGGAGGGTGAAAGGTTCCCTTACCGTCTTGGGTTACATTCAAAACGTACACCCCATTGAAGAAGGGTCATACAATGAATATGTAAATACCCATAAATGACATTATATTACACAAAGAGTATAATAATGTGAATTACATACACCACTCAAATGAAATGGTGGCAAATGTAGCATAAATCTCACGGAACTAAAAGTGAGATGAAAAATCCCTTACGAAAACTCGGCAGCCTAACGATGCCACTTAAAACATCCAAAAATGGATTGATGAGATAAAATAGGGTCTCTCATCATATTACAATAAAATTTACAGCAAGAGGAATATAAAATGACATCCCTCATCATAAGATATAGGAGCTTAAAATAAGTTACATAAAAGAGAGTACTTAAAAAGAAAGAGAGAGGTTATATCTCTTACGAAAATTCGGTAGCCTAACGGCGCCACTCAAAACTTCCAAAATGGATTGATGAGAGAAAATAGGGTCTCTCATCATATGAACATAAAAATTAAAGTAGGAGTAATATAAAATAACATCCAAATCATAATAAAGACGGGCTTAAAAGGAATGACATAAAAGAGTGTACTTAAAAAGAAAGAGAGGGGTAGGATCCCTTACCTCGTGTCCGACATGACTCGATCATTCTTTAATCTCCTGAATAAAATAATTTGGTCAATTTATAATTTCTTAAGGAACCAAATGAAATATTATTATTCAGTTTATATCACATATTATAAGGTTATAATAATTGGTTAATAAAGTGAGTTCATTTCAGATGTTTTTGTCGATGTTCGGTACATGAGTAAAAATCGAACTTGTTGGAAAAAACTTTTCCATATAGTTATAGGTACATCATATACAGAATAGTATTGATGTTTTAAATATTATATATATCCATAATATATTCATTTTATACTATTCCATATCATTTGGAGATAAAAAATTAAAAGCACCGTTCATGGAGACGGCAGGCCGTACGTACGCATGAACGCAACTTTCATTTTTTGTCATATTAATTGAATTAAAACAAAATGAGAGATATATATATTATAATTCCAGAATGATATCCATCATTTAGATTTAATATATTACATATATATCCATTATATATATGTACTTATAACAGTACATAACATTTGGAGATAAGAAATGAAATGTACCGTTCATGGAGACGGTAAGTCGTACGTACGCATGAACGCTACTTACATTTATATTTCGTATTTAATGGAATTAAAAAATAATGATACATAATAGTATTATAATTAAAGTATGGTATCATATATAATATCATTAAATATATCCTTTATACGTACCACATATGGTATTAACGAATCAAATCACTTTGAGTGGGTGGTAGTCCGCACTTCCTAAAATGAAGATATCACGTTTAACCATAATGGAAACCATAAAGGTATTCCATAAATGAAAAATACAGAAGATTAAGTAAAACATAAACATATTATATATAATATATAAATATAGTGACATCTTAATGGCCACCTTTGATGGTGTTAAAAGAATATTGAACAATCATCGTTTCGTGAGGCAGAAATTCACCATCCACAGAAACAGTATGTTCTTTAACCATCAGATGTAGGTGTGTGTAAGTGTAGCTCGATTCCTTCTTATAAAAACATCCTAGTATATTGAAGATACTTTAATTGTTACAAAAGAAATTAATAAAAAGATTTTAGGGGGTTTGAGAAGCAAAATAAAACAAAAGAACACAAGTGAAGACATTACCTTAAAATCAGGTATCTCTCTTGGATTTGAGCTCAAAGGCTTCATTGGGAAGACTTCTGCCCAAAGTGAGGCTTCTAGGAGTAAGAGAGGGATTTAAATAGAAAAAATGTGCAGGGGTTTCCCTAGACAAAAGCTTGAGAGGTGTGGGTAAGGTGGTAGAGCTGAGGGCCTTTTATAAGAGGAGAGGAGGGGCACTCTTGGAAAGTTACAAAATGTTACTTTATTTTCAAATGAGTTTCGGATTTTAAAGGCCCCACATTGATTTATTTAGAGGATAAGGTGGTAAGGTTTCGAAATATACTCATCAAATAGGTCTTTGACAAGTGTAAGTTATAGTTTTAACATTATCTTTTCATTTTATTTAAATCCTTAATTAATGAGGTAATCGCTACATCATCATGATGTCATAAATAAATGAATTTATTTAATGTCTAAAAATTATAAAAAAATATCATGATGTAGGAAATATTTTTATATTTCTAATTAATATTTATAGTCAAATATATGACTTATATAACCCCATGTAAATTTTTTTTTAGTAAAACAACACATGTTTGTGACATTTTAATTTTAACTTTAAATAAAAAGGTATTTATGTCATTTTCCAACCAAAGTGGCTCCATGGGGTCCCCAAGTTGACCCATGGATTGTATAGGTCGGCCATGACTCATCCAATGATGGTAGGACATGTTTCTAGGTCATTTCATATTATTAAAATATTACTTTTACCTTAAACTACACTAATTACCTCTAACCGCGATTAAAACTTAAAAGTTACTATTTACAAAAAAAATTATTTTAATCCCATTGAACCACATTTTACGTCTTAATGACAACCATGTATGTCGGATTTTTTAAATTCAAAACACAGAGGTGGTAAAATTTCATTTAAATGAAAAATCAGTTTTTTAAGTACCACATAGTGGTTTCACTATTCATCAAAAATTGATGTTTTCCAGAATAATACCGAAAATTCACCCTAAGATATATTTGATATTCTGAATTCAAAAATGATTTCTATTTTAAAAAAATTCAAAACATAAAAGTTACATTAATTAATTTAATAATTAATTCTCGCTGTTAGAGCAAATATCGTGTTTTTATGAAACAATAAGTATCAAAAGATTGACACTAGTTTAATTCCAATTTCAAGATGAAATTAATTCCAATGACCAATATTGGATTAAATGGTAAAAATATATTCTAATTTTACTTTAAAACCAATTCAAAAGATAATCTAATCATATAAATAAATTAGATTAAAAAGAGGTTTTGAATTAAAATACAACATTTTTCACTATTCATTAAAAAATGAACTTTATCGGAAAAATACCAAAAATTTACAAAAAGTAAATTTTGATGTCCCAATTCTAAAGAAGAATTTTATTTTGTAAAATATACCACATAAAATTGTCAAAAAGTGGATTTAAAAGAGGTTCTCCATCAAAAGGCGGTTAATCGACCTTTTAAAGAATATTAGAATGTTTACTCTTAAAATTGGATTCATTCGCATTTTTAATCCTCTAACATTTATTATAAAAAGTAAAAATATTTGACAAACATATATAATAATTTTGTTGTTAGTTCTGTTCATTCCCGCCATTACAACATCTAGGCGTTAACTACCATTTAAAATAATATTATTTTATTATTAGAGTGCAATGTAAGATTCCCACGAAACACGTTGTTGCGTATTGGGTACGCCATAGAGCGTAGTGTCCCCTATAAAGTAATATTAATATTTTATTCGCTAATATGGATAAATGTGAAAATGTCATATTCTTTATTTACTTGGGGTGTTACATCCTTCCCCCCTTTTGGGAATTGCTTCCTCGCAATTTTAGAATTGGGCTTGGAAACTTCATTGAAAATACCACATCAGAACAATAGTCATTAAAACAATAACTTTAAAATAAAGAAAGAGAAGTACAAAGGTCACCCGAGTTATCCCATACTAGGATTCCATGTATGAAAATATGGACATGGAGGAAAAAAACAAATGGTCATGTTCTGATGGAGAGTGATATTAAACATGTCTAGGAGAAAGTTAATCATAAGAAAATCACAAACTTGTGATGGGTTAAATGGTATTTGATTCCCCAGTAGGAAAAGTTAACAGAAATTTTTTTTGATTTAAGTTACTCTTAATTGAGGAATTTATTTTTGAGCTTAACTAAATCATAATGAAACATACTTACTTGTCACGTAGACTTTCAACTTTTACTAGATTCCTTAATCAAACTCATATTTTCTCCAAAAGATGAGTATTTAGGAAGACTTGTTCCCATTAAGAGTACTATAATCAACTTCTTGAGAATCACCTAATCCACAAAAGAGAACTATATATTTCCTATGTCTTTAGACAAAATCCAAAACCAAAATTGTTAGTATGAGATCAGATAATCCACAAAAGTATAATCCTTTATAACAAGAAAATCTATTCTTAATCTCCAAAATTTGTCCAAAAAAACCCAAAGTTCAACGAAGACCATTCGATAAACAATTATCCATAAAATTATTCAATGTAAACTAAACTAAGATTGAAACCCAAATATTTGAAGGATTTAATCACATAGTCTTCCAAGGTACAAATTAACTTTTATCTCCAAATAACATCAGTTTCTCTTAAATTCTCATATTGAAAAGTAATTAACCTAATCATATATCCTCCATGATAGGTTAATCATTTCCATAGATAACCCAAAATAAACTTACTCTTGATTCCTAAAATCATCTAACTAAAAATAATTAGTCAAACTAACCAGGGACTTCACGTAGTCCAGTGGTAGGCGATAAATACCAGTCGCACTTTGGTTGTGGGTTAGATTCCCGCAGCTTTGTCCGACGCGACAGGTTGTCACATGGTCTGCGTGTTGTCCTTTTTCCAACACTATATAATACATAAAACATTCCCCAAAATGAGATAAAATCTTCAAAAATAATCATAACATATTTTAACCTCAATTTTATCTCATTCCTTTCATTTTCCATCATAATATATAATAACCCATAATTACCTCAAAAGTAAGGATCATATAAACCCCAATGGCTACCTTTATAATTATTACCTGAACTTCCACATCTATTGATCATCTCGTACATGATGCATTATAGAACATACCAATGTACAAGTGGTTGATCATGACTCCTTGATAGTTGGTTTTGAACAACCATGAGTTTCCTCATTGAATCCCCCATTTCATATAGTCTCTTAATCAGAGAACCACCACAGTTTCCATCAAACCTATTGTCACTTTGGTGCCTTCTAGATCCATCCATTCACTAAAAACAGAAATGTCAATGTGAGTATATCAACAAAACCATCATGTACTAATGAGGAAGACAAACTCTAAGATATAATTACTCATTCACTTTATCTAAAAACTATGACTCTTTCTGAAATCCTAGCCATTATGGTAATTTCACTTATGCATAGAGAATACCCTAACCTCTAATGTTATTTAAACCGACCTCTGATACCAACTATAAGGCCCCAGCCTTAAACCTTACTTAATATTGAATTAAATGAATAATTCACATTGAGGATCTTTTCAGGTTTAGAGTTTTAGGGAATTAGATCATAAATCATGAATTACATTTCGCATTTAAACAAAGTGGTTACATAAAAGATAGTATTCGTTTTTCCCCATGAACGGAAACATATTTAAAATAAAACATGGATTCTTTCTTGACACTATCATCATAACATGCACATTTCCCTTGACCTGTGAAAAACATTTCAAAAACTTGGGATGAGAATAAAAAGCTTAGTAAGGGATATAAAAATATGGAAAGGAAACATGAGAACATATATACAGAAGAATGAAATCATACTTTACCCATAAAACATAATCACTTTAACATACCTCATAAAATCATGAATAAATCATAGAAATCATAAGACATAAAGGTAAGTTGAGGCATTCATAACATTCTTGCGTAGGGAGTAACCCTCTTGGTTACGTTTGGAATACCCATCACAGTATATTCCCTAAATCTCTTCGAAAAAACCTTAACGTCTAACTCCTTTGCGTTCCCCAATGCATTGGAGATCTATATCGGGCTCACTCGCCCTGGGTTTATCATGGAACCACCCATCTCCATAACAATGCCCAAGAACCATAACATAATCATATCACATAAAACATGTATAAAGGAAACATAACATTTCCACTTGTCAATCACAAGATATCAATAAAACACATTGATATAAAAACATTATGAAAACCATTTTCAATACCAAAATAAAATAAGAGTAAAACATGGTATTTATTTTTCATTAAAAAAAAGTTATGGCTTGTAGAGGAAGCCAAAACTCAAATAATGGTCACGGCGGTGAAGAAGTCATTGTCGCCGCATACGTACGACAAGAAAAATATTACTTTTTGTCGTTTAGTAAAACGCTTTATATAAAACGATTCCTTTTGAATAGAGGAAAAGTAAAAAGGGGTTTATACACCGTATAAAAGAAATTTGTGTATAACCCAAAATATGCCTCAATGAATGGACATTGAGACGATGTCCCTTATAAAGACGGTATCCTTGGATTAAGGATAAATCAATTACATAATTATGTGTGACAAACGAATACACAAAATATAAGTGGATATGAAGTGTAAAAAAATAAGAGGGAATTCACAAATATTTGTAGAATGACATATTCAATCAGTAAAAGTTTATCCCGAAGAATCAAAATTGGGTTAAGAAGTTCCCTTGCAAAAATTCGACAGCCTAACGGCGTCACTTCAAAATTTAGAAAAAGAGTTGATGAGAGATACAAAGGGTATCTCATCACTTGGACATAAAATTAACATCAATAAGGATATATAAGAACATATAGAAACATAATAGTATGTGAATTAAAAGACATAACAAAAGAAGTCTTTTAAAAAGAGGAGGGTGAAAGGTTCCCTTACCGACTTGGGTTACTCTCGAAACGTACACCCCATTGAAGAAGGGTCATACAATGAATATTTAAATACCCATAAATGAAATTATATTATAAAAAGAGTATAATAATGGGAAGTACATAAACCACTCAATTTAAATGGTGGAAAATGTACCATAAATATCACGGGACTAAAAGTGAGATGAAAAATCCCTTACGAAAACTCGGTAGCCTAACGGGGCCACTTAAAACTTCCAAAAATGGATTGATGAGATCAAATAGGGTCTCTCATCATATTAAAATAAAATTTAAAGCAAGAGGAATATAAAAGAACATACTCCATCATAACATAGAGGAGCTTAAAAGAAGTGACATAAAGGAGAGTACTTAAAAAGAATGAGAGAGGTTAGATTTCTTACGAAAATTCGGCAGCCTAACGGCACCACTCAAAACATCCAAAATGGATTGATGAGATAAAATAGGGTCTCTCATCATATGAACATAAAAAGTAAAGTAGGAGTAATATAAAATAACATCCCAATCATAAGAAATATGGGCTTAAAAAGAATGACATAAAAGAGTGTACTTAAAAAGAAAGAGAGAGGTATGATCCCTTACCTCGTGTCCGACATGACTTGATCGTTCTTTAATCTCCGGAATAATAAAATTTGGTCAATTTATAATTTATTAAGTACATACATTAAAGATTATTATTCAGTTAATATCACATATTATAAGGTTATAATAATTGGTTAATAAAGTGAGTTCATATCAGACGTTTTTGTCGATGTTCGGTACATGAGTAAAAATCAAAATTGTTGGAAAAGAATTTTCCATGTAGTTATAGGTACATCATATACAGAATAGTATTGATGTTATAAATATCTTTTATATCCATAATATATTCATTTTATACTATTCCATAGCATTTTTATATAAAAAATTAAAAGCACCATTCATGGAGACGGTAGGCCGTACGTACGCATGAACGCTACTTTCATTTTTTGTCATATTAATGGAATTAAAAAAAATGAGATATATATATATATATTATAATTCCAGAATGATATACATCATTTGGATGTAATATATTACATATATATCCATTTTATATATGTACTTATAATAGTACATAACATTTGGAGATAAGAAATGAAATGTACTGTTCATGGAGACGGTAAGTCGTACATACGCATGAACGCTACTTCCATTTCTATTTCTTATTTAATGGAATTAAAACATAATGATACATAATAATATTATAATTCCAGTATGGTATCATATATAATATCATTAAATATATCCTTTATACGTACCACATATGGTATTAACGAATCAAATCACTTTGAGGGGGCGGTAGTCCGCACTTCCTAAAATGAAGATATCGCGTTTAACCATAATGGAAACCATAAAGGTATGCCATAAATGGAAAATACATAATATTAAGTAAAACATAAAGATATGATATATCATATATAAATATAGTGAAATCTTAATGGCCAAATTTGAGGGTGTTAAAAGAATATTGAACAATCATCGTTTCGTGAGGCAGAAATTCACCATCCACAGAAACAATATGTTGTTTAACCATTAGATGTAGGTGTGTGTAAGTGTAGCTATATTCCTTCTTATAAAAACATCCTAGTATAATTAATATAATGTATTGTTTACAAAATAAAGGAATAAAAAGATTTTAGGGGGTTGGAGAAGCAAAATAAAACAAAAGAACACAAGTGAAGACATTACCTTAAAATCAGGTATCTCTCTTTGATTTGAGCTCAAAGGATTCCTTGGAAAGACTTATGGAAAAAGTGAGACTTCTTGGAGTAAAAGAGATATTTATAGATATAAAATGAGCAGGGGTTGGACGAGACAAAGGCCTGAGTGGTGTGGGTAAGGTGGTAGAGGTGGGGGCCTTTTATAAGAGGAGAGGAGGGGCACTCTTGGAAAGTTACGAAATGTTACTTTATTTTCAAATGAGTTTCAGATTTTAAAGGACCCACATTGATTTATTTAAAGTATAAGGTAGTAAGGGTTCTAAATATACTCATCCAATAGTTATTTGACAAGTGTAAGTTATAGTTTTAAAATTATCTTTTCATTTTATTTAAATCCTTTATTAATGAGGTAAGCGCTACATCATCATGATGTCATAAATAAATTAATTTATTTAATGTCTAAAAATTATAAAAAAATAACATGATGTAAGAAATCTTTTTGAATTTCTAATGAATATTTATAGTCAAAGATATGAATTATATAACCCCATGTAAATTTTCTTTTAGTAAAACAACACATGTTTGTGACATTTTAATTTTAACTTTAAATAAAAAGTTATTTATGTCATTTTCCAACCAAAGTGGCTCCATGGGGTCACCAAGTTGACCCATGGATTGTCTTGGTCAGCCATGACTCATCCAATGAGGGTAGGACATGTTTCTAGGTCATTTCATATTATGAAAACATTATTTTTACCTTAAACTACACTAATTACCTCTAACCGCGATTAAAACTTAAAAGTTACTATTCACCAAAAAAATTATTTTAATCCCATTGAACCACATTTTACTTCTTAATTAAAACCATTTATGTCGGATTTTTGAAATTCAAAACACAGAGGTGGTAAAATTTCATTTAAACGAGAAATCAGTTTTTTAAGTACAACTTAGTGGTTTCACTATTCATCCAAAATTGAAGTTTTCCAGAATAATAACAAAAATTTACCCTATGCTATATTTGATATTCCGAATTCAAAAATGATGTCTATTTTAAAAAATTAAAAACATATAATTTACATTAATTAATTTAATAATTAATTCCCGTTGTCATAGCAAATAACGTGTTTTTATGAAACAACAAGTTTCAAAAGATTGACACTAGTTTAAGTCCAATTTCAAGATGAAATTAATTCCAATGACCAATATTGAATTAAATGGTAAAAATATATTCTAATTTCACTTTAAACCCAATTCAAAAGATAATATAATCATATAAATAAATTAGACTAAAAAGAGGATTTGAATGAAAATACAACATTTTCACTATTCATTAAAAAATGAACTTTATCGGAAAAATACCAAAAATTTACACACAGTAAATTTTGATGTCTTGATTCTGAAGAAGAATTTTATTTTGTTAAATATAACACATAAAATTGTCAAAAAGTGGATTTAAAAGAGGTTCACCATCAAAAGGCGATTAATCGACCTTTTAAAGAATATTAGAATGTTTACGCTTAAAATTGGATTCATTCGCATTTTTAATCCTCTAAAATTTATTGTAAAAATTAAAAATATTTGACAAACATATATAATAATTTTTTAGTTATTTCTATTCATTCCCACCATTACAATAGCTAGGCATTAACTACCATTTAAAATAATATTATTTTATTATAAGAGTGCAACGTATGATTCCCAAGAAACTCGTTATTGCGTATTGGGTACACCATCGATCATAGCGTCCACTTTAAAGTTATATTAATATTTTATTCAAAAATATGGATAAATGTGAAAATTTCATATTCTTTATTTACCTGGGGTGTTACAATAGGTTTTTTAATTTAGATAGAAATTACATTTTTACAATAGAACATATATATTTTTTGAATTAAGATTTAGATTAGTAATTAAAGTTGTAGAACCACTCAATAATATTTTTTAGTATATGTAATGAGTCCACGTTAGTGGTTCTAAAACTTGTGTGAGTTTCAGAGAAGGGTTTGGTTTTTGGGTTACTGAAATGTTGTAATATCTCACAATTCATGTTTTGAAAAGAAATTTTCACATTGTAAATGATCCTCATGTGGGATTCACACCACGAACTTCGTGTTCATGCTATGATGGAGGTCATCCAAGTAGTGGACCCTTATCAAAGGCATTCAAACTTTGAATGGTGATTTTATTTCATGATAGGGAAACTTACATAGAGAAATTAATTCCGTGAATTTTAGTTTATTCAATTAAGGGGATCGATGAGGGGAGGAGACCTCTACCTCAATCTATTCACACCATGATCCAATGGATCACACCAATAATATGTCATGTGTTGGGACCACATTGTGTATTAAGATTGTATTTGTTATCAATAGTTGTCAATGCTGGTCAAAATAAATAAGGATATGAAAAAGGAATCCAATGTTAATGGAGGTTTTATGAAGTGAGGATTCCAGGAGAATTGTTATGAAATCATAGAATTGTATGTCATGCTTGGGAAATTCTCCATGAAGTTAATTCAGAAGATTTTTGAGAAGATCCTAAGTTCAAATCACATGTAATCAAAGGTGATACGATGTCCACTACAAGGAAGGATGGTGATAAACCAGACGATGCTTTGCTGATATGTATTTCAAAAATATCAAATGTTAGTAGAACTTGTGATGAAAGCCTTACGAAGTAAAGGGGGAGAAATGATAGTGCCAGTCATATATAGTTTTGATTTGAAGGAATGATGCTACTAGAAGATAGGGAAGTTTCAGTACTTCCCATTATAACACTGACGATACTAAATATGGTATATAAAAGGATATATATCATGATAGTGGAGTTCATGATGAAATATGAAGAATGGTTATGGGAAGAAGTAAAGAGAGCAATAACAAAAGAACAGACAATCTGGAGGCAGCACAAAAGAAAAGTTTAAGGTGGCACAGTTTTCTAGTGTTTTCCAAATTTTAGGGCCCGAAATTCGGTAGATGAAGAAATGTGTTTTGTCAATGAATTTTGTTCTCATGTTTTAAGATGGATTATTATTTTTCACTCAAGGCATGATTCAAGGTCAGAACATTGAAAATGGAAAAGGCATGGAGTGTGCGGAAAAACGAGGAAAGTGTTCAAAAAGTAAAGGTTGCGCAAAATATTTGTGTGGTGCGCAAAATAGAGGAATGAAGTTTTTTCACGCAGAAGGTGTTTCGATATCAGAAGCTCGAGAATTGTAAAAGGCATGATGTGTGCAAAAAATTGGACCATTTCATGAAATATGATGTTGCGTGAAAGAATTTTTATGCGCCTGATGTGTGTTTTACGTGCCTATTAGTTTTTTTTTACAAAGGGTAAAAAATACCTAAAAATATGAGGTGACCCCCTCTCATTTGTTAAGGATTTAAACATAGAAAATTCCCAATCTCTGATGTGCAGAAAAAATTTATGTATAGAGTGGTGCGTGAAAAAGGAAATGATGCTCGAAAAATGGAAGTTCTGCTCGATAAAGAAGAGTTGCGTGAAAAGTATTTTTCGCACCAAAAGGTATTTTATTTTCACGCAAGGTTTGAATTTTACGTGCAAGCCACCTTGAAGGATGTGTAGAAAGTTTAGGGTCTTCACACGTATCCAGTTGTGCATATGGGAGTTCATACTTGCTTTTGGGTAGGAAAATGAAGAGTGCGCGAAAATCATTTTTCGTTCCAAAATGTGTTTTTACGCACAGGGTTTGAGTTTTACACGCAATCCACCTAGAATGGTGCACAAAAAATTTGAGGGTGTTGCATGCCTTTAAAAAGTGTTATACACTCTTGAAGTGTCTTGAAAAGAACGATAACTGCACCCTCTGTTTGAAAAAGAATCCACAAACAAGTGACTGGTTTTCTCAAACCCCAGTTGTGTTTTGTGAAGGAGATCATGTGAGTACACAATCGGCGAAGAAGAATCACACATCCTCTACGTGGAGAAGAAGAACCGTGGAGATCTCTTCTTACACGAAGGTGAACACTTTCTGATTCCACGATTTATATACACTGTTTTCATGGTTGTTGTTTCCTGTGTGACGAGGATGCAGATGTGCAACTAAACTCATATCTTCACAAAGGAACTAAAGAAACAGAAGAAGAAGAAGGGAGTGAGAAATCTATATCCAGTTATTCATGCTATACCAACTGTGATGATGCAGAGATGATCTGGTTTTCATTGTCCTAATAATCACAAAGGGAGTTTGTGATTCTATCCGATAGAAGAAATATTTATCTCTGTGCAGCTAGTTTTTTACTATTGAATAAGGGGAAGATGATTGTGCAGCTTTCTGGTTTTGTTGCAGAGAAAGAAGTGGTTGTTTATTTGCATGCTTCTAGGCAGGTAATAATTGAATAGTGGAAGAACAAATTAGCACTATGACATCCAATAGTTCTCAACATGTGAAATATTTTTTTGGTGTTTCAAACTCTATTAATAAATAGAATACTATATTCAGAGGCAGTATAAAGAACCGGCTAGAGGCTGAAAGAGACTGTCTACACTGGAAGTATAAAGAACCAGAAAGTGTAAGTGTCTATCATACATGATGAATGTTGGTATAGGATTATCTCCCATCCCCCTCCAAGTTTAGGGAGCCACATAGACTATAGGACTGTTTTCCTAGTCAATCCACTGTAATAATATATCACATTATAATGGAGAATCCATGCACTGGTCATTCCCATGCATAAAAAGTATGTAGTTGCTCTTATTGAGTGGTGAACCTTGTAAACATATTTTGTGCATGTTTTTACTACTTTCTATTATTTAACGTGATAGGGAAAATAGAATAATATAATCAAGATCCTAACAGTTCAAGAGGTGTATGGATAAAAAGTTGGAATTGGTATCAAAAGTCTCCAACACTGATTCACCCCCTCTTAGTGTTAGGTATATCCCAAACTAGTCCTCTCATCATGTGATGGGGATTTACACCATGAACCTCATATTCATGTTTGAATGGTTATGGGTTGTCTATTTTCAGATGGGGAAGTTATGTTATTTGGGGTTGTGGACCTTTGGGGTTTTGAGGGTTGGGTGTGTTAGAAGAAGGTTATTTTGGCTAGTTCTCCCCATCTATTTTTCTCAATAAATTCAATATACTGGAGGGATATTCATGGTGGGAATCTATTTTAGTTCCATGTTTTTTTTTCATTTTATCTATCCTTTCTTTATTCAGTTAGATTTTTTCTAAAATTATTGTTTTTTAGGATAGGGTTATGGTGAATATTTCACTAACATAGGGTGAAATCATCTCATGTTTATGGTTTTTTTCTTTCCCTGGTGAGATGAGGGCTTGGGAGTATGATCACACTTCATCTTACTTTTTTTTGTTAATGTAATCCTCTATCTAACTTTATTTAGGATATTGGATAAATTAGATGAAATTAGTTATTGATAAGGTGTTGGTAGATAGGTATTTTTTTCAGGATGGTTCTAGAGGTGTGACATGGGTATGTTGAGTTTGGTTGGTCGAGGTTTTGGTGGTATGACAATGGTCGATGAGTTTTCTAGGGAAAATTCCACTTTTGGTAAAGTTAAATAATTAGGTATGTGTAGAGACCTGAAGCTTAACATACATGGATATTACATTACTTTTGCGGAATAATTATTACATAACAAAAACACACACATAAGGACCGTAATAGTTTAGTGTCTTTGGAAACTCGGAATATAATCTTCTAATCATGGTGAAAGATCATCAACATCTCCCATAAAGATCTTCCTTTTTTTACCGAAAACCTTTCTTTTGTTCTGGGGAAAATAAAACATAAAAGGGTGAGCTCAAATGCTCAGTAAGGGTAAACAAAAGAAATATCAATCACATCATATTCATAAGAACATAACATTTTGGAAATATTAACATGAAAAAGAGATCATAATATCATAACATGGGATAAATCATAGTAGTGAAATGTAATCCCAATAATCATAACATAAAACATGAAACTTTTTGGCATAAACACATAATCATAGTGAATCATTTATTATTAGTCAAGACTCATTGTCAACACTATCTTAGTGGACAAACTCCATTTCTGAACCGAGTTCACTCCTCGTTTCAGTCCTGTTTCACTGAATCGGTTTAACCTGCCATTCCAGCCATGTCTATCTCATGAGATATAAAATCTTTACCCAATGCATTGGAGGGAGATATAGGTCCCACCCATATCATAATGATACCATTCTTATGTGTGCCACAAAATCATAAACCATACATCATAGCATAACCCATGTAATAAAAATGGGAATCTTATACATCGTGACATCATAAAACAATTAATATAAGATAAAGTAATTCATAAAATTAATTCCGTCACAACATAATAAAATCAATGTAATAATAGGGATAAAAACAGATCCCTTTATTATCTTAGATGGAAAATAAATTTGATAAAACACTTGAACTCCATTCTTGAGGAAAATATCCTTTCTAAAAAAAATACTTTTCCATTATTAACATGTCATACAATTCTAAACTAAAAGAATTTGAATAAAAATAGACTAGAAAACTTGTAAAGGAAGCTTCTTGGAAATAATTTTTTTTTTAAATCCATTCATGATGTATAAGTTAAAAAAACATTCTTCTCATACTTTGGCCAGAAAAGTCAATAAGTAAATCGTACGAAAAATGACAAAAGATTCCTTTCATATCTTTTACTAAAAACTCACCGAAGGGTAAAATTGGATTTAAACAATTGTAGGAGGATATAAATAATATAAAATATTGAGGACACATGGATGTGGATGATAAAATACACCCCAGTAAATACCAAAGTATAAATAATCTCGGATAAAAATGAGATTGTGATATTTTCCCTTACTTTAGGTCCGATTTGCTTCGTAAGTGTTCGAACCTCCTGTATAATGATTTAAATAATGTTATTGACTTATTCCATAATCATAATCATTGTTATGATATCATATATGGTTCACTTATGACTTTATTTTTCCTGTTCTTTTGTAACTTCCATGTTAAGGAGCGTTTTGGGTAAAATCGTTTCATTTGTCATCAGTGTTTTGACTTGTAATTATTCATATGATTAATTAGATAATTATTACTTAATTCCAGAATGTAAAACATGATTTATATATAATATATATTCATAATATACATATATATAATAGATCAGTAAATGGAAATAAATACACTGTTCATGGAGATGGTAGGCCGTACGTACGCATGAACGTTGTTTTCGTTTCCTTATTGAATGGAATTAAGTAGATGACATACATATATATACACATAAATCCATTATCATTACTATGTCATATATTTCATGATTACTTATTATATATACTTTATTATCATTCATGAATGGTTAACGTGGAGAATGAATCTCATCGCGTCGTGGAGACGGTAGTCTGTACGTACGCACGAGTGATGATATCATTCTCATGATCGTGGAATTGAATTGGAGTGTATGTATACTATTTCATAATCAATATCACTTTACAATAATCATATATAGTTATTATTTACACCGTTATACCCATCCAAGTAAGGTGGTGGTGGAAAATAGATTACATCACGACGTGGAGATTGTATTCCGTACGTACGCACGCGCGGTGATTTCATTTTCCGTAGGATGGATAGAGGGTGAAATAGAGTTATTTCATACTTATAATAACATATCAGTATATTAGTGATACTGATGTTATTACTTCATAATAAAACAACCTAAGAAGAAGAAGTGGAAGAAGAAATAAAGTTGAAAGAATCGGTAACAGACATTACCTCTTCTTTGAAGCGCCTCTTTGAGTCCTCCTATTAGGGCACTAAAATTGGTCTTTGAAGAATACCAGGACCTATAGGATGTTTCTAGGGAAGTGGAGAAGATAATTTGGTAGGGGTTGGTTGAGCTTGAAGGCTCAAAGTGGTGTGAGGAAGAGAGGGAGGAGGTTCCCTTTTATAAGGGAGGAGAGGGGCTCTTTTGGAAAAACTAAAAATATTATTTTATTATAAAGCCAAATTCTGTTTTAAATAGATACAAATTGATTTATTTAGAAGCTAAGGTTGGGATGGGTCTAAATCCTCTCATCCAATAGAATTTGGACAAGTTTAGTTTACTATTTTGACCTTATCATTTAGTTTTAACTTTAAGTTATATAATTTTACTTTTACCGTTTCTTTTTGTGTTCTTACACTATAAGGTTACTATAACAAGCCAAACGAATAAAAAGTTGTTTATTATTAATATATATAACCTTATATAAGTCATTTGGGAAAACCTTAGATTTTTAGGAATAAAATAACAATTAATAATATAATATTTGTTTTAAAAAATATTTTATGTCAATTTTGACACTATTTAGTAATTGATTTTTGTGAAAATCATAACAAAATTATTTGTTCGAAAAAAGTTACTTAAATAAATAAAAACATGTCGTATTAACCTATAAAATTATTTTAATTCATAAAAGGTCTCAAATTATATTTATTTGGGTATTTATAATATCAATTATGTCAATATTTCATTAATAAGATAATTACTGCAACATCGTCGTGTCATAAATAAATTAAATTATTTAATGTCAAAAATTACAAATAAAATACCATTATGTTGTAAATATTTTTATCTTTCTAATGAATATTTATAGTCGAATTTATATTATGTATTACCCTATATTAATGATTATCTACTTATTAAACTTTGATTTTAACTATTTTAACCCTTCTTTAAATAAATTAATAATAAATGTCCTAATCTAATCCAAGTGGGTCTAAATGGTCATATTTTATTCCTATGGTTGTTTTGGGTCTAATTAAACTTATCCAATGGAATTAGGACATGTGTTAGGGTAATAATAACATCATTTTTACCCTTAATTACCCTATTTACTTTTAACCGTGGTAAAAAAAGTAAAAAGTTACAATTCACCAAAAATTATTTTCATCTCATTGAACCAAATTTTACTTACTGACATCAACCATGTCTCTAGGATTTTTGAAATTCCACCCACAGAAGCGGTAAAATTAAGTTTTATGAAGAATTCATTTT
The DNA here is from genome assembly GCA_963277665.1 of Viscum album. Taxonomy (NCBI): domain Eukaryota; kingdom Viridiplantae; phylum Streptophyta; class Magnoliopsida; order Santalales; family Viscaceae; genus Viscum; species Viscum album. The sequence continues at coordinate 213,747,707 of OY728123.1, forward strand.
TTTAACTACCACTTAGTGGTTTCACTATTCATCAAAAAATGAAAGTTTCCAGAAAAATACAAAAAATTAGGCCTAATCTATATTTTGATATTATGAACTCAAAAATTATGTATATTTTAACAAATTAAAAACATATCAGTTGCATTAATTAATTTAAAAATTAATTCCCATCGTCAAAACAAATAGCGTGTTCTTAAGAGATAATAACTATCAAAATATTGACACTTGTTTATGTCTTGTTTAAATGTGAAATTACATCCAATGACCAACATTGTATTAAATTGTAAAAATATATTCTAAATATACTTTAAAACCACTCAAATTAAAAATTTATCACTATTAATTATTTCGATTAAAAAGGTTGTTTTTAATTAAAAATTAGTTATTTTCACTATTCTTCAGAAAATGAAAGTTAGCCGAAAAGTAGCAAAATTTCACCCTAAGATAATTTCGATATTCCGAATCAAAAATTGAAGTCCATTTTGAAAAATAAAATTTACAAAATTTCAAAAATTGGTTATTACTATTCATAATGGCTAGTTTTAATAATATTTTAATAGCATATCGTTGTTTAGTGAAACTCAGTATTGCGTACTACACACGCTATCGAGGAAGGTCGTGATTGTGTGTAATGCAAGGAAAGTCAATGATGCATGTTGTGAAAGCTCCCTTTGGTGTAGCATATAACAGAAGACATTAATAAAATTAAAAAGAATATTTTTCATAAAATATCGGGGTGTTACATTCTACCCCCCTTAAAATGAATTTCGCCCTCAAAATTCGTCGGGGTTATAAATGGTTTACTACTCGGAAGTTTCATTAATATAAACCCACATCGTAAAAAGGAATACCAAAACCAATCTTTAAAAACAAATGTATGAAACGTAATGGTTACCCAAATAAAATAATCACTGGGTTTCCACATAGGTGAAAATATGGATATGGAAGAGAAATCTAACCATCATGTTCTGATGGAGAGTGGTAGAGAACATGGCTATGGAAAAGCCAGCAATCACAAATCCATAAATTTGTGACTATCTAAGGTACCATCTGATTCATCATATATAAGGGCACTAGGACCACATTTTTGGTTTTCATGATCATTTCCCTAAAGTTGATGAAATTGGAATTAGAAGAAATACTTTCGTGATTTTGGTATAGTCTCACTGTTGGTCATTCTTTGGAAAATTTCCACTTCATATCTTAAAGAAATGAAGTTGAATTTGTCATTCATGATGTGTTAGCAGATCATCTGAGAGAATGATGGGTCATTCCATATGTCTCAAACAAATGGTTAGAAAAATTATCTAAACTTACATAAGTCCATCTATAGTGAGATTAATCATATATAGTTCCTAAAATGGACTTATACTTCATATATCACACTAATTAATATAAAAAACTAGTTTCTACTAAACAGGGACTTCCTGTAGGCCAGTTGTAGGTGATAAAGTCCAGTCACACTTCGGTTGTGGGTTCGATTCCCACAGCCTTGTCCGACGCAATGGGCTGTCGCCCGTCCTGCAGGTTGTCCTTTTTCTAAAACTACATTACTATAACATCACATAAATAATATCAAAAAAAGAGTTCTATCCTTAAACAATACTAACTTATTGTCAACATAATCCTTTCTCATCTTTAGGATTATCTAAAATACTTTGGTCCAAGCTCATAGTATAAAGAAAACAATTACTTGAAATGTCGTCAACCAAGCATGTGAATACCATCATTTATCCCCCATATATCTTGTTGGTCACATTCCAGTTATTTGAATACCTTAATCATGTATTCTCTTGAAAAATGAATACCCATTAAACCTTACTGAAAACATGAATGCAGTTAAAAGTTAACACTTTCTACATAACAAAATCCCCAAAATTCTATATAATCAAACCAAGATATCACTTAGTCCATATATCAATCATGAGCTCATGAATACGGTCAAACATTTCATTTTCTCATTTTCCCTTCATTATGCGCATATCATCTTTTTTTTCTCCAAAAATATCTCAATCACATTCCATGGTTACCGGTACCATTGAAAACTACAATATACCAATACATAAATATTCCAATATTCCACGATACTATATACAACCTTATTTTGGAATCCCATTACATAAACACTTAATAATTCCACCACATCGTTGTCATATTCAACATCTCCAATAGTGATCGCATGTGACTTCCCTTTGTCCATTTCCTTAAGTGGTTGCTCAGGTCTATCATCACTAACCCTTGGATTAGGGCATTTATTAGCATAATGCCCCATTTCCTTGCACTTGAAGCATTGAAGTGTTGGTGGTGCATTCTCTGCAGTCTTTTATTTATTCACATCATTAGAAACGCTTATTCTATTACTTCGACACTCAGCTGCTCGATGACCATCTTTTCCACACTTAAAAAATTTTCTATTCCCTTTAAGACAATCTCCACCATTCTTGTTTCCACACTTTGAGAATAAGGAAACATTCATCTTCTTTTCACCATTATTCTGAGATTTCTCTTTGAACTCCATCAGTCGTTTCTCGTCAAAACTATGAGATGGATAAGTAACACCAACTTCCATTTCTACCTTGATAGCACAACGCACAATTTATTCATAGCTACTGAAGTCTCTTATAGCTAATGCACTTAGAATATTTGGTTTTAAGCCACTGAAGAATCGATCAACTTTACTTTCAGGTTGGATAATAAATCCAGATGCATACCTTGCAAGCCTTGTAAAATTCTCTTCATATATACCAAAAAATTCATCATCCTTTTTCTTTAGTTCAAGAAACTCTTTCTCCATTTTTGTTCGAAGAATACGAGGGAAGTACTTATTGAAAAAAAAATGTTCTTGAACTCATCCCATTCCATGGACTCAATTTCATCTCTTGGCCTCGTATTCTTGATAAGATTCCACCATTTATCAGCGTCACCTTCCAAACGATACACTGCTAAGATGACTTTATCATGTTCAGAATATTGAAGAACTGAAAATATCTTTTCAGTAGTACTGATCCATTGTTCAGCAACTATTGGATCAGTAGACCCGCTGAATGAGGGTGGACGCTACCTCATGAAGGACTCAATAGAATATTGTTCCCTTCTCTGCTCATTTGGAAGTCCAGAATGATTCATAGCTTGTGTAAGTATAGCAATAAGATTTTTCACTCCATCTCCCATAACATTTGTTTGTTCAGGAGGACAATCATTGCATTGTCCATTACATTGATCAACATAGTTCCTTCGGGTTCCAGCCATCATCTAAAACCCAAAAAATAATAGTGTGAGAGGCAAAAATCACGCTAGGGAAAACAACATAATAAAGGGGGAGTAACTTCAATATCTAACATCTTAGGTTACCATAATTCTAGTACTATAACCGATACTTATACTTAACCTTAGGGACTTTGTCACGACCCGTCCTCGGGGCCCGTGCCGTGACTACCCCAAGCCCGCCTTCCATAGGCCAGGGGCTGGCGACTAGCACCAAAGGCGTAAAATCCCGATAACTGGGAAGGCATTGCCTTTATAAAGAAAACAAGCACCACAGAGTACAAGCGGAAGTAAAACACTAAGTACAAAAAGAAGAGCTGAAAAGTAAAAAGGGGCCGGAAATACAAGCCCAACTGTAAAGTACAACTCGAAAGGGAAAACAGCGACTGAAAAGTAAAGCTGCTACGCTGAGATGTCCACTGGAAATCCCACCTGAAGGGTGGGTACAGATAGCTCCTCTGCTCCTCGGGTCCCGCCATCCGCTCCGAGTATGTCCCGCCCAGTGGTCCACCTCCGGGTACCGCCTCGTCGTATAGTCCACCTCCAGGTACCGTCCAGTCCTCGAACCTTCGGCTTCTGTCAGCACTGTCCGTCTTCTGCAACCAACACAACGAGGTGCGGGCATAGCCCGTGCAGGGGTGAGTATAACGATACTCAGTAGGGACCCCGAGACCCTCAAGGTCTCACTAAAACCAACAAGGATAAACACAAGAAGATCTCAACAGATAAACTCTACTTAGGTATATGCCCATACATATACCTAAGTTATCAAGTAACCCATCTCAGTCATGAGGAAACACAAGGATCATGAGATCAACAGATAACCACTACCCAGGTATATGCCCATACATATACCTAAGTTATCAAGTAACCCAAGGATCATGAGATCAACGGATAACCACTACCCAGGTATATGCCCATACATATACCTAAGTTATCAAGTAACCCATCTCAATCATGAGGAAACACAAAGGTCAAAGTCTCAGCTCAAACCAGGATTTTCATTATCGAAACCGTAACTGCTGAAGAGCTCCGTCTCTAGAGTGTACAGTGGTCCTGTCACGACCCCGAGGTACTGCTCACTAACCTAAGACTGCTGAAGTACTCCTCCTGTCGAGTACTGCGGGCCAGCCACCCAAACACAGTAGTGATTCCCGCCGAGGTATGTCACCCAAACACCGTAGTGCACACCCCCTAGTAGCCTGCTGAGGTACTCTCCGGACGAGCACTGCGGGTCTGCACTGTCACACAGGTAGTGCTCCGTCTGCCATGGGTCTGCACCTTAGAAAGTAGTGCTCCGTCCACTGGGCTAGTCGACTCACTCCAAGTCGAGTCGGTCAAGCAGTCTTCAGGTCTCAGCCAGCTACACGGTCTCCGTACTTCGCACGCTCGTCACTGGGAGGGTCCGCTCCACGAGCTACAGGTCGATACTCCAAGTATCTCAAAGTCCCACGAAGAAGTGTATCAAAGGTCCGTCTCGTCACAGGGGTCTCAACGCAACAGACGGCGCGTCGATCGGACGCCCGGTCTGTGAGTTATTAGCCTATTCGTCCTAGGGGCCCGGTTGGTTTCGTGAGCGAAACCAATCCCGACCGTATCTCAACTGTACCCCGAACTCCCAAAGGGTAAACTCAAAGGGACCGTTACTCAACGTAACCACCAACGCCGCTGACGGTCCGTCAAGCGGACGTCCTGTCTGAAAGATATTAGCTTTCCCGTTCCAGGGGCCCGGTTGGATTTCGGGAGCGATCCAACCCGGCCATACTCCGACTGCATCCAAAACTCGGGCGGAGTATGTCAAAAGTTCCGTCTCATCAAGAGGAAGTCAACGAAACAGACGGCGCGTCAATCGGACGCCCGGTCTGTGAGTTATTGGCTTTTTCGTCACCGGGGCCCGGTTGGTTTTTAAGGCAAAACCAACCCGACCGTACTCCACCTGCGTCCAAACCTCGGGCGGAGTATGCCAAAAGATCTGTCTCACTAAGAGGAACGCAACGCGACTGACGGCGCGTCAATCGGACGTTCGTGGCTCAAGATATGAGCGTTTCCGCTCCGAAGGCCCGGTTGGTTTCGTGAACGAACCAACCCGGCCGAACTCAAAGTAATCTGAAACCTTGAGTGCGATATACAGAAACGACCGTCTCGATCCAAGGATCGCGTTTCCGCTGACGGTTCGTCGATCGAAGGTCCGAGGCTCAAGTTATGGGGCAAAAACCAATTCTGGTTCGAAATGGGGGGGGTCCGGGTCCGGGCCGACCCGGCCCGACCCCCCCCCCCCCCCCCCCTGGGCGGCCGGCGGCGGCGCGGCGGCCTGGCGCCGCGAGGAGGTTGCGCACGCGGGGGCTAAGCCCCGCGGTTCCTGGAAAAACGGCGCGGCATTTGCCGCGCCCTTGATTGAAACCGCCCCCACGTGGGGGCTGGTTTATTTAAGCGAACCAGGGGGGGCGGCTGCCCCCCCTCCTTCAAGAACCGCCCCCCCTCTTTAAGAGGGGGGTTTTTAGCCAGCTGGCCGGCCGGTTTTCTCCAACGGGACCGGAATTTCCGGTCCCCTCTTCGGCTTCTGACGCCGGCGGCTCGGCCGCCGGTCTTCTCTTCCGCCGCGGCCCGGAACCGGCCGCGGTCTCCTCGTCCCGCCGCGGCCCGGAACCGGCCGCGGCGTTCGTCATCCGGCGCGGTGCGACGGCACCGCGCCCCTTTTTGCCGTGCTTTGAAATCATTCAACGCGGCGCGACGGCGTCACGTTCTTGTTGTTTCTTCATGGTGCGCGCGACGGCATCGCGTAACTTAAACGTATAATTATCCGCGTGGTGCGACGGAACCACGCCACCTTGCTTCCGCCCGCAAGAATAAACAAGAAACGATGGAGGGGGTTCGGCCGTGTTCGTGCGGTCCGGCCCCCTCACGTTAAAATAATAACGCAACTTTAAATAATCAACATCCTCACGTTAGTCATACGAACCACGAGCAAGAATGAGATAATTAAATATTAAACAACATCCCCTACCTTGGTATAAGGTTCGAAGATCGTTCTACGTTCCGCGGAAGACGACGTCGCGGAGGTCGGGCAACGCGGTCGTCGTTCGTCAAATTCAACGACGAAGAGGCGCGTCCGAAGAGGCACGTCGTTGGAGAATCCTTGTACGCCGACGAAGGTTGTCCGAGGAAGGTGCGGTGTTCTCTCTCGTTGACACCGAAGACGAAGAAGAGCGGAGCGGCGTTCTTCGTCGGAAACTTGAGCGTTCTACGTCAAGTCTTGAGGAAAGTCAAATAAAAAGGAAACAACGAACTTAAGAACCCCTACCTTGATAGTCGCACGTTGACGGAGTCGTGGAATATCGGTGTCGATTCCTTTGACGTCGGAGGAAGAGTCGTTGTCGATGGCGTTCATCGCGGAAAACCGTCGCGGAAGAGATGACGCAGAAGAAGTACGTCGCGTCGCGGATACGGCGTCGCGGATGGATCGTGTTCTTCGGCGGAGAAGTTCTTCGTTGAAGAACGACGTTCTTCGCGTTCTTCGTTGAGTTTGAAGAAGAAGAAGAGGCTCTCCAAAAGCTCTCAAGGAGACAAACAAAGAACCCAAAATAAAATAAGACAACTTCTTATTTTATTATTACAATACACATTAGAATTTCAAAAGTTTGAAATTCAAAAAGGTTAAACTCCCATAATTAATTAAGTAACTCAAGTTGACAACATTAAATGAAATGAGTTAAAGGGGAGGTTTTAAGAGAATTTGAGGAGTTGGGGTTCGTGTGGACCCCACCTCACTTAATCCTCCCAAGGGAGGTTAAGTGGATGTGGGTCCCACTCCCAACTCCCTTTGGTAGGACTTAACTAGTTAAAAATAAAATTTGTTCCTCACAAATTTTATTTAACTTAAACTAAAAACCCAAAAACTAACTTTCAACCCGCAACAAACGCAACTCCCGAAAAGGACTCTTTAAGCGAATATCGGCGCTGCGAGTTCATCGGTGCCCTCGGATTTCAATTCCGAGCACCGGATCAAAAGTTAGGAATTCCCACTCGTTCGTTCACTGAACGTACCCGAGCCAAACTTCGGAAATTAATTCCGGGCACTCCGGGCCTCGGAATCAGGTGCCGTCTGAAACCGCGCTCTTGTAAAATTCTAAAGAAAATTAAGAAAAAATTTCCCTTGAATTTTACGGGTCTTTACATTACTCCCACCTCAGGGCTTTACGTCCCCGTAAAGATACAACAAAAACTAGGGAAACAAAAGAGGGTACTGAGCACGCATCTGAGCCTCCCGCTCCCATGTGCTCTCCTGGAGATTCCCGTGCCGCCATCTGTTGCGCAACAAGAGGAATCGATCGCCCATGTAGGACCCGCTCCTGTCGATCCTCTATCTCCACCGGGACCTCCGTAAAAGTCACCCCATCGTCAACGTCAAGCTCCCCATGGTCAAAGATGTGCGTCGGGTCGTGCACGTATCTCCTCAGCTGAGACACGTGGAAGACGTCGTGCACCCGGTGCAACTGAGGTGGTAGAGCCAGGCGATAAGCCACCTCACCAACCCTGCTGAGGACCTGGAAGGGTCCGATGAAGCGCGGAGATAACTTGTCGCCTCGGCCAAATCTCCGAATACCACGTCGAGGTGAGACCCGCAAGAAGACGTGGTCACCATCCTCGAACTCTAGTGGCCTCCGCCTCCTGTCAGTGTATGACTTCTGCCGGCTCTGTGCTGTCCTCATCCGCTCCTGGATGACATGGACCTCCTCTGACGTGGCCCGGACCATCTCTGGTCCCACATGAGCTGCAAGATTTCTTCTTTGCCGATAAGAGAAACCTGGTCTCATCCCCTGGATGAACCACATTCTTTGCCTAAAACAGTCAATCCTAACATGGATGATACTAATCCATACCAAGGATGACATCGTAAGGCCTCGACGCTACTACTAAGAGATCCAACCGTTACTCTCGCCTCCAAGGGTTGAGTCACACTGTCGGCATCAGTGTGTGGTAACTGGTCTCCTCCAGTAGATGTCTCACAAGTGAGGGTCAAGTCAACAGTCAACTGGAACCTCTTAGTAACATCACAAAAGAGGACAGGAATGAAAACATCACAAAGGATGCATCTTTTATTATTGCAGCTCATAATACAAAGATGCTACACAAAAACAACATTAACATGAAACTAGAAGTACAAGAGACGTATCCACTAGTTCCGCTCCTGTCCACCTGCTTTACTGTTGCTCAAGAATTGTCGCTGCCTCAACCTCGGTGGCTCCCCCCCCAAGCTTGCGGATCGAGGAGTCGGACAGTCACGTGCCAGGTGACCCTTTCCGCGGCATGAGTAACACAACCTGCTCCATGCACGGCTAGCTCTGTTCCCACTCCGGGTGCCCTGCACCACTGGTCCTAAAACCCGAGATCGCCCAACTGCTGGTCTGGTCCTCCTGGACCTCTGCATCATCTGTCTACTGCCCACAGATGACTCGGCTTCTGATCGAAAAACACGCGGTAAAGGCAGAATCTCCTGTACACGCTCGGGGTGTAGAGATACTGGCACAAACTCCACCCTGAAGAAGGTCTCGAAGTCTTCCCATGCGAAGTTCATCTCATCGCAAAACTGAAACAAGTGGCTCCACCACCTACCTGCTGCTGCGTGTAGTAGGCTCGCAGCGAGGATCACCATGAGGTCTGCTGGTGTCCTCACTAGCCTAAACACTCGTACCACTGCCTCCAGCCAGTCCTCTGCAGCCTGGGGATCCGTCTCCCCGCGAAACCTGGGCGGTCGCTGGCGCTGAAACTCATGCAGTGTGCTGAGGCGACGTGCATCGTCAGCGGCTGCTGCTGGAAGCATCGGGGGCTCGGCGGGTAGAGCTACCGCCGGTGCCACTGCTGACAAAGGGCCCTGCACCGAGGCCTCGTCGCTCGGTGGGCTGTTGTCACGTTCAATTCTCGGAACCCTAGCTGGCTGCCGTCGTGGGGCCATCCTGAAAGAAACAACGTAACACGATCAAACGATTATACCTGGTGAGCTGACCTGGTTTGAGCTGTTTTAAGGGGAAAAACCTTTGAAAACACACACGCAATCAGTGTTTTCGTGCACAAAGTCGGAAATCAGTTGTCAGGGTCCTGGTGTATGGATACGTCGGCCGCCCGCACCAACACTGGACTCCCTGAACTGAAAACCACACTCGGTACCTTTAACACTATTGCTTCACAGAAAGAAAGATCAGAGTCTGCGGTAGAACCGACCACCTTTGATACCAATTTGTCACGACCCATCCTCGGGGCCCGTGCCGTGACTACCCCAAGCCCGCCTTCCATAGGCCAGGGGCTGGCGACTAGCACCAAAGGCGTAAAATCCCGATAACTGGGAAGGCATTGCCTTTATAAAGAAAAAAAGCACCATAGAGTACAAGCGGAAGTAAAACACTAAGTACAAAAAGAAGAGCTGAAAAGTAAAAAGGGGCCGGAAATACAAGCCCAACTGTAAAGTACAACTCGAAAGGGAAAACAGCGACTGAAAAGTAAAGCTGCTACGCTGAGATGTCCACTGGAAATCCCACCTGAAGGGTGGGTACAGATAGCTCCTCTGCTCCTCGGGTCCCGCCATCCGCTCCGAGTATGTCCCGCCCAGTGGTCCACCTCCGGGTACCGCCTCGTCGTATAGTCCACCTCCAGGTACCGTCCAGTCCTCGAACCTTCAGCTTCTGTCAGCACTGTCCGTCGTCTGCAACCAACACAACGGGGTGCGGGCATAGCCCGTGCAGGGGTGAGTATAACGATACGCAGTAGGGACCCCGAGACCCTCAAGGTCTCACTAAAACCAACAAGGATAAACACAAGAAGATCTCAACAGATAAACTCTACTTAGGTATATGCCCATACATATACCTAAGTTATCAAGTAACCCATCTCAGTCATGAGGAAACACAAGGATCATGAGATCAACGGATAACCACTACCCAGGTATATGCCCATACATATACCTAAGTTATCAAGTAACCCAAGGATCATGAGATCAACGGATAACCACTACCCAGGTATATGCCCATACATATACCTAAGTTATCAAGTAACCCATCTCAATCATGAGGAAACACAAAGGTCAAAGTCTCAGCTCAAACCAGGATTTTCATTATCGAAACCGTAACTGCTGAAGAGCTCCGTCTCTAGAGTGTACAGTGGTCCTATCACGACCCCGAGGTACTGCTCACTAACCTAAGACTACTGAAGTACTCCTCCTGTCGAGTACTGCGGGCCAGCCACCCAAACACAGTAGTGCTTCCCGCCGAGGTATGTCACCCAAACACCGTAGTGCACACCCCCTAGTAGCCTGCTGAGGTACTCTCCGGACGAGCACCGCGGGTCTGCACTGTCACACAGGTAGTGCTCCGTCCGCCATGGGTCTGCACCTTAGAAAGTAGTGCTCCGTCCACTGGGCTAGTCGACTCACTCCAAGTCGAGTCGGTCAAGCAGTCGTCAGGTCTCAGCCAGCTACACGGTCTCCGTACTTCGCACGCTCGTCACTGGGAGGGTCCGCACCACGAGCTACAGGTCGATACTCCAAGTATCTCAAAGTCCCACGAAGAAGTGTCTCAAAGGTCCGTCTCGTCACAGGGGTCTCAACGCAACAGACGGCGCGTCGATCGGACACCCAGTCTGTGAGTTATTAGCCTATTCGTCCCAGGGGCCCGGTTGGTTTCGTGAGCGAAACCAATCCCAGCCGTATCTCAACTGTACCCCGAACTCCCATAGGGTAAACTCAAAGGGACCGTTACTCAACGTAACCACCAACGCCGCTGACGGTCCGTCAAGCGGACGTCCTGTCTGAAAGATATTAGCTTTCCCGTTCCAGGGGCCCGGTTGGATTTTGGGAGCGATCCAACCCGTCCATACTCCGACTGCATCCAAAACTCGGGCGGAGTATGTCAAAAGTTCTGTCTCATCAAGAGGAAGTCAACGAAACAGACGGCGCGTCAATCGGACGCCCGGTCTGTGAGTTATTGGCTTTTTCGTCACCGGGGCCCGGTTGGTTTTTAAGGCAAAACCAACCCGACCGTACTCCACCTGCGTCCAAACCTCGGGCGGAGTATGCCAAAAGATCCGTCTCACTAAGAGGAACGCAACGCGACTGACGGCGCGTCAATCGGACGTTCGTGGCTCAAGATATGAGCGTTTCCGCTCCGAAGGCCCGGTTGGTTTCGTGAACGAACCAACCCGGCCGAACTCAAAGTAATCCGAAACCTTGAGTGCGATATACCGAAACGACCGTCTCGATCCAAGGATCGCGTTGCCGCTGACGGTTCGTCGATCGGAGGTCCGAGGCTCAAGTTATGGGGAAAAAACCAATTCTGGTTCGAAATGGGGGGGTCCGGGTCCGGGCCGACCCGGCCCGACCCCCCCTGGGCGGCGCGGCGGCGCGGCGGGCCGCGGCGGCCGGGCGCCGCGAGGAGGTTGCGCACGCGGGGGCTAAGCCCCGCGGTTCCTGGAAAAATGGCGCGGCATTTGCCGCGCCCTTGATTGAAACCGCCCCCACGTGGGGGCCGGTTTATTTAAGCGAACTAGGGGGGCCGGCTGCCCCCCCTCCTTCAAGAACTGCCCCCCCTCTTTAAGAGGGGGGTTTTTTAGCCAGCTGGCCGGGGAATTAATTCCCCGGTTTAACGGCATCCGGCCGGCCAGCTGGCCGGCCGGTTTTCTCCAACGGGACCGGAATTTCCGGTCCCCTCTTCGGCTTCCGACGCCGGTGGCTCAGCCGCCGGTCTTCTCTTCCGCCGCGGCCCGGAACCGGCCGCGGTCTCCTCGTCCCGCCGCGGCCCGGAACCGGCCGCGGCGTTCGTCATCCGGCGCGGTGCGACGGCACCGCGCCCCTTTTTGCTGTGCTTTGAAATCATTCAACGCGGCGCGACGGCGTCGCGTTCTTGTTGTTTCTTCATGGTGCGCGCGACGGCATCGCGTAACTTAAACGTATAATTATCCGCGTGGTGCGACGGTACCACGCCACCTTGCTTCCGCCCGCAAGAATAAACAAGAAACGATGGAGGGGGTTCGGCCGTGTTCGTGCGGTCCGGCCCCCTCACGTTAAAATAATAACGCAACTTTAAATAGTCAACATCCTCACGTTAGTCATACGAACCACGAGCAAGAATGAGATAATTAAATATTAAACAACATCCCCTACCTTGGTATAAGGTTCGAAGATCGTTCTACGTTCCGCGGAAGACGACGTCGCGGAGGTCGGGCGACGCGGTCGTCGTTTGTCAAATTCAACGACGAAGAGGCGCGTCCGAAGAGGCACGTCGTTGGCGAATCCTTGTACGCCGACGAAGGTTGTCCGAGGAAGGTGCGGTGTTCTCTCTCGTTGACACCGAAGACGAAGAAGAGCGGAGCGGCGTTCTTCGTCGGAAACTTGAGCGTTCTACGTCAAGTCTTGAGGAAAGTCAAATAAAAAGGAAACAACGAACTCAAGAACCCCTACCTTGATAGTCGCACGTTGACGGAGTCGTGGAATATCGGTGTCGATTCCTTTGACGTCGGAGGAAGAGTCATTGTCGATGGCGTTCGTCGCGGAAAACCGTCGCGAAAGAGATGACGCAGAAGAAGTACGTCGCGTCGCGGATACGGCGTCGCGGATGGATCGTGTTCTTCGGCGGAGAAGTTCTTCGTTGAAGAACGACGTTCTTCGCATTCTTCGTTGAGTTTGAAGAAGAAGAAGAGGCTCTCCAAAAGCTCTCAAGGAGACAAACAAAGAACCCAAAATAAAATAAGAAAACTTCTTATTTTATTATTACAATACACATTAGAATTTCAAAAGTTTGAAATTCAAAAAGGTTAAACTCCCATAATTAATTAAGTAACTCAAGTTGACAACATTAAATGAAATGAGTTAAAGGGGAGGTTTTAAGAGAATTTGAGGAGTTGGGGTTCGTGTGGACCCCACCTCACTTAATCCTCCCAAGGGAGGTTAAGTGGATGTGGGTCCCACTCCCAACTCCCTTTTGTAGGACTTAACTAGTTAAAAATAAAATTTGTTCCTCACAAATTTTATTTAACTTAAACTAAAAACCCAAAAACTAACTTTCAACCCGCAACAAACGCAACTCCCAAAAAGGACTCTTTAAGCGAATATCGGCGTTGCGAGTTCATCGGTGCCCTCGGATTTCAATTCCGAGCACCGGATCAAAAGTTAGGAATTCCCGCTCGTTCGTTCACTGAACGTACCCGAGCCAAACTTCGGAAATTAATTCCGGGCACTCCGGGCCTCGGAATCAGGTGCCGTCTGAAACCGCGCTCTTGTAAAATTCTAAAGAAAATTAAGAAAAAATTTCCCTTGAATTTTACGGGTCTTTACATTACTCCCACCTCAGGGCTTTACGTCCCCGTAAAGATACAACAAAAACTAGGGAAACAAAAGAGGGTACTGAGCACGCATCTGAGCCTCCCGCTCCCATGTGCTCTCCTGGAGATTCCCGTGCCGCCATCTGTTGCGCAACAAGAGGAATCGATCGCCCATGTAGGACCCGCTCCTGTCGATCCTCTATCTCCACCGGGACCTCCGTAAAAGTCACCCCATCGTCAACGTCAAGCTCCCCATGGTCAAAGATGTGCGTCGGGTCGTGCACGTATCTCCTCAGCTGAGACACGTGGAAGACGTCGTGCACCCGGTGCAACTGAGGTGGTAGAGCCAGGCGATAAGCCACCTCACCAACCCTGCTGAGGACCTGGAAGGGTCCGATGAAGCACGGAGATAACTTGTCGCCTCGGCCAAATCTCCGAATACCACGTCGAGGTGAGACCCGCAAGAAGACGTGGTCACCATCCTCGAACTCTAGTGTTCTCCGCCTCCTGTCAGCGTATGACTTCTGCCAGCTCTGTGCTGTCCTCATCCACTCCTGGATGACATGGACCTCCTCTGACGTGGCCTGGACCATCTCTGGTCCCACATGAGCTGCAAGATTTCTTCTTTGCCGATAAGAGAAACCTGGTCTCATCCCCTGGATGAACGACATTCTTTGCCTAAAACAGTCAATCCTAATATGGATGATACTAATCCATACCAAGGATGACATCGTAAGGCCTCGACGCTACTACTAAGAGATCCAACCGTTACTCTCGCCTCCAAGGGTTGAGTCACACTGTCGGCATCAGTGTGTGGTAACTGGTCTCCTCCAGTAGATGTCTCACAAGTGAGGGTCAAGTCAACAGTCAACTGGAACCTCTTAGTAACATCACAAAAGAGGACAGGAATGAAAACATCACAAAGGATGCGTCTTTTATTATTGCAGCTCATAATACAAAGATGCTACACAAAAACAACATTAACATGAAACTAGAAGTACAAGAGACGTATCCACTAGTTCCGCTCCTGTCCACCTGCTTTACTGTTGCTCAAGCATTGTCGCTGCCTCAACCTCGGTGGCTCCCCCCCCCCCAAGCCTGCGGATTGAGGAGTCGGACAGTCACGTGCTAGGTGACCCTTTCCGCGACATGAGTAACACAACCTGCTCCATGCACGGCTAGCTCTGTTCCCACTCCGGGTGCCCTGCACCACTGGTCCTAAAACCCGAGATCACCCAACTGCTGGTCTGGTCCTCTTGGACCTCTGTATCATCTGTCTACTGCCCACAGATGACTTAGCTTCTGATCGAAAAACACGCGGTAAAGGCAGAATCTCCTGTACACGCTCGGGGTGTAGAGATACTGGCACAAACTCCACCCTGAAGAAGTTCTCTAAGTCTTCCCATGCGAAGTTCATCTCATCGCAAAACTGAAACAAGTGGCTCCACCACCTACCTGCTGCTGCGTGTAGTAGGCTCGCAGCGAGGATCACCATGAGGTCTGCTGGTGTCCTCACTAGCCTAAACACTCGTACCACTGCCTCCAGCCAGTCCTCTGCAGCCTGGGGATCCGTCTCCCCGCGAAACCTGGGCGGTCGCTGGCACTGAAACTCATGCAGTGCGCTGAGGCGACGTGCATCGTCAGCGGCTGCTGCTGGAAGCATCGGGGGCTCGGCGGGTAGAGCTACCGCCGGTGCCACTGCTGACAAAGGGCCCTGCACTGAGGCCTCGTCGCTCGGTGGGCTGTTGTCACGTTCGATTCTCGGAACCCTAGCTGGCTGCCGTCGTGGGGCCATCCTGAAAGAAACAACGTAACACGATCAAACGATTATACCTGGTGAGCTGACCTGGTTTGAGCTGTTTTAAGGGGAAAAACCTTTGAAAACACACATGCAATCAGTGTTTTCGTGCACAAAGTCGGAAATCAGTTGTCAGGGTCCTGGTGTATGGATACGTCGGCCGCCCGCACCAACACTGGACTCCCTGAACTGAAAACCACACTCGGTACCCTTAACACTATTGCTTCACAGAAAGAAAGATCAGAGTCTGCGGTAGAACCGACCACCTTTGATACCAATTTGTCACGACCCGTCCTCGGGGCCCGTGCCGTGACTACCCCAAGCCCGCCTTCCATAGGCCAGGGGCTGGCGACTAGCACCAAAGGCGTAAAATCCCGATAACTGGGAAGGCATTGCCTTTATAAAGAAAACAAGCACCACAGAGTACAAGCGGAAGTAAAACACTAAGTACAAAAAGAAGAGATGAAAAGTAAAAAGGGGCCGGAAATACAAGACCAACTATAAAGTACAACTCGAAAGGGAAAACAGCGACTGAAAAGTAAAGCTGCTACGCTGAGATGTCCACTGGAAATCCCACCTGAAGGGTGGGTACAGATAGCTCCTCTGCTCCTCGGGTCCCGCCATCCGCTCCGAGTATGTCCCGCCCAGTGGTCCACCTCCGGGTACCGCCTCGTCGTATAGTCCACCTCCAGGTACCGTCCAGTCCTCGAACCTTCGGCTTCTGTCAGCACTGTCCGTCGTCTGCAACCAACACAACGAGGTGCGGGCATAGCCCGTGCAGGGGTGAGTATAACGATACTCAGTAGGGACCCCGAGACCCTCAAGGTCTCACTAAAACCAACAAGGATAAACACAAGAAGATCTCAACAGATAAACTCTACTTAGGTATATGCCCATACATATACCTAAGTTATCAAGTAACCCATCTCAGTCATGAGGAAACACAAGGATCATGAGATCAACGGATAACCACTACCCAGGTATATGCCCATACATATACCTAAGTTATCAAGTAACCCAAGGATCATGAGATCAACGGATAACCACTACCCAGGTATATGCCCATACATATACCTAAGTTATCAAGTAACCCATCTCAATCATGAGGAAACACAAAGGTCAAAGTCTCAGCTCAAACCAGGATTTTCATTATCGAAACCGTAACTGCTGAAGAGCTCCGTCTCTAGAGTGTACAATGGTCCTGTCACGACCCCGACGTACTGCTCACTAACCTAAGACTGCTGAAGTACTCCTCCTGTCGAGTACTGCGGGCCAGCCACCCAAACACAGTAGTGCTTCCCGCCGAGGTATGTCACCCAAACACCGTAGTGCACACCCCCTAGTATCATGCTGAGGTACTCTCCGGACGAGCACCGCGGGTCTGCACTGTCACACAGGTAGTGCTCCGTCCGCCATGGGTCTGCACCTTAGAAAGTAGTGCTCCGTCCACTGGGCTAGTCGACTCACTCCAAGTCGAGTCGGTCAAGCAGTCGTCAGGTCTCAGCCAGCTACACGGTCTCCGTACTTCGCACGCTCGTCACTGGGAGGGTCCTCTCCACGAGCTACAGGTCGATACTCCAAGTATCTCAAAGTCCCACGAAGAAGTGTCTCAAAGGTCCGTCTCGTCACAGGGGTCTCAACGCAACAGACGGCGCGTCGATCGGACGCCCGGTCTGTGAGTTATTAGCCTATTCGTCCTAGGGGCCCGGTTGGTTTCGTGAGCGAAACCAATCCCGACCGTATCTCAACTGTACCCCGAACTCCCAAAGGGTAAACTCAAAGGGACCGTTACTCAACGTAACCACCAACGCCGCTGACGGTCCGTCAAGCGGACGTCCTGTCTGAAAGATATTAGCTTTCCCGTTCCAGGGGCCCGGTTGGATTTCGGGAGCGATCCAACCCGGCCATACTCCGACTGCATCCAAAACTCGGGCGGAGTATGTCAAAAGTTCCGTCTCATCAAGAGGAAGTCAACGAAACAGACGGCGCGTCAATCGGACGCCCGGTCTGTGAGTTATTGGCTTTTTCGTCACCGGGGCCCGGTTGGTTTTTAAGGCAAAACCAACCGACCGTACTCCACCTGCGTCCAAACCTCGGGCGGAGTATGCCAAAAGATCCGTCTCACTAAGAGGAACGCAACGCGACTGACGGCGCGTCAATCGGACGTTCGTGGCTCAAGATATGAGCGTTTCCGCTCCGAAGTCCCGGTTGGTTTCGTGAACGAACCAACCCGGCCGAACTCAAAGTAATCCGAAACCTTGAGTGCGATATACCGAAACGACCGTCTCGATCCAAGGATCGCGTTGCCGCTGACGGTTCGTCGATCGGAGGTCCGAGGCTCAAGTTATGGGGCAAAAACCAATTCTGGTTCGAAATGGGGGGGTCCGGGTCCGGCCCGACCCGGCCCGACCCCCCCTGGGCGGCGCGGCGGGCCGCGGCGGCCTGGCGCCGCGAGGAGGTTGCGCACGCGGGGGCTAAGCCCCGCGGTTCCTGGAAAAACGGCGCGGCATTTGCCGCGCCCTTGATTGAAACCGCCCCCACGTGGGGGCCGGTTTATTTAAGCGAACCAGGGGGGCCGGCTGCCCCCCCTCCTTCAAGAACCGCCCCCCCTCTTTAAGAGGGGGGTTTTTAGCCAGCTGGCCGGGGAATTAATTCCCCGGTTTAACGGCATCCGGCCGGCCAGCTGGCCGGCCGGTTTTCTCCAACGGGACCGGAATTTCCGGTCCCCTCTTCGGCTTCCGACGCTGGCGGCTCGGCCGCCGGTCTTCTCTTCCGCCGCGGCCCGGAACCGGCCGCGGTCTCCTCGTCCCGCCGCGGCCCGGAACCGGCCGCGGCGTTCGTCATCCGGCGCGGTGCGACGGCACCGCGCCCCTTTTTGCCGTGCTTTGAAATCATTCAACGCGGCGCGACGGCGTCGCGTTCTTGTTGTTTCTTCATGGTGCGCGCGACAGCATCGCGTAACTTAAACGTATAATTATCCGCGTGGTGCGACGGCACCACGCCACCTTGCTTCCGCCCGCAAGAATAAACAAGAAACGATGGAGGGGGTTCGGCCGTGTTCGTGCGGTCTGGCCCCCTCACGTTAAAATAATAACGCAACTTTAAATAATCAACATCCTCACGTTAGTCATACGAACCACGAGCAAGAATGAGATAATTAAATATTAAACAGCATCCCCTACCTTGGTATAAGGTTCGAAGATCGTTCTACGTTCCGCGGAAGACGACGTCGTGGAGGTCGGGCGACGCGGTCGTCGTTCGTCAAATTCAACGACGAAGAGGCGCGTCCGAAGAGGCACGTCGTTGGAGAATCCTTGTACGCCGACGAAGGTTGTCCGAGGAAGGTGCGGTGTTCTCTCTCGTTGACACCGAAGACGAAGAAGAGCGGAGCGGCGTTCTTTGTCGGAAACTTGAGCGTTCTACGTCAAGTCTTGAGGAAAGTCAAATAAAAAGGAAACAACGAACTTAAGAACCCCTACCTTGATAGTCGCACGTTGACGGAGTCGTGGAATATCGGTGTCGATTCCTTTGACGTCGGAGGAAGAGTCGTTGTCGATGGCGTTCGTCGCGGAAAACCGTCGCGGAAGAGATGACGCAGAAGAAGTACGTCGCGTCGCGGATACGGCGTCGCGGATGGATCGTGTTCTTCGGCGGAGAAGTTCTTCGTTGAAGAACGACGTTCTTCGCGTTCTTCGTTGAGTTTGAAGAAGAAGAAGAGGCTCTCCAAAAGCTCTCAAGGAGACAAACAAAGAACCCAAAATAAAATAAGACAACTTCTTATTTTATTATTACAATACACATTATAATTTCAAAAGTTTGAAATTCAAAAAGGTTAAACTCCCATAATTAATTAAGTAACTCAAGTTGACAACATTAAATGAAATGAGTTAAAGGGGAGGTTTTAAGAGAATTTGAGGAGTTGGGGTTCATGTGGACCCCACCTCACTTAATCCTCCCAAGGGAGGTTAAGTGGATGTGGGTCCCACTCCCAACTCCCTTTGGTAGGACTTAACTAGTTAAAAATAAAATTTGTTCCTCACAAATTTTATTTAACTTTAACTAAAAACCCAAAAACTAACTTTCAACCCGCAACAAACGCAACTCCCGAAAAGGACTCTTTAAGTGAATATCGGCGCTGCGAGTTCATCGGTGCCCTCGGATTTCAATTCCGAGCACCGGATCAAAAGTTAGGAATTCCCGCTCATTCGTTCACTGAACGTACCCGAGCCAAACTTGGGAAATTAATTCCGGGCACTCCGGGCCTCGGAATCAGGTGCCGTCTGAAACCGCGCTCTTGTAAAATTCTAAAGAAAATTAAGAAAAAATTTCCCTTGAATTTTACGGGTCTTTACATTACTCCCACCTCAGGGCTTTACGTCCCCGTAAAGATACAACAAAAACTAGGGAAACAAAAGAGGGTACTGAGCACGCATCTGAGCCTCCCGCTCCCATGTGCTCTCCTGGAGATTCCCGTGCCGCCATCTGTTGCGCAACAAGAGGAATCGATCGCCCATGTAGGACCCGCTCCTGTCGATCCTCTATCTCCACCGGGACCTCCGTAAAAGTCACCCCATCGTCAACGTCAAGCTCCCCATGGTCAAAGATGTGCGTCGGGTCGTGCACGTATCTCCTCAGCTGAGACACGTGGAAGACTTCGTGCACCCGGTGCAACTGAGGTGGTAGAGCCAGGCGATAAGCCACCTCACCAACCCTGCTGAGGACCTGGAAGGGTCCGATGAAGCGCGGAGATAACTTGTCGCCTCGGCCAAATCTCCGAATACCACGTCGAGGTGAGACCCGCAAGAAGACGTGGTCACCATCCTCGAACTCTAGTGGCCTCCGCCTCCTGTCAGCGTATGACTTCTGCCGGCTCTGTGCTGTCCTCATCCGCTCCTGGATGACATGGACCTCCTCTGACGTGGCCCGGACCATCACTGGTCCCACATGAGCTGCAAGATTTCTTCTTTGCCGATAAGAGAAACCTGGTCTCATCCCCTGGATGAACCACATTCTTTGCCTAAAACAGTCAATCCTAACATGGATGATACTAATCCATACCAAGGATGACATCGTAAGGCCTCGACGCTACTACTAAGAGATCCAACCGTTACTCTCGCCTCCAAGGGTTGAGTCACACTGTCGGCATCAGTGTGTGGTAACTGGTCTCCTCCAGTAGATGTCTCACAAGTGAGGGTCAAGTCAACAGTCAACTGGAACCTCTTAGTAACATCACAAAAGAGGACAGGAATGAAAACATCACAAAGGATGCGTCTTTTATTATTGCAGCTCATAATACAAAGATGCTACACAAAAACAACATTAACATGAAACTAGAAGTACAAGAGACGTATCCACTAGTTCCGCTCCTGTCCACCTGCTTTACTGTTGCTCAAGCATTGTCGCTGCCTCAACCTCGGTGGCTCCCCCCCCAAGCCTGCGGATCGAGGAGTCGGACAGTCACGTGCCAGGTGACCCTTTCCGCGGCATGAGTAACACAACCTGCTCCATGCACGGCTAGCTCTGTTCCCACTCCGGGTGCCCTGCACCACTGGTCCTAAAACCCGAGATCGCCCAAATGCTGGTCTGGTCCTCCTGGACCTCTGCATCATCTGTCTACTGCCCACAGATGACTCGGCTTCTGATCGAAAAACACGCGGTAAAGGCAGAATCTCCTGTACACGCTCGGGGTGTAGAGATACTGGCACAAACTCCACCCTGAAGAAGGTCTTGAAGTCTTCCCATGCGAAGTTCATCTCATCGCAAAACTGAAACAAGTGGCTCCACCACCTACCTGCTACTGCGTGTAGTAGGCTCGCAGCGAGGATCACCATGAGGTCTGCTGGTGTCCTCACTAGCCTAAACACTCGTACCACTGCCTCCAGCCAGTCCTCTGCAGCCTGGGGATCCGTCTCCCCGCGAAACCTGGGCGGTCACTGGCGCTGAAACTCATGCAGTGCGCTGAGGCGACGTGCATCGTCAGCGGCTGCTGCTGGAAGCATCGGGGGCTCGGCGGGTAGAGCTACCGCCGGTGCCACTGCTGACAAAGGGCCCTGCACCGAGGCCTCGTCGCTCGGTGGGCTGTTGTCACATTCGATTCTCGGAACCCTAGCTGGCTGCCGTCGTGGGGCCATCCTGAAAGAAACAACGTAACACGATCAAACGATTATACCTGGTGAGCTGACCTGGTTTGAGCTGTTTTAAGGGGAAAAACCTTTGAAAACACACACGCAATCAGTGTTTTCGTGCACAAAGTCGGAAATCAGTTGTCAGGGTCCTGGTGTATAGATACGTCGGCCGCCCGCACCAACACTGGACTCCCTGAACTGAAAACCACACTCGGTACCCTTAACACTATTGCTTCACAGAAAGAAAGATCAGAGTCTGCGGTAGAACCGACCACCTTTGATACCAATTTGTCACGACCCGTCCTCGGGGCCCATGCCGTGACTACCCCAAGCCCGCCTTCCATAGGCCAGGGGCTAGCGACTAGCACCAAAGGCGTAAAATCCCGATAACTGGGAAGGCATTGCCTTTATAAAGAAAACAAGAACCACAGAGTACAAGCGGAAGTAAAACACTAAGTACAAAAAGAAGAGCTGAAAAGTAAAAAGGGGCCGGAAATACAATCCCAACTGTAAAGTACAACTCGAAAGGGAAAACAATGACTGAAAAGTAAAGCTGCTACGCTGAGATGTCCACTGGAAATCCCACCTGAAGGGTGGGTATAGATAGCTCCTCTGCTCCTCGGGTCCCGCCATCCGCTCCGAGTATGTCCCGCCCAGTGGTCCACCTCCGGGTACCGCCTCGTCGTATAGTCCACCTCCAGGTACCGTCCAGTCCACGAACCTTCGGCTTCTGTCAGCACTGTCCGTCGTCTGCAACCAACACAACGAGGTGCGGGCATAGCCCGTGCAGGGGTGAGTATAACGATACTCAGTAGGGACCCCGAGACCCTCAAGGTCTCACTAAAACCAACAAGGATAAACACAAGAAGATCTCAACAGATAAACTCTACTTAGGTATATGCCCATACATATACCTAAGTTATCAAGTAACCCATCTCAGTCATGAGGAAACACAAGGATCATGAGATCAACAGATAACCACTACCCAGGTATATGCCCATACATATACCTAAGTTATCAAGTAACCCAAGGATCATGAGATCAACGGATAACCACTACCCAGGTATATGCCCTTACATATACCTAAGTTATCAAGTAACCCATCTCAATCATGAGGAAACACAAATGTCAAAGTCTCAGCTCAAACCAGGATTTTCATTATCGAAACCGTAACTGCTGAAGAGCTCCGTCTCTAGAGTGTACAGTGGTCCTGTCACGACCCCGAGGTACTGCTCACTAACCTAAGACTGCTGAAGTACTCCTCCTGTCGAGTACTGCGGGCCAGCCACCCAAACATAGTAGTGCTTCCCGCCGAGGTATGTCACCCAAACACCGTAGTGCACACCCCCTAGTAGCCTGCTGAGGTACTCTCCGGACGAGCACCGCAGGTCTGCACTGTCACACAGGTAGTGCTCCGTCCGCCATGGGTCTGCACCTTAGAAAGTAGTGCTCCGTCCACTGGGCTAGTCGACTCACTCCAAGTCGAGTCGGTCAAGCAGTCGTCAGGTCTCAGCCAGCTACACGGTCTCCGTACTTCGCACGCTCGTCACTGGGAGGGTCCGCTCCACGAGCTACAGGTCGATACTCCAAGTATCTCAAAGTCCCACGAAGAAGTGTCTCAAAGGTCCGTCTCGTCACAGGGGTCTCAACGCAACAGACGGCGCGTCGATCAGACGCCCGGTCTGTGAGTTATTAGCCTATTCGTCCCAGGGGCCCGGTTGGTTTCGTGAGCGAAACCAATCCCGGCCGTATCTCAACTGTACCCCGAACTCCCATAGGGTAAACTCAAAGGGACCGTTACTCAACGTAACCACCAACGCCGCTGACGGTCCGTCAAGCGGACGTCATGTCTGAAAGATATTAGCTTTCCCGTTCCAGGGGCCCGGTTGGATTTCGGGAGCGATCCAACCTGGCCATACTCCGACTGCATCCAAAACTCGGGCGGAGTATGTCAAAAGTTCCGTCTCATCAAGAGGAAGTCAACGAAACAGACGGCGCGTCAATCGGACGCCCGGTCTGTGAGTTATTGGCTTTTTCGTCACCGGGGCCCGGTTGGTTTTTAAGGCAAAACCAACCCGACCGTACTCCACCTGCGTCCAAACCTCGGGCGGAGTATGCCAAAAGATCCGTCTCACTAAGAGGAACGCAACGTGACTGACGGCGCGTCAATCGGACGTTCGTGGCTCAAGATATGAGCGTTTCCGCTCCGAAGGCCCGGTTGGTTTCGTGAACGAACCAACCCGGCCGAACTCAAAGTAATCTGAAACCTTGAGTGCGATATACCGAAACGACCGTCTCGATCCAAGGATCACGTTGCCGCTGACGGTTCGTCGATCGGAGGTCCGAGGCTCAAGTTATGGGGCAAAAACCAATTCTGGTTCGAAATGGGGGGGTCCGGGTCCGGGCCGACCCGGCCCGACCCCCCCCCTGGGCGGCGCGGCGGCGCGGCGGCGCGGCGGGCCGCGACGGCCAGGCGCCGCGAGGAGGTTGCGCACGCGGGGGGCTAAGCCCCGCGGTTCCTGGAAAAACGGCGCGGCATTTGCCGCGCCCTTGATTGAAACCGCCCCCACGTGGGGGCCGGTTTATTTAAGCGAACCAGGGGGGCCGGCTGCCCCCCCCCCCCCCCTCCTTCAAGAACCGCCCCCCCTCTTTAAGAGGGGGGTTTTTAGCCAGCTGGCCGGGGAATTAATTCCCCGGTTTAACGGCATCCGGCCGGCCAGCTGGCCGGCCGGTTTTCTCCAACGGGACCGGAATTTCCGGTCCCCTCTTCGGCTTCCGACGCCGGCGGCTCGGCCGCTGGTCTTCTCTTCCGCCGCGGCCCGGAACCGGCCGCGGTCTCCTCGTCCCGCCGCGGCCCGGAACCGGCCGCGGCGTTCGTCATCCGGCGCGGTGCGACGGCACCGCGCCCCTTTTTGCCGTGCTTTGAAATCATTCAACGCGGCGCGACGGCGTCGCCTTCTTGTTGTTTCTTCATGGTGCGCGCGACGGCATCGCGTAACTTAAACGTATAATTATCCGCGTGGTGCGACGGCACCACGCCACCTTGCTTCCGCCCGTAAGAATAAACAAGAAACGATGGAGGGGGTTCGGCCGTGTTCGTGCGGTCCGGCCCCCTCACGTTAAAATAATAACGCAACTTTAAATAATCAACATCCTCACGTTAGTCATACGAACCACGAGCAAGAATGAGATAATTAAATATTAAACAACATCCCCTACCTTGGTATAAGGTTCGAAGATCGTTCTACGTTCCGCGGAAGACGACGTCGCGGAGGTCGGGCGACGCGGTCGTCGTTCGTCAAATTCAACGACGAAGAGGCGCGTCCGAAGAGGCACGTCGTTGGCGAATCCTTGTATGCCGACGAAGGTTGTCCGAGGAAGGTGCGGTGTTCTCTCTCGTTGACACCGAAGACGAAGAAGAGCGGAGCGGCGTTCTTCGTCGGAAACTTGAGCGTTCTATGTCAAGTCTTGAGGAAAGTCAAATAAAAAGGAAACAACGAACTCAAGAACCCCTACCTTGATAGTCGCACGTTGACGGAGTCGTGGAATATCGGTGTCGATTCCTTTGACGTCGGAGGAAGAGTCGTTGTCGATGGCGTTCGTCGCGGAAAACCGTCGCGGAAGAGATGACGCAGAAGAAGTACGTCGCGTCGCGGATACGGCGTCGCGGATGGATCGTGTTCTTCGGCGGAGAAGTTCTTCGTTGAAGAACGACGTTCTTCGCGTTCTTCGTTGAGTTTGAAGAAGAAGAAGAGGATCTCCAAAAGCTCTCAAGGAGACAAACAAAGAACCCAAAATAAAATAAGACAACTTCTTATTTTATTATTACAATACACATTAGAATTTCAAAAGTTTGAAATTCAAAAAGGTTAAACTCCCATAATTAATTAAGTAACTCAAGTTGACAACATTAAATGAAATGAGTTAAAGGGGAGGTTTTAAGAGAATTTGAGGAGTTGGGGTTCGTGTGGACCCCACCTCACTTAATCCTCCCAAGGGAGGTTAAGTGGATGTGGGTCCCACTCCCAACTCCCTTTGGTAGGACTTAACTAGTTAAAAATAAAATTTGTTCCTCACAAATTTTATTTAACTTAAACTAAAAACCCAAAAACTAACTTTCAACCTGCAACAAACGCAACTCCCGAAAAGGACTCTTTAAGCGAATATCGGCGCTGCGAGTTCATCGGTGCCCTCGGATTTCAATTCCTAGCACCGGATCAAAAGTTAGGAATTCCCGCTCGTTCGTTCACTGAACGTACCCGAGCCAAACTTCGGAAATTAATTATGGGCACTCCGGGCCTCAGAATCAGGTGCCGTCTGAAACCGCGCTCTTGTAAAATTCTAAAGAAAATTAAGAAAAAATTTCCCTTGAATTTTATGGGTCTTTACAGACTTCACTATACATACCTTAGAAATATCTCTAGGGATCTCACTAAAGTTCTCGCATCCTAGTTTCCAAAGGTTGACGAAAACTTTCCTCTGATACCAACTGTAGAGACCCGAATCTTAACGTACATGGACATTACATTACTTTTTCAGAATACTTAGTACATAACAAAAACACACACAGTGATAGTAATAGTTTAGTGTCTTTGGAAACTCGGAATATAATCTTCTAATTGTGGTGAAAGATCTTCAACATCTCCCATAAAGATCTTCATTTTTTTAACTAAAACCTTTCTTTATATCCTGGGGAAAAGAAAACATAAAAGGGTGAGCTCAAATGCTCAGTAAGGGTAAACAAATGAAATATCAATCACATCATATTCATAAGAAGATAAAATTTTGGAAATCTTAACCTGCAAAAGAGATCATAATATCATAACATGGGATAAATCATAATAGTAAAATGTAATCCCAATAATCATAACTTAAAACATGAAACTTTGTTTCATATAGACATAATCATAGATAATCATTTCTCATTAGTCAAGACTCGTTTCCAAGACTATATTAGTGGACAAAGTCCATTTCTGAACCGAGTTCACTCCTCGTTTCAGTCCGGTTTCACTAAACCAGTTTAACCTGCCATTCCAGCCATGTCTATCTCATGAGATATAAAATCTTTACCCAATGCATTGGAGGGAGATATAGGTCCCACCCAATTCATAATGATACCATTCTTATGTGTGCCACAAAATCATAAACCATACATCATAGCATAACCCATGTAATAAAAATGGAGATCTTAAACATCGTGACATCATAAAACTATTCATATAAGATAAAGTAATTCATAAAAATATTTCCATCACAACATAATCAAATCAATGTAATAATATGGATAAAAACAGAACCCTTTATTATCTTAGATGGAAAATAATTTTGATAAAACACTTGAACTCCATTCTGGGGGAAAATATCCTTTCTAAAAAAATACTTTTCCTTTCTTAACATGTCATAAAATTCTAAACTAAAATAAGTTGATCAAAAAGTGACTTGAAAACTTGTAAAGGAATCTTCTAGGAAATAATTTTTTAAAAAAAATCCATTCATGCCGTATAAGTTAAAAAAAACATTCTTCTCAAACTTTGGCCGGAAAAGTCAAAAAGTAACTCGTACGAAAAACGACAAAATATTCCTTTCATATCTTTTACTAAAAACTCCCCGAAGGGTAAAATTGGATTTAAACAATTGTAGGAGGATATAAATAATATTACATATTGAGGACACATGCATGTGGATGATAAAATACACCTAGTAAATACCAAAGTATAAACAATCTCGGATAAAAATGAGATTGTGATATTTTCCATTAACTTAGGTCTGATTTGCTTCGTAAGTGTCCGAACCTCCTATATAATGATTTAAATAATGTTATTTACTTATTCCAGAATCATACTCATTGTTATGATATCATATATGGTTCACTTATGACTTTATTTTACCCGTTCTTTTGTAAATTCCATGTTAAGGAGCGTTTTGGGTAAAATCGTTTCATTTGTCATCCGTGTTTTGACTTGTAATTATTCATATGATTAGTTAGATCATGATTAATTAATTCCAGAATATAAAACATGATTTATATATAATATATATTCAGAATATACATATATATAATAGATCAATAAATGGAAAGAAATACACCGTTCATGGAGACGGTAGGCCGTACGTACGCATGAACGCTATTTTCATTTCCTTATTGAATGGAATTAAGTAGATAACATACATATATATACACATAAATCTAGTATCATTATTATGTAATATATTTCGTGATTACTTATTATATATACTTTATAATCATTCATGAATGGTTAATGTGGAGAATGAATCTCATCGCGTCGTGGAGATGGTAGTCCGTACGTACGCACGAGCGATGATATCATTCTCGTGATTGTGGAATTGTATTGGAGTGTATTTATACTATTTCAGAATCAATATAACTTTAAAAGAATCATATATAGTTATTATTTACACCATTATATCCATCCAAGTAAAGTGGTGTTGGAAAATAGATTACATCATGTCGTGGAGACGGTATTCCGTACGTACGCACGCGCGGTGATCTCGTTTTCCGTAGGCTGGATAGATAGTGAAATAGGGTTGTTTCATACTTATAATAACATATAAGTATATGATTGATACTGATGTTATTACTTCATAACGAAACAACCTAAGAAGAAGAAGTGGAAGAGGAAATAAAGTTGAAAGAATTGGTAACAGACATTACCTCTTCTTTGAAGTGCCTCTTTGAGTCCTCCTCTTAGGGAACTAAAATTGGTCTTTGAAGAAGACCAGGACCTATATAATTTTTCTAGGGAAGTGGAGAAGAGAATTTGGCAGGGGTTTTCCGGTCTTGATTGCACAAAGTGGTGTGAGGAAGAGAGGGAGGAGGTGCCCTTTTATAAGGGAGGAGAGGGGCTCTTTTGGAAAATCTAAAAATATTATTTTATTATAAATCCAAATTCGGTTTTAAATAGCTCCAAATTGATTTATTTAGAAGCTAAGGTGGGGATGGGTCGAAATCCTCTCATCCAATAGAATTTGGACAAGTTTAGTTTACTATTTTAACCTTATCATTTAGTTTTAACTTTAAGTTATATAATTTTACTTTTACCGTGTCTTTTTGTGTTCTTACACTATAAGGTTACTATAACAAGCCAAACGAACCCCAAGTTGTTTATTATTAAAATATATAACCTTATCTAAGTCATTTGGCAGAACCCTAGATTTTTAGGAATAAAATAACAATTAATAATATAATATTTGTTTTAAAAGCTATTTTATGTCAATTTTGACAATATTTAGTAATTGATTTTTTTGAAAATAATAACAGACTGATTAGTTCGAAAAAAGTTACTTAAATCAATACTAACATGTCATATTAACCAATAAAATTAATGTAATTCATAAAAAGTCCTAAATTACATTTATTTGGTTATTTATAACATCAATTATGTCAATATTTCATTAATAAGATAATTACTACATCATCGTCGTGTCATAAATAAATTAAATTATTTAATGTCTAAAAATTACAAATAAAATACCATTATGTAGAAAATATTTTTATCTTTATAATGAATATTTATAGTCGAATTTATCTTATTTATAACCCTAAATGAAAAATTATCTACTTATTAAACATTGATTTTAACGATTTTAACCCTTCTTTAAATAAATTAATAATAAATGTCCTAATCTAATCCATGTGGGCCTAAATGATCATATTTTATTCATATGGTTGTTTTTGGTCGAATTACACTTATCCAATAGAATTAGTACATGTGTTAGGGTAATAATAACATCATTTTTACCTTTTATTACCCTATTTACTTTTAACCGTGGTAAAAAAAGTAAAATGCTACTATTCAGCAAAAATTATTTTCATCTCATTGAACCGCATTTTACTTACGGACATCAACCGTGTCTCTCAGATTTTTTAAATTCCACACATAGAAGCGGTAAAATTAAGTTTTATGAAAAAAATCATTTTTTAACTACCACTT
The DNA here is from genome assembly GCA_963277665.1 of Viscum album. NCBI lineage: Eukaryota > Viridiplantae > Streptophyta > Magnoliopsida > Santalales > Viscaceae > Viscum > Viscum album. The sequence continues at coordinate 213,777,151 of OY728123.1, forward strand.
AGTGGTTGCACTATTCATTAAAAAATGAATGTTTCCAGAAAAATACCAATAATTAGGCCTAAGATATATTTGATATTATGAACTCAAAAATGATGTCTATTTTACCAAATTCAAAACATATCAGTTGCATTGATTAATTTAAAAATTAATTCCCGTCATCAAAACAAATAGCGTATTCTTAAGAGATAATAACTATCAAAAGATTGACACTTGTTTATGTCTTGTTTAAATGTGAAATTACATCCAATGACCAACATTTTATTAAATTGTAAAAATATATTCTAAATATACTTTAAAACCACTCAAATTAATAATTTATCAATATTAATTATTTCTATTAAAAAGGTTGTTTTTAATTAAAAATTAGTTATTTTCACTATTCATCAGAAAATGAAAGTTAGCCGAAAAGTACCAAAATTTCACCCTAAGCTAATTTCGATATACCGAATCCAAAAATGAAGTCCATTTTGAGAAATAAAATTTACAAAATTTCAAAAAGTGGTTATTACTATTCATAACAGCTAGTTTTAATAATATTTTAATAGCATATCGTTGTTTAATGAAACTCAGTATTGCGTACTACACACGCTATCGAGGAAGGTTGTGATTGCATGTAATTCAATGAAAGTCAATGATGCGTGTTGTGAAAGCTCCCTTTGGTGTAGCGTACAACACAAGACATTAATGAAATTTAAAAGAATAGTTTCCGTAAATCTCGGGGTGTTACAGTATCTTTGTTTATAATTAATTTTTTTATTGTATGACTATATATAGGTGATCACATGGTTGAATGATCTAGGGAGAGTTATGTACGGGATCATATGAGGTGGGTAACATGAATTGCGAGGAGTTATGCCCATTTTAGTGGTAGGTGGATTCTTTAATAAAAGATTACATGACTATTTATTCATTATTTCCTTCTTCAAGATAGTTTCATTTGATTGGGTAGTATAGATAGTTGCTAATAAGTCCTCAGGAAATATTGGTAGGATGGTGTTTGATATACTATGCATGAGATAAGTTCTCTTAAGAATCTTATGTATGTTGCGTCACCCAAAAACTGCATCATTAAGGGTTGGAGATGATTATGGATTTAATGATAGGAATTGAGTTATCTTGAGATGTGAGATGTGATTCGGGTACCTCTAGTTTGTTTCTTTAGGGTTATTCATGTAGTTAAGATAGGCTTTAGCCTAGTGGTGATTAGTGATACAACCATATGTCACTAACCTTGTGGGTGAAACCCTCTGGATAGTTATATAGATCTTCTTGAGTTATTTGAGGTGAGTGAGTTCTTTTGGGTGATATAAGGTACGTTGAATAGTGTTTTCCATTGAGTGAAAGACTGATATATCCCCCTTAGGCAATGTGGTATGGGACCAGGATGCAGGTAGTGGGTTTTGTTTTAGACTCGTCATTAGGTTTCCAAGGTGATTAGGGAGGGATAGATGTGGAAAGCCCTAAGAAGTGGAAATAAGAGTGATGAGGGGTTTTGATGTTGTTGGACCAAGACATGAGGTCTAGGTTGAAGGACTATTTTATCCCTGAGGGGTGATGGATGTGAGATGGTATCAGTGACTGGATCCGTAAAATCTATTGGGGACCTATTGGATTTCATGATGGGTGTGAAGAGATGTTATTGGGTAAGGGGATAAGTCAATGGGACTGGATCCTATATGGTGAGCTTTTGAGCTTTTGAAATAGGTTGTGGGACCTATTTGATACTTCCTTCATTTTCTAAAATCCATGATAGAGATATACAATGGACTCGGTGGGGGAAGAGGATCATAAGGAATTTCTCCATCATGTGTGATATAGAACTAGATAGACTATCATGGCTATAATGGATTCCTTGTGTGTATAAATAATAAATTTCCTTTCATAGGCTCGAGTTGGTATAGAATACCTTTCCTTGATTATTCATGGGATATGACATAGGAAATTTCCATTAAAATACATGGTTCGTAGGACATCCCCTTTCATTGAGTAAGCTTGGGTTGTGATGGTGGAAAACATGAGTGAGTAGGCTAGGTCAGGATGAGATATGAGATATGGTTAATGGAACCTACCTTAAGCGGTGATGTAGTGGGTTGAGATTGGATGTTGGATAGTACCCTATTTTATTGGGTAGAGGGTTGAGGTTTTTAACTATTCCTCCCCTAATTCTTCAGGTACATACTAGGCATCAGGTGTAAAAAAAGTGCCAATAATTGGATTCTAGAATGGTGAAAAAGATGGTATGATCTGGTGTCATGGTGGTCCAGTTAGGAAATAATGACATCATATGTAGAGAGGTTTGGTTCCCAGTTAGAACATAAAATGCATATGCTTGTGTGACACATTTTTTCCATGTGAATACATATATATGATGGTGTATACTAGGGGAACTAGTTAATATCCAGATGAGATATGTTTCTCAAACCTTGGATTTTCACCCTTGTATGTGTGCAGAAATTATGTGTGATTTTTAGTTTATCATAAGATGTGTGGTGGATAAGACTGGAGTAGCTTTATGGGTATTTAGAGAGAGTGGTGTTGAGAACCAAGGATGGTAGTATTTCTGGTTGTCTATTTTGTTTATTTTTCTTTAATTTTTATATGTGATTATCCACCATAGGAAATAATATATTCTGTATTTTATGACTGTGGGTTTGTATTGTTTCTCATTGTGCATTTTCTATAGCATTTTATTTGTGTATTTATGTGTACTGTGATGTTTTTGATGGGTATTATTAGTTTTTTTTAATTTTATCAAACCTCATTTCGACATAATAGTATCTCCATTATATATATTTTTCTCACTCTACTTGTCAACATACACTATAATAAGGGGAGGTTAACTTGAGGTCACATAGAACGCTAATTCGAGGTAGCATTGAGTGGCCCTGTACCGGGGAATTACACTCACATTAAGTGTGTACACTCTAATAGGCATTCTACTTTTTCTTATAGTATTTTAGTTACAAACATGTATATAGGTATCTATCAGTTTAATTCTGACCTAGATGGGCTTTTTATGTCATCATTTTCAAAAGGGTTATTTAGGAACATGGGACCATATTTTGAAGGGGAAGAGTGGAAACATCACCAATTTTATTTTGAGTATTCAGTTTTCTATTTTTTATAAGAAAATGACTAATATTTTTACATATTTTTTATTCTTATATATTCAATACACTCATATAAGGATAATGTTTCTCTTATTTTATGTTTTGTATCAGTTTATGAAAATTACTCAAATAATTCTAGTAATTTTTTCACGTCTTATATATTGTCAAATGATTTTGAAACCCTTGGATGTATGAATCATTCATGCTAGTTTTCTGGAATAGTTTTTTCCATTAATTGGTCTACTTGTTATATGTGGGTACATCATTTCCCAATTCCAAGTTGAGATAGGTGGAACTAGTCCCTAGAACTCATGTATCAGTTCACACCCTTGAGGTCAGTGATGAATTGATTCATGTAATCTTCATCTATCCTTGTTAGAGTTTTTAGAAATGTTATTACAACGATGTTTTTGGGGTTTTCTAGATGAGATATATAATTTTTAGGACTTGAGAAGTAACCTGTAAATATTTACAAACAACATATTTTTCCCAAATCGCAAGTTAATAAGAGTTTTCCAAGAACTGGGCATACGCTATATATTAGCTTATGAATTTAGTCTCTGTCTCTTGAGGGAGACATGTGAGAATTAAGAAGTGTTATATAGATAATTTGGGAGATATTTTTTAATCTGTTCATACATTATAGGATATAATTTTAATTTAGGGCATACAGATCTTATTTATATTGTAACCATTACATTTTAATGGCATTAATTAATTATAGTCATCCAATAATGTAATCATTTTCCCTATATGCATTATTACAGGTGAAATAATTAACAAAACCAATTAAAATATATAATTTCTTATTATTTATGATTAATTACTTATTTAGTAAAACATTGTTTATAATAATTCATTTTCTATTTATTTATGTAACATCATTTATAATTTTTCACTCATAGAAATATTCCTCAATAAAATTTCTATCTTATGTTTGTGAAATACTATAAAACTACTATATTATTTGATTCCAAAAAATTATATGTGTTTATTCTATATTAATATGTTTTGAAAACTATTATGATTTTTATTCTAGATTATGTAATTTTTAAATTGTTTACATTATATATTATATGATTCATCTCTCACCCTATTAACTTAGTATTGAAAAGAATTTTTTGTGTTTTCAAATGTGAATAACTATCATTTTAAAACTTTATATTTCAAATCAAAAGTAGTTTTGACATGTAATTATTATTTTCAAAAAAATTACTCATTGTAATATAAACTAGAAATATTGGTTGAAATTAGATATATAAAGTGATATGAAAAATAAAACAATGTATTTTCCGAATTAAATTTATCATGTTATTTTTTAATATATTTTGAATTTTGAAAAAACTATTATGAAATGTAAAAATTATTGATAAATGTTAATCTGTCAAAAGAAGAAGACTATGTAAATCTTATATAGTCCCTATCATGGTGGGGGGGGGGTACTATAATATTTTACTTTACAAATTTTTTGTATTTTAAGGATAATATATATGTTATTTTATCTTTTAGGAATTATAAACACATGGGATTTAGTTATTTGTTTTTCTTTTTGGAGTCACACATCATAATTGTGGTGTTATTTGGGGTGTATATTAGTGTTTGTATTATGAATTATTTATAGGAATACATAATGTATCTTTTTTTGTTTAAATAGTTTTCCTTTTATAAGATAAAAATTATTATACAGGGTTTGATGTAATGAAATGTGTCTTCATAGATTAAATTATTTCTGAAATTGTTTTAAGGAACTGAATTTAAGAGATGGAAATGTTGAAATGTTTGAATTTTGAATATGGATTATGGTTGATATTTAATATTTCCATTTGTTCGTGAGTTTGATTGTTGGTGGATGGAACCTTAGGTGTTTCTATCTGTGGTTTATGGTTTCATATAAGGCATGAGATTTAGAAGGGATGGGAGGTGGTTTCATCTATAATTTAAAACTAAATATGACACAAAAAAACATGAAAACATGTACTGGGTTCCTAGGGGAGTGAGGAATAATGGAGTGGTTCTTAAGGGACCCATTGGTAACTGATGTCCCTAAAATGGGTACCCATTGTGTTCAGATACAATTTTCTAAAAAATAAGGATAAAAGTTTTTATTCCATTTCTCCTTTTAAAAACTGAAATTTTTCTTCCAAAAATCATTTTCTCATATCTATTATGTGACCCTTTTCCTATAAACTTTTCTTTCACATGACATATTTTATGTATGTTCATCCCATAGATTTTTAGTTCACCAAAAACTAGTGAATCACCTTTACACCTTCACATATCATCACTAATTCTCTTATTTTCTTGATTCTATTCCGAGGTTAGTGATATTGATTTGATATTTCACTACATAATAATGAAATACTATCTTCGAGTTAGTTTCTCAAAGTACTGATGATGATGGTGAACAGATTGATGGGGGAAATACAAGTGATGAGGCATACTGGATGACAATCCTTGGGTGGCTCGTGGTGTGTTTTTCTGCGATGATTGCGGCAAGATGTCTCAGGCGGTGGATTACTCTAATGGTGATAGGTAGCGACGGGGTGCGTGCAGATTGTTCCCACATTTGGTGGTGAAATACTTTTGAAATTTGAATTTTGAAATGTGGAAAACTTTAATGGGTGTGGTTCTTTGGTTTTTGTGTGGGCGGGATGTATCTGGTTGGTTCTTGGGTTTTTTTGCAGTGGGTGGGTTTTTTTATCTGGTTGGACTTGTGGTGGGTTCACACTCACCACTTCAAAAGTGTCATTTGAAAATTCAGAAAATCAATATGGATGGATGGATGGATATATATATATTTCATATATAAAAAAACAAGTTTATTTAGTACTAAATATTTGAAAACATGGATATATTTTAGTAGACAATACCATTTTAAATCATTTATCTAATAATATAAACGAATCAATTTCAATCTATCCTAACCAAAATGATTTATAAGTTAAATAATAATAATTAACACTCAATTAAGTGATTTCATCGGTGATGAGATACTGGATGGGTTGATTTAATCGTAAGAAGTGGGTTGTTTCATAAACATTTATGGAGTTCAAAACATCTTAATGTTTTCAATGTCCAAATTAAACATTTTTTATATTGGAATAGGCATAGAACTGGTTTAATGAAAAAATAATGATTAAAGATTGTTTCTTTTGAGATCACTTTCAGTAGAATATCTTTTTTTTAAACAAGAATTGTGATTGTGTAATTTATCTATTAATAATTTTTATCATATTTATTTTTTATGATTTTTTATAATTATATAGTTTGGTTAGGAATGGTTGTAAAGAAATAATAAATTAAAAAATATTTTTAATAACATGTTTAGTATGAAAAATGTATTTAATCTGAACCTTAGATAAAACCTATTAATGTTTATACATATCATAATATTCCATTGGTAGAGAAAGGAATTCATGTATCAAACATTAATTTTATAAAATGGTAACTATACATACATCTACTTTTATAAAAATTTATTCCATTATTATATTCAACATGTATTGTTATTAATATTATTTGAACAGTTCCAAATTTGGAAAACTTTCTTTATGAATAAATTATTTGTTAAGAAAAGTAAATCGTCTTGTTTCGCTTATCAATATTCTGTTTTAGATTTTTATAATTTATATTATATTGTTTCTTGAAGTGTGATGATGCTATTGTTTACAATATATACATGTGAATTTTTATTTTTTTTATTATATAATAAACAAGTGGAAAGTTCCATTCAAGTGTTTAAAGATACATTATTATGTATGTCATCTAGTAATAGGATGGGACAAGCTAAAAATTCCTAGACTCTAGTATACACTATCCCCTTCCATGGGATGGGTGTCTCACCGACTCTAGTATACACTTTACCCTATCCTAAAGAGTTGTGTTGTAAGGTACCCTAACTCTATTATACATGGTTCCAATTCCTCTATGATAAAGGTATTGTATATTGAGTCTAGTATAATTCTTTATCTCAAATGTCATGATTTGGCTCCATACAGGTATAATCATGTCTACATCCTCCCAATATAGTGTGTTATTTTTTAATAATTGTACTTGAATTTTAGATACCTAACTATAGATTATTATCATGGTTTTATAATTAAATACTAAAACAAATTTCTATATATGTATATAAATGTGTAGAAATGTTAATGAATATTATTTATAATTAATTGTGTGAGTGGAGACATCATTGTTGGTACCTTTCTGATTATTTAGTCTCACACACTGTATTAACATTTAGTGGGGAATGTATTTTGACTTACTAAATTTTATGTACAAATAGTTATACAGGTTGTTTTTTGATGCATTTAATACTATCATGGGGTGGGTGTGGGAATTTTCCATCAGTCTCTATTGGGTATTAGATAATATGACAATATGTTTAGCAGAAGTAGTTTCAACACATCAAAGTATCTTTTTTGATAGGTGTTATGTGAATCCAAATTGTTTGTTTACATCTGATATATTCATAAATTTTGAAATTTTTCGTATAGATATTGTGTTTTCATTCATTTTCTATGTTTACTTTTATTTTATATATTCTCTCCATTCAAGATATTTCCAGTCATATGGAAATATAATGAGTTATTTTGAAACGACATGACATATGGATGATTTATAATGATTTTCTCTAAGATACTGGTCAAGACAAAGGTGTATATGTGTAGGAATTTAGGGTGATGTATGGGATTGGGTATGAGCATATTTTGGTACTATTCAGGTTAATGGGACATGATTGTTCAGGTTTTCTTCTCATGGTTTTAATTTTTGGAATTATATGGTGATTTATTCCCTAATGTTTTTTATTATTTCAATAGTTTCATAACCATTGACCACCATATAGTGATTTCATCATGAAATTCCTCTAACACCAAGATGGGGGTTTTGGTGTCCATGTGTGAAAATTCAAGTACACTTATTGGTTATTTAATCTCATAATTAGATATTTTTTCTAGTGAGGTGTGAGATTTGTATATTAGGCATTGGTTTATATACTCCAATTTTTAATATTATCCATTGTAGGATAAAATTACTCCATGAGATACAAGGTGTGGTTTAATCCTAATTTACCTATCATTAATGAGATATAGTTCACTACATGATATATAGGTATGTCATGCCCCTAATAAATATTATTCCAATATAGGATGTTGGTGTCAGGTCTCCCCCTAATCGGTACATTTACCTTGATGGGGAATGTAACCTGCACATTGGAATGGTTATTAGAATGAGAACATGTTTAATTCTAGATGATTGATTATTCCACATTGATAATGGAATAATTAGTGTTGGTAATTATTTCAATTTGAGTATCAGTACATGTTTTTTAATTTGGAGATCAGTACCAGTTTTATATTTATGAATTAGAATATCTGTCTCCTAATGTCTTTTTGAACTATATTACCACATGGTTCTATTGATAAATGAGGTTAATACCATTATTTATGATCAATGTTCTTTTATTATCCTTTATGCATTGTCTCTTATTTTTTATTGAAAAAAACATAGGATTTCATACAAGGTTATCAAGATTGTTTGGTCAGAAATAATGGAATAAGGATTAGAGGGGGTGAATAGAAATTTAAAAACTCAATGCATCAAAGAAAAAAAAATTAAATGAACAAGATAAAATTTAATTTTTTTTCTATTTAAGATCAACATTAAAGTAGTATATTCTTACACCTCTCTAGTTACTGGCCGATTTGTTTTAAGTACCAGATTTGTTTAAGGAATAATTACCCAATACAACACATACATTTTCTAATGTTAGTGTAACCATACATAAAAACTCACCATTATATGGGGAGTCAGAGCCCTTAAAAACATTTAATGGAATCTATAACCCATCCCGAATTTTAGAATTTTGGATTCACAACCTCAATGACCAGATTTCATAATCTTTGAGTCACAACCTAAATGAAGATAATTATTTTTTATGTTCAAAACATAAACTGATAGTGAAAGAACATGTGAGATTTGGAAATTAGTATTACTAAAATAATAGACCATGATGAAATATATTTACAAATGAAAGTATAACTTACACTAGTTATGGAATACTGGATTAGCTAATCTCATTAAGGAAGAATAAGTTGAATTATTTTTGGTATATCCCTTTAGAAATCATCAGCAATGGCAAACAATGTATATAGGATTACTTGCAAGTATGTAGAGTGTGATCACTTTGTATTACTTCTATCTAGAAGAGTATATTTTCATATTAAATAACATATAATCATGATATCATTCCAATAATCCTCTATGTCCTTTGTATACTTCTTTTCATGATACAATAACTAGATAACTCTTATAAAACGTTAAAATACTTCTATATAAAAATAATAGTTTCAATACCTTTTATTATAGATAAAAAATATTTCAAAAATATGAATATAATTCAAAAAAAAAATTAAATATATTATTTGAAAGATTTATAATTGGTCAAAAAATAAAAAATAAACTGTTTAAACTAATTACATTATACATAATCAAATAACTCCTTGAGTTTTGCAAGAGATTTGTAGTTGTAAAAATAATTTATAAATTATTCCACAAACAATTTTTTTTTGAAATTAATAGTTTGAAAAATATTTAAAAAATTGATATTAATTTCGGAAAAATTAATACAAACAAAAAATGCACCAAAACTTATGGTCAAATACATGAAATATGTTTTGAATATTTTCTATGGAGGTAAAAAATGCATTAAGGCATCAATAAATATAATTTTTAACGCTCTGAAATAAATTTACATAGGCTAAAAATAATTTTTATTTAATTCATAAACTTATAAAAAATTAAAAACCTAAAAAAAGTATAAAAATGATTTTGAAATAAAAATAATTTCACATAGGAAAACTAGAATAAATTAAATAACCTAGTATTTTTTTACTATTAGATTTTTTTAAAATAACAGAAATAAAAAATTGAATCTCAAAGAAGAACAAAAAATCCAATAGATAATTTGAATAATTAGCACCTTGTTTTTTTAAAAAATATCACATGATAAACATATATGATATAACACACAAACATGGTGTTTTTTTAATATATATATATATATAATAGTATCATATTAAAATAAAAAAATAAATTATGTTAACATGGGTTAATTAGTTATAATATAAAAAATTAGATATATAATAAAAAACAAATAAATCATATATTCTATTAAAATCAATTTAATATATCAAAAAAAACTCATGCAAACAATCTTCCTGTTGTTTATATTACAAAACAGAACTTGTAAAACCAAAATAATTTTATTTTCTATGTCACTTTTTAAGTAAAAATAAATAAATAAAAACACCCTATTGTACACATGAAGAGATAAAATAGTTATTCTTAAAACATGTCAATTAAAAAATTTCTTCAAATTGGGAAATGTCTAAATCCTTACTAAAAGATATATTTAAGCTAACATGCAATAGAAATAAATTCTATAACAACATCACCTTCATTCATATTGACTCTACGAAAATGAAATATATATTCTCTATGCTTTTTTCTTTAATTTTTTAAATTTTTATTAGAAATAGTAATTGTAGATTTATTATTGCAATAAATAGGTAACTTATAAAAATAAATACCAAAACCACATAATGTTTTCCATATCCACAAAATTTTAGCATAAAAACTAGAAACAAAAATATAATCATTTTTTAGTAGATAAATACACATATTTCTTTTTCTTATAAGGCCAAACAATTACAATTTTCCAAAGAAAATAACACATACCTATGTTGAATTTTCTATCAACTCAACAGCCTCCAAAATAAGATTCAAAATATAGCATTAAATCAAAAGAATTATAATTATAATAAATAAAAAACTATCTAAGAGTTACTTTAACATATCAGATTATTGTTTTATTAAATTTAATTTTACTCCCTTCATGATAATCTTGACACCTTCCATCTAAACAAACACTAAACATGATATCATGTCTAGAGGTAATTAAATAACAAAAACATCATATAATTCTTTGATAAAAATTAACATATAAAATTTTTCGAAAATAATCGATATCTAATTTACAAATTATAAGAATAGAGGTTTTAAAGGTTTATAGTAATTGATAAAAAAATTTAATCCAAATCTTTAGAATACATAGATTTATTAAGAAAGATCCAATATTTACTTTTGATAAATATGATAGCGAAGAAAGAATTCAATTTTCCCATTAAACTCATCTAAAAATTAGATGAAATAAATGTAGTGAAATTACTAAAATATAAATAACAAGAAGAACCAAAAACTATTTCATCAATGTATATTTTCACATAAAAATATCATTAGAAATTATTTTTGTGAAAATAGTAGGACCAAAATTACCTTTTTTGAAATTGGTATTCAACCGAAATAATGAAATCATATCATACCAAGAATATAGTTCTTTTTTGATACCATACAAAGTTTAGTTTATATAAAAACACAATTCTTAAATTTCTAATATGAAAAAACAATGTGTTAATTAACATAAAACTCATCAAATATAAATCCACTCCAGAAAGCACTTTTAAAATCCATTCAATACTACCTAAAATAATGAAAATAAAAATAATATCACAATATTATTATAGTCACTAACTTGGAAATGGGAGCATATGAATTATAACAATATATATCTTATTCTTGAGATCATCATTGGGAAACTTGTTTTGATTTATTTTTTACACTCTATCCAGATACTTATAGCGTGTTTCTAAAGATCCATTTCATTCCAATTTCCTAATTATATTCATGAAAACCAACTAAGGATCAAACATTATTTATTAAAATCTTATTAATATCATATTTCAAAGAAACAATCCAATTAGGATTATTTAACGAATCATTAACATTGTTAAGAATATAATCATAAATATAAGTATAGTTAGAAAATAATTTTAAAATAGAGCTTCGAGTTTTCAAAATAGAACTAACATTATCAATCACATTGTCAATATGATGATATTTGTGAGTTTTACAAGATCTAGGATGAGATTGAAAAGCATTTTTATCACCCAAATAAAATTAATTATTTAAAGGTTCTTCTTTTCCAAAACAAAATTCCAAATAACATCATCAATAATTTCCAAATAATATTTATGAACATCACAAGATTCATCAAACTTCACATTAATAGATTCTTCAACAGTCATGGTATGCTTATTATAAACTCAATAATATTTTCTATTTTAAGAATTATTGAAAAATACACCTTCAATAATTTGAATATCAAAATTATGAAAATAATCTCTTTCATTCAAAAAATAATTTTTACAACCAAAAACACTAAAATAAACAACCTTTGGTTTTCTACCATTAAAAAATTCATAAGGTTTTTTATTCTATTAAGGTTTAACATAAACACAATTTATCAAACTTATCTAAATTACCTATGAGCCATTAATTGAATAGTTCTATTTTTTATTTCCATAACAACATTTTTCTATGGGATTCTAGAAGCATTAATGTTATGAGTATAACCATTATCTTCACAATAATTATCAAAATATAAATTAACAACCTCACCACCATTTTCACATCTAATGGAAATAATTAAAAAAAATCATATTTAGAACTATATTGCTAAATATTTTAACTCTATCTAAGGATTCTTGCTTATAAGAGAAAAAATAAACCCATATAAATCTACTAAAATCGTGAAAAAAGAAGAAAAAAACCTATTTATTAATGTAAAAAAGTAGTATTTTACATAGAAAAAAGTAAATAATAATTCCATAATTCAACAGTTATATAATTTTAAACATTATTTATAAATTTGGATGGTTCTTTTCCCTGTTTACCTTTTATCCATGAATTATAAATGAATAGTTTTCATACCTTTTACTTGGGTAAATATATAACATGTCCAAGCTTGGTTAGTATTTATATTATTCAAAAATGACCATGTACAGTCCTCTTATGCATGAAAACATCATATTTTTATGTACCAATGAGACACTTAACCTCTTTATTAGATAGATTTTAAATATTAATAGAATTAATATTACCCTTTCTATATACATAAAACAAAATGAATTATCTCAAAAAAAATAAACATTTATTATATTAAAAAATAACATGCATTCAATCATAAAAATGTTGAGAGAAAAAAATTAGATTATATTTATGATAGTAAACATAAAAATTATAGTAATTAATACCACATTAGAAATAGCAACTTCACCAAAACATATATCTAAAAGTGATATAACCTCTATAGTATTTGGTAGAAGTCAGGGAATTTGACAGAAAATCGGTCATGTGCTATGAATATCCACTCTTAATGTACTAAGTTTCTCTGATATGATTAATGTGGTTATCCATAATAGGTAAATCATGCGGAATTGTTTTTTGGTACCCATGCTGTTTTGGGTACAATTTGGTTTTTAATGGAATTTTTTAGTACCCAAATATATCTAAAACATTTACTATAAGGCACTCTAGTGACAAAATTTTTTGAACTAAAATCTAAATTAAAGCTAAGAGATTGAAGAACTCTGATAGAAATATGATTATAATAATTTACTTTAAATCTAAATATAAATAAAGTAAGAGAATAAAATTTTATAGTATAACATTTAACAAAAGTAGTCTTGTATAACATTGGAATCTATGGATTGTTCCAAACACGAGTTTTGTATTTATTCAGTTTCATCATAGAGACCATATTTTCATATACTTCCCTCCCTTTAAAAATAGTATATATTATTTATTTTAACCTAACAACTTCATTTATAAGTCTATCAATCTAATCCTTAAGAAGCTCAAAATATTCATTGATTTTACTATAAGAATAAGGTGTACAATTTTTTAATTCTACCATGAGATAATCATTATTATTATTTACTTTTTTTTATTTCCAAAATAATCCTATTATTTTCTTCTTTCAATTATTTATAAAACTCACTAACTCATAAAACATATTTTTAATGTTTTTTGTTTTTTTATAGAAATCATAAAAGATATAACCAAAACTACAATAATTACAACTATAATCAAAACCATTACATAACAAATTTATATTTCCCACCATAAAACATAGCTTGGATGAATATTTCTCACTTCCAAATTTATCACTTGAATTATATGCTTCCCTGAAACTCCATTAAAAATGATAATGATGTTTCATTTCATTATTGTATTTATTATCTCTCCCTTATTTATTTAGCTTTGGATAGTCTGGTTTTATGTTACCATTATATATATATTTATAACATGTTTCATAAGTTCCATATGTAGTAAGATATACTTATTTTCAATCATTATTTTGATATTTCCTTAGTTTCTTCTTGTCATTTTTATTTATATTCATAATGTTATAAATAACTTTTCATATATTTATGATTTATCCATTAAAACATTCATATTCCTCAAATTTAATAGATATGGATGAAATATTAATATGTTATTTGAAATAAATACCATTTTTAATTGAATAATTTTCATTAATAATATTCTTCATCTCATTTTCAAATTATAAAAATAATCCAATGAGTTCATATAATCTGTAATCATTAAAATTCTAAAATTCATAAAAAACATTATTTGCGTAAAATTTATTTGGTAGTCCTAATAGAACAATTTAAACATGTATTAGGTTCCTTAAAATTTCTCCAAATGAATTAATTTCATTCACTATTCTAGTGAACAAGTGGAATATATGGCTTACCATCTCATGTACACCCATTTTGAAATATTTCTACTCAACCCGTGGCATTCTATGTTTGGTCCTAATCATCTTTTCAAATGTATGATGTGTCACTTAAAACATGTCCAGATATCATGAGATATCTTAAAAGAAGACATATGACTAAAAACACTTCTTTTAATATCACAATATAAAATATTAAATGACATATATTTTAAAAATATTTAGCTGTATTTTCTCCTTTAATAGTGTTAAAATTAAACTCAGTAAATTTATAAAGTTTTACCATTGTCATACAGTGATCAATGCTCAATTGATTCAAATAAAATTCCATTTTGGTTTTCCAGTATCTGTAATCACAACCATAAAAAGTAGATGTTTTCTGAGGAAACAATCCATCATTAGGATTTATTCTCGTAATATTAAGGAATCAGTAGTGTGGGTTTACTCTAACATCAAATTATTCTAATTATCCCAAATCATATTTGTAAAATTTCTAATGAATTCAATGTTATATGGTAGTAAATCATTTTTGGGATAAATTTTTAAAATTTAAATAAGTGTTGATCAACTTTTATTTCATAAGGACTACCAATAATTAAACTGAACAACCGCCAGTTAAGGAGTGTGATCATTGGTTCATCAAAATACTACCAGTTCAACTCACCTACAGTTTAGAGAAGATACCACAAGTCTATACTACCATTTCTCTGTGATACCATTAGTAATATAGATATACCATCGAGCTATACTACCATCGCATTCTACTTCCACCGGAATGATCTACCTACAGGTTGATCTACCACTAGGTTATTATACCACTACAATCAGAGAACCTAACTCTTAGAGATTCTACCACTAGTGATCTTCCGTTAAAGGAAGCTAAAACTAGTTCAAGATGTTGTTGTCGGGGTATCAAACACCTGTGAAGCTATCATGGATATCTAGAATTTATTTCAAAATTAATTCTCTAACAGATATTTTATTCAATTAATGTTAGAAAAAATCAATTGCACTTAAGAATGTTTATTATTAAAACAAATTTATGAAAGTCATAAAGACAAAGTTAGTCTTTACAGATTTTCTTCTCTATATGAAGATCCATACTATATTATTATTATTTTTTAATGGATAATTGGATCATTTGGAATGCTATATTTTCATAAGAACCCCCTCATGTGAAATAAGAAAAAAGTGATTTGGATGCATGGTTAATATATTAAATAGTGAAAATGATTTAGTAAAAAACGTATAAAATGAAAAGAACAAAGGATTTTCTAGAATGTCCATGATAATATTTTTTACTGTACCTATGAAAACCATGTGGAATATTTTAACAATTATTTTCATAGAATCTCGAAAAACCAAACCTATTTGGATTGAGCTTCATCACATTTTCTCATATCTAATCCTCTTCTCTTTTTTTCATTCTTTTCCTTTGATCTATATTCAGCATTAATCTATATATCCATAAAGCATAGTCTCCTATACTACACTAGAGAGTGTTTAAATCTCTCCCAATTTTCTTCATATGTATTCCCATGAACAACTATGGAATAGGTCATCTATAACTTGTACTTATTTTATCACATGTATAAATATGGAATTGGATTTGGGACTGGATATCCTATGGTGTTGTTGGTGGTAAAACCCGATCGAGGATGTGGATTAGTTTATTTTATAATAACCTATCTATAAGTAGGTCATTTCTAAGTGAAGGGGATTATGTATTGTCTTGTGACCAAACCCCTTATTAAAATTAATCGTGCTAATGTTTTTGTAACTCATTTACTAATATTTATATGTTTTTTATTAATACTACAATCAAAAAAATTTATGGTTGTATTTTTTAAAACAAAAATAATCTCTGATATTTATAGTAAATAAGTTTTTTATATATTTTATTTTATATGAGTAGATTATTCTCCAATATTAGATTTTTTTAATGTATTTTAATTGACATATGGTTGAGTTTTTTAGAATCTTTTCAGAAGATCATGTTATATAAATCTATTATTTTTATTAATAGGGAATTATTCTAATATATTTGGGGATTTTGTTTTAAATTTTTTAAAGATAGAAATTTTATTAGAAAATAAATTCCCTCTCCCCCCTTTATTTGTCTACTCTGACAAGTATTTTGTGTCAGAGGAATTTCAACATTTATTTTAATTATGATCTAGTTGTATTTAAAGAACATAAATTTATGTTATATCTAATTATTAGTAATTATGTATAATAATAGATAAGAAGTTACTTCAACTAAAAGGAATCCTTTTTAATGGAACGAATTATTTTCAATGGAATATTATGATTAAAATTCATATATAGAGAATGGGGTTTGACATTTGGGTTGTCATCGATGATAAATACGAATTATCTAAAGTTCCTAGTAAATATTGGTTTTATGCCACTATGACTATTTATGATTATAACTATAAATATTTCAATGATTTATATTGAGACCTAAGAGATGAATAATACAATAAATTATCTACATGCATTGATACATTTGAAATTTGGAATATTGTAAAGTCCTGTGTTTTTTAACCAGGTTAAAATAATTTTTTTTAATTTTTTCATTTAATGCTCGCATAATTTTTAAAAAAATTCTTCAGGATGATGTTTTTTGAGATGAGTTCATTTTAAGCATTGATATTGGGCCTGAGTAAAGGCTTTAGGAGTTTCCAGGGTGGCTCGATGGGTATCGAGAGTGATGGAACCAAAAATTAAATTTTAAAAATCCAAGGTAGAGGTGTTCACACGGGCTGCAAATGGTTAGTCAAACCATGCGGGTCAGCCTTGTAGGATACTCTAGGTATCTAGTAGTAGGTGCATGGTATGTGAACGATCTGGCAGACTATACAATTTAAACCATGTAGCTTACCCAATTTTGTGTTTCGAGTTACTTTAATTTCATTAAATTAATGGTTAAAAGTAATTTATTTAAATGAGATATTGGGGGCTACATTTAATTAAATTAAATTTGATAGAATTTAATTAAATGAATTTTAGATGGAGAAGTTTCATAATTAAATTGATATGAAAAGAATTAAATTTATTTTTAATGATGACGAGCTAGGGTCTTTATTTAAATAAATTGATATTAGAGGAATTTAATTAAATGAATTGTAAATGAGGGTTTTACTGTTATTAAAGAAGGGTAATATTAAATGGAAATATTAAAAGTTGATTAAATTAGGATATTGGGTTTCATTTAATTAAGTTCAAGGTAAATAGGAATTTAGTTAATTAATGTGAAATATAGGTTTTTAATTAAATTCATTGTTAAAAAGATTTTAATTTGTCGATACAAAATGGGGGGTATTATTTAGTTAAATTGAGGTTGAATGAATTTAATTAAAAAATGTTGATGAGTTTGATTTTATAATTTAAATAAATTTTGTTGATAAAACATAATTAAATAACATGAAGTGGGTAATTCATTTAATTAAATTTAATTAGAATGAATTTAATTAAATAATGAGTAACAAGGTGTCAAGGATTTTTTAATTAAATTATATTGGGAGAATTTAATTAAATAATAATGAGTTATAAAATTTATTTAATTAAATTTGGTTGGAAAATAATTTAATTAAGTGATGTCTTAAATGGGGAGTTTTGGGTTTGTCTAAGAGGTGTGTAATTTAATTGATAATAATAATAATATAATAGGGATTATTATTATTATTGTTGTTATTATTATTATTATACTAATATTTATTTCAATTTTGGGTTATTTTTGTGAGAAAAGAAAGAGGGTGAGGTTCACAACATGTGAGACATGACCTCCTTCCCTCGACTCTCCCATGGAGAGGTGCACCACCACCCCTCCTCTGGCGCCTCTTCGTGCACATGGTTCCTTCCGGTTCATTTATGAATGTTGCTCATCTCAGAGGTGTAATTCCTTATCCATGCATTTAGTTATTCACATCAGCTATTTTGTCTCTCCGTCACCCAGTCTCCATTTGGCCGAAACCCTAAGGTTAGGGATTAATTCTTTTTCTTCTTTTATTCTAGCTTTAGGCGATGTAGAAGATGTCTCAGGAACCCGTTTGTACGTATTCCTATGATCACTGTTCAAGGAGAAGCGTTTTTACTTTATTTGGTTTACTACCATCATATTCAGGTAAGGCTATATACTTGTTAAATGGTTTCACACCCCTTGAATTAGGTGTTTATGGTGTAATTGGGTTATGGTTTGATTATTTTTGTGTGTCTTTGTCCCCGCCTCACTAATTGTGAGTGTTGGTTGTTATTGTTAGGTGTTACAATAAATTATATGTATGTGCAAAAATTAATGTGGAAGTGAGTATGCATGAGTGGTTCACGTTTGATTTAGGAAGTTTTTCCTAAGAAAAATTCATTGAGGTAGGGTTCTAAACATTACCTAATTAATAAAATGTAGTTTTGTTGATTTATTGCTTTTGATAAAGTTGACTAAAATGTTGGATTAAATTGTTTAGTGGGGTAATGAGATGGTTAATTATGAGTTAATTATGAGCTTTGGGAGGACAATTAATTGGAGCATTAATTAGGAGTAATTAATTTGGTTATGTTGAGATAATTTATTATGTATTAATTAAGTTCCCTGAGAAGATATTTATTTGAGTGATTAATTATGAGTAATTAGTTTGGTTAAGTTGAGATAATTAATTATGAATTAATTATGAGCTTTGAGATGAAAATTAATCAAGGAATTAATTATGATATATTAATTTGTTTATGTTGAATTAATTAATTATGTACTTTGAAAGGAAATTTAATGAGAGGATTAATTTTGATATATTATTTTGGATAAATTTATTTTATTAATTATGATTTAATTATGTGTGTTGAGATGACATTTAATTGAGGAATTAAATATGATATATTAATTTGGCTAAGTTGAAATAACTGGTTATGAATTAATTATGTGCGCTGAGATGATAATTAATTGGGGGATTAATTCTGAGTTAATAATTTGGTTAAGTAGAGATAATTAATTATGAGTTAATTATGTTATTTGAGATGATAATTAATCGAGGAATTAATTTTGATATATTAATTTTTCAAATATTAAATAATTAATTATGAATTAATTATGTGCCCTGGGAGGATAATTAATTGGGAGATTAATTATTAGATAATAATTTGGTAAAGTTTACATAATCAATTATAAATTAAATATATTCTTTGAGACGATAATTAATCGGGGTATTAATTATGAGACATTAAACTGGTTAAGTTGATATAATTAATTTTGAATTAATTATGCATCTTGAAATTGTAGTATAGATAATTAATCGAGGGTTATTTATGATATGTTGATTTGGGATAAGTTGACATATCTAATTTTTGAATTAATTAAGTGATTTTGAAACGGTTTCTTTAGAGAAAATTAATTTGATAATTAATTATGTGATACTGGGGTGGTTTCCTTGAGATAATTATTTTGTGAATTAATTATATAGTATTGAGACGGTTTCCTTTTGATTAGTTAACTGTTAAATTAACCAGAGAAATTAATGAGATTAATTAATGGTTGAATTAATTAACGTTGTAGTAATTATTAGTTAATTATTGAGTTAACTAATATAATTATTGTTTTTAATTATTTGATGAGTTTTTATTGAATTAGATGTTATCAATTAGTCACTGAATTAATTAACAGACTCGATTAATTAATAAACATGATCTTGGGGTGCTAGATATGACATTCTGCACCAATGATATATATATATACATATTTATATGTATGATTGATAAACAATTTGTGAGATAGGTACTAATGCTCTAAATATTCATGGGGTGTGAGACATCTCGCTATATACCCAACACGCATGAAAATGATCTCTTATGGGATAAGGACGGATGCTCTAAAAAACCATGGGTTTTGGGAAAAGTATTGATGCTCCAAATACTCACGAGGGTGCTAGACATGACATTCTATTCCCATTAAATTGACATTTGACTACGGATCCAATTGGTAGTACAAGAATTGAATTAAATGGTCAATGAAAGCCTATGCGATGTAATAGTTTTTGAATTGAATATGAGAAATGGTTCAGACACTAGCACGACCGAGACCGGTATTGATATACGAGTACCCAGGAGAACCCGATGATTTTTTCTGTTAGATAAATAATATCAAATAATATGTTGAATAGTTTATTTAAGAATTCAATATATATTGTTCATGTTCAGACTCTTATTTTTTCCTACGAGCCAATTCAGGTATCTTCGTCAGATGTCCCTTAGAACAATGGATGGTTTGTAGTTTATTTATTCAATTATATTACTATTTGGTTATACCTACACACTATTTAATTATATTGATTTTTCTAGATTGAGAAAGACACTTATGGTCCTAAATGTCTGAGATTTATATCTCACACCCTACTCGGGCCGCCATTGCACTGGGGTACAGGAGTAGACTCTACCTTTTTTCAGGACCTTGGATCTTGCTTATTGTTGTTTTTTATACTTGGGAATTGGAGAAAAGGACCGAGTGAGAGCTCGAGATGCTCGTGGAGATTTCCCTTGGGGCTTTGATTATATACCATATTTTTTTACTAGGATGTAAATATAATTATTTTGTTTATTGACTTGCGATATGTATCACCATAACATGCATGCATTGTATAAACTAACATTGGGAACTTTCATTATTCAATTGACTATTGCTTTATATCTACTTCTACTATTGTCTCAGTTTATTATATTTTTCTATGTGCACTCTGAATATGAGGGTATAGTATCCCCACTGACTATTCATAGACCCTTGCTACTAGTTGGAATCCTCTGGCATACAAGAAGACACTATTGAGGTCATGTAGTGACCATTACACCTACTAATTCAAGGGTAACTAAGGGCGGGACATTATAAAGTGATATAAAAGGTGCTCTAGTTTTTTTGCATTGACTTTATATTTTTGGATGGTATACATGAGAGTATGAAAGTGTCAATGCTTGGTTAATAGCCATGTCTGGGACTAGTCACCCCATGTATGGTAAATGAACAAGTGGACAGGGTCGGGAGTTGATTTTGATACCATTTTCTGTAACAATTGATATGATTTCACCGTGGGTGATTGGTGTAACTTATGATGCTTATTAATTTTGAGAATTTTGGAAATTTTCCTTGGCATTATACAATGAGGAAGTTACATTACATGCATCATCATTGCCACATATATATTCACATTCCATACATATAACATTCCACATAGTTGCATTAGTAGGATGCCGACTAATTTTGATTCTCTGCCTTTGGTGTAATGACGTGTTTTGAAATAATTTAGCATGTCTCTTTAGATAGCAGGTTTCTATGATTGATTTAACATACTATAGTGTTTATATACAATTTTTCCTCGATGAATAACATGATTTTATGTTATTTAATTCTTTTTTGTTATACCTTAATTCTATGTTACATCTTGTGGTAACATAATAAAAAAAATTTCATGTGTAAATGGATGCATTGATGAAAATTGTTTGGTTTCATTTACGATGGGAGAAAGTATTACTTGTAAGGTTTGTGGGAACCTTATAAATTTAAAAAGGGTAAACCATGTATTTGAATGATTGAAAAAGTGATACTAATTTTGAAATGTTAAATGAATGTTGATTGTGATGAATGGGAGCCAAATTCCAGCAGTAAGGTGTATGTGTGCCTTATTTATTGGTAGATGGACACCCATGTGTTTGAGCCTAGTATAACCATAGTGTGTCTAGAAATGGTTATAAATGAAAAACAATTTAGTTTTTATTGAATGCACTGTTCTGGGTTTCTTTTTAAAGAACCTGTATTAGAATAAATGAGACCCTCATAGGTCACTACTATGTTAAAAAAGAATTTAGATACTAAATTGCCTATTTAAAATGTAATGACATTGAATGTAAAATGTTTAAATGTGAGAGTTTTCTTTGTTTCCATTGTGAGATTTTTGATGTTGGTACCATTTAAGTTTCTTTGTCCTTAGAATTAATTTTTTGATTTAAAGAACAAGGCCCTTGGTTTGAGGGGTGGTCGTTGTATCTTGACTCTTGGTTTGGGAATAAGCATGAAAGAATGATTGGTTCAGTATGTTTGACATTCCTTGAACATGGTCATCCATTAAAGATGTTTTCCGGTAATGTACGGAGTAGAGATATTGGGGCATAAAGGTAAGATCATCCCACTATTCGAGAGAAATTTTTGGGACACAAGTGTTTTGACATGCCAGTCGGTTTGAAATTTTGGCTTTCATGTGAGATGTTGATATGGTGACCATGGTTTTTTCAACATCACATGTGCGTTTAAGGTGAATCTAAAATAGAACACTTGATAGTAGATAGTATTTTGTTTCTATGACATGGATACTCATAATGTGGATAGTGTCACACTGGTTCTGATAAACGTGTTGATGCTTGCTCAGCAGCATGACTTTATAAGGTGGTGGGGTGTGAAATTGTTTTGAAACTAAGTTATTTTGAAGAGTTTTAGTTGTATTATTTGAATAAAAATGAATTCCATGGGTGAAATAGGCATCGGGTTTCGGTTGATGATACATCAACAGGTGAAGCTGAGATTTTCATAAAGAGTTTATCGGTGATAGTTCATTAGACGTTTTTGGGTTACTCCTTTATTTGTGTTAGGTAATGATAGTTTTAAAGTATGTTTTCAATGGATTGAATTGGAGAGATCACTAGAAGTCAATTATGGAATTTGTATTGCTTGTGGTTGGTGTTGAAATCATTTTAAAGGAACCCCACTGGTTTAACGATAGGTATGGGTTTCATGGGTTGACAATGTCTTTCAAGGAAAGAGCGATGCACTGGGGTTTTAAAATGGTTAAAGGTGCGTTGGGAATTTGGTAATGTAATTATATTGTTCAAATGATACTTCTTGACATTGGTGGGTTGGCTAGGGTTATAGTAGCTCCCGATGGCTTCTCAGGGACAATAAGTTTTTAAGGCGGGTAGATTGTAAAGTCCATTGTTTTTTAACCATGTTAAAATTCAATTTTTTAAAATTTTTCATTTAATTCTTTGTTTGGTTTTAAAACCATTATTTGGAATGATGTTTTAAAAGTTGGGTTCATTTTAAGTGTTGATATCGGGCTTGAGTAAAGGCTCTAGGAGTTTTATGGGTGGCTCTATGGGTTTCGGGAGCACCAGACATGAAAAATGAGTTTTAACAATACAAGGTAGAGGTATTTGCACGAGTTGCGTATGGTTAGTCAAACCATGAGGCTTAGCCACGTAAGATACTCCAGGTATCTGGTAGAGGGCACATGGTAAACATATGGTCTGTCAAACCGAATGAGTTAAACTGTGCAGCCTACCCAGTTTTGAGTTTTTGGTTAATTTAATTTAATTAATTTCAAGGTATAAAAGAATTTAATTAAATGGATAAGTTATTTAATTAAATTGAGATGAATAGAATTAAATTATTTTAAATGATGATTAGTAGGATTCTTTATTTAATTAAATTGAGATGATATAAATCAATTACATGACTTGTAAATGAGGATTTAAGGGTTATCAAATAAGGGTATTATTAAATGGAAATATTAAATAATGATTAAATGAGGAGTTTGGGTTTCCTTTAATTAAATTCAATATAAAGTGGAATTTTATTAATTACTGAAAAATATAGGTATTTATAATTAAATTGAAGGTTAAAAAGAATTTAATTATTCATTGTGAAATTGGAATTGTTATTTAATTAAATTGAGGCTGATAGAATGTAATTAAATATTGTTGATTAGTTGGAGTTTTTAATTTAATTAAATTGTGTTGAGAGAATTTAATTAAATAACACAAAGTGGAGAATTTATTTAATTAAATTAAATTGGAATTAATTAAATTAAATAATTATTCGTGAGGTGTTGGGGGGGTTTTTTAATTAAATTATATTTAGAGAATTTAGTTAAATAATAATGATTTGGAATTTTTTTTTAAACTTGGTTAGAAAAGAATATAATTAAATGAAGTGTTAAATAATGAGTCTGGGGTTTGTCTAAGAGGCGCATAAATTAATTGATAACAATAATAATATAATGAGAATTTTAATTATCATTACTATTTTATTAATTCTTATTTAAATTAGTGGTTATTTGAGTGAGAAAAGAAAGAGGGTAAGGTGGATAGCAGGTGAGGTGTGCCCCCTCCCCTTGTCTCTTAAATGGTGAGGCACACCACCACCCCTCCCCCAGCTCCTCTTTGTGCGCCTGGTTCCTTCTAGTTCCTGCATGAATTGTTTCCATCACAGTGAGGGAATTCCTTATCCATGCGTTTTGTTCTTCTCATCAGCTACTTCGGATCTAAGTTACCTAGTCTCCATTAGTCCAAAACCCTATGGTCTTGGATTAATTCGATTTCTTCTTTTCTTCTGACTTTAAGCAATGGAGAAGATGTATTGGGACGCATTGGTTAATTTTATGACAACCATCCGCAAAGGTGAATCATTTTGGCTTGATTTAGTTCACCACTGTCATATTCGAGTAAGGATATGTACCTAATAAATGGATTCACACCCTTTTGAGTAGGTGTTTATATTGTAATTGGGTTCCAGTTGATTATATTGGTGTGTGTTGGTTCCCGCCACACTAATTGTGAGTGTTGTTTGTTGTTTTTAGGTGTTGCGATCAATTCCAAGTATTCGAGTTCATTAATTTGGAAGTATGTATGCACAAGAAGACCGTGTTTGAGTTAGGAAGCTTTGTCTTAACCAAATTCATTGAGGGAGGGTTCTAAATTGTGCCTAATTAAATAAAAATGAAGTTTTGTTGATTTACTGGTTTTGATAAAGTTGGCTGAAATATTGAACTAAATTGTTTATTGGGGATATGAGATGATTAATTATGGATTAATTATGTTCTTTGAAATGATAATTAATCAGGGGATTAATTATGAGTAAATAATTTGTTTAAGTTGAGATAATTAATTATAAATTAATTATTTTCTGTGGGATGATAATTAATCAAGGGATTAATTATGAGTTATTTACTTTGTTAATTTGACATAATTTATTATGAATTAATAATGTGTTTTGAGATGATAATTAATCAAGGAATTAATTGTGATAAATTAATTTGGTTAAGTTGAAATAATTAATTTGGAATTAATTATGTTCTTTGTAATTATAATTAATCGAGGTATTAATTATTTGATATTATTTATGTTAAGTTGAGATAATTAATTATGAATTAATTATTTGCTTTGTGATGATACTTAATCGAGGAATTAATTATGAGATATGTTTTTAGCGAAGTTTAAATAATTAATTATTTATTAATTATGTGCTCTAAGATGATAATTAATCAGGGGATTAATTATCAAAAGTTAATTTTGTTAAGTTGAGATAATTAATTACGAATTAATTATGTTTTTTGTGATGATAATTAATCAAGTAATTAATTATGATATATTAATTCGGATAGGTTGAAATAATTAATTATTTTCTCTGAGATGATAATTAATCGGGGGATTAATTTTGAGATATTAATTTGGTTAAGTTGAAATAATTAATTATGAATTAATTACGAACTTTGAGATGAAAATTAATTGGGGGATTAATTATGAGATACTAAACGGGTTATGTAGGGATAATTAATTGTGAATTAATGATGTGTTATGGGATTATTATATAAATAATTAATCAGGGTATAATTATGAGATATTGATTTGGTCTAAGTTGAGGTAAATAATTTGTAAATTAATTATGTGATTTTCAAATGGTTACTTTATAGATAATTAATTTCTGAACTAATTATGCAATATTGGGATGGTTTCCTTGAGATAATTTTTTTTGTGAATTAGTTTTTTAATATTTAAATGATTTCCTTTTGATTAGTTAATTGTTAAATTAACTAAATAAATTGATGAGATTAATTCATGGTTGAATTAATTAATGTTATTGTAATTATTAGTTAATTGTTGAGTAAACTAATGGAATTATTGTGTTTAACTATTTGTTGAGTTTGTAATGAATGTGATGTTGTTAATTAGTTATTGAATTAACAAATAGATTTGATTAATTAATTTATGAATTAATTAATGGATATGATTTTGGGGTTATATACAAGACCATCTATACCCAAGATATATATATATATATATGTGATTTATAAATGGGTCGAGAGATGGGGATTTATACTCCAAATAATTACGGGGTGCTAGACATAGCATTCTATACCCAAAAATTTAGTAAAATATTCTTTTACAGGATAAGGACTGATACTCCAAATATCCATGGGTTGTGAGATAATGATTGATGCTCGAAATACTCACAAGGGTGCTAGACATGGCGTTCGACATCGATTAAATTGAAATTGTACTGTCGGTCCAATTGTCCGTACATAAGATGAATTAAATGGTTAAGGAACGCCGATGTGATGTAATAATTTGGGAATTGAATATGATAAATTTTTTAGACTTCAACACTACCGAGACAGACATTAAAATATGGGTGTCCAGGGGAACCTGATGATTTTTCGGTTAAATAATGAATATCAAATAATGTCTTAAACTGTTTATTTATGAATTATGTATATATTTTTTCTATTCAGACTCTTATTTCTAGCTACGAGCTGAAGCATGTATCTTCGTCAGGTGTCCCTTTGGAACCTGGATGGGTTGTAGTTTATTTACTAAATTATGTTATTACATTGTTATACTTGAACACTATTTAAATTAATTAAATTTTCTAGATTGAGCTAGACACCAGTGGTACTTGTCTTATGAGATTTATATCTCACACCCTTCTCGAGTTTCTATTGCACTTGGGTACTCGAGTAGACTCTACGTGTTTTGAGGACCTTGGATATTGCTTGTTTTTTTCTTGTACCTAGGACTAAGTAGAAAATAACTGAGCGGGAGCTTGGGATGATCATGAGGGTCACCTTAGGGGTTTTGAATACTTTCAATATTTCTGTACTGATATGTAAAGCATGTTTTTTTGTTTTCTGCTTTTAGATATATATATCACCATGACATGCATGAATTTCTTAAACTAGCATTGGCCACATTATTTATTCAGTTGACTATTGTTTTATATCCTCTTCTAATGGTTTCTGAGTTTGTAATCTTTTTCCACCGTGCACTCTAAATATGATGGTATGGTCTCCCCACTGACTATCCATATACCATCACTGCTAGTTGGTATCCTTGAGCATACGGGAAGAAATTCTTGTGGTCATGTGGAGACTGTTCTGGATATAATTCAAGGGTAATCCGGGCTAGGACATTCAAGATACAATAACTGATTCTGATGAGGGAACTACAATGTTTAATGAATCTTTCTTAAATACAGACACTATTTAAATATGAAACATTTAAGATGAAACCTAATGAGGCTATTTATGATATGTATCTGAGGTTCAAAAATTTTATAAACACAATTCATTCTCTCATGATGGCCATTGATGGTAATGATCAAGTTGTGATACATCCATGATGTATTCAAGACAGATTGAGAGAAACCTCAATTTCAATAAGGTAATCATTTGACATGTGTAAGATACTAGTGAAAGATATTACAACAAATATCGTGATGTGGGAGGTGGGACTCAACATGAGCAAATAAGAAGGTGATAAACCAAATAAAAGGTATACACCCATCAATAATACTGGTTCAATAGGAAAATAAAAAAAAGATCAAGTTTGAATGTACCAATGATGATGAAACATCAAATAGTGATTAAAAAATAGAACATTTACCCATATTATTTAATAATTTCTAAAAAAATAAAATATTTTTTAGGAAACCAAATTTCATAAATAATTATGATAATGGAAATTGGAGAAAACAGTAGAAAAAAATATTCTACAATTGATATAATAAACTATGATTACAAGAGATAGGGACACATAAAATAAGACTTTACCTTGTTAAAATATAATAAAAAGTATGAAGAAAAATACAGTAGTTATATAAAGGCTATGAAATTTATATAGTGTTCCTTAGAGGATAGATCAAGTGATTAAGACATATATTGGGAAGACAGAAATGATAGTTCAAATATGTATTTCATGCGAAACATATCCAGGGTATTAGATGTTTTTATTGAATATCCTAATCATATTTGAAATCATTATGAAAATAAAAATGACACAAAAATATGTATAGTGATGAATTATTTTAATATTTTTATATTCTTGAAAATACATATAATGAACTGAAAGATAAATATAAAAATTTATTGAAGAAACATGATTTTTTTCTCACCTTAAAACTAATTATGTTGTAGAAAAAGAGGAAAATGACCAATTATTAATGAAAAATAATGATCTTAAGATATAAAATTAATATATTAAAAATGATATTGAAAGGTTTTATAATGGTAGGGAAATCATGACGCAATTACATGGTAAGAAAACTACTCTTAAAAATACTATATGAATTATATTCCAACCTAGATAGAGGAGAATTGATAAAAATAAATTCGTTATATTTTCTATTTTATCCAAATATATAAAAAATTTCTACACTACATGACCTAATAATGTATTTTTTTATATAGTCTAAGGTACAAATATAAGAAACTAGTTAAAAAAGTAACGGTCTTATTACTACCATTTCTAGACCCTAGAAAATATAGGCACCAAAGTCATTATGGGTTTAAATGTTTCTTGTATAAAATCTTATTTAAAAGTTATAGCAATAAATTATTATACTTGGATAGTGGATGATCCAAATATTTGACTAGGGATTACTCGAGCTTCAAAAATATGATAAATATTGATGGTGGGCATGTCACCCTTGGTGATAATGATAAAGGGAAGATAATTGGACTCCGTAAAATTGGAAACTCTAATACAATTTTAATTTATTAAGTTTTTTATAGATGTATTAAAGTATATTGTTATTAGAGTCTCACAGTTATGTGATTATGGTTACCATGTTAAGTTTCAAAACAATTCTTGCAAAAAAATTTATGCCCAACATGCGAGATTTTTTACTATTATATGAAATGATAATATTTATGATGTTGATTTAAATTAATTATTTTCTAAAAAATATTTCATGTTTGAATGCCTTTAAAAAAGAATATTGGATTTTTAATAGAATACTAGGCCACATTAATATTTACTATCTTAGAAATAATACTATGAAAGGATTAGTAAAGGATATTCCTAAACTATAATTACTAACAAACATTGTATATAATCTCAATAAAAATATAAAACATCTTAAAAAATATTTCAACTTAAATAAAGAAATGTAATCATCTCAAACTTCGTAGATGGTTCACATGGATTTATTTGGTCCCTCTAGAGTTTCTATTTTACTTGTAAAAGATTATGCTTTTATTGTAGTAGATGATTATTCAAGATATACATGGGTGTTGTTCCATTCAAATAAAATTGTATCTCTTTCATGTTTTTTCAAATAATCTTTATCTATAGAAAATCTTACTGGGTACAAAATTAAATACTTAATAAGTGATCATGGATATGAGATTTAAAATCAATAGTCTAGATCATTATTCCCACAACTGGGCTATAGTTATAATTTTTTCTACAATAACCCCACTTCACAATTCTATAGTATAATAAAGAAATAGAACCCTTCAAGGGATTTCCCGAAACATTCTTAATGAGTATTATTTAAATTTTTATTTTGGATATAACTTGTAAATACATATTTCTATATAATAAATAGATTTTCAGTTATACCACTTTTAAAAAGGACCCCATATTAATTATGGAATGGTAGAAATGAAAAGGTTAATTAATTTAGTGTTTTTGTATGAAAATTAATTATAATCAATACAAAAGAGAATCTGAAAAATGTTTTTTTTCTAAAAGTGATAATGGAATCTTCTTTAGAAATTATACAACTTGAAAATCATATAGGTTGTTTAGTAAAAGGACTATGATTTTTGAAGAATATGTAAATGTAAAATTTGATGAGATAGATCTACATGAGACTAAGACATATTTAGATATCCTTGAGGATGGCCTTTAAAGTTTAAATATAAATTCTAAACCTAGAGAGAAATTTTTCAAACCTGAAAAAAAAATATTCTAGTTCTAATGAAAATTTGATCCTCGACATCTACAAGATAATGATGTGCCTAGTAATTATCCCACTAATGTCACCAAAAGTCTTATATATCATCTCCTTTATTAAAGATTATGTGAAATCGAGAAAAGAAATTAGAAAATATATTCCCTAATAAATATAGTTGAATAATATGTTTTCTTCTCACAACTAGAACCTAAGAATATCATAGAATAAATAAGTGACAAATTTAAGGTAATGTCAATAAAATTGGTTCTAAATAATTTTGAATGAAATGGAATATGATAATTAGGTGAATAACCTAAGGGCTACCTAATTATTATCACTAAATGGGTTCTTAGAAATAAAATTGGTGGTTTAGGAAATATACTAGAAATAAGATAGATTGGTTGCGTAAAGATATAGTCAAGAAGAAGTTATTGAATATGAGGAAACATTTTCTCAAAAATATATACTTGATGTTATCATAATTTTCTTGATTATGAAGCACGTTTTAATTTATTACTATATCAAATGGCTTCCAATAGTGAGTTATGAAGTGGTTATATTATTTAGGATTTTTTTAGAACAACCCCAAGTATTTCAAAATCCATAGTTTCTAAGTCATGTTTTTAAATTGAAGAAATATTATATGGTTTAAAACAAGTGGATAAATCTTGGTATAACAAGTTCAAATCATTTTTTATTTCAAAAGTTTTTTGAAAAAGATAAATCTAACCCTACCTTATTTATAAAAACAATTTCAAAAGATTTTATATTGATACAAATTTATGGTGGTGATATTATTTTCGTATCTTCATGAAATTCATTATGTACCATGTTTTAAAATATTATCCAAAGTGAATTTTAATTGAGATTTATGGGAGATATTAAATTATTTCATAGCTTAAATATTTCTTAAAATGAATATGTTATTATTTTACATCAAAACAAGTTTAATAAAGATCATTTAATTTTTTGGAATGGATAGTATTAAGGGTAGTGATACTCCCATGAGTACTAGCTTCAAGTTAGATCTTGATGAAACTGGGAAACTAGTTGTTCGAACAAATTATAGAGGTATGATGAGAATTTTAATATACATAATTGATTACATACATGATATAATGTATATTATTTTTATGTTTTCCTATTTTCAAGAAAATCTAAAAGAATCACACTTACTTATTTTTAAAAGAATTTTAAAGTACTTCATGAATACAACCATCTTAGGACTGTTTTATCCTATAGGATAAGAATTTAATTTATTGAGTCATTCACATGCATATTTTGTTGGATTCAAGTTAATAAAAAAAGAACCACTAAAAAAGTCAGTTTTTGGGAAATTCTCAAGTTTCATGGTGTATTAAGAAAAACAAATTTGTGGATTTATCAACTACTGAAGCTAAGTACATAGATATAGGATGTTTTTGTGCATAGATTTTATATATGAATCAAACTTTTCTAGATTATGGGTATCAACTATGACATGTACCATTAAATCACGTTAATAAAAGTGAAATAAATACCTATAAGAATCATTTATCTCATTCTAGGATGAAGCATATTGATATACGAAGTCACATTTTGAGATACCATTTCTAAAATGGGGATAAAAATCTTGAATTCATAGACACAAAGCATTAACTTACTGATATATTCACCAAGACTATGGACTTTGAGAGAATAATCTATATCAAACATGAACCTAGTATGAAAAGCATTGATTAGTCTATGGTTTTTATAGTGATTTGATTTCTGGTTGAAAATTATCTAGACTGGTATTACTATGGAAGATATCCCATTATTATTAATTTTTATTTGATTGATTATTAGTCATGATACTGTTTGTATTTACCTTAATAATATTTTACCTTTATCTATGTTATTATTACTCACTACCATGAGGATCCACCATTGAGATGTGACATTTGGTATCTACATTTTCATGATACCATGATCACTATTGTGAGGACCTATCAGCCCATGTGATATTTTTCCTTATTCTTATTACTACTAAAAATATTTAAAATTATAATTTTTATTGAATTTTATTTTATATATTATATTTATTTAAAATATTTTTTGAAATTTGGAAATCCCTTAATGATATATTTCTCTAAATATGAGTCTAAGGATCTCATTCTCATGCTTGCATCCCTTGAAACAACTACCTTTATCTCTTGACCTTATATGAATTTGGTCTTACAACATTTAATATTCTTGAATGTGGTTTTCATTAAAATATCTAGTTATTTCTCTTGATGAGACTCATCCTTCAAAGAAGTCCAAAGGATAATATAGACGTCCAGTTGAGCCAAAGAATCTGAAGCTTTTATCACAAGTTATCATCACTAAAAATAAAATTGATTCCACATGGTTTTTATTTAGAATGTTTCTCATTTGGGATGAAATATAGTACCAAGGATGGGCTAAATAGTCCTTCAACAATGATCAAACATTCTATTTGATTTTTTTTCATGATTTAGATCTGTTTGTAGAGTATATGTTTGGAGAAAACAGACATTATTAATATAGTTATTGATGAAAGAAAGAGTTTCATTTTGTCGAATCGGTTGTCCATATGATTGAATATTCCTCACCAAGGTATATATGAGGACTATAATGATTCATTTCCCAATCATGAATATTTTTTTATAGAGGATGTTTTTTGGATCTAACAAGGAATGAAACCCCTCAAAGACCATCTACAGTGGAATTGGATGGAGAGTTTCATTTGTTTCGGATGTTTATTCGACATATAGTTTGTCCCAAAATGGTGGATTTCAGTATTATGAGGTATCAAGATATTTTTTTATTATTTATTTTCAAAAATTGTAGATAAGATTAACCTTTGTGGATATCTAACGGTTCGTATGATGGATCTTTGCAAACCATTATCTTGGTAAAAGTTCATGGATCATCCTAAAATGATATATATTTGTTAGTATCCAGAGTCCTTGTTATTAATGATGAAGTTAATATAACCATTTTGTGGTGGGTTTTCTCAAGTCAAGAAATCTACAAAATGTTGAAGGTAAAAGATAACCCTTGGATAAAGAAATTACATGAGTCTAATAAAAATTTGTATAGAAGATTAAACCCTATTGATTACCCTACTAGACCAAGAGATGTATTTGACCCTGGATTAGAGCTAGATGAAGTGGTGGTGTATTTATTTTATGAGGAATTTTATGATATTTTTAGTAAGTAAGTTGATGATGTTGAAGACTAGCCTAATCTCATTTTAGTAGAAGTTAGAAGTGACCCTATTGTGGTCAAAAGTACCAATTTGTCTACTAGATTAGCCATACCTCCACTTTATCTTCATAATAGATATAGGATTCTTACTGAAGGTGATTAATCCTAAAAACTGATGTGTAAAATTATTATCAGTTAGATAAGTCTTCCTCTGAGTCACTAGAAGAGGTAGTTGAGGTTTTAGATGTATCTGATGATGATGACGATGGAGATGTGGAAAAATAACTTAACCCTTCTCAGAGTGATTAAAAATTAGATAACTCTATTGGTTAAGTGAATCCATGTTCTACTCACCATTTTTTCAGTCAACTAAGAATTTTTACATATATTTAATCAAATTCCTTCAAAAAAATTAATGTATCCAACTAGGGGGAGAAATATTTATTATCTAGGATTCTAGTTATTCCTTACCCTGATTCTAATGAATATAATGGAAATAGTTATGATGATATTGATGATGGTGATGATAAGGGTAATCCACCTAATAATTTTTATACTTTATACCACTATCGTTGACAAATATCTTAAGGGATCCTTGATTGAAAGGATTGATTAGGAATAAAAATTAGAAGTTATTCCTTTAGGAGTCTATTATGAGGAAATTGGACATGAGAAGGATACCTTTTCTAACCAAGAGTGTATTATATCTCATCATCCATCTCCCATGCCTCGACTTAGTCATGTAACTAAAGTGGATTTGGATGAATTTAAGGAAATATTTTTGTTATCTCTAAGTGGGATTCTCAGATCCACACCTCCTCAAGAAACCAAACTCGATGAAGTTGATTTTTGGTGAATATTCACATTGGTCATTTTTCATATCCAACTTATGATGAATTTGAAACTACAATAACCTAAAATTGAGATTAATAAGTTGGTTGATCTGATAGGTGGTGTTCAACAATCATGTAGGAAATGAGGGGATTATTTTAAAAGAGATAAATATCTCTTCTAGTGAGATTGAAGTCACTACCTAAAGCTGGTTCTTCTACTTCTAGTGATCTACATCGTGATCCTTCCTTGGTTGATGATAATTTTATTAGAACCATTATGAGAGAGGATCTACAACCCGTAAGAGGTTATTTTACTTCTTTTCATCAAGAATAACTTCTTTAGATAAGGTAAAATGGTGATAATATTTATAAATTGGATAGATAATGATTAAATGAGGCTATGAGTGATAGAAAGACTATCACTAAAGATATAAAATATTGCATTTCATGGATTTATACAAGGCATGAGATAAATTATCACTCTATGTACATTTCTAGGAACCTAATATTTCCTCATGTGATCAGGGACTTCAAGGAGCATGTATCATCCTATAACATACTTTTAGTTAACCCTCTATTTTTGGTTGTTTTACTCTTTAATTTTTTGTGTCTTGGGACTCTTGAGGATGAAGAACATTTCCAGATATAAATTACTTAATGTTATGAGATTGATGTTTTTTTAAATTAATGGAATCTTGGTATAATTGTATTCATGTCCTGGAAGGGTTCTCCTAGAGTTTAGAGAACACACGAGGTGTTTTTTGTTTTCATGTAAGAATCTAGACTTTTATACTGTGTGTTGGGTGATAATTTTTTGTGTAAAGGAGTTACATAGTGTGAACTTGGTTGATAGACACAATTCATTAACTATTTACATAGTTTGAAGTGAGTACATATTGTCCAATGGTTACACAACTTTTAATAATAAAATATTTATTTTAAAAAGTAACGGGGATTTCAGTGCACTTGATCATCCTAGATTACATGAATTGAAAAGGAGTTATACATAATTTAACTATTAGGAGGTCATGTTTTAGGGAACCTCTTAACTAAAATTTTATTTCATTATCCCACATCTCTCAAGGAACTCTACCTAGATCCCTTCTCTCGATATTTTTGTAGTCTTTGTTCAATCCATATTGATCTATGCAATGATTTATCACTAAGGAAATGGGTTTTCATCTCTCTGGGTAAGTGAACCTTTATGTTTATTCATGTATTTGATCATGGTAGAGATATGGAATTTAATTATTAGATCTATTGATATGTGATTGTGTTCCTTCTTGTTTCCTTCAAAATCTATAGTGTGATCCCATTTCAGGGGTTGTTTTCTTTGTTGGTTGTGGTGATGCTAGTGTGTGTTTTGAGGTATATGATGTTTCTCTTCATTTTCAACCCTTTTTGTGAAGTTAAAACAATTCTATGATGTGTATAATGATTGCATGGCCTTCATTTATATTTTTTTCGATCTTCTTATTGATGGATCCTTCATGGGAATGTGTGACCCTGAGTTTTTAGGTAGGTAGTTCCATATCTAGCCTTTGTTGATGAAACTATATTTCTCCTATATTTATAAATTGATTTATAAAAATACTTGAAATTATTTATTTGTGTGTGTAAAATTATTTGTGATAAAACGTGGGTTTCCTTGGTTTTTAGTAAATAAAAAAAAAATTGATAAAGCATTGAATTGATTTATTAAAATCATCACAAGGGAATCCTTCGGTACATCGGTGGATGGTCTATCTTAGAGACATCATCCATATTACAATCAGGAGGTTTTCTAATGGGGATTCTCACTTATCTTCATGCATGTTGTTCTAGGGACATATTCTTAACATTATTGGGGGGAGCACACATTGGGTGTTTTTATGCTCCTTAGGCTTTTTTTCTAATTAGATTTTTAAAACTAGTCATTGTCGTGGCATGAGTAGACTACTCACCTAATCTATTGATTTCCTCAGTGTGATTTTTCTTTTCGTGGATTCATACTACTTTGGACATGGCATGATTGCTTGGGACTTTGTTAAATGATAAGGTAAATTATTCTTGAATCTAATATACACACCTTTGTTTTTAAATTGATGGGAAAAGGGAAAATATTTACTATGATTTTCATATAAGTTGCTTATTTTTTATCATTCCATGTTTTATTTGAAAAGGGTATAACTCCAGTATTGTATATAGACTTATTATGGATAACTAGGGTGACATCCAACTGAACCTATTAGCTCACACCTTGTTCACTTTTTTGGTGGTGCATATAATTTTGTATGTCTTTTGATTTTGGAAAATCCAAGGAACCACAGTGATGCAAATAGGTTTTCTTTTATCTAGAATGGGTAGTCGGGGGTGAGATGGTGGGGGTATGACCACACTTTCACATGTAGTAAGTTTTTTTCTTGTTTTTTTGTCCTTAATGGATGTAACAATACATTAGTATTTGTCTCTACTTATTACATTTTTGGTTTCTGGTGATTTTTTTTAGTAATGTCTAAATTAATATCTTCATCTATTTCCTATGTTATGTATATATTCTATGTCATTTCTTCAGTTTGGGTGCATTAAATACCTATGTTTGTTGTGTGATACACAAGTTCTTTTCCAATGCTGTGCTTCCTCATAGCCTAAATAATCAATTTATTAATCTATTTCTTAAAGTGGACCATGGCTCTTAAATTTATATTTTCTGACCTATTTAACTCAATAACACCATTTAAAAAATCATCATGAAACTTTTTGCTAATAGACTCACTGCTTTTTTCAATAAATTTTTTTCTTAGAATCAGTTTGGTTTTATCAAGGGTAGGTATATAAAATATTGAAACTACCTTGACTCGGAATGCACCAACATTTTAAATAAAGACACCAGAGGAGGCAACATTTCCATTAATCATGATATTAGCAAAGCCTTTGATACTATTGATTAGAGTTTCATTTACAACGTCCTTCAAATATTTTAATTTAATGTTACTTTAGTTAGTAGAATAAAATACTTATTTAAAAAGGATTCTTTCTTCGTCCTTTTCAATAGTTCACCGAAGGGATACATTAAATTCACAATGGGTGTTATAAAAGTTGATCATGTATCTACTATTCCTTTTTCTATTGTGGAAGATTACTTAAGAAGATTGCTCACTCTCCTGGTTGATCAAAAAAAGCTCAAACCTATTATAGCCTTCAGAAATCTAAATGTCCCCACTCATCTTCTGTATGTTAATGACATTATTAATTTTATACCAGGGGTTAAAAGGAATATTCAGCATAGAAAAAATGCTCGGTCACATTATGAGGAGATCTCTGGTCAAAATATTATATGGAACAAATCCTTTGTTTTCTTTGGGAATTTTTTTCTCCTAATAAAAAAGAAATATCAGTAATAATTTAGGAATCAAGGAGTGTTATTTCCATTTAAATTATCTTGGTGTTCCCATTTTCTATGGAAGGCCTAAATCAAGTTACATTTCTGCCATTTTTGACAAAATCACCAATCAAATTTCCTCATGGAAGGGTAAATCCATTTCTATGTTTGAAAAAAATCTATCTTTGGAAATCTACAATTGTCTCCAAAATATTTTACCTAGTGATGGTTTACACATGTCATGGTGGTCTCTTTAAAAAAATAAATGATTATATCAAAAAAAAATTGGACCAGAAGGACTCTTGAAGGAAAACTTGTGACCATTCACTAGGCTACCGGTTGTAAACCTCTAGATAAGGGTTTTCTTGGCATAAAACACCTTAGGCTCTTTAATGATGCTCTTCAAGCCCGACCCACTTAGAGGATCCTTCATAGTAGATCAGATTCCATTACTTTTCTTCCAAAAC
This sequence comes from Viscum album, assembly GCA_963277665.1. Classification (NCBI taxonomy): domain Eukaryota; kingdom Viridiplantae; phylum Streptophyta; class Magnoliopsida; order Santalales; family Viscaceae; genus Viscum; species Viscum album. Next base: position 213,815,737 of record OY728123.1, read on the forward strand.
ATTCATTACTATGTTAAATAAGGGGAATATGAATCATATTGCATCTTCCATATGGCTATCCATTAGACATTAGTTTACCAACATCAGGAATAATTCAAGATGGATGGTTAGTTATTATTCTTCAATGAACTTTTGGCTGGATAATTGGACTGGTGTTCCTTTAATCATGATGTTGCCTCCCAATCCTCTTCAAGAGAACACCAACTGAACTATAATGGGTGTTATGAATTTGCGTAACACCAAACTTCCGGATAACATTATTCATGTCATAAAAAACTATCCTTAACCCAATTATGTTGACTTCCATATCTAGAAACCTATTCATAATGGTGAATTTGACTCTAAAACTTTTTTCTTGAACAACTTTATAAACTCTGATTTTAATTTCAGTTGGTTAATTTTTTTCGACAAACCTTAGATTAAACCATTAAGGATAACTATTGTTTAGTGTATTTACCACAAAATAATCCCCACGGAGGTTTGTATTCAGTCTTTTGGGATAAAACATTTCTCTAAATTTAAAATTTGTAACAAACCTATAGAAGAAAATATCCAGGTTTTTCTATCTTGTACCACGACCTCAGTTATTTGGAACTATATTTTCGAAATTTTTTATTTCAAATGGTTACTCCATGATTGAATCAGCTCCCATTTAAAGTGATGTTTCGATCTGAATGTTTCTCAAAAAATCTAGAATCTTTTAGTAGCTGTTATTTCTGAGCTCTTCCATGTGATCTGGTTTGATAGAAATTCAATTCTTCATAATAATTACTCATTCAGTCTTAATGCAGGTTGGAATAGGATTCTCATTTCCAGTTAAGATTATTCCTTGATTTAGAAGTATTATTGTGACAACACCATTAAAGTCTTTGATATCCTTCATCGACTTCATATTTTTTGTCTTTATCATCAACATAGATGCACTTTTTATGTTTTATGGTAAGCCTCACTCTTAGTTTGGATCAAAGATAACATCGATGGTGCTTCTAAAGGAAACATGGGTCATGTGGGTTGTGGTGAGATTTTCAGAGACTACCTTGGACAATTCCATGGTCTGTTTCTGGAAAATATGGTATTTCATTGTCTATAGAAGTGGAAATGATGAGTTTGATCCATTTCATTTCCTTTACTAAGAAAAATGGTTGGAACAAAATTTGGATTGAAAGTGATTCAACCACCACTGTCTAGGCTATTTGGAATGGTGTTCTGTATCTCGCATGTTCGCTTACTACCTACTAGATTAATTTCCTTGCATCGCTTCCAGAGATCAACTACATTTTCGCTCATGTCCTTCATGAAGCAAACATTATTGCAGATGGTCTTGAAAATAAGGGTCTTAACGAGGACACTACCTGGCAGAATGATCTCCTTGGTGATTTACTCAGACTCTATGATAACCATTGTAATAATATTCTATCCTTCAGACTCATATAACTCTCTTTATTCATTCATTTTTTCTTTTTTTGTTTCATTCCAATTTTTTTTACCTTTTTGATAATCCCAAAAGGGGGATCACTTGAATAGAATTTCTTGTCAGTAAAAAAATTGAATATCTCACTAGAAATTTTATGGATTAAATTGATATCTATGCATCAGATGGATAAATTGGGGTAATAATACTATGTGCTATTAATCAAATTCATTTATTAAAGCATTCCCTATAATTATAAATTCCATGAATTTCGATCATTACAAAGGGGATGTTTTTTTGGGTTAGTCCAGAGCCTCCATATTTTAATGATTTGAAATAATGTGTTTTATATTCCTAATGATTTCAATGTTGTATGATTGTAAATAATTTTATGTAAAAATTTGGGAAATTTATTTAAGTGTGGATCTACCATTATTTATAAAAGGATTACATACAATTAAACTAAGAAACCATCAGTTATGTAGTGCAATCGATGTATCGTCAAAATACTTCTCGTTTAACTCTCAGACCATTAAGAGAATATAGCACCATTCTGTGTTATAGTATCTCTATAATACCATTAGTAAAATATAGAAACTAGTGAGAACTACTACCATAACATGGTGCTTTAACTATAATGATCTACCACTAGGTTGATCTACCACCGAGATTTTCTATCGCTATAGTCAAAGAACCTACCGCTCAGAGATTATACCACTAGTGATCTCCCATTAAAGGCTACAACTTCTAGTTCAAGATGTTTACATCTAGGTATCTACTACCAGTCGATATACCATGGCTATCCATAATTTATTTCAAAATTAATTTCCAATATAAAGTTTATGTATATAATTTTAGATAGAAGCACATGGTTTAAGAATAATCATTATTAAAAAAATCCACATAAGACATAAAAAATAAAATACTTCCAATTTTTAATCATAGTATGAGGATCCAAGTAATAATATTATTATTATTATAAAATGGATAATTTGATCTTCTAGGATACAACATATTCATAAGACCCCCTCGCGTACAAATAAAAAGTGATGTGGATGCATGGTGAATATATGAAAAAGTTAAAAATATTATATAATAATAGGTAAAATGAAAAAAAACAAAGGATTTATTAGGATGTCTATGATAGTATTTTTTACTACACATTCTATGAAATCTGTATTGATGTTTTCACATATATTTTTATATACTACTGAGAATCCAAACCTCTTAGGATTGAGATGCACCACATTTTCTCATGTCCAGTCTTTTCAAATTTCTATTCATGATTTACCTTTGATAAGTGTTTATCATTACTCTTTATATCCATAGAACACAACCTCTTATACTAAAATATATAGTTCTCGACTAATCACTTAATTTTATTCATTTTTATTCCCAAAAGAACTATAGAAGAGGCCATTTGTGACTTTACTTACATTACATGACACACACCTATGTAGGAGGCTTTGTTCCTAGACAACATTGTCATCAATTATTTGTAAAACCTGATCCAGATTTTGGATAAGCTTATTTTATAATAAAACACTTCGTATTAGGTTATTTCCAAGCAAAGGAGATTGAGACTCAACTTGAGACTAAACACCTTGTTAATTTCCATTATTCTAAATTTACTATTACTAATTTACTAATCTTTAACAAATTAGCTTTTAAATATATTAAAAAAAATTAGGTTATCTATATAGTTTATTATAAAAAAACTAAACTCTGGTAGTTAACTTAATTTTCTTTATATAATGTGTTTGATATGAGTAAAATTAAATATTTTTCAAACTATTTTAACTGTGTATTGATTTATATTTTGATAAGCTTTCGAAAATTTCAAATTATATCAATCTACATTTTTTCTAATTGGTAATTTTTCTAAATTGGGAAATTTATTTTTTTAAATTATTTTTAAACAAAAATTTGATTGGAAACTCAATTCACTCCCATATTTAGTTTTAAAATCTATCAAAAAATTATCTGTAGACTTTGAGGTCTATGAACAATTTTCCAAAAAAATAATAAATCGTTAATTTGATGAAAATGAAAGACTCTTGAAGTATTTCTAAATTCAAAACCTAAATTGAGAAAAAAATGAAATTTCTAAAATAAGGGAAAACCTTTGATATCAATTTTTTGGTTTTAACGAATAAAAGGACTATAGGGGATGTGTATAGGGAATAAATTTTTTTATCATCAAATTAATTGAAATTAAAATGATATATAGGCTAGAGAATTTTTATAGTAGTTTTTTAAAAATTAAACCTAGTCTACTGTTACAACTCTATACTCACTAAGATATGAATTTTTTTCTACAAAATTTTATATGGTAATCATAACTAGATACAACACATATCTTTTCTAGTGGAATTATGACTATAAATACACACTATTCTTAATATGGAGAGCCACAAAATATACACACTTTTTGAGGAAGTTCTAACCTATATTGAATTTTATAATATATGAGTCAAAACCTGAATAACATATCATTAGAATTTAGATGTTATAAATAGAATGATGAGAATGATTTTGTATGGAAAAAGTATAAACTAATAAATAAAAATCATCTGATAGATCTGAAGTAGTTTGACAGACATAAGAGACTGGAATTAAATATATTGATAAAACAACGAAGAACCATCACTTATTGTTTATTATTATATCTACTAGTCCCATCCAGGAAGTTAAAGTTGAATTAGTTTATGTATATCTTTTGAGAAGTCATAATAAATGGTTAATAATGTGTATGAGATGACTTGATGGTTTTGGAGAGTGTCATTTCATTGTATTACTTAAATTTAGAAGAGTATTTCATCAAATGTTGTCTTATATACTTGTATGTAATAACTATTTCATTTCAATCATCCAAAAATTCATTTAAATAAATTCTAAAAATCTAAAACATCTATAGAACTCATGTAAATGGTAAACATAATTCCAAATAATAGTAATTGTGTCTTCCAATTTTATTAGAGATATAACAAATTCTGTAAATATCAATATAATTCAATGAAATTTAAATATATCATTTGAAAAATTTTAAATATATTAAACAATTTTAAATAAACTATTCAATATGATTACATAATATTCAGTCTAATGATTCCATGAGTTTCAAAAGCAACTTCACTATGTAGATTTACTTTCTAAATTCATGTATAACAAAATCTGTTATGAAATTATTACTTTGAAAAATATCCCCAAAAAAATATATTAATTATAAAACACTAAATACAAACAAATAAAAGAAACATAAATTATCTTCAAAGATAGGAAATATATTGGGAATATTTTCTATAAAGATAATAACTAATATTAAAAAAACACTAAATATAATTTACAAAAAATCAAACTAAATTATCATTGCTAAAAATTAATTTACAAACAATTATAAATCTAATAAAATATAAAAAACATATAAAAAATATTAAATAAAATTTTTATTAAAAAATAATTTATACTTAGGAGTAGTAGAAGAAATTAAAAAACCTAATACTTTTGCTACTGCTAGACGTCACATGCCAAATTGATGGAGAATTAATTACTAATGGTAGCATAATTTTTAAATATAATAACGTATAAATTTTTAAATGATGGAAGTAAATTTTTGGAACTGATGGACGATATTTTTTTAATTGGTAGAAGCATACATTTTTAATTCGTGGAAGCATAAATATTGAACTAAAAAACATATAAATTATAAATTGATGGTAGAATTTTTTTTAATTGACAGAAATAGAAGTTTTTAACTAACATAATAATAAATTTTGAACTAATAGAAGAAGTTATTTTTATCTATTAGAAGAAAAAATATTAATAAGAAAGGAAAAAAATTAACATTAGAAAAAAAATTATAACCAAAAATAAAAAAAATATAATACACTATTCGATCATTTGAAACATTAACATGTTATTTTTTTTAATAACACATGATAAATATATGGGATATAAAAAACAGAAGTTACTTTCTTTAATATATATATATATATATATATATATATATATATATATATAATATAATCACATTAAAACAATTAAAACAAGTAAGGGAATGTGAGGTAAGTAGTTATAATCTAACACATGAGATACTTAAAACAGAAAAAGTAAATTTTATATGTAATTTAAATCAATGAAATCAAACAAAATAAATCACATGTAAATAGTAATCACCAAAACATGGGTACAGTTATTGTGATGTACTTGTGGTTACTTATTTGTTTCATGGTTTAATGGAATATAAAAATATTTAAAGAAGGATACATCCCTATAATAATTATTTTTAATGAAAATGATATTTAATATTATTTATTTGTTATATTTTATTAATGATTTTGAATAAATAACTAATAATACACTAATAGAATTTTTTATAAATTCTAAACATGCTAATATAAGGTACCTAAAGATAGAATTTTAAAAATTTATTAATGAAATATACTTTATATAAGGTATTAAATGCTAATATTTATTTTAATTAATATGAAAAGTTTTAATGAAATATAGTTTTTACTAACACTTATTATTATATATTATTTTAAATATATTTAATTAACATTTTTATCGTATAATCACGAAATTACACATTTATTAAATATTTAAATAAATTAAGGATAAAGGTAATTTTATTAAAAATATATAATGTAATATTATTTTAAAAAAATATTGATATTATCTAAATAAAAATATATTTATATCCAAGATAAAATCACATTAAATACATCAATATAAAAATAAAAAATAGTTATATAATCATTTTTTATATCAGATTCTATAATGATTCGTATTTTACCTGGGTTTATCTTAATAAATTAATTAGAAAAACTCCAAGACCTGGAGCTGAGACTACATGAGATTCAGAGGTCTAGTGTGCCCGAGGAAAACCAATGAAAAATGTTGAGTTAATAATAAATAACAAGAGAATTGTTTTTTAAAACTAGAATAACTATTAAAAGGATATTTGGATCAGAAATTGGAGGGCACCGTTATGATCAGAACATCGACATTACCATATGTGGGACCTAACCTTGACTTGTGCAAGTTGAGGGTGGAAGTTATTTTTTGGATGTAAACGTCATTAAAATATTTAACAAAAAAAATTATTTTATGTTGTGTTAGTTTCTTTTGAGTATGGACTATTGCTAGGAATCTTGTGTAATGACATAACCCTGTAAATCCTTTGTAGAAAGGAGACATAGCTTCCTCTAATGAACATCGATGGATTATTGAATCAAAATCGATGAACCTCAGATTCGAAGGATCTAAAATGATGATGAAACGGCTTCTCCCTTCATCAATGATAGATCCAAAACTTTAGTTATTGTGTTTAATCTCTTTTTTATTTCATTTCCCTTCTTATATTCAAACGATGGACGTGGGCCAACCCAACAACATTGTCATTCGCAGTTCGACTGTTCTTGGGGGATGGATAATTGTTACGGGGTTTAAAGGGGGAGATAGATCATTGTGATTATCTGTTTTTGTTCATTGTTAAACCTTCTAAAAATTATGGATCAATGTTGAAATAATTAAGTCCAATATCCGTTATTTAGGAATTCTATGTGTTCTTCATATCCTCATTCTTGGAATTCTTTCCCGTTGGAACCTTGTGTCAATGAAAAAAACTTTCTGGGAGGCTCCGAATGTGTTCGGACCCCTAGAGTAGTATCAAGATGTTTCAAAGCCCATGGAAGTGAAGGTCATAACCCGAGTATCGAAGTTGTGGCTCTATTTCGAAAAATGGAGCACCAGAGAAACTTGGAAGACCTATTGAAACATAGTAGTTGGTATCCAGCAGCAGTGCCTAGTGGCACATAGCGGTGGCCACGTCGAGGTGTGGTAGAGGACAGCGGCAGCCTACAGAGGCAGCAACCAAACTGCTTAGTGTCATGGTGGAAGGGTCCGTAGCGGGGACCACAAACATGGTATCTGACAATGTTGAATGCGACGAAACCACATTGACCAGCTAACACAGGGGGAGCCACGCGGTCGGGGCAGATCGCATGGACTGAGGGTGAGGGGATAGGGTTGGCCATGTTCGGTGAAGAAAACCGGACTACATGCAGTAGGTAGGACCAAGGAGTATGGGTCGCTCAAGTGACCCAAAGGGATAGACCAAGTGACCCAATTGGCTGATCCCAGTGGACAGGACTAGACCGGGCGGGGTCGGGTCGAGTCGTCCATTGGGTCGGGTCCAGCGGGTCAGATTGGACTCAAGTTAGACCTTTTCAGTAACACAGTTGTAACATTCAAACCATGTGTCTATTTAATGAGATGTTTGCATCATAGAGACCCTTTCAATGAGGCAATTATTTTTGAGATAGTCTAAGTGAGTTTTTCTGAATTTTGGTACAAAAATTTTTGGCTAGAGGTGAAAGTTCTCCCGGAATAAGCATTCTATGAGCAGAATTCTTTGGCTGGGTGTGATCTTGAGACTTTGTGACTTGGTGACTACGTGATTTCAGGGATGCATGAAATATCAACACTCTATGTGTTATTAATACTCCATGTGTTATCGAAACTTCATGTGTTATTGACATTACATGTGTTATCGAGACTCTGTGTGTTATCGACACTCTATGTGTTACTAACACTCCCTGTATTATCGACAATCTGTGCGTTATCGAAACTTTGTGTGTTATCGACACTTCGTGTGTTATCAACACACTATATGTAATCTAAACTCCATGTATTATTGAATCTCAGTGCCTTACCGATACTTGGTGTTCCATGAAATACGTCTAATAATACTTATTTATGTGCAATAGACTTATATTTTTGTGAGATTACTATGTGTTTTCTTAGTGGTATACTTTGTGTATTACTTTATGTTAAAATGTTTTATTATTATTGATAGTACTTCATGTATTTTCTTGTGGTATAATTCATTTATTTCTTAGTGGTTTTATTTTTTGGTTTTGGGGTGTTCAAATAAGTATTGTTTTACTCAGCCCTACAAGGGATTTTCTTATATGTGTCATGTCTTGTGCAGAAGATCGACACATTAAAAGAGTCATAGGTGAACTAGGACTAGATGGTTCTTTGGGTGATTAGAAAAACAAGGTGTGCTCCTATGGATTCAAAAAAGTTTCCTACACATACCCTTTAAATAAGGTTTTATGAAGATGAGTTTTAGGAACTTTTTCATTCACTTTTATAGACTATTTCTTTTTATGGTCTTGTATTTTGACCCTTTTTACTTTCCAGTTTTCCATCTATCATACTCTGTTGTTGGTATCTTAGTGTATTTGTGATTTTTCTACTTAGTGTTTTTACATTTCATCATTTCGGGATTGGAGATGTGTGTGTGTGTGTGTGGGTGGGTACAGGTATATAGGAAAATGAATCCCATTTTTTGGATATTCCTACCTGGTGCTAGTCTCCAGCCCCTAGCCTATCAGAGGAGGGAATGGGGTAGCCACAACATGGGACCCTCTGGGATAGATCATGAAAGAGTGGTATCAAAGGTTGTTAGTATTACTTAAGTGATAAGAGACTATAAGGATTGTTTGGGGAATCAATGTTATGTGTTTCATGTACGGATTTCAGGCTAGGGATTATTGTGTTGGTGCGACAACTGACGTATCTATACACTAGGGCTCTAGACACTTGATTTTCGACTTTGTACATGAAAACACAAGTTTTAGGTAAATTTATGGTACATTCATCATATTGGATTTGAGTTTGTTCTCATGTCCTTCTTGATTAATCTCACCAGGTATACTCTTTTAACCGTGGACCATCTTGATTTGGTTTAGGATGCCTCAACCATGATAGCCAACTAGGATTATATTGCACGATTAGGACGATGATCCACCTAGAGATGAGGCATCAGTATAGGGTCCTATACCGAATATACTCCTTGCAATGGAGATATAACCTTCGGGTGGTTTACCAGTGAAGCCCCCACCCATTGAGAAACAGCAACTCCCAGCGCTACAGGTTTAGGATACATGCAAGGTGAGTGAATTACATGAGTTCCATTGGAAGAAAACTCCCCATTTTAGGGGTGATCTATACCTATATAGAGTTGAGGATTTTCTAGAGGTAGTTACACATGTATTAAAACTTATGAGGACACCATTAGACCAGATGGTGGTCCTAGCCACAAGTCTTCTTTAAGGATCAGCGGGATGGTGGTGGAGCTTAGCGACCCAGAGTCATGATGAGGAGAATCTCTCTTGGGAATACATCGAGTGACTCTTAAATGAGGATTTCTTCCAAGATATGTTACGCTCGATGCGTAAATAGGATATCCTTTATCTGCAGTAGGGTAGTCAGACTTTGGCATTTTACTCAGTGAGGTTTACTGATCTTTCTCTATGCCCCAAGGATATGGTGCGAGACCCGTTCATTAGGGATCAGAACATCAAGTATGGGATATATAGGGATATAAGGTCATCCATGATATCCCTTATAATCCCTACATATTATGAGGTACTTGGGGGAACTATTCTAGTAGAGAGCTTTCATGTGGAGAAGATGCGAGATGTGGGAGCTAGCAGCATACACCAGGCAGCTGAGTCATCGGAGGTAGGTAGCTGATAGCAAATGCAGGGACCCAAGAGGGTCAATAACTCCAAGGGAAAATCCTATGGCATTGTATCATGGGTTCGAGGATCCCATAGTATAGAGATTCGTCTGAATGACATGCAATGTTACTCATGTGGCAGTTGAAGACATCTGGCATGAGATTCCCCAACCTGCAGTACAGTTGATCAGGAGACAGTCGAGGTACCACCGAGGTAGAGGATGAGGCATGAGCAGGGTGTCTCATCGGGTGGAAAACATGTTAGGGGAGATTTCAGGGAAGAAGGAGGTAGGCGAATGTTTGATGTATTACAAACACTACCCCCAGATGGTCCACCATGAGCTTAGGGAGTTGGTGGATAGGGAAGAGGACAACTATAGGTGGTGGAGGATTGTGAACCTAGTGCTCTAGGGCTGATTAGATTTATGATATATATATTTTCATCCTTAGATGATGTTTTGATAGACACATGTTCCAATTATTCTTTTCATTCCATGACCCTTGTTCGAGAATCAGAGATTCCAGTGGAACCGTTGACTCGACCCTTACTCTTAGAGACTCTTACAGGAGGGCATTCGATAATCAAACACTGGTTCTAACTAAGTGATATTACTCATGGATGTGAGAGTTTCGGTTGGGGTATCTTGATTATAGTGTTGAGTCCTTACGAAATTATTCTTGTTATATAGTGGTTATCCACAATCCTTTCTCAGATTGACTGTTTTATGTGTATATTGTGGTGTTTCCATGGTTATGGGACCAAGTTTTTCATTGTTGGTGAAAGGGAAATGAATACAGTGCACGATAGACTTACTCATATGAGGGTGCAGCCGAATACATATCAGTTGGCTAGCCTCACCCTCGGTGAAGTGGATGAAATGAGTCAAATGTTTCCTATAGTGGTGGTCGAGTATGGGGATGTCTTTCCTGAGGATGTCCCCGAACTACCTCCCCATAGGGAGGTATACTTATGCGTTGATATTTACCCCAATATGACACAAATATCTACACCTTAATATTGGATGGATCCTGTGGAGCTTTGTGATTTGAGGGTATAACTAGAGTACTTGTGGAGAAATGGATTTGTGAGACCCGGTGTTTCAACCTGGGCGGCCACATTTTTGTTTTCCAAAAATAAATATGGGAGATTGAAATTATGTGTGGACTTCTGGTGCTTAAACCTGGTGACCATGAGAAATAAGTATCCTTTACTAATGATTAAATACCTCTTTGATCAGATGAAATGAACAAGGTGGTTCTCAAAGATAGACCTTAGATCATGCTATCACTAGTTTTGAGTACGAGATGAGGACACGCTGAAGATAGCAATAAGATATAGATGTAGCCACTAAGAGTACATGGTGATTCCATTTGGTGTGAAAGATTCCCCAGTTGTGTTCATGGGACTCATTAACTGGATCTTCCAGCCCTACATAGATTGATTCGTGGTGGTCTTCCTTAATTTTATCTTCTGGTACTCGGTAATCGAGGAGGAGCATGTGATACACATAAGGGTGGTCGTTGACACACTCCAAGAGCACCAGATTTATGGTAATCTCTCAAAGTTCTAGTTTTCGATTTGGGATGTCCACTTTCTAGGACACATAATTTTATAGGCTGGAGTAGTAGTGGATCTAGAGAATGTTGAATTAGTAATTTATTGGCAGGAACCCAAGTGTTACCAAGATGCAGAGTTTCCTGGGTTCAGAAGGGTACTGTCAAAATATTGTGCCTATATTTTCAATAGTAGAAGAACCTTTGATGAATTTGAAATGGAAGGGGAACCCCTTCATGTGGATAGAGAAGTGAAAACACTACTTTCAGGAGCTGAGGCAGTGGTTGATGAGTGCTCTTATCATTAGATTTCTAAAGGAGGTCCTCAGGTAAGTCGTATTTTGTGATGCATTCGGAACCAGGATTGATTATGTCCTAATGTCGGGGAAAGTGGTGATTACCTATAGTAAATGATAGTTGAGACCACATGAGAAGAACTATGTGACCCACGATCTCGAGCTAGTAATGGTAGTCTTCGTATTGACAATGTGACAACACTATCTGACGGGAAATTTGTTTACTTTAAAATCGTACTAGAAGTGTCTCAAGTATATCTTATCTTAGAAGGATCTGAACATGATATAGGGAAAATGTCTAGAGTTACTCTAGGACTATGGATTTGAGATTTACTATACTCCTTGGAAGGGGAATCTAGTGGTGGATTCCATCAGGAGGAGATCTAGCTATCAGTTACTAAGTGAGGTGTTAGAGAATTTGGAAGAGTTTCGGATATTCTTTATTGATGGAGATGGAGCAGCATAACTCCAGTCCATGGTTTTCAACCCTATATTATTATAGTGATTCAAGGAGGCACACCTTGGGGATATCGAATGAGATACCTGAAGTGTTCATTTGTCTATAGGGCGTTCCCCTGATATATATTAGATATGTGGGGATCATGTAATTTTTTCATAGGGTGTATAGTTGTACAGGAGGCGTTGTAAGGGGAGGCTCTAAAGGAGTTCAACACATCCCCTTTGGCGGAACATCAGGGTGTGGTGAAGATGTACCAAGACCTCCGACATCAGTTCTGGTGGAAGGGGATGAAGAAGGCGATGATAGAGTTTGTTTCTTGAGGCCTTACTTGTCAATAAGTGAAGGCTGAGCACCATGTTCTAGTAGGATTGACCCAACCACATGAGGTGCCAGAATGGAAGTGGGATGGAATATCCATGGACGTCAGGATGGGTTTTCCACACAAGTCAAGGGGATACAATACCATATGGGTGATCATTGACTTACTCACCAAGTCATCCCACTTCCTAGTGATTTAGGAGAAGAGTTAGGTAGAGATATAGGGATGCCACTACATGGATGATATATTTTGAATCCATGGATCCCCATCGATGATAGTCTCAAATCCTGATGCTCTCTTTACATCCCGATTGTGGAAGGTATTGTTGGAGGCATTTGGGGCTCGATTACACTTGAGCACAACTTATCATATTTAGATGGATGCCCATACAGAGAGAACCATTCAGGTTCTTAAGGACATGATACGTGCTTGTATCTTATACTTTTTCCATAGTTGGGAGGATCATCTACCATTGGTGGAGTTTTTGTAAAACAAAATCTAAAAATCCACTATTGGTACAGAACCATTTGAGGCGTTGTATGGGGACCATAAAGGTCACCACTTTGCTGGACATACCTACGATATTCAGCACTCATGGGTCTAGAGTTGGTGTAGGTTACCATCTAGAAGGTGAGGATCATCTAGGAGTGGAAGATTATAGCATAGATCTGGCATAAATCTTTTTCTAACAAGATTTGGAGGCCCCTGGAGTTCGAGGAGCGAGACAATGTATTCCTTCAGGTCTCACGTCGAAATGGATTGTAGCGATTTGGCTGGCATGGAAAGTTATCTCTGAGATACGTTGGCCCTTTTTATATTTTTAGTAGACTTAGGAAGGTAGTGCACCACCTAGATCTTCCACCACAATATCAACAGGTGTCTGATGTATTCTTCATGTCTCAACTGAGGAGGTGCAAGCATTATCCTTCATAAACCATCGACTGGGGGTGAGCTGGACATTGACGCAGGGGGAGACTTTTACGAAGTACTCTGTGGAGATTGAGGATTGACAAGAGAGGATCCTTCATGGGAGGTCGATTCCATAGGTGCATGTTCAGTGACAACACGAGAATCTATAGGAGAGAACTTGGGAGCAGGATGCTGAGATTCGTGTGCAGTACCCTCAACTTTTTTTATTAGCCTCTATTTTTCCTTTTGGGGACATAAATACCTACGTTCGGGAGAACGTAATGACTTGGATTTTATAGAGTTTTATTTTTATAAATTAATTGAAAAGATTTTGAGACTAGGAATAGAGATGGTGTGAGATTTTGAGTCCCGGTGTTCCCAGGGAAACCAATGAAAAATGTTTAGTTTTTAATAAAGGGCATGGGAAATTTTTTCTTTAAACTACAGTATCTCCTAAACAGGTTCCTAGATCAGAAATCCAAGAGAATTATTTACATTGAGAACATAGACATTACCTTAGGATATTCCTAACATTGACCAGCACAGTTTGAGGGTGGAAATTAGTTTTTGGGCGTAAATGTCATTAAAATATTTATTAAAAATATTTTATTTGATGTTGAGTTTGTTTCATTTATGTATGGACAATTGTTAGGAATCCTGGGTTACGACATAGCCTTGTATATCCTCTACAGTAAGTAGATGGAGTTTCCCCTAACAATCATTAAAGGATGGGTGAATCAAGATAAACATACCACAGATTTGACCGATCGACAAACGAGGATTATACAGGTTTTCCCTTCATCAACGATCGATACTAACCTTGAAGTTGAGTGTTTAACCTATTTTTTATTACCTTTCCTTTATTAGATTCAAAAAATAAACACAATCCAACCCACTAATAGGTTGGTCTTTGGTTCAACTATTTTTTGGGGATGGATAATTATTATAGGGTTTAAAGGGGGAGATAAATCTTTGTGATTATATGTTTTTGTCCTTTGTTAAACCGTCAAACAAGGATAGATCATGGACTAAATGAACAAGGAGAAGATATATTCTTTATAAATTCTATGTGTTCTTCTTATCCTTATTCGTGGTGTTCTTCTCCATTGGACTCTCATGGTTATGATAGACTTTTTCAGGGATGATCCAAACACAATAAAACCCCTGGAGTCCTGGAAAGAATGATCAAATCATAAGGAAGTGAATATTGCGACATGAGGATAACCGATATGGCTCCATATTGAATAATGGAGCACCATATAAATGAGGGTGACCTGCTGAACCAGATCCACCAGGGGCTGGTGCTGATCGCGGTGCACAACGACGTCCGGTGGCACACAGTGGTGGCCGTGTGCAGGTGTGGAAGAGGATGGTGACCGCCCATGGTGAAGGTTGTAGGATAATGAGGTGGTGGTCATATGAGAATGCAGTGGTGGGTGTGGGAGCATGTGGACATGACCAAACTGTGCTGCTGGAATGGTCAGATAGCGTGGATCTGCAATAGCACCACATTGACCGAGCAATGTGGAGGGATCCACGCGATTGGGGAAGACCACATGGACCAGCGGCGTAGAGCTACTTGGTTGCATTTGGTGGAGAAAATTGGAATCCCATGCAGTGGTTCAGACTAAGTTGGTTGGGGCAGGTCAAGTAAGACGGATCGGGTCTGGTCAATCTGTAGGTTGGGTCGGGTGCAGTGGTTTGGATCCAACCCAGACCAGACTTAGGTCAACCCTTTTTAGTAAAATATATTTTACATTCAAACTGTGTGTCTGAATGATGATCTGTTTGCTGGGTTGGGACCCCTATAACAATAATGTACTTTTGAGATACTCTAATTGAGTCTTTGTGAAATTGGGAACATGGAATTTTGGTTTTAGGAGTAGGTCCTCCCAGAATAAGCATGATACGAGTGGAATCACGTGGTTAGCTCTGATCTTAAGACTATGTGACTTGATGAATACAAGATTTTGGGGCTTCATGACCTATTTAAAATCCATGTGTTCTCGAAACAATGTTTTTTATCAACACTTCTTGTGTTATCAACATTGTGTGTGTTATCGACACTCTTTGTGTAATCAATACTCCATGTGTAATCGACACTCTGTGGGTTATCGGCACTCTGTGTGTTATCAAAACTCCATTTTTTATCGACACTCCATGTTTTATCGACACTTTGTGTGTTATTGAAATTCAATGTCTTATCGATACTGGGTGCTTTGTAGACTACGTTGGATAATCCTTCTTTTCATGCTATAGATTTATATCTATGTGGGATGACTATGTATCTTCTTAGTGGTATGCTTCATATATTACATTGTCATATAATTCACATATTTATTAGTTCATATACTTCATGTATTTTCTTATGGTATAATTTTCTTATTTCTTAGTGGTATTCCATTGTTGTTTCATGTTGTCCTACTAAGTATTGTTTTACTCACCCCATAACGAGCTTTTCCTGCACAAGTCGTGTCTTGTGTAGATAATAGGCTTTTTTAGAAAGTCCTAGCTGGACCAGGACTAGGTGGTTCATAGGGTGATTAGATTGAATATGTTTTCTCCTACATCTTTATACAGTTTTCCAACAATTACCCTATAGGTAGGGTTTTCCGCGGATGAGTTTTAGGAAATTTTGCATTCACTTTTTCAGACTCTTTCTTTTGGTGGTCTTGTATTGTATCCATGTTTACTTTCCAGTTTTCAAAATATCATACTCTATGGTTGGTATCATAGTGTATGTATTATCTTTATAATTAGTGTTTTGACATTTCATTATTTCGACCATGGAGATGTGCACATGTGTATATGTACCTAAGAAAACACCTCCCATTTTTGGTATAAACCTACTTGTCACAAGTCATCATCCCGTGACCTATTGGAGGTGGTTAGGGGGTAGTCATGAAACAGGAACCTCTAGGATGGGTCTTGATAATTTCCTTCTTCAAATATAATGATTAAAACATTGGTGAGGCCACCCCTAAGTTTAATTCTTCTTATTAGTATCACTATCTTTTTTACCTCAACAAAAAATTTCTTATATGTATAAAGAGATAAACCAGAAACTGTAAACTGATATTTTTTTATATCCATATTCATAATCCTAGGAATGTAATTCATTATGTAAATACGAGTTCCCTTTGGTGGAATCCATGAAGATATAGTACCTCATCAAATAATCCATTAACCCTCATTTTCTATTATTTTGAAAATCCCTAAATCCCTCATTTAGAATGAACTCATAAATTATAAACACGTGAACACTATTATTTCAACAAAACTAGATCTTAATAATGTTTTATATATTATTTTTCCTAAGTATTCACCACCCCCTCTAACATATCATTCATCATGGATTTTTTTACAGCCTCAGATATGGAATATGACTCATATGATGAAATTAGTATACAATAATTATAATTATATATTCCATCAGGAAAATTCATTAGGTACTCAACTACATCCTTAATATACATGTGTACATGAGTATTATGAAATTGAACAAACAAAATTCTGTAAAAATAGATTCCTAAAAACCTAGATAAATATTAATGTCAAAATATGGGAAGAAATAGCATTGTGAAGGGTTCTTATCAGGATATACTTTTCCATTATAACAATATAATCACCACTACCAATAGGTAAAACCTATATCATATATTATAAAGAGATAATTAATATATTAAACAAGAACAAAAAAACAAACAAGGTAAACTAATAAAATTTTCTTAATCAATAACAAAATAAATCAGAAATTCTTCATTTATAAATATAGAAAAAATATATTTTATTATAAAAGAGTTGTTATAGAAATATCAAGTGAAAATAACAAGTAATCAGTACTTTTTATAAAAATTTTAATCATGATTCTAAATTAAATAATTGTTGAATTTTAATGGATATAGAGGGATACATATCCATGAAAATACAAAACAAATTGATGGGAAGGTCATAATTTATAATTATGGAAAAATTATTTTTTATTATATTTAAACTACTTATATTATACCTTAACTATGTTAAGTTAAAAATTATAACTTTGAAAATTCCAATATAATTTTTAACTCAAAAAATAATAAATTTCAACATAATATATTGTATGGTTAACTAAATGAAAACATTTCATGTAAAAAATTATTTTACAAGATGGGAAAATAAAAAAATCTATATAATAAAATTAATAAATATACAGTAAGTAAAAAATTTTGTATCTCATAAAAATTGTAAAATATAAAAACTGCTGGTAAATAAAAAAATACCTTTTAAATATACAGAATAAAAATTGAATGAAAACAATGATGAATAACTTAAATTTATCTAAATTTATTATGAAACTACAAGTGATATGTGAATTAATACAAGAAATAAAGGAAATAATGCTTGAATTAATTTTTTATAAAATGAATGGAATCATATAGAAACCGTATAGTAGTAGTAGTGAATCATTTGGAAACATTTATTCAATTAGAGTAAATTTATACTGGGTATGTATTTTAACAAAATACTTTGTGGAAAAAACATTTCAAAAAGATATATGTAAACCCTTATAAAGACACACTTATCATAAGTATTATAATTATTTTTTATTAATGATAAATTTCTTTGTGTAAGTATTTTTATATTTCATATTGAAATTTTACTTTTATTAAGCTTATTTAAATATTTTATATGAAATTTTATGAAAAATTTCCATCAGAAATAGAATAATAACTTTTAAAAATTTCAATCAAAAAATATATGTAATATTATAAATTTTCAGTAATAGATATCAAATAAATCTATAATTAAGTTGAACAAATAACATTTAAAAATATATTATAAGTGATAGGTATTTTCAATACCTTATAGTTTGTTGTCTTGTGATCAATAAACCCCATTAGTGGGTCCCATTATGTTGATCACTTGGAATGATTATTTCAATTCATGATGAAACTCAATTATAATTATAATTTCCAAAAAAAATGAGGGAAATATTAGTAATATTTTATTTAATTTTTAACAAAATTAATACATTGAATGTCAGATAGGAACATGAGATTTTTTATGTTACATTTTATTTAGTGCTTCTACTCAAGGTAATTAAATAATGGAAAAACTCTTTCCTTCACCTTTATTTTTTTAACATTTTCACAACAATAAAATCTTCACCAAATATTTAAAAAAGGTACTTAGTGACCATAATCTCTAACAATTTTAATGTTTTTGTAATCTTTAATCAAGTAGAGATATATAATGAAGTTTGATAAAATTAGATCATTGATCATTTTTTTATTAGTGATTAATCAAAATTAAAATGAATCATTACTCAATATATCCAAGAACTATTTCTTTTAAAAATTTAAATCTAATTAAAGTAGCGTGAAATACAAAAAAATATAGTTAATGAATGATTTGAAATATTTACAAATTTTATCTATTATTAACTGAATTAATCAATTATTTATAAAAATAATAATAAATGGGATAAATAATACAAAATAATATAATTTTTTTAAATACATTCCCAAATATCTATTAATATATTAGTGTTTTAAAGGTTAATTCATCCATACAAGCTCTCCTAAATAAAATTAATTATAAATTTATTAAAAAAATATTATTTCAATATTATTTTAGGTACACTATAATTTGATTAAAAATTAATTTTTCTTATGATATATTATATATACATTATCATCAATATAATTATATGGATAATTTATGTTAAATTTATTTCAAATTGTATTAGGATAAACATTGAAATGAAAATTTTCCCATAAAAAATAACTTTAACTAGTAATGAATATTTAATAGAGGAAAAAAGTTATAAAAAGATATGAATTCCATTTATATTCCATAGTTATAATCCATTGATGGTATTTATAACTCATAATTTCTGATAAATCTTTACAGGTAACAATTTTAAACTAGAAACAAAAAATATTATAGTGGAAGTTTGAAGGAAAAAAAACGTAGAATTGAAAATTAATTTAAAATTTTTATTACATACTATGTTAGAAAGTGATATCTTTAATTTAATAAAGTGATAATATTTTTCAAATAGACCCTAATTAAAATCAAAAATTTATCTATAAATATATTTAATAATGAAAAAGTTCTATTTACGGTATGTAAAATAACAGTGGACTTATAAAAAACAAATTTTTAATCCAAAAAATATTCCTTATGAATTCAATGTTTTGGTATATCCTACAAAATTTATAACAAATAATTAATTATTAAATAAATTATTTTAAAAATATTAAACCAGTAAAAATAGGATAGGAAATAAATATCACAAGTTCAATCCGTATTGTGACAATTGAAAATCCATTAACCAGAGGTTGGTGTCTACTTTATTATGTTGGAATAAAATACAAGGGGTCTCGTCCCAAAGGACTTATCAGTTTATTATTCTTGAAGAACCAAATACATAAATGATACCAAGTTTACATTGGGAATAAAATATAAAACACAAAAAAAGAAAATGTTCGACATCCTTAAATTTCATTTAAAAATTTCTTCTTTATATCATGGGGAAAGAAAAAAAAGGGTGATATAAAATACTCAGGAAGGGTTAAGTAAAATGGAATATATTTTGAGTAAATAAGGCATAATCAATACAGATAAGAAAATAACGATAAAAACATGACATTTAATCAATAAATTGAGAATAAAATGATTCCATGGATAATATCAAAGGAAATAATATCATGGATAATAAAACTAAATTATCAATTAAGAAGATTATTAATATTGGGCATCATGATTTTAGATATCATGAAATCTTTATAGTCAAGACCTTATTACAAGGTATTTTAAAAATATGGGTCAGATTATACCATGAACTCATTCAATGAGGTTTTCTAACTAGTTTGTATCATGAGATCTATTGATGTATCTAGGGGAAATATAATTCCAGGAATTACCTATCACTATATGTCCAATGAATTCCTCATATATTTAATAATTAATTTAATTCAATTTTTTTTTACAGATCATCAAATAGATATATTGAATAAATATTATCAAATATTTATGTTTACCTAGTTAATCAAATTATTTTAAAATAAAAATTTCATATGTAGAAATTGTATATAGAATAAAAAATAATCATATCCATGATACAAGAAATATAGATATTTAAAGAAAATGTAATTTCTAATGATCATAAGAAATTTAATTGTTCAAGAGAAACATAACGACCAAAAAATTTATTAGAGATAAAATATGACCTTCGATTCATAAAAAATATAGGTTTAATAATAAAATACCATCTACTTTTGAGATAAAGAAAAGTGAGGATAGATATAAAAATAATCATCCAATAAATATTTTTCATTTCAAAACTATGGAAAACTTGTTGAATAATATAAGAGTCTAAAATGGTTTTGGCGGTTGGAAAATCCCTTAATATACTATACATTAAAAAAAATTCCTTTGGAATTTATGTAAATATAAATTTTGGAAAACATAACGAATATTCCATGAAAACCTTTAATAAATTCTATTATAATATAAAATTTTATTTTAGTAAAAACAAAATACTTTTTATTAAAAAAATATTGAAAAATATGGACATGTAAGAAAAATATACCTGATCAAAAAATAAATAAGATTGAATTTTATTTTAAACATTTCATTGCTTCATTCAAGTGAAAAAAAGGAAAATATATATGAAAAAAATAAAAACTCTATAAATATCTAAAGGATAATAAAATATATATAGTTCATGAAGGATAGATTATAATATTCCTTAAATTAAAATTAGATCAATCCTAAATAAATGAAAATGTAAAATATATTCTTACCAATTTGGTAACATTGATATTATAACCCCTTGAACAAATAAATATGAAATAAAACATTAATAATCATGAATAAATATATATTAATATTTAATACATAAAAGGGGTAATATATACCCATCAGAAAAATCATTATGTTCATAATACCAAATATGTCTCAATGGAGTGGAAATTGAGATGAAATATCTTACAAATATCATATCATTGAAGTGATAATTAATAAATAAATTTATTATATGTAAAAAAATTAAATCCACCTAATTTTGTTTAAATAAAACAAAATACAATCATAGGTCATTTCAAACGTAATCATAGCACAACATAGACAATGAAGTATAAGTATAACTCAATAATAGGAAATAGAGTTAAGAAACCTCATACCCCTTGGTAACATTCAATTCAAATACATTTGGATGAAATAATTTGAATTTCAACATAACATACAATGAATTTAAAATTATTAATATCATAACATGTTAAATGGGATAAAAATAGACCATATTAATGAAATTAGGTTTAATATAATAAATATATGCATCAATGAAATGTAATTGATATTAAATCCATTACAATATGTTTACCCTTAGATGAAAAATGATTTAACCTCACTTATAATGGTAACAAAAAGGTCATTAATTTTTAAAATAACAATATTTATATTTATATCATAATATATTATCCGATTATAACATCTTATTAGTTTTCAATCAACAATATTTCATTATTATCATTGTTACGGGTGTTAACTACTTTACTATCAAAATTATCATCCATTTAAAGAAGAAATGTATAATGGATCACATCACTTTTTGGAGGTGGTAGTCCAAATATACGCATGAGTGATGTTATCATTTTCAAAAAAATTATAATGAAAAAATAATGCTATAATATTATATTTCTAGAATAATAATATTGGAAAAAATGTCTTATATATTTTTTAGTCACATATTTAAAAAAATCCAAGTAAAATTAAGATGAATAATGAATCACACCTCTTTGTGGAGATGTTAACCAATACAAACACATGAGATATTTTTCTATTTTTATGATGGATATAAATGTAGTTGAAATTGGTTTCCCCATAATCATAATAAAATATAATTACATTTATTACACTAGATTTATTATTATAGAATTTTTATAATATATTTATATGTATTATAAGAAGAATTTTTTTCAAAGATTCGATGAGGACGATTACCTATTCTTCATAAGACTTCCTTTAGATCCCCTCTTAAGGGACCTAGGGTTAGTCTTTTAGAATGACTAGAACCTCTAGAACTCGGATACGTTTGATTAAGAGAGAAAATTTTAGGGGGTGGGTTCAATTTATATGTCTCAAACTAATGTGAATAAAAGAGAAAATTGCTGTTATTTTATAACTGATAGGAGGGCACTATTGGAATTACAAAAAGTATTAAATTAATATAAATTAAGTTTCATTGAAAAATGGATCCATTTTGATATAATTATAATATAATATTAGTACGAGTATAAATAATATCGTTTAATAATTTTTTTATTCATTTCTTAATGTTTTCAAACTTATCTATTTGTTTTAACCACTGATTAACCCTTTTCAAAAATATTACAATATAATAGTTTTATAACATTTAAAGGTCAATAAAGTTACCATAGAAGAAAAATTGTCCCATAATTGGAAAATTGATGAAATTTTAGACCATATATTATCCCACTATTCCTCGGTCAAGATGTTTATGATTATTAATTTATTTTTTAAAATTTTATTTTTATAAAATATCGCTAATATCATTTTGTGTACTATTCATTTAATTTGACTGTAAAAATATCAAGAAAAACATGTAATTATAATTTAATATTTCAAAACATAACTGATATTATATGTTAATCTATAAATTTTTTGGACCAAATAATTCATCCAAATTATATAACATTTAATATTTTTAAAGTCATTTATATTATTTTCTAATCAATTGAATAAATACCATCTCACCATTTCCTAATCATTCAAGATAACTATTTGATCCCATAAAATTATAAATAAATTACCATGATGAAAATAGATTTATAATGTTTAGAATAAGCTCTTATATTAATTCATATCATAATATTATCATTTTGTGAAGATATAAAAGAAGTTAAATGCAAGAGAGAGACATTTTGGAATTTTCTTTACCTAAACATATATAAATGGAATTACTATGGTCAAATGGAACGCAAAATTCCATATATTCTAATTTGGGATAGATATGGAAAAATTAAACACATAAAATGAAATAAATTCATGTTTTAGGTTGATTTTTAATGAATTTTCAGATTATTTTAATACTTAATTACCAGACTTACCCTTACTAAGGTGTTAAATATTTACAACAATTACTATTCAAGATGAAAAAAGGTTATTATTTATAAAATTTTAACCACCTAATTAAAAATATGGTTTAATTTTTTTAATATTATATATATATAATTTTCATAAATCAATTTGAACATAGATTTGTATAACGCAATAAAAAATTGTTTTAAGAAAAAATATATTTTAAGAATAAAATTTAGCTTATATAAAAATCATTATTATTGATGATTAAAATAGATTAAATTAGATTATTATAAATAAAATGAATCAAAATTAAATTAAATAACAAATCCAATATATAATGGGACTTTTAAAAAATTTAATTTAAATATAATTAATGAGAGTATTTGAAAAATTGGTGTTTTCAGTATTCACTGAAAAATCAATCATTTCAGAAAAATTCAAAAGTTTCACCCTATTTTAGTATAGATATGATGAAATCAATTTTTACACTTTATAAAATAAAATTTATTAAACTGAATGAAATTAATTATAATCTCCTCACATAAAATTCAATAAAAAATATTTTTGAAGGAAACATATTTTTACATTATAAAATGATTTTACTGAAAACTAAGAAATTGGTTATTATTAATTCATAATGTATAAAAAACTATTATATATAATTTAAATATTGTGGTTTACATGATTTATTTAATCAAATATAATGGATATGTGATAATTGTTACATTAAATAATAATATTTTAATTGTATATTATGGTTTTCTTAAAGATTGGTTTTGCATGTTAATAAAGCTACCGAGCATTGTATTATAAATTTTTGGGGTGTTACACAAGAAAAATATAATCAATTTATTTATATTCTAATATAACACTATATTATGCCGTTATTTTTGGGAATCTTTTTTGTTTTGATTACAGGTTGTATCCACTAGATAATGAAAAATAATATAAATTGATCCTCTAGAAGGACTCCCTTAATATTGGTGCACGTAATAATAGGAAGACCTCACACTCTACTCACTACCCCAAATAATCAGGGTAAACTCTCATGCAAATCCCAAGTCAAAATGAAAATTAATGTGGAAAAACTATGAAGGAAAATAACACATAGATTTATGTAGTCCAAAGGTGAGTCATATATTCACTAGAGAAACATTGTTTCCTTTCCATGTCAATTCGATAATACAAGTAGATTACAATCACTATGAATATTTATCCAAATTGATTAATATTATTCAGTCAATTATATTACTCATATACATGTTTTCTCACCCACAAATGTAATGGATCCAAGCTGGTCATTTGGTTCCACTGCCTTCTGAAATTCATCTGGGTCACACCATTTTTCTTGGTGACCTCTGATCTCTAGTATCCCGAATAGAACGAAGGCCATATTTTTATTTATTTTTTGATAATACCCCTTTCAAGGGATGAGGGGGAACCCTTAAAAGGTCCATAGTATTAGGGAATTACATGAACTATAGGTCTCATACGAATTTATCTAGATAATAACTATTTTAAAATGCTCCTCCCCAGCTTCTACATTGTGATGTCAGCTCTCTACATTTACATGGATGTTCAGAAAGGATTACCATGCATGTAAATGATGGTCCTGATGGCAATGTCATACCCTATATTTATTACAAATCCATTAGCGTCTTCCATGGTAAATGTACCTGCTCTAAATCCTCATCTAGATTCTATTCCTTGAAGGTTCTTCCTGGTCCATTAAGCACAATTTCTGTGGTCCAAATTCCTTGAGGTGGCCCAAAGGCCTTAGAGTGGCTCGAAGGCCTTGAGGTGACCTGAAATCTTTACTCGACTGAATTTCTTAGGTGGCCTGAGGGCCTTGAAGGACACCAGGACCAAAACAGTGGCCCAAAATTCCCAACGGATGAATAGTTTTGGATGCTAAAGTGCCTAATAAAATACTACTAATATATCCCAGAAATTATGTCTCCTCCCTGATTTGAATTTGATCTCTTGTAGCATGCCATTTCATGACCACAGAACACTAGAAGATGAAAAAGTAACTCATGTTTTCCATTCATTATCACAAAACATTCTTGGATTACTCAACCATAAGTTCCATTGAATCATATTAACGTTAATAGATCACTACATTAATTAATGATATATATCATCTTCCAAACCTCCTAAACCTATTAAAGATAACGATATCATCTCATAAACAATCAAAACCTAGATATCATTTGAAGTATCTACTTATATTATATATAATTATAACATGAATATATAATTCACATTCATAACAATATTTTATGTGAATAATTGTCAATGGAAAACATGTAAACTCTCATAAAATTAGTTATAATCATAGGTCTTCTTGGAAAAATAGTTAGCGCTATCTATCACCTTTTATTCACCCAAGTCACGGCGAGGCACATTGTTTCCTCATATGGGCCTAGACAAATGTATTTGTGAATATGAATATTGGATTCTTATTCAAACATATATTCTACAACTACAACACATTTTCGTATAATAAATTATTTATAAAGTTATATTTTAGGTCTATTATTTTCGTTCATGCATGAAACACTTGATTCTAAGATAATTGAATTTCACTCTAATGATCATAGAATGACACAACACCTTCCAAGAAGAATTTGAGTTACTCCAGATAGTCTTTCAACCATCTCAGTTCATTTCACACTTCCATATCAAGTATATTATCATATTCCTTTGTGTACAAAGGAACAAGTTGTTTTAGCCATGATTTTTAACTAACTACAATTCTTATTTTGGTAAACACAAACCATGTAGTTACTATCTAGGTGCATAAATCTCCAAAAAATTTCAGAAAACATATCTCCATGTAATGATTTATATATACTAATTAAAATGGTTATATCTCTTGATTTGTTTACGTAAAAGATGATCCATTTCAAAGACTCCTAGAGTTCACTTCCTAGATTTAACATCAAAAGACTCACAAATCCTCTTCCAAATTTAATCTATGGTCATGTATATATTAGGTTGTATATCGTACTACCAAAATATAATAACGTATAGAATAAATTTTATTAAACACACATCATCCAAAACCTTTTGGTGAAAAGGGATATTTACCTTTCATTGAGTGAAACATTCCCTATAAATGAATGTTTTGAAATTTTATTCCACTTCCTTGTAACTTAATTTATTTCATAAGGAATTATCCTTATCTTTCAATGAATGTCCCCATTATGATAAAATTCAAAACTCACTATCTTATCCATGTAAATATTTTCCTCTAATTCCCCATGAAGAAATATTACCTTTAAATTCATATTTTCATATCACATATTATCAAAACTCATAACACTTAATAACATTAATATAGTATCTTTCTTAACTACCAGTGAGAATATTTATAAGAATTTAAATTCCTCCTTATCTTGGAATCCCTTAACCACCAACCTGTAATGACCTAGAATTATATCAACAAATTTTCCCTTATTATTATCATTTCATATAATATAAATCACATAAAATTAAATAAAGAACCCAAAACAGACATTTAAATGAATAATTATTGATATAAGAGGCCTTTTCAGAAATTAAGGATCATATACCAATGGGATAGTAAATTGACCATTCGAATATAAATATGGCCCTTATTGATAATAAACCAACCAATAAAATATTAAACTCACCAATGAAATTATAAAAAATTTTAAGCATGTTATTAATGAAAATACGTTATATTTATATTATAGTATAGGTAAATAATTTTTTTGAAAATAATAAATTAAGTACTGGTATTCTTGTAAAACATAAATTCTTATTTAAAATTTTATAATTAATATAATGATTTAAAAGAAAACTTATTTTCATAATATAGATTCATAATTTTAAATTTTTTTCTCTTATATTATAATATAATTTTATGAGACTTTAATTAATTTCTCAAAGTGGTATAAAATAAGTTATAATTTTTAAATTGGAATTTTTCAAATAAATGATGATTTTAATTAAAAATCATTTTCTCATATTTAGAAAATAATTTCCATAAAATGGTTTCCGTTTCATAATTCTACATGTATAAATGTGGTTAAGGTGATGTTTTGGTATTTTTCTAAAATAGCTGAATTTCTGGTAATAGTGAAATATAATAATTCATGGTATAAGATAAATACATGAATTTTTGATTCATGGATGATTTTTATCCAATTTAAGAACCATTGGTTCTAATTCACATCCTACAATTACTGTACTTATTATGAGTAATCCAAACTATTCATATTGTATATCTAAATTTAAAAACTAATGAGAGAAATAATCAAAAAACAATGTTATCCTCGAGTATAAATACTACCCCTCACCACACATTCTCCTCACACCTCTAAAGCCTTGAAGCTTGTAAAAATTATACCCAATAACCTCCTAGGACTCTGCAATCACACATTTGGGATCCTTTTTTATGAACAAAATAACAAACCCATTTCCCTAAGGAGGTTCTCAAGGAGGAGAATTTCAAGAGGTAAAATCATCATCCATTCTCTTTCAATTTATTTCATTTTTATTTTATTTTATTATTATATCTAAACCTCCCCTTATATAGGTGAAATTATAAATTTATTATCTTTTATATAATTTATGTTTATTTTTTTATTGGAATAACCCATCATGTTTTCTCTTCCACTCTCCTTTTGTACTAATAATGAAAACATCGTCCATAATGTGTGGATTTATCACATTCAAGGATGACCAATTTTCATTTTACATTACTGCCTTAATGGATGGTCATAAAAAATGTATGGTCAATCCATATTATAATATATGTATTTAACCCTATTTAATGATCTATAACCTTTATTTATTCATTATATTAATTAATAAAACAAAACTAGTTCATGATGATTAAAAATGACAAAATAATAGAAACAGTTGTCATTAATGTATTATATAATGAATCAACCTCACATATAGAAAAAAAATTATATATAACACCATTTAATATTTTGTATGATTATTAATAATAAATAATTTCAATTATAGGAAAATATTTTAATATTTCATGATTTTTCTTACATGTATACAAGTAAA
The DNA here is from genome assembly GCA_963277665.1 of Viscum album. Taxonomy (NCBI): domain Eukaryota; kingdom Viridiplantae; phylum Streptophyta; class Magnoliopsida; order Santalales; family Viscaceae; genus Viscum; species Viscum album. The sequence continues at coordinate 213,844,360 of OY728123.1, forward strand.
CCAATCATGAAAACCAAGGAAACAAATGCTCCTGCAATGATGAATGTTTACATTATAACTCATAAAAAACAAAAATAAACACAATAAAATTATAATAAATCAAAAAAATGTTACAAAAGTTATGAATTATTTTATTAATGAATCTAATTTCACTATCTGAGACATTAAGTACAGGTGCATAACACTTTCATACATAAGGTAAGGGATTCTCTCTAAACCCTAATTTTTCTTTCAAGTTACACTATATCTCTCTTTACCATAATTTAATTCTTAATTATTTTTATGTACTTTTCATAAATTATATGTGTATGTTACAAAAAAATTTAACAATATCAATTATTCATTATTTTATGGTAAAATACATGCTTTATAAAATTCCCTTCTCAATTCTCCCCGATATGAAAGCCCGATTAAAGGGAGCTTCCCGATTTCTTACCCATTTTCAAGTGCACTAAATAAGATATTTTTTTCCACAATAATTTTTATAAAATAATTCATTTTATCATGAAAAAATATCTTAGTTCATATCTTGTTTTATGCAAACAATTATTCTTTTTCCGTTTCAAAGACTCCATATAATTTTCCTTAAATCACACTAAAATATTTTATTTATAAATAATATTAAACACTATTTTTAGCAGTTTTCACTTATATAAGGTATAAATTATCATGATATATTCCTATTTTTCTTTATAATTTTTTTGTATTATTTTGATCCATTCTTTCTTGGAAACCATTACGATATTCCCTTTTCTTATTCCTTTTGACATGATTATGATACCGAATTCATTCCATCAGTAACCCTTAAGCTTATGATTCATTCCTTATGTACGATTATTAATGTGGAACACATATTCATGAACTTTTTATGATGGGTGCACCCAGATAGTTCTTCAATGCATTGGGTAATGTTTAGTCTCATCAGACGTCATGTACAATGGTCTTGGTGGTGATCCTTGACTCGTGTTTTTGTTGTGTCGTATATTGTTTCCAAATTTATATGATTTCATGATTAAATGATCCCGTGACATATATTTTATGCTTCCATATATTTATTCATATTCCAAACATTTTTATGTCAACATGTTATAACTTATAACCAATGTTCTAGGATTTATTCCTAGGTTTATTCCCGTATTGGGCTTTTAGCTCATCCATTTATTCATGTATTCCCCAGGTTATCCTATATAGATATTAGATCTAAATCGGAGTTATGAGATAATTATAGAGTTTAAATAAAATTTGATTTAATGTTTTCAGTTTTATGCACATAATCCTCCAAACATACAAGAATTTATATTCCTTGGCTTTTATTTAATGGTAAATTATACTTCAAATATTTTTATAATATACGTAAAAGGATAGGGCCATCAAATTTGGTATCAAAGGATAGTCTATATATTTTTATAGATTAGAGATAGATCATTTTATTAATAATCCTAGGGATAATTTTGTGACCATGGATAACCTAGATTAAAACATATGGAATCACAATTAGGATGTGATTTTCATTAACAAGTTCATCCTCATTTGATCATGAAATAATTTTAATATTCTTATTAGATCCGTATTAAATCCCCTTAATTGTAATTTTTTTTAGTTAATGGATGGAAATAGAATAACATGTACCAACAATCAATGTGATGATTTCTTTAAATATATTCCAAATATGATGGGAATGGGTGCTCAAAACATCATGATAGTACATTATCAACTGGATCAAGTTACAAATAATAACATGAATCATGTGGAATTACCTCCTTCTCATAAGAAATAGAAATTTTGGGTAAAATACTTTAGGAGGATAAGGCCTCCAATGTTAAGTGAATCTTATGACCACCTCCTCACAGAATAGTTGATTAACTCTATTGAGAATATCTTTTGTATCCTCTAAGGATCAGAAGAAGAGAATGTTATTCTACCAATTTATCTTTTTGATGGGAATGAAGATCAGTGGTGGAAACTCATCAAGGACACAAATTACAAATAATAAATTGATTCCTCTAATTGGAATATTTCAATAAATATTTTCAATAAATATTTCCCCTAAGCCCCCCTTATTAAGATTGAAAGGGAGTTCCTCATACTGAAGCTAATGGAAGATGAGTCTGTCAGGGCCTATGAAGAAAACCTCACATTTGTTGCAAGATACGCCTTTAGATTTATCAAGAACAATGAATGAAAGGTAAATAAATTTTTTAGAAGAATAAATACATGTATACATAATGATTTTGTTATCCGAGACTTTGAAAACTATAAGAAGATTGTATGTTGTTCCCTTAAGGTTGAAATAGTTGATGGAGATACTCAGGGGTATCATGGTACTAAGGAAAATGGAGATTAATATGGATTATCAATAGATAAATCCCATGATGGACAGAGAACCCAACATCACATTTGTCAAATTTGTGGGAAGAATCGTCCTGGGAACTATCTTAGGGGAACCGAAAGATGCTTCAAATGTTGAAGAATGGAGAATATATCTATTAATAGGTAGAATGGATATCAATAATCCCTTTAATGTGTAAGAAGAATGTAAGGTACAAATCTACCCTCAAAATGCAGTGTAGTGTTTCAACTATAATGAATATGGTCATTTTGTGAGCCATTTCCCAAATCCATGGGATGTTGGAGGAAATCAACAATAAAAACCTCCAAGGAAGAATGGAAGGGAGTATGATATCAATATTGCTGAGTTGGAGACCAAAAATAGGTTATTATAGGTAAAATGGTTATTCAATCAAGTATAGAAAATAATCTATTTAATCCTGGTTATACACATTCTATTATATCGTTAATGATTATTAGAACTATTAAAACACAACCTAAAAATATATGGGATGAGTTATCTTTGAGAATAAAAAATGGTGAAATTATTGAATCCAAAGTGTATAACTCCTCAATGGTTAATTTATTTGGAATTTACCTCCCAAAAAATATCGTCACACTTAATTTGGTGGAGTGTGATGATATATTTGGCATGGATTGTTTATCTTCATAAAAAATCCAACATTAACTTTCAATAAAGAAAGATCACTCTTCACATCCCAAGGCATCCTCTAATTTTTTACAAGTTTAAGGTGTAGGATGAATCTCCTTCAGAATCATCATCTCAAGTGTGGATATTACTGCCTTATGTGAAATCATGCCTAGATCAAATAATTGAGTTAAAGGAGAGGATCATCCTGGAATACATTACCATTGTGAGGGACTATACTGATGTATTCCATAATGAATTTTCTTGTCCTCCTACTGATCTAGAGGTTTATTTCTCAATTTAACTTATTCTTGAATCTTAGACTATATTAAAAAAATTATATAATGGACACCATCGAGTTGGAGGAATTGAAGAACCTGTTACAGGGGAATCTGGACAAGTGTTTTATATGCCTGAGTGCTTTATTGTTGGGTGAAATAATCCTCTTTATGAGGAAGAAGGATGGATCAATGTGCATCTTCATTGATTATTCTGAGACAAAAATATCAAGATAAAGAAAAACAATCATCTTCCATTGAATGATGAATTGTTCAATCAACTGTGTGGGGCCATGTTTTTAACTAAGCTAGAACTTTGGATGGGATATCACAAATTAATTTTGAGGAAGGAATATATATCTAAATCTTCCTTTCGAATGAGGTATAGACACTATGATTTTATTGTGATCCCTTTCAAACCCAGTTAGGCTCTAGAAATTTTCATGTATTTAATAAATAGAGTATTTAGATATTACCTCCACAAATTTATGGTAGTCTTTATTGATGATATTCGAATATAGTATAAGATAAAGGGGAATATAAGGATCATTTGAAAACTATTCTAAATAATTTTCAAAGGAAGAAAATATATGAAATTTATAGTCAATGTGAGTTTTGGATGAAGGATGTATTATTGTTGGGGAATGTTATTAACAACAAAGGAATGTCTTTGGAAAACTCCAAGACTAATTCAAATTAAGAGTGTCTTAGGAAAATATTTGTAATAGAGATCCATATAATCCATGGTCAAGCTGGGTATTAACAATTATTTGTGAAGAAATTCTCATGATTGTAAATCCCACTCATCAAGCTGGCTTGGAAGGGAGTAATGTTTATTTGGACCAGTGAATGTGAATACTTCTTCAAAGAGTGGAAAAATTGGATTATGATTGCACTAGTACTAAGTCTTCCGATATGCAGGGAACTCTTTCTAGTATACATAGATGCTTAAAATAGAAGATTAATTTAATATCCCATTACCATTCAAATAAGTATTCTTTAAACATTGTTGTGGGATTCATTTTTCATTGTCTTTTTAGGAACGATAAGGAATTGGGAGGATGCCTATAATGGTGAAGTCAGATAATTGTTAGATTATAAGAAAAAAACTACTAGTTTTTATCCTTTTGGTGATTTTCACACCATGAAATAGGGTTACACGATGTGTAGATTCTATAATAAAAATAAACCCATTTTTAAAAAATGGTGATAGGTTTTTCAGTGGTTATGTGATTTTTCAATTACATGATATGTAATTAGGTTATAGGTCATGTAAAGTTATGAGTGTTGTTTTTACATCGGTATGTTGGATGAAAATTCCATTTACTCCCCTCAAAGTTTCTTTTCAATCATCCCAAGATCCATCTCTATGTTATTTTGGTTCCCTTAAACACTTCTGAGTCCTTTAATTTAGTGATTGATCAATGTTGCGATTATGGTCTGACTTTCTGGGTAAGTGTTCTCCCAGTCTCTTTATCTCTCTTTCTTTTCCTCCTTGAAATTTGATAAATCATCTTGTAATGATGGATATAGACTCTGTGTTTTTGAATCTTTTTTCTAGGTTGAGATCCTATATCCTTAGCCCCTTCATTATTGTTAGTCGGTTTCCATTGTGGGCAATGTGTTTTTGTGAAAAAGGTAGTTGGTTTTGTTTTCATTGGCCAATTTGATTAACCCAAAATTGATAGATTGAAATATAATTTTTTTATTTAAATTAAATATCCTAAAATTGATTTCAATTGATTTGTTAAAAACCCAATTCCATTGGATTGGGAGATTTTTATTTGATTTGGCATGAAATTTGGAACCCCCCCTGAATTCAATTTAATTGGGATGTGTTTGTGAAATTAATGTAAACTTATGGAATTTAGATTGTTGAATTTAAATTAGGAAATTTATTTGTTGAAATTTATATCAATTTTACATTTTATAAAATGGATTTAAATGGTTTTGATGTAAACCCCTTGGTTTTATCTTGAAAAATGCATGTTTTGATTAAAACCCCATGCTTTTATTTTTAAATAAATGTTGTAAATTTTTAAATGGGAGATTGGGATGAATTGTATTTTTAAATATTTTATAATAATGTTTCCTTCATTTATTGTATCAGAGGACATTCAAGCCTAGGTAGTTAGTATGTTATCAAGATATCACTCTTTTGACACATTACAACTGAAATGGACCATAGTAAAGTAGGCGGCATCCCTAATGGGTTGGAGATGGGTCTCATTTTTTAGTGTCATAGGGATGTATGTACACACATATTTTTGTTATCAAATTCAAATGAGTGAGCATCATATAGTATAGAACTATCATACCTTTTGGGAGATGACCATGTTTCTAGCTTATATATAATTTTGATATAAATTCATGCCAATGTTTTTAAATTATATTACGTGCCTTCTAAATTTATATAAATTGTTTTATATGAATTATATATTTAACAATTCATTTAAAGTATTTCCATCATTTGAAATATTAAGTATGATTTTTTTTAAATATACATTTAAAGTTAAAAACCAGTTTATTTAAAATCGAAAGTTTAATTTGGTTAATTCAATGTTAGAATCTATTTTGGAAGCCTTGGTGAGAACCTACTAGGATTTAATCTCACACCCTAATTATGCATTTAGGTGTTTTTATATTATTCCCTTTATGTTTTGAGTAGGAAAAAAAATACTTATAGGTGGTTCTAGATATTGATATTTGGGCTTGGAGAGTTGTGTCAACTGGGACTTGTGTTATTATTTCAGTTTCTAGTACTTTTCTATAGTACTTTGGGTTTTATGCACTTGTTTGACCTTTAGTAAACTTCTCCTTGGGGAGTTTCTTTTGTATACTTACTAATTTGTAATATTTCTTCCACAATTATTTAGGAAAATTCATTCCCACTCACATTTTGTATGATTCTAGGTGATTTTCACCAACCAGTGGGGATTGGGAGTTCCCCTCAGGGAATTTCAGAGTCAGATCAGTTATCGGAATACTTGAATACCAAGGATGGTTCCTGAACTAGTGGTATTAGAGGTTTAGGTTTTGAATCTTTCCTTAATATCAATATGGATTTGAGTATTCTTTTTGGGACTCAATAAGGAGTTTCTATTGAGGGCCTAGCCAGCTCTCACCATAACAAACCTTATGTCACCATGGGTATATTGGGAAAAATGTCTTGAGGATTAGTTCTATTCTTTTCCTAGTATTTTATAGGGATAGATTGAAATAATTTTTTTTTATTGGAATCAATTTCTCTTGTTTCTCTATTTGAGTATTAATATGACGTCTTCAATATTTTCTGATGATGTTTTGTACCATCATGCCTTCAAGAAGATGAGAAAATAATATATAGGAGGAATTTGTTGATGATAATCATCAAGATAATTCTCTTGTGTACCCAATTCTGGTTGAGGGGATTTTACATACAGTCCATGTTCTGGGACAATCACCACCACCAGTTCCTTTTTAGGATCCAGCTGTGGAACCTCTAAGGGATGTTATTTAGAATCATTCTCAAGATTTCCTTCACCAGAATACACTAGCATTCAAATATTCAAATGATCCTCAAGAGGTTGAAGAATGGTTGATAAGGATGGAGCATTTGTTTGGGTTCCTAGAGACATTTGAAAAAAATCAAGGTGATGTGTGCAACCTTCATGATGGATGGACTGAGAAAGTGATTGTGGGACACAATGGTGATATAGAAGAAACACATGGTCTTAGATTATAAGGACATCAAGGTTATTTTATCTGATCAGTTCTATCCAAATTTAATGTATCTGTCTAAGGCCACCATGTTTTTAAAACTCGAACATACTGAAAATACCGTGATATAATTTGAAAACCTTTTTACTAAAATTCTATAATTTTCACCTGATATTGTATAGAATTAAAAGCTGAAGGATCAACTGTTCGAGTTAGTACTTCGACCAGATATATATTCTCATGTATTCTGGATAAATATTCCTTATTATTATGATATGTTAGATAGGGAAATAATGGTTGAAATGGACTTGGTTATCATTTTAGGGTTGTTGGGTGTTCTTTTTTCTCTAAGTGGAAGTGTTAATTCCTATAAGGGAAAGAGGAAGCATGATTATTCTCATGGTGGTTCTTAATATCAGGGTCATTATAGAACTCTATTAGTGTAAGGAAGAGGCCCTTTGATTTGTTGAGAATGTGGAAATATAGGGAATTAAAAGAGGGTTTTCACCAATTAACCATAATTATGTGGCTCCTTTGGATTCAAGAGTCGCTTAAAAAAGTTCTCCCATGTATATCCCACTCCATGTTGTGGAACAGGATCATCAGAACCTACAAAAATTGTGGTAAAATATCATGATTCACAGAAAAAGTGGTTTCATCCATAATAAACCTGAATTAAGCTTCTTCACATAGTGGAAGAGTCTCCAATGGAAATAGATATAAGTCTAGTGACCATGAGAGGTACCATTGTTATGGATTCTTCATTAGCGACTACTCAATTTGGTACTAGTTCAACTCATTTGTTTATTTCAATGTGTATTTTCAATATGCTAAATATTCTTATATATATTTTGTCTTATATGATGGATACTACTACATCCCTTGGAATGAAGAGAGAAAAAGGCCTTTGTATCCTTGCATTTATTTTATCTATATTAGATTATGATCCTTCTTTGTGTTTTCTAGTTCTCAACATGAAACCACTTGACATCATATTCAACAAGGATTGGATCATTTCCAACAAATCCCATATTGATTGTTATCTTCAATGGGTATCCTTTACTACAATCAATGGGGTTTGGCATATATTTCAAGGAAAATGGGACCTAAGATCAAGCATATCAATCAGTTCCTATACTTATTTGGGTAAAGTGATATCTATGTTTTTTTTGATATGGAGTGAAAATATTTTAGCGATGATCACCCTCTAATTTTCTTCGAGTCTCCTGAAACTTTTCCTTCTGAATTCTCTAGTCTTCCACTGGTAAGGGTGGAATATTTTTCTATAAATTTAGTACATGGTACTCAAACTGTGTACATTACTTCTCACCGCGTAGATACAGCTAAAATGAAAGAGTTTATGACTCATCTGGAAGATTTTATGGGGAAAGGATATATATTACCAAGTGAGTCAACTTGGGTGGCACTATTTCTATTTGGTAAAATGGTTGATGGTTTCCTTCAACTCTATTTTGATTACAAAAATATCAACAGAGTCACAATAAATAACAAGTATCTATTTCCACGGATTTATGATCAATTTAATCTGTTGAAGGGGATGGAGTGGTTCTCAAAGACTAATCTTCTGTCTGGTTCCCATCAGTTGAGAATAAAAGAATGAAACATTAAGAAACCCACCTTTTAGAGTAGTTATGACCATTATGAGAACCTTTTCATTCCATTTGGCCTTATAAATGATCCTATAGTTTTTATAGCTTTGAAGAACATTATTTTCCACTATTTTCTTGATAAATTCATGGTAGTCTTTTTGGATGAAATCATTTTTACTCTATGTCTGCGGAGGATCAAGTGCATTATTTGAGATTAGTTATGGAATTATTGAGAAATAATTGAAGCTATGAAAATCATTCAAAATTTGATCTATGGATATATGAAGTGAAGTTATTAGGACACATGATGTATGAATAGGGTATAACGGTTGATCTTGAGAAGGTGGAGGCAACTATGACATGGGAGAACCCATGAAATGTCTACTGAATTTGGATCATCTTGATATTAGCTTGTTATTATCGCCTGTTTATAAAGGTCTTCTCAAATTTGGCTTCTCCGATGACAACTCTAACTTGGAAGGGAGTGAATTTCACCTGGGATGCGAAATGTCAGAGTTATTTTATTGATCTAAAATGTATTTTTACTAATACATCGATGTTGACTCTTCTAGAGTCCGGGCGGGGACTTGTGGTCTTTTATAATGCATGAGGTTCATTTTTGTTCTATTTTATTATTAATAGTGATCATGTCATTGCTTATGGTTCTCAATATCATAGGCCACATTTGAAGAATTACCCAACCCATGACCTGGAACTTGTAACTGTGATCCACACACTTAAGAGTTGGTGATATTACCTTTATGGAAAATGGTTTATCCTTTTTTTAGATTATAAGAGTTTGAGTTATATCTTCTCACAAAAATTATATATATCTTCCAAAGAAGTTGGTTGGAATACTTATAATCTTTCAAATTTGACATCACCTATACGCCAGGGAAAATGGAATGTCATCATAGATTCTTTGAGAAGGAAACTTCCTACCCATGTAGTGAAAGAATCATTAGAAGAGTGGAACATGATGGATCTTTTTTCACAGTTACATCTTGGAGTTTGGGAATCAGAGGCTGTGGTTTCCATGTAAAGTGTTTAGTTTTTGTCCTCTCTTCTTAAGATGGCTCTTTAGGATCAATAGATTTATTATGAGTTACGTAACATTAGACACTCTCTTTATGGTGGATAGACTATGCCAGACTGGTCATTCTCCACTAAGGGAATTCTATGATATCAGAACCTCTTTTTTGATCCATTAATAATATGAAAATCTATAATGTATGATTTTTATAATTCCCAATGGGGTTTTCACCTAGTAACCACAAATATATTGTATAAAATGTGGCATAGAATATGGTGATCACGTATGATACAAGGAATTTTTTAATTTTTCTCTATTTTGTATACTTGATAACAGGTCAAGGCTAATAACCGGAAAACATAGAGTTTTCTTCAGCCACATCAAGTTCCTAAATGGAATTGGGATGAGATATCTATGGACTTTGTGGTTGTCCTTCCCTGTACCCTGAGAAAAAAGAACATGATATGGTTTTTGATCAATCATCTAACAAAAATGGATCACTTTGTACCCATTCATAATAAAAAATTTAGAGTATGGAAAATATCTACTGGAAAAAGATTTTTAATTTTCATAGAGTTATATCTATTATAGTCTCTAGTGTGGATCATCATTTCACTTATTTATCATGGAAAGGCCTTCATGGGGCAATGAGATATCAGGTCTATTTGAGTACAACATACCATCTACATTATGATGCCAATATATAAAGTGATATATAGATTCTTTAGGATATGATATTTTTTTGTGTTCTCAACTTTGGTGGAGATTTTGATGACCATATAGGGTTGGATGATATTTCTTATAACAATAGTTGTCAATCTGCGATCATAATGTATCATTTTGAGTCCTTCTATGGATTTAATTGAATATATCTATTATGTTGGATGAAGATTGGTGAATGTTCCTTGGTTGAACCAAGCATGGTTCAAGAGACAACAACATTCAGTTGATTAATTATATAATGTTGAAAACACATATCCGGTATAAGTCATATGATGATCATCACTATAGATTGTTGGAATTTTCATTTGGTGACTAGGTGTTCATGGAAGTTTTACCTTGGTTGGGTCATTGATAGTGTTGGAGGCAAGGGAAACATGCTCCTCATTTTTTGGACCTTTTGAGGTTTTTGAGAATGTGGGGAATACTACTTATAATTTATTACCTCTACTACAGCTGATGTCGATAAATAAAGTGTTGCATTTATCTTAGATATGAAATTTTTTATCTAATCCATCTATCATTATGTGATGAAGTGATATGGATTTTAAACTTAATTTACCCATGACTAAACAACCAGTCATGATATTTTATTTTTAAACCAAGGTACTTTGTGGAACATTGATACCTTTATTTCACGTGCTACAGCAGCAAGGTTTAGATTCTCAAGAAACACAAGATCTCAAGGTAATGAAGAAGGAGAAGCATCCTCACCTATTCGATATTGAATCTTATTGGAATTATTTGTATGGACAGAAAGTTTATATGGTCAGGAAGTTGTAACATCCTGTTACCATTCTAACAGGTATTCATTAAACCTTGTTGTTGTCTTCCTTTTTTTATTGACATGGTAGGGCTGAGATGAACTTTGTAGGATACCTATAATGGTGAAGTTAGATATTTAATGTATTCTCAGCCTAAAATTGGATTTTGTTTATCCAAATAGTGATATATATTCCATGTAATATGGTTACAAGATCTGTAAATTCTTAAATAATAATTAAATCCTTTTTAATTACATGGCATGTAATTGGGTGATATGCCTTTTAAAGTTCTGAGTTCTATTTATAAACAGGATGCTTGGATGAAAATTATATTTCCTCTACTCCCTATTTCCTTTCTCTTGACCCAATAACCATCCCTAATGGATTTTTAATACCTCAAACCTATCTGGGTTGTTTTGTTCAATGATTGATCATTTTTGAGATTGCGGTGTGACTTTTCGGGTAAGTTTTCTCCCTCTATCTTCATATTTTTTCTCTTTACCTCCTTATAGTTTGATAAATCATCTTGGAATGATGGATCTAAACTCTATGTTGTTGAATCTTATTTCTAGTATGAGTTCCCAGATCCCTAACACCTTCATTCTTGTTGGAAGGTTTCTGTTGTTGGATTTTGGTTTCTATTAAAAGGTCGGTGGTTTTTTTATTGACCAATTTGGTTAACCCTAAATTACATGATTTAAATTGAATTGTTTGATCTAATTTCAATAGCATAAATTTTATTTCAATTGATTTATTAAAAAACAAATTCCATTGGATTGTTGGATTTGGATTTGTTTTGGCATGAAATTGGGAATAACCTATAATTCCATTGAATTGGGGTGTGTTTGTGAAATCGATGAAAATTTATGGAATTTAAATTATGAAATTTATTTTTTGAATTTTTTTTTAGTTTTGTATTTGTGAAAATTGACTAAAATGGTTTTGATAGTAACCCAATGGTTTTATCCTGGAAAATGGATATTTTGATTAAAAACCCATGTTTTGGAATTTAAATGGAAAATTGGCACTTTTGAAAAGGGACAATGGGTTGAATTTTATTTTATAATGTTTTATAATTATTTTCCCATCATTGATTGTATTAAAGTACATTCAAGCCTAGGTAGTTAGTGTGTTATTGGGATAAAAATATTTTAACACTTTATAACTAAAAACAAACATAGTGTAGCTGGTCACATCCCTGATGGGATGACGATGAGTCTACTTTGTCCAGTATCAAAGGTACATGTGTATAAAAATATTACCATGATCACCTTCGAGTGTGTGAGGATCCCATATCCGGGAAATATCATACCTTTTGAAAGATAACCATTTTTTCACTTGTTTATATTTGACATGTAAATGTGTGCCAATGATTTTTAACTATTTTATGTGGCTTCGAAATGTATATGTACTATTTCATATAAAGTGTTTTTTTAAGTCATTAGTTTTAATTATTTTCATAAATTCAAGCGTTAAGGATGATATTTTTAAATATTATTTGGAAATTCCAAACATATTTATTAAAAACTGATAGCTTTATATGGTTAATTAAATTTTGGAATCTATTATGGAATATATGGTGAGACCCTACTTGTATTATAACTCGCACCCAACAAGTTCCTTTGTGTGTTTGTAGATTATCTCCTTATAGGTTTGATTAGGGGAAAAGCGTCACTTATAGGTGGTTCTAGCTATTGATCTTCAGTCTTGGAGGGGTGATTCTGTTGGGACTTATATTGTTCTTTCAGTTTTAGGTACTTTCTTGTAGTACTTTGGGTTGCCTATACCGATTTGACTTCTGGTAGACTTATCCATGTGGTGTTTCTTTTCTATGTATACTAATTTGTTATCTTCCTTTGGAAATTCTTGTGGGAAATTCATTCCCACTCAAATTTTTTATGATTCCATGTGATAGTTGTCAACCCATGGGGACCAGGAATGTACCTTTGGCCATTTCAGAGCTGACGCAGTTATCTGGGTACCAAGGGACACATTATAGTTCATGAAAATTATGTTTTGTAAAATTTGAAATGATACATTTGTAGCCTACATGTTAATGCAGTTGAAAATTCCTGATAAAAACTATCACACACATGATATGGAGTTGGTTGTTGAGATCTTTGTATTGAAAATATAGTGGCATTAACTCTAGGGGGAGAAGTGTGAAATAAATACTATTCATAAAATCCTTAAGTATATATTCACATAGAATGAGCTTAATATATTTGTTAAAATATGGTTAGATCTAATCAAGGATTACAACATATCAATCCACTACCATCCTGGTAAATAAAATATGGTGGCATATTCTTTATGTAGAAAGGATAATGCATCTTTATCAAGGATGACAATTGTAAATGATCCAATATTCTTAGACCTATAAAGGATGGAAATGTGAATTGTTAAGGAATTAACATCATCAATCCTTTATCAAATGATTTATCAACCATCCCTTATAGATAAAAAAGGATGCTCAAAGAAATGATGTGTAAATTTAGAAAAATGAGGAAGCTATTAGAAATGGGAAATCCTCAAACATCAAAATGGATGATAAATAAGTCATGATATTTTTTTCAAGAAAATGTGTACCATACAATCCAAATGTAAAGAAAGAGATTATGAATGACAGAAATATCTCACCCTCCCTATTCACCATTTGAGCATAAATATGTTTCTAGATCTTTGAGAGTACTATTTTTGAGACATTATTTAGAAGGAAAACTCTGAATATACATAAAATTTATAAGTATGTCAGTAAGTAAAGACTGATAGGAAAAAGTCCAAGGGGATGATCTACCCATTACCCATACCAACATGTATATGGGAAAACATTTCTTACTATACTTCCAAATACATCCAGATGAAATAACTCTATATGAGTCATTATGAATCATCTTACAAATAAATATCAATTTATTACAATTAGAGAGGACATATCACTAGATAAAAATGCATGGATATACATCAGAGAAGTAGTGAGGTTGTATGGATTACAACTATCGATTGTGTCTTATTGGGATCTGATATATACCTCCATGTTCTGGAAAAGTCTCCAACATTCTCTAACGGCTAATCTAAAATTAGGTATGGTCGATCATCCTCTATCTGATTGTGAATTTGTTTGGAATATTCAGAAAATAGAAGACATGTTGAGAGTGTGTTCTATTGACTTCAAAGGATGATGGGACCAACATCTTCCTCTGGTCGATTTCTCTTACACAAATAGTTTCCACTCAATCATCCAAATGGGTCCATATGAATCCCTTTATTGGAAAAGATGTAGAACATCGTCTTGCTGGGATCTGGTTAGTGAACATATGTTTCTAGGACCTGAAATAGTTGAAGAAACACTGAAAAACATGAAAACCATTCCACATCACATTAAGGAATCCCAATGTTGAAAGAAGAGCATTGTAGATAATTAGCGACCTGGACCTGGACTTTAGGGTTAGAGACATTTTATTCCTCCATATATATCCATGGAGGATGATCATGATTTTTTGGGAGAAAATAAAGATAAGTCCCTAGTACATACATCGCTTCGAGATTATTTATTTTTTCGGAGCTATGGTATAATGACTTGATATCCAACCTATTATGTCTCAAGTACATGATGCATTCATCATATCCCTCTTGAGGAAGTACATAAAGGATCCCGCACATGTAGTGAATTCATAGGTGGGGTAGTTGGAAAATGATCACTCTTATGAGGAGAATTAGGTGAAGATATTGGACCATAGAGACAATGTTCTACGCAACCAGACTACTCATCTAGTTAAAGTACTATGGTTGAACCATATGTATAAATATGAATCTTAGGAACCATAGTAAGTGATGAAGAAAATGTACCCCCAAGGATTTTAACATTAATATGTAAAACGAAATTTTGAGGGAGAAATTTCATAGGGGTGGAGAATGTAATAACACAAAATTATATCAATGAAATTTACCTTCTAATAATTATGTCATATATTAAAAATCACATAAATAACAAAAAAAATAATATAAAGGAATAATTAATTAAATAAGAGGCTTTTTCAAAAATTAGTGAACCGACACCAATGGAATAGTTTAATGTCCTTTGGAATAGTAATATGGCCCTTCTGAATTGAAAACTAGCCAATAGATTATTAATGTCACTAATGAAAGTATTAATAAGTTTAATCATATTATAAATTGAAATATGATATTATTTTTTCATAGTATAAATAAATTAATATTTTTGAAATGATATATTATCTATTTGTATTATTGCGAAAGATAAATGTTTATTTACAATTTCATAACTAATATAATGATTTAAAAGAAAATTTATTTTCACAAAATATATTCATAATCTAATATTTTTTTTCTTATGATTGTAAGATAATTTTTTGAGACCTTAAATAATGTTTTACTGTGTTATAAAATCAGTTATAATTTTAAAATTTGTATTTTTTGAATGAATAATAATTTAAAATAAAAATTAAATTAATCATATATATAGAAATTCTTTTTTATAAAATGGAGTCTATTTATTAATTATACACATTGAAAAATTGTTGGGTTGATTTTTTGGGATTTTTCTAAAAATTAGATTTTTTTATAAATAGTTAAATATGGTAATTTATGGTATATTTTAAATTCATGAATTATTGAGTCATGGATGATGTTTTTATGATTTAATAAAAATTACATAGAAATAAAATGGTCAACATACTATAATTATCCAAAATAATCCACACTATTCACATTATAGCAACAAAATAATAAACTAATGAGTAAAATAATAAAAAGAACACCCATCTCCTCCATTATAAATACCACCACTCAACACCTCATTCTCCTCACACCTCAAAAGAATTTAATATTTTACAAATTCTTCCAAATAATCTCCCAAGACTCTCCCCACATTTTTAGGTTCCTTTAGTCTCAATAAAATACCAAACCCATTTCCCTAAGGAGGTTCTTAATGGGAGGAATTCCAGAGGTAAAACTCCTCTTCCATTCTATTTTAATTTCAATTATTTTTATTTTATTTTCTTAATCACTACTAAACTACCCTTATAAAAGTAACATGATATGTCCAATATCTTTTATATACATGAATTTTACTGTGTTAATGGAACAACCCATCATTAATTTACTTTCTGGCTCCTTTCATACTAAAAATGAAAACATTGTTTGTAATGTGTTGATTTATCACATTTGAGGATGAAGAGTTTTCAATTTCCATTAACTCCATCAAGAATAGTCATAAAACAATTCTTAGGGATAAAAAAAATTTAATATTTATATTACATATTAAATAATTTTCTATAATAGATATATTTACATGATATTAATTAATATAACAAAACTATTTCATGATGATCAATAGTTTAAAAAATAATATAAACTATTATCATTAATTTTTTATATAATGAATCATCCTATCATCTAGAAAATGATGATATATAAGTCCAATTAATATTATTTAAGTTCATTAATAATATATAATTTAAATTCTAGTCAACAATTCTCAATTTACATGATTTTCCATACGTGTATACAAGTAAACCGATCATTAAAAGCAAGGAAACAAACACTCCCAGAACTATGAAATTGTATCATATAACTAATAAAAAATATATAAATGAACATAATAAAATTATACAAATAAAATAAATGTAAAATAGTTTTTGAATTAAATTATTAATGAATCTAATTTCGCTATCCATGACATTAATTACAAGTGAAAAACACTTTCGGATATAAGGTAAGGGATTCTCTACGAACATTCATTTTTTCCTCCCAGTTAAACTTTATCCCTATTTACCCGAATGTAATTATTAATTATTCTTATTTAATACTCAAAAATTCTATTTTTATGTTCCAAAAACATTTAAATAGATTAATTATTCTCTATTTTATGGGTAAATACATGTTTTATAACTTTCTCATTACAATTCTTCCCGATATGCAAGCCCAATTAAAGGGAACTTACCGATTTCATACCCATTTTCATGTACACTCCCTAAAATTGTTTAAACCCACCATTATTTTTCTAAAATAACTCATTTTATCATTAATAATGAATTTAGGTTATTTCAGGTTTTATACAAACAATTATGAATTTTCCATTTATAGAATCTTTAATAATTTCCTTAAACTGTACTAAAATGTTTTATTTCTAAGGATTCTTATGCACTATTTTAATAAGTTTTCACTTTAGTTTGAAATAATTTATTGTGATCTATAACTATTTTACCTTATTAATGTCCATGTTTTATTTATATCCATTCTTTCATGGACACCATTATGATATTTCATTTTTATTCTTTTTGACATGAATATGATACCAAATTCTTTACATGGGAAACCCTTAAACATATATTGGATTCCTTATGTATCAATCTTCATGTGGAAAAAATATTCATAAAAATATTCTGATGGGTGTACCGAAATATTTCTCCAATGAATTGGGTAATTTTTAGACTCATGATACATCATGGGAAATGGTCTTGGTGGTTAGCCTTGACTCGTACTAATCATGTGTAATGGCCTTGGTGGCTAGCCTTAACTCATGCTCCTCAATCTTAAAAGGTTTGGTTCTTATCCATGACTCATTATTATTCCATGTTGTATGTTGTTTCCATATTTATATGATTCCATGATTACATGATCTGTTGTTCTATATGTTATGTTTATAAATATTTATTCATGTTCCATTCCTTTTTATGTCATCAAGTAATTATATCTAAATCATACACTATGATTTATTACTATGTTTATTCCATTTAAAATAATTAAACTCATCCATTTGTTCATGTATTCCCTAGGTTACTCTATATAGATGTTAGAGCTAAATGGGAGCTAGGAGATCATTGTAGAGTTTATATAAAATATGTTTTCATTTTGGTTTCATGTTTTCTGTTTTATGTACCTGATCAACCAAAGACACTAGACATTATGATCCTTGGTTTTTATTTAATTATTTATTATGATTAAAATAATATTATAATATGTATAAAGGATATGGACATAATACAACAATACCTTATACCTCTTACTTCTATCAGATTCCTCATTTAAAAGGAACACTAGCTTTATGAAGTTCCTTTTTTCTTAGTTGTAACTCAATAAACTCACATATTTTATTTTATCTAAAAAATACTTTTATTCATTTATTGAAAACTCTCATTTTTATATGTTTCAAAGATTCATTTCCTTATCTAGGAATTTAGGGTCTCCCCTATCTATTATAAGTATTAAATTCTTGTTATCCTAAAACCACATTGATAAATACATATCTCTATATGGGATTCACAATTGAACTTGAAACTCTTCTCTTTCTGGATCAATAATTTTATATGCCCCATTTTACAAATCAGAATCTTTAGATACACTTACTTTCAAATAATTCATTCAATTTTCTGAATTTATATAGTATTTAGGCAAATCTTCGACTGGTCTTATTTTTGAACCTCAAGTGCTTCCATAAAAACTCTCAATAACTTCTTCCCTTTTGATATGTTTTCTCAAATATACTTGTAATTTGTATGTTTATTTTTTGGACTCAAAATCATATTTAACCATGTTTTGGTCCTTATATAGAATATTTTCATTGAATATAACATATCCAGTTATTTTAATCCTTCATTGATCATCATTCCAAATCCTTAAACAAAAATTTTCATCATCATACCCTATATAGAAACATGTCTTGGAATTTTACATGGCTTTTTCTTAGCACATGGAACAGACAGGAAAATATGAAAGTTTATTGAAAATTTGGATGTGGAACAATTATATTGGTTTATCAAAGCATAGATGATCTTGAATATCATAAACAAATGGAATAGATAAACTTTTGTTAACTAAGTACATCATCGTGTTCCCAACATCAACCAAAATTTCAGAAGGCATTCATGAAATTATCCTCATGATTCATTCCTTATTTTCAATGTGTAATTCATTTTCAATACCACATTTTTCTTTTTAGGTGTACCATGTACTATTTTCTCATGAATAATTCTCCTATTCTTATTTATGTTCCAAACATTCCTTATATTCTACTCACCATTACTCTAATATCATAGTAATTTTAACTTATAACGAATTTCCTAATCCCCCTTGGACTTACATTTAATAAATAATAAAAAATAATCTCACTAATACATTATAATGTAATCAAAACATTTCATCATTACATAATCAATGAAATTAACAAATTAATGTGACCCGTAGTGAGATTGGATTGGGGTTCACATGTAAACATCCAAGTAAAGTAGTTATAAATTATGATATATAGGCCTCTTATAATATATATTGAACAATTCCATGTTCTTAATGAATGACTTCCTATAAACATCATGTTCTTCCCATTGATATTTTAGAGTAAACAGTTCTATAACATTAAACTATCATAAGTTGTTTAATTCAAAATTCCACTCCATATCATCATCTGGTCAAATGTAGGGTATCCTAATTTACTCTTCTTAAAAATATCATGAATCCACGAGTATCCCAACAAAATCTTTTAGTGAATCTAGTATTATATATTTCCTTATAAACATGACCTACAAAAATTAGATTCTTTTGTATCCCTAGGATGTGTCTAACTTATATAAATTATAAAAAACTCTTATTTATGTTATTGATATTGACATATCATTTAACTATGACTTGTAAAGACTCATTATGCACAAATTTCACTTTTCCAAACCCACTAAAAACATAGTTTGCGAGATCATTTTTCTTATCATAGAGTGAAATGATTCCCACAAGTAAATCACTAATAAATCCAAAACAAATTAACACTAAATATAATGATTCTAAAAACCTTAGCTCTGTTCATAAAATTTGAACATCCTAAATTAAATTTTCTAGAAGTTTCCATTTTACTCATTCAAACCTTTGTGAGATGGTCATCCTCCCACATTTCCAAAATTGAGCACCATGAACATCAAATTTACCTCATATCCTCTCTGGTGACTTATAATTTGATGTTGACAGAATTTTTAGTGGAGGTGTGTTACCCCTTCCTTTAGAATTTATCATGGTTCAAGAATTTTCTTGAACTACCCTCCATCTTATTTATTCAGTTAGGATTAGGTTTTTGATAACTCAAAAACTATTAATCCATTTTTTCCATCACATCCAATGACTCTAACATAGATTATACTAGTAAAAATCTAATATATCACCATCAAATTTCTCTTTCATTGATTTGAGATACCATAGGATCATGTTGAACTAATTCAACTAATCATTCATCATTCTACCAGATAACACACTCATGCTAGAAAACTGCCACACCATAAACACATTATTATGAATGTACATATTCTCATGAATATTTTAAATGGCCTTTAATTATTCCATGATGGTCTAAAATTCTCAAATGATAATGGAAGATTTCTAATACATTGAAATCTTAACCAACCCAAGTGTGTTATTATCTAGACATTCCAATTCCTCTAGATCCATATTCTCTGGCTTAGGTCCAAAAAATAGAAAATAAAAATCCTTCTGAATGAGATATGCATAAATTTTCATTACAAAAAACTCAAAATCTATTCCATTGAACTTATCTATCTCAAATATAACTTTTTATGACTCTATAAACTTCTAAGATAATAAATATCCACTAAATATTTATATAATATCAAGGAAAGATAGTGATAATTACGTAAGGTACCTCTGAGTGTGGTTACGAGTGAGATGAAAGAACTATAATATTTGATACAATGTATATGAAATCTGTAATATTCTTACTATGAGAAGTAATCCACTAAATGATGACACAAAGATGGAAGTGGTCCTATGGATGGAACTTCTAAATTTTGGTTGATCAAAAGATATAAATACTTCACACCCTACTCACAATATTAAATCAACCACACACACACTGAAGAAATATCACCACTCATATAGACTAGTGAAAATATAAAAGAAAAGGAACATTTTGGTTAAGGTTTTTTAGATGTGAGTCTAACATCCATGGTAGAAATAGTGTTACCTTTAAATTACAATTGGGTGATATGAGTAGACTAAAAGTACTACGTTTTTTTATCCTCATAAAATATTGATCATCATGTAATCACATTACCCATGTTCATGTGGTCCCACCAACTAATATAGTGGGTCCTGGGTAGTAAATTTCTTCCACCGCCATCTTAAATTCCCAAGGATCCAACTATTTTCTTCAATATCCTCTAATATCAATCAAACATTCCATACTTTCTTATAAAACAATCTTAGATGAATCATGTGTAACATACATTATATAAAATTCTTGAACACTAACCCCTACATTCATCATTAGAAGATATCATCATTGGAAATTCTAACCCCTATTGAAGATATTGCTACCACTACCTAAACCATCAAGATAGAGATATATTCTATAGTATCTCCTTATAGTAGATTAAATTGGCATTTGGAAATAGGGTTCAATTTCTAAATAATTATACGATCTGACTGTTCTGGGTTAAAATAAAAAATAAACAAATCTGACAAGAAATTACAAGGTTTTTTATTCTATTTTTTTGTGATGTGTACTTAAAGTTGAAAATCATCACACCGAGAGATATGTTAGAGGTTGATAATGGAAACATTATCCATCAAGATCGAATAAAAAAACATTTATGAATAAAATTAAAAGTATCTAAAGTTAATTAATTTCCAAAATATCATTAATATGACATAATACTTTTCATACCATTATAAGAATTCATCCATTAGGGAGGGGATGTATAACTAATTCACTAACAAGGTAATGTATAATGACGTATTCTCATTTGAAATAGCTTTATGAAGTAGATAGTTAAGGAGAGATGTGTATGGGTAGATTATTGAGTCATGAATATTTAGTTATTTCATTGGAATGATTGTTGAAATTGATTATCTACAAAGAAATTTAGATTTTTTAAATAATGAATTACTAGTAATTCACCATGATTAATTAAATATATTGATATATAGAATTGAAAAAAGGTAATTGTTTTCAATAGAATAAATCAATCTAGGGTTATTATGTTCCCTATGGCTCTGGCCATTTGTACCATGTAGTTTCCTTCATATCTAGTATTGTGCCTATAATCATATTATTTTTAGTATTTTCTTGTAATGCATCCAATTGTTGGGAGAGGGAATCTTATACCTATAATGACAAAAAAGTTTGGGATAAGATTTTCCCAATCTTTTAATTAATTAACAGCTCCATTTATCTTCTAAAAATAATTTCAGTCATATAATATTATAAAAATACCCCATATTTTATTTTTAATCACTATATTTAGATAAATATTTTAGAAAATACATAACGTTGTTGATTCAATAAATCAAATATAATGAAACAATAACACAGATTAATGTATGAATCCGTTATTCACATATATAAGCAAATAATATACTATTTTTATAATTATATATCTATAAAAAGTTTCATTTTCTATGTTCACACAAATAACGGAAAAATATTTACCCTTAAAGATATATTTCTTCTAAAGATTGTATTCTAATTGTTGTTTGACACCAATTATTAAATATTTGATGGCTTTATTTTATAAATACTATAAAAAATTACCCATGAGTGGAATTATTATTTTTAATAATTCATGGAGAACCATGTTTCCACTGATTTAGACAATCAAAATTTAGAACAAAATATATAAAAGTAAGTAACATTTCACATATATTTTATAAAAATAAGAAAAAATAATTTTTAGGATATATATATATATATATGATATTTTAAAATAAATATTATTTATAAATTTTGAATTTGGGAATCATCATTAATAAATATTTTTTTTGAACAATGTTTTAAAAATTATTATAATTTTTTCTTAAATAACAAAAAATAAAAGAATAATTAAATTTTTTCATTGTATTTATCTCAAATTAAATATCATATATATTATATAAACCATATTTCAAAATATAATCCATGAATAATAAAAAATTATATACAAGTATATTGTATGAATTAAATGAATTTATATTTTTACATATGTATGATATTTAACTGATTCAATCTATAATATTTTTAGAGTTTATTATATTATTTGTTACTATTCTTGTTCTTCACTATTATGGGTGTTTTAAAAGTCATATTTATGTGAAAATGGTGTTATAATTAATATTTGGAGTGGTGATTTCAAGGACGGATAAATGGTGGTAGTAAAATAACACTAGCTATTTTAGGGAATTACTGTAGGTTTTTAATTTTTTATTGACACCATTGGCCATTTAGTGAGGTGCCACTGACCATCTGGTGGTTTTTCTAGAAGATATGTTGTTTTACCCTCCACAAATACCTATCATGGACTATCCACCTACCCACGTGTGGAGCCTAGTCAAGTGTACATTAATTTCACCCCATTGATTTTTAATACCTCTCTGTTTTACTCTATAATTAATACCCAAATATTACACCAACCAACATATTTTAAAACTAATAAATCCTCCCTTTATTCTTTATATCTCTTATTTGTCTCCCCTTAGAATTTTGACTTCAGATTGATCTAGTAATGTTATATCGATATGTATTCTCTAGATATACACCACATTACCCATATTTCTTGAGATATGTTAATGTATATATGAAAAATATATTATTTCTATGCATACTTTATTTAAATATATTATTTCCATTATAGAGTAGTGATGGATATAGAATGTTGATTATGTCACCTAATCATATCTTGATTTTCCCCTGACTATGAGCATCTTACAGATATGTGATTATGTATATTCATCCTAGAAATATTGATTATAGAAGATGGATGACATAAAAAAACCCATTAGAATGATCTATATTATTGTTGAATAAAAAGTCTGATATTGATGATCCATTGCTAGATTATTGGTGGTGTCAACATGTCGAGAACATCCACTTAACTGGAGACAGATCTCTTGTGAACAATTGATGTTTCCATGTAATTTATCATATATTAGTTATCTCAAAACCATATTTTTCTGAAATATCATATTATATATCTATTCTAATGATGTATTAATGGAAGATTGATTTGCATTGAAAAAATATGAATTTATGTTCAACATTTAATGAGGATTTCAAATCCATTCTCTGATTGAATATGGATCCAGTGATTTTATTTCCTTTTATTTTATATATCTAAGAACTAGTTCCATTTATGTAATCCAAAAAATTTGTGATTATAGAATGAAAATTGTTGGAATTTAATATACTTAGTTGAATTTTTTATAACCACTTCTAGATGAACCATAACCTAATATAGGCATCCTTAAAGTGTGAGATGTATTCAATGGGTGCGAAATGTGATTCTTGTTTTGATCCTTTTATGAATATCATTATACATCATCATAATTATTACATTATGATGTACCTCACCATTTGGATTTGTTTAATATAGTATTGACCTTGATATTATTATCATGTTGGCATATATTATTTTAAAATTATTGATAGTGACTGCAGGTGTATACATGTGTCGCACGTTAGAACCTTTTATGATGTTTTATTCCACGAGCATGCTAATGTTTATTTTCAGCCATTTTTTCTTCTGATTACATGTAATTGAATATCTCTTATGATTCTCATGATGTTGTATGATGTTATTCCTCTAAATGATCTACCCTATTATGGGTAATTACTATGTATTTAGAGGTATTTTTTTAATACTCAGAACTAGTGGACTATCATGATATACTTACCCTCATAGGGAGATTGAAAAAGACATATGATGATGAATATAAAAAAATAAAACATAGTGAAGGGTCATTATGGCCTATGTCTAGACTTGTGGTTGGGTAATTTAGGTTTTGGATCCATGTGTCCTGAACCAACAGGTAGACAGGGTATGATGGTCGTGAGTCCAGACTTGTGATGGAGGAAACATGTGATGGCCTTATTGACTAAACTGGCTTGATTACATAAGACTATTGAGATATATTTTCTCCATCTGTATGTCTATCTCTTAGTTACTTCTGAAATCCTTTTGATTATCCTTCATGAACATATATATAGCTGGCATAATAGAGGCTCATGGTGGACTTCTTGAAACTTGATTGCTTGGAATATGATTGTTTAGGATTCATTGGGAACTTATTATATCATGGTGTAAACCAGTTATACCCATCAAGAAATGTTATAGATGCATTAGTATTTTCCTAATGGGTATTGTTAGTTACACAATGAATTGTCATTCCTGATGCGTGCACAAACATAATGATTCGGGATCTTGGTAAGGGAATGAGGCCTATAATAGGTAAATGACCTAAGGAGTATATAGATTGTAGTATTGTGAAGATGGTATTTAGAGGATTCCAAATTTTTTATATATTTATATTATTTTTTTATACATTCTTGTTTGTATTTACACATGGGAGCCAAGTTAATTTATTTTTATGACATGGGATCCATTTTCTTATTATGTTGTGATACTTAGTCTTGTCATTAATTTTCTGGTTAGAATAATGTATTCAATTTTATGGTGTATGGATATTATTATTGAGGGTATATTCTTCATTCACACAGTATTCAGACCCTTGATATTATTGGACATCTTCTTTCACGTGGGGAGGCTTGCATGAGGTCTTACGGATCTCTGAATCAGATGTGGTGATTTGGTACGAGGCATTACAAAAATGATATTAGAGCTTATTTTACTTTCTTTTCTTTTGAGATAAATTTGGAAATGGTTTAAAGTGGATATGTTGTGTGGAACTCTGGTAGGATAGTTTCTATGTGCCTAGACATTTCATGTGCAATGGACCATTGGGTTAGCATTGATGGATGTTCTCTTAAAGTTTCATGGGATTTGGGTGAGTTGATAAATCATGAGTAGGCATGTACATGTCATATATATATATATATACCAATTGCGTGTTTCATAGTAGTTATTTAATTTAATTACCTGATTTGTGTTATTTATTTATGATAAAATTATATTCTTTACTGATTAATAGATCTATATTTCTTTTTAATTTGACATATCAATTTTTGAACTAATTAGTTGAACTTGAGAATATTTTTATGTTTTACAGATATATGATTGTGACTAATGTAAAGGTATGGAGAACCTTAGTTGCTATTAGGATGGATATACCTTGGGTTATGGGTAGCCTCATAAGAGAATCCATTTTTGATCCCATAGTTTTATTAGGATTTATCTTAATAGCTTCAAGTTTCTAAATGTTCATTTGGAATTTAAAAATTGATACTTTGGAGACACATGAATGCTCCCATTGGGAATAATGTGCTAGTTTCACCATAAGATATAAAGGAAGATACACCTGATCATGCTCCCATACTTTATCCATTGGTTAAATAATTTGATCCATTCTAGTATAGAATATTTCAAATTATGCCCACCCATGGAGAAGTAGTAGATTGGACCATGCTTGACTATTCTTGTGACATCCAACTCTAGTATCTTTTAGCATTTTAGGGAACTAGAAGACTACATGAAACTGAGGATTGGATTGAAATAATTTATGTCATCATAAAAATGGTCAATACATAATAATAATGATGGTTCAAGAAAAATATTTTTATGGTAAAGTGACCCACCAGGCCACGGTGGAGCTTCATGGGACAAGTAGGTAGACATGATGGCCTTTCTTAGGAGGCGTTTAAGAAAATGTTCCATTGGGAATTATTTCCTAATATGTTAAAATTGTACCATTACTATTAATTCATTGATCTTCGTCAAGGATCAATTAATTATTCAAAATACACCACTAATTTCAACGAACTTCATTTTTTCTTCACTCTTGGCTAGAAACAAGGCATTAAATGATATAAAGTTTGAGATTGGTGTTCTCCCAAATATCAGATGATAGGTTTGGATTTTTATCCTAATGAAATATCCATAGATTCTTCAAAATTACTTGATTGATAGGAAGGGACTAAAGCAGGATCGAGTAGTTTTTATTATTCCACACTTTAGTACTCAGGTGGGTGGAACTTCTACTACATTGATCAGTGTCTCTTCTAGCGGTCAAAAGTAGAAGGGAAAGGATTTGTAGTGTGGTATTGGAATGTGGGATAAGAAGATCATGGATTCTTAAGAGGATATAAATGGTTCTTACACTATGAAAATTTCATACATTATCAATGTTTCTCTATAAAACCCATAGAAAGTGTAAGCAGTGTGGTAAGATTTGGAATCTCCATCAGTTCAGGTCAAGATATTTCAGGTTAAGAATATGAATAGGTTTAGAAAAGAAATTATCTTTCACCTAGGTATCCAGTCAGGATCCTCATTATAAAGAACATAAAATTATGACTCATGAGAGTCATGAAAATCATTTTTAGGTCTATTGAGTGGAGGTCAGCTGATCATATATGGTTGTTCAAGCTCCAATATATGGTGGTGAGGAACCATCTACGATTTGAAGTATGGTCTTGATAATTACTATATTGTCTAATATTTATTTATAAAGGCTCATTCCATTATTTTTTTTATAAAAAAAGTTATTGGTATACATTACTTACTGGTCAAGTTATCTTCTGAGTTGTTTTCCCTCTATTCAATATTCAATAAGAAAGAGGATTTTCATTAGTATTTCTCAGTGTTTATTCTAATTTTTGATTGTTATATAAATCTACGCAGATTCATCATTATGAAGATGATAAAATGTGATGAGATTCTTAGAATGGACTATCTGACAAGTTATGGGTATCATTTACATCACCCAAGGGAGAGAAATTCATAATAACTGGTGGATAATATTTAGTAGTATATAGAATGGGTTTAGACAGGACCTGGATCAGAATGATTACACTGTAGCTTAAAGGCCCATATATTTTAGCAGTATCAGTAGTATCACACCATATTTTCCTCTAATTTTAGATCTCCATTAATATATACTCTCAGATGACTTTATAGGATTTCCCCTTGATAGAGGATTTTTTTTGATATTGAACTCATTCTAGGTGCATATCCCATTTTGACACCTCTTTAACTTATAGTTCTAATAGAGTCGAAGGTTCTCAATGTGAATTATGAGGAATTGGAATAGAAGGGTTTTACAAAGATTATTACATCACCATGGGGTGAAGTTATATTTATTTCTAATAAATCATGTTGTAGTCTTTGAGTCTGTATATATATTCAGAAGCTAAATATGGTGACATAAAGAGTTAAAACCCATTTTCTACAATCGAATATCTCAATGATCAGTTACAAGGAACCTAGTGGTTCTCCCTGATTGATCTTTGATTAGGACATCCCCAGTTGTGGGTTAGAGAGGAGGATATTATAATGATGAATCTTAGCAGATGGTATGGTCTATATGAATACTGTGTAATTTATTTTTGAATGATGAAATAATCAACAGTTTTGATATCTCCCATTAATAATAAATTCCACCAATAACATAGATTATTCATCATGGTGTACAAATATTTTATCATAATTTAGTCATCGACCTGAAAGAATCATGTCAACAATATTGATATATTCCCAATTAGTATTTCATCACATCTGTATTATGCTAATATATAAAAATGTTAATTTGTATAAAATAGGTTAAATTATTGGAGGATATAGTTTTTTAGACATGTATATCAGTGGAGATAGAGAAAGTTAGGGTGTTGATGCCCTAGAGACATCCATGGATATTATTTGATATTAAGATATTCCATTAGTTAGTGGTGTACTATTTCTGTTTTATCTAGGTATTAAACCAATTAGCATCACATATAACCATGTTAATGAAGAAAGGTGTGATGTTTCAGTGGTAAAACTAATGTAAGGATCCCTTTCATGTGCATAAAATGAGGTTGAATACAGCTCTCATGTTGATTATTCCTAAGTCTAGGATTGGTTATGTTGTATATTTTGATACATCAGTAGTTGGTTTTGAGGTATTAATGATATTTAGGGATCATGTATTATCTTATGGGTCATATCAACTTAAACCACATTATTAGAACTATTCTACTCATGACTTGGAGCTGGTAGTTGCGGTCTATGATTTGAAGTGTTTGAGACACTATCGCTTTAGCAAGTGTTTTATTGTATAGATGGAACAAAATAGAATTTTTTTTATATTCTCAAAAAGGGATATGAATTTGAGGTAGAGGTTTTGGGTAGAGTACTTATAGATGTACAACATTGAGATGAAATATTCACCAGATCAACTTAAAATTTTTGCAGAATCTCCTAGTCATAGGACACATGTTTCTTAGGATCTTGGTGAATGGAATTCAAAGGAACTATGGTTCTTAATCAGTTTATTGTAAAATTTTAGGATGTGTACTTCTATGGGATATAAATAGATGTCATTTTACCGACTATGGACCACATTTTACTTACTATATTGGGTGGATGGAAACGTGGAATTTGACCTAGCATGTGATATGATGTAGGTACACCTTGATGGTGGTGGCCCGATACCTAGGTGGTCATTGGATGATAGTAATATAAGCCTTGTACATATGAGGGTTTTAGTCCCTAATTCTATATGGGATGAGTATTTGAGATACTTACAAACCTCTAAGTGGGAAGTTTATCTTGGAGTGAAAATATGGACCACGAATTTCATTGGAAGTCCTAATATCCAAGCATGAAGAGAGACATTTTTGGATTCATTTCCTATTGCATTACCTTTCATAGAGTCAAGGAAAAGAAAAAATATTTTGTTGATTTTCAAAAAATTAATCGTAATACCATGTAAAATTGGAGTATTTCACAGTTGAATTTTTTAAAAAGGTTTCCTAGGACCACTCTGAGTCATGACACTAATTGGTTGATTGTGTATCAGCTAATTAATGTTACCTATACCCTACCAATATGTGAGACTCACTCAGAAAATTTACTGGGAATTTTTATTTTCATAATATTGTATACATGCATTGTGTTCCCTTGAGATTTGAATAAGATAGAGATAAAAATTTTATTTCACAATATTAGTATGGTTTGGAGGACTTATGGACTCAGATGAGATCGATAAAAACATACCATCCCCAAAATGAAATAAAGTTTGAGAAAACAATTTATATTTTGAAGGATATTCTATGGGACTAGATTTTGGATTTTTTAGAATCATAGTATAATTATATGGTTCTAGTTTTTTTGGAAAAGGATGAGGATATAGGATAACCTTTTTAAAGAAAAAGGGGAAAAAATAATTATGGAATGAATGGGGATAGGGAATGAAATTATATTCTCATTAGTAGAATTAAAAAACACCCAATTGAAAAATGAAAGATCATCATAAAACTAATTATAACTATCTTGTTCATAATAAAAATTTGAATCATCTCCCAAAGAACTGAATAAATTAGTTAGATACATTCTCCCTTCATCAATATATTTTGAAATAGTTTTCATGGTTGGATTAAGACTAGAATAATATTGTTTTCTAGACATTTTAGGAGGTACTGAAGAGTCTTCAAAATCCTTCATTCTACCTTTAATAGAAGAATTACAAAAATATATCTTAGTTAGTGAATCATCAACCTATTTATCTTCCCATCCACTGTAATTTTTATTTAAATTCCATGTCTTTTTGAGATCAATAGGATGGTGAAAACCCTAAAAAAGGATCTATAATATCCATTATAATAGGTTGGACATTGATGGGTTGGTCTTGATCTTTTAGAAAACTCGATCCTTCTTGGTCCTATGACTAATAAGAACTATCCTTTTTATCAATATTTGAATTGATTCAATAAAATTTCCATCCTAGTGAAAGTTATTGTTTCTAGATCATTCATCATGTATAGGTATATCATACTCACAATTCTCTTGCACAACCTTTGGTAGATTTGATGAGGAGATTTGGAGGACTTACACCATTTGGTGTTCAACTTACGTAACTCCCCCATCATTTCATTCATCTAGATTACTACTCGAGAAAGACTATATTTTCCATTCTTGAGAGAACCAGTCCCCCAGGATCTAAACCATCCTTATATATTGATAAGTCAGTATGACCCTTATGCACAACATAAACCACATTCATAACCTCTTTATGAACCACTAATATAATATTTTATTTGGTTTTCAAGGTATTACAACACAAAAAAATGATCTTTAAGGAACTTTGTTTCCTCTTAAAAGGTCCTACACACTCATTACCTGGTATAGGATCCATTGAAGGAGGAATAAACTTCATCATAGTTGAAGAATATTCATTCTTGGTAATCAATAACTCCTCAATATGTATGTTTAAATTCTTGTCTTTCCCATCAATACCTACATTTCCATCATCTTCGCACAAAGTTTTCTATTTATTCTTATATAGACAGTTAAAAATACCATCATAATTCCCATTTAGAGAATAGTGTGAAAAAATACATTTTTATAGAAATTTTATTTAGCATAATGAATTTCTTGACAGGGAAAAGAATCAGGGAGTCTCTCATAAATTATATTAATACAAAAATCATCTTTAGGTACAGATATAAACATCTTATTAATCAAAGTGAAACTAAGATCAAGTATAATGATTAATATAGAATAATTCCAAAACATAGAACATTATTTATTCATATCTATCTTAATTATAATTAAAATAGCTTAATTAATATAAAAATAGTCTAGTAAGACATAAGATCCAACTTTAACTATTTATCTTGATTTAGACATAGACTAGAGTGTTTTTGATAGGGAAAGGGTTGAAACAAACATCCCATTGTTGGAATATTATCATATATGGTTTCAATATAATGGATTTGAAGCCCCATTCTCTATGTATTAAGACACTGGGCATGAATACAATATTAAGGAACCCACATCCAAGTGGGATAAATTTCCAATTTTGGAATCCCCAAACATCAATAAGATTAAGAACCAAGTCTTTTTATTTCTATAATTTAGACATATTCGTAGAACTACTCAAGCTATTATTGAATGAAATAAATGTATTAATTTTTATGAGATGGAATATATGATTTTAACCACACTGGTTGTATACCACTTAATAAAATATCAGGAAATGAATATTCAATTCAAAAATTGTGCTAATGGACATCTATTAAAAATACCATGTGAGAAAAAAAACATCCTTTAAAACAAGTGAATAAGTGTTATTCCTACTATAGGTGGGGAGACATCCACCCACTATGAGATCATGATCATGATCATGATGAAAATGTGGGAAGAAACACTAGATAAAAACCAAATCACAATTGTGATCATTCTTGAGCTCCCTCGTTCTCTTCCCAAAACATGTATAAGGGTTATGCATGACTCCCATAAGGGGGCCTTGACAATTCCCATAGAACACCTCATCTTTTCAAGATAGGAAATTTATTTGAATCACCTTATGAATAATACACATATTATCTGAAGTTAGAGGAACTGGATCCTACGCTAGTTTCAATGGAGAGTGAGGGGTGAAACCAGTATGTACCTCTCAACTAACACCCCATGTGCCTTGACCTTGGTTGAGTATTCATAAGAAAATAGTTTCCATGATTCAATTTAGATGGAACCTAATTAGAACCTCAATGGTTTGACATTTTTTCATTTATATTCAGATATGAGTCAGTGAGTTAGTAGTTAATGGTCCTAGTATGGTACATGAGATATCTCAGAGACTATAATTGATCAGAAGAGGTTTAATCACTACTCAAATTAGGAAGATATCTTATTATAATAGCTGGAGTACACATTTTGATTTTTGATATAGGTGATCATTTTTTTGGAGAGTGGGTATTTAGTTTGGTATTCGATGATTAAGGAAGAAAGGTAAGGTAGTTCCTTGATATTTTTCATCATTTGAGATCACTGAGTGGATCAAAATAGTGGTGTACCATCTAGATATTTCTTTTAACTACAATGGTATGAATAATATGTATTAGGTATCTAAGAAAAAGATATGAATTCCCAGTTATATGTTCCCATTGACTATAAGGATGTTGTGATATATGTTAACACATCACACATTGAACTACATGTGTGTATTATATAATCGAACAAGAAATCCCTTTATGGGAAGACAATTCCACTTATATAGATTATATATAATCATGAATGGATCCATGAGGATAAATGGGAGCGATAAGAAGATTCTTAGGCTCAATGTACTGTGTTTTTTGAGAATAACCATTAAAGACACTTCTCTAGGTTAAGAAGTCGTTAGAGGGGGAGAATTGTATCTTTCTTACTTAATTCAAGGCAAGGGATTTTTAAGGTTTATTAAATTCTATATTTATATTTTGGTCATTATATGTTAGGGTTGTTTAAATGGTATATTTTATCTAAAATTTTTTGGGGAATTAATTTTCAAAGAGGTGGGTAGAGGTAACAACAAATGGTAGCTATAAACTACCTCTATCTAGTAGGTGAGATTCCACCTTCTAGAATGTAAAGATACCACAGGTCAATAGTTTTTTGTAGGCACAATCAGATCTAGAATGGGGTTATACTATCTATGAAATGATATTGAAATAACCCATGTGGTTTTTCTTTTCCCACAATCTTTCCAAGGGCAAGACACCTTCCTATCAGTGAGGCCCACCCTCTATCATGTGGATCATAACTAACTATGAATTAATTTAACCGTCATGGTATTTATACCCCTATCGTTTTCATATTTATTTAAAACCAAAATCCAACTATAACCACTATTTTATAAGCCTAATATTCCCTCACTTGATTAATGAGCTTTCATAATCTTCTCCCCTTGGACTTTCGATGATAGATCAATTTGGAAATGCTAGATCGGTAAATTTTATCCTGATATACACCAAATTTTTTCTTCATTAATGATATATATGGATTGATATTTTATTTAAATATTGTTTTTATGCACATAAAATGATGATTTATTCCTTCCATCATAGATTGATGATCGATCTGGAAATTGAGGATGTCTCTTGATTGAATCCGGATCTACCTCTAACTACGGTCACCTACTTGGTATGTGGTTATGTATTTTCTTCATAGACCTATTATTTATGGAGTATTAATGATAGAACTAAAAACATTTGTAAATATATATATGGACCTTCTAGATTTAATGATTTATTCAAGATCCTTTAGTAAATTTTTGGTGGTTTCGATGTGTCGATGACATCCCATTGACCAGAGATATATCTCTTATGAATAGTGGATGTTTATGGGCAAGTTATCATTGATTTATCATTTTGAGACAATTTTTCCCTTGAATCTCATGTTGGAAATATATTCAGATAAAATATTAATATTTGATTAATTTTTATTTTCATGATCCATGTTTATATTCTAGTTTTGATGATGAATTCACAAACTATTATTTGATCAGTGGTGGATCTTGTGAATTTTTGTCCCCTTCTATATATTTCAGGGCTAAAACTATTGACAGACACTGTGAGATATTTGATTCAATAATGTTTCTTCTTGGTATGGAATATCCTTATTTATCCTTTTTAAACCTCTTCTTGATAAACCATAACCTAATATAGGCTTCTTTCACATGAGAAGTAGATTATTCGGGTGAGAGATATGATTCTAGACACAATCTGTTGAAGAACATGGGATATCTTCATCAATAATTTTATAGTAGGAATTCCATTATCATTTGGGGACCTTTTACACACTAGTTTCCTTATTATGATTCTCGTGTCAGTGTATCTTGTTTAGCCCTGATTTATACTGATCTCATGTGTGTGTTTTCCTGAGACCTTCATGTGATGTTTGATTTCATCAGAATTCTTATGTGGTTTTCTATCAACACTTTATTTTGATAAAAAATATTTGAATTTTGATACTAATTCTCATTATTTTGTACTACGTTCTCTCTATGTATCCTCAACCTTGTTATGTGTAATTACCATACCTTTGGAGGTATTATTATTGTTTATCAAAAAGTTGGAAATCATTATATGGTAATACCTTATAATGGGGTGTGAATGGAATGTGAATATTATGATGATAGAAGTAAACATGTGATATGGGAATAGAGGCCATGACACCACAGTAGTGGAAGTGGAATTTGGTGAATGGCGACCTTGTGTCCTAACCCAAGGCATAGACAGGGTGTGATGGGCTTGAGGCCTGACCACTAATGGAGGAAACATGTGATGGAATTGTGGCCTAATATGGATTGGTTCCATGAGATTTTTGAGAGATATATTATACATAATTTTTTATAGCTCTTGGTTACTACTAACATCCTTACGATAATCATTCTGGCATGGAGCTGAGGCAGATACAACCAGGGCTCATGTGGGCTTGGTTAACACATGAGTTCTTGTTATATGATTTTTTATGTTTTTTTTATAAACTTATTATATCATGGAATGAAAAATTTATATGTGTAAACCTATTTTAAGTATGAATTGGTGGTTTCATACAAGGTTTTATTACCCAAACCGTAAATGGGATTGTAATAGAAAAGGCAGACCTAGTAATTCAGGATCTAGGTAAGGGTAAGGTTCCTGTAGAAGATATATGATCTCTGGATTGTGGAGCTAGTAGCAGTAAAAATATGGAATTCATAGGATTTCATTATGCTTATTTATCTGAATACATGATATACACTCTAGTTTGGAATACCACATTCAAAACCTCATTAATTTATTTATATGGCACGAATTTTGTATGAATAATACAATTATGATACTTAGACTTCAACTTGATTTTATTTTTATTATATTTTATTTATATTTATGGTGTATTTTTATGATTACTGAGGGTGTAATCTCCCCACTGGTTTCATTTAGTCCCATGATGCTAGTCCATGGCCTCTTGCATATGGGGTGGCTCACATGAGGTCTTTTGTCTTTTTGGATCAAACTTCAAAGTTGGGGTTAGAGGGTTACACACTATGTTCTACTCTAATAATCCAATGACCAATGTCATTTTATGTTTCCATTAATCGATTTAATTAATTTTTAAATTATAATAGAATAATGAAATTTATATAATAAAAGGAAAATATTCATTAAATCTTAGAGCTTACAATAATAATTACTGTATAAAATTTTATAAAACATAGAATATAATTTTATATATATAGGAATCCAATAATGAATTTTTTAATAAGATCATTATATATTTATTTATTTTAAATAATTCCTATTGAATCAAATTATTATGTCTATTGAGGAAAACTAATCCTCACATGACCCAAAAAGAAAAAATTCAATTATATCTTCTATATTATCTTCCACTACCATAGATCCACTGGATTTATTGTCGGTACATCAATAATTGTTTAAATTAAAAAAATTATTCAATAGATTTTAGTACACAAATATACCTTACAAATATATTATAGTTATTTTTTATTTGGAAAATTATTTTGAGGAAAAACATATATCAATATTTTATTTAGTTTCAAAGTTAAAATCAATATGGTACACTATATTTTCTTAAAAAAATATTAAAAAAATACCACCAAAGGAATCAAATTAAAATATTATTATCAAATAAGATAATAAATTTATATATATTTTAATTATTTTTCCTCTTCCATTAATAATTATTTATATATATTTAAATAGATGAATTTTAAAAGTGACTAGAGATTATTTAGATAATTAATTTGAAATTAAAAATCATTTCAGTTTCATTATATGTTCAATGATTTATTCTAGATAAATTTTCACTTAGAAAATAGTTCTCTTACTTATACTAACATGTTAAAAATAACATTAATAAAACAATGGTTCAATAGTCAAATGAATATAATAAAAAAACATTCCATGTCCATGAAGGGTGAAATAAACCAAATTGTATAATTTTTTATACTAATTATAAGATTGTAATAATACATCCTTGTTTACCTAATTATAAGGTGCATAAAAGAATCAATTAATTTTTATAACATTCATCTTAAATAATTCATGATCATGTATTAACTCCTAGTACTTATAAAATACAATTAAAAGTGTCACAAAAATTATAAAAAAATTATTCTAACATAAGTATAAATCATTTGTAAATTTATAAATAATTATTATCAAATAAAATGTTAATTGATTATTGAAAACTACATCTTAGATAAATATATCTAGGAAAATACACATAATATATGAAATAAGTGAAAGAAAAGTTTATATGATTCCTTACATAGATTTATCCAGACATAGAAGTATTAAATGATTATATTAAATTATTGTTTTTCATATTCAAAATAATAAGGGTAGGGGAAATAGCTTACCCTATGAATAATTTAATTAAATATTTTAAATTTTATTTGTAAAAGATAAAATTTGATAAAAATATACAAAAAATGGTAATTTTACATGATAATAATATATTCCAAAAAAAACATAATTATTTTTTATTATAAAATAGTAAAAATATATTCAACTAAAAACTACATATTATAATGAGTTTTTTCGAATTATTTTATATTTTTTTAAAATTAACGGTGTTACCAATTTATATATCCCTTAAAAAGGATAATAAGAAATTTGAAAATCCAAAATAAGTTTACTATAATATAAAAAATATTTAAGATTACTGAGAATAATTTTTTTCTCTAAATGATTCATGGAAAAATTTAAAAATTGATTACATATTTAAGGTAACAATGTTTATGTGGAATATTTCCATACATGTATATGGGGATTATCATGATTTATGGTGTAAAATGTGTTTTTTTGTGTTGAAAGTGGAATCTAAAAGATAATACATGAAGATTCAGTGGTAATAAAAAATCACAAAATATGATTGGAATTGTCTTCAAAGAAAAAATATTTAGGGGACATAGGCGGAAATCAACTTCCAAGAAAGAACCCATATTATAATTCTCCAAAGAGTAGTGGTAATGAATAATATATAATGATCATAAATAATCTAACATTAATAAAAACAAACTAATGTAATAGACTCTCTAATGTAATGGATCTTGGTTTAATAATTAAATTAAAAACTATTTTTATTATCTTTAAATTTGATGATTTTTTAAATTAAAAGACTCAAAATAATGATCAATATAATGTCACAACAAAACTACTAATTCAATATTATTGAGATTAGTACTATTATATCTTTTAAAATTCAATAATTATTGTAATTACTACATAAAATTCTATACATAATGTAAGAACCTGGATCTTCTTTCTAGGTATAAGTTTTTTTCTGGTGTTTTTTAGGAAAAGAGGAGTTCTTGGAAATTTCAGGAGTGCATGCCATGTACCCGGTTCCCAAAGGTGACCATGTAAAAGCAGTGTAACGAATGAGTAAATGGATATGTGGGGTTACCTGGAGACCGCCTGAAGCAGAGTCTGTTTAAGGCATGTACATGTCATGTACATAAAAATAACACGTTGTGTACTTTTCTTTTTAATTGTTAAATCGGATCAGGGTTGCATCTCATTCAGAAAACGATCTTACACTAGGTATGTCTCATCTAGGAGTGAACGAGACCACCAATTCTTCTCCGAGCCCCTAACTCTTCATCCGTTCTCCAATTCAACTGTCATCAATTGTGTTGGAATCACCACGGCGAGTTCTTCCTTCTTCAAGAACCTCATCTATTGTTTTCTTCTCTCTCGTAAGATATCATTGGTTGAAATTGTTGGATGATTTTATATATCTTCCGCATTCTAAGTCGATCCAAGGGTTGATGCCGGATTATATCGTTCTCACAATTTCTAGGTAGTTCTTTTGTGCCTTTATGTAGTTATTCTTTGAGTTATATGTGCAAAAGTACCAATACCCTTATTTGAGGTATTTTCTTATTTAGGGATTTTATCCCTGTTAATGCCTGATATGTCTTAGTTTCTTGAGTAGAGGTTTTTAGTTTTGAATAGGGTTATTCATTCCATGATATGGATGTGTTTTCCCATGCTTGTTATTATGGACCGTTCGGTCTAGCTTTTCATGTTAGGCTGCATTTGTTTCCATGCATAGTGTTGTTAGGATGGATTGATTTTATCTAAAATGTTGTGATATGATGTAGACCATTTATCCAAGTAGTTCTTGAGGTTTATTTTGGCTGCTATATATCGTTTGTGAATGATTGACTTACAATGGGTTGTGGGAACCTAGTGTAGTGGACCATAGGGGGAATGGATGTTGAGGGCTTCCCTAGAGTGTTCGTTTACTTTTTACGTTGCGATACCATAGTGGGGATGGACTTTGTGCTCCCTCAGACTATATGTATTTTCCTAGTTATGAGACCACTGGGTTAATTGGACATAAAGTGCTTCCTTAGAGTGTCTATAGTTACTGATATGAGATCACATGGGGAATTGATGGTGAGTGCTTCCTCAGAGAGTCTTTTCTAAAGCTAAAACAGAGGGGTTATACTGTGAGTACTTCCCAGAGGGTTTCTTGTGTTTATTTGGATGTAACAGAGGGAATAGGCTAGGATTACGTCCCAGAGGGTTACTTGTATTATTTATTTTCTTACTTGATATATGAAAATGAATTCAATTGAAATTGTATCATTGTGTACCTTGATTGCTTCCTTGTTTACTGAATTTGTTTTTCTTATAGCCTTCAATATAAATTTACCGATTTTTTGGAAAATATCTTTGGATGGTTGTCTACTGGGATTAATCTCACACCCTATTTGGGTGATGATTTTGGGCCCAAAAAGGTTATATTGTTGTAGGTATAAATAAGGTAAATCTCCCTTCTACGTTAGGTACTTGACTGCTGTTGAGATGGAGAGCATGAGACCAAGCAAAGGCTTGTAGTGCTGCTGGAGTTTGCTCGTTTTCTTTATATGTTGGATTATTATTGTATTCCATCATTGTTTCTTGTTTTCTATTTTTCTAGACATATATGTCAAGCATCATTGATATGTTCTATAGTTGCTTATTTATTTTCATTCTTCCGTTGTTTACTCATTTCATGTTATCACTGCTTTCGTTATTATTATATATTTATTTACGCTGAATTACTATGTCAAATAGGGAATAGTTTCCCCAATATCAAACCCAATTCCCTTTCTACTAGTCGGCAGCCTCTGGTGTTTGGTGAAATATGCTTGAGTTTATGCGACCAACCCGGTATAGGGCTCCTCTGAGCGTTACCTGGAACTGGGACATTAGAAAGTTGTATCAGATGAATTAATTTATTCTTGACTTACTATTTCTAGCCTCTAACCAGGGATAAGAAGGATTAAATAATTATAAATAAGTTTTACCTAGGAGTAGCTAACCCGTGTATAGGGAAAAGCTAATTAATCTCGATTATTGCAATTTTTCTGGTTTTGCGATTTTACGGTTGACTTGATTTCACCATTAGGTGATTCACATGTTTCATGTAGTTATTGTTGATATTATCGAGGTTCTATTTCTATTTCAACCTAATGATATGAGGCTATTCCATCTCATACATCATATATGCACTTTCTAGAGATCACACGTCTTGCATTCTTGCCATTCCATTTAGGGTGCATTACTAATTCCATGTTGTTTTGATAGACGTTATGCTATATATGAAAGATGTTGTGATAGATACCTTGATAGAATACATTCTATTTGATAGGTTATTGGTTTGTGTAAGGATTATTTTTAATGAATACCAATCTTTGGTTCTTGAGGAGTTGTGGGAACTCATGAATTAGAATTTGTTGGATCGTTGCACTGTTATGATTTTTTATGAAATATATAAGATTACAAAATTTGATTCGAGGGGAGTATGGGCCCTCACGGATCAGAATTTGGCACTTTAATTTCTGTTTTAGTGTTTTTCTAGGTTCCAAAGTAGTTTCTGAGGCTTACTATCTAGAAAAACCCAGAATACATGGTGTGTATTGCTGAATACACACCATGTATCATTCTGTTCGGGATGGAGCAATTTTTCTTGATTAAACGTCGTGTACTATATATACATGCTTTATAGTCTCAAACTGTTTCACTGGATGTGTGGGAAGAGACACGAGGTTGGAAAATCCTTGGAGAAACACGTCGTATACTGGACGTACATGTCGTGTTGTTTAGACCATTAGTCCAGCTGTGTAACTAATCACACGGGTGGATTTTGGGTACTTAGTACACGTTGTGTATGTGCAAAAACACGCTGTGTATATCCAACCATGTAACCGACCATGTGACTAAAATCATGGGTTAGTGAAATCTTTCTAGTACACGCTGTGTAGTCTTTCTCTAGGAGAACTGTGTGGGAAGTCATGTAGAGGATCTTAGGTAAGGGAAGAGGATTCAAGTACACTTTGTGTGTTAGGATAACACGAAATGTGTATGGGGTGTTACATGACCAAGGTTGGCAGTAGTAAACACCCATGTGAAGGAATAAGGTAACACGTTGTGTATTGGTTATACACACCATGTATCAATGTTTTGAAAAACTTTAATTCTTTATTTATAATGTTCTTTTATTTCACTCATTTGTTTAATTCCTTGATAATCATGATATAAGGAGTGCATTTGACCTTTCAGAGTCATGCCACTGATACGTCCTCCGGTTGTATGCCAGTTATAGGGCAGTGATCAGACACTAGACATGGATGATCAGGGACTACTAGCAGATCTTCCTATAGTGCCAGTCTTGGCACCAGTCATCTTTCTAGACACAGGTGATAACACACTTTTACGAGAGGTCTTTATGAGGTTCATGAAGACCTTCTAGGTGTACCGCATCCTTCCCCTTTTATGAAAGAGCTGACATGGGTTTTCCAGCAGCAACATCCTCCAACCTTCACAGGGGATGAAGGACCTTATGATGCAGAGTCATGGTTAGAATCCATTCTTTTGATCTTAGAGCATTTGGAGACTCCTCCATAGAGGAGGGTGAAGCTAACTACATATATGCTTAGAGACTCTTCCAAGAGATGGTGGGATGTGATCTCACAGGATGGACTTCAGCAGGTTATGGATTGGGATGAGTTCCAAAATGCCTTCTATGAATAATTTTACCTAAGGACTTTGAGGGTCCATTGATCCTGAGATTTGACGAGTTTAGAGTTGGGTAATCTCTCAGTTATGGAGTATTCTTCTCACATCATAGAGCTGCAGTGCTTCATAACTGTTCCTGGAGGTGATCAGTTATTTATGAAAAGGAAGTTTGAGGACAGTCTCACGCACGACATCTGATCTCCGGTGAACATCTTCATCCTAACTTCCATCACTTCTATATTCAACCATGTTCTATTGACGGAGCACAATCTGAGAGATTCTGGAGCTGTGAGCCAGGGCGGTTCGGCATCCAGAGTTGGTACCCCTTCGACTGAGATTAGGAAGTGTCGTAGGGAGTCTACATAAAGAGATCATAGTGGGTGGGATATGCCTTCATGTATCCATGTGGTATGCTACCAGTGTGGGGAGAGAAGGAATATGGGGCCATATTGCCCGAGAGACCTAGTTGAGTACAGAGCATGCGGCAAGATGAGTCATCTTCAATGCTTCTGTCAGATCTTCTCACCAACAGCTAGTGATGGGGGTTATGTTTCGACTCCTCATATCAGAGAAGGACCACCAGTTTCTCATTAGTTTCGGAACTGGAGTTCTTCATGACGTTCAAGGTGAGGTGGGGGTTGTGGCCATAATGGTCTGATGTCGGATTTTCAATAGCCACAGGGTGGATCAATTCAAGGATTACAAGGCCACAGTGGAGGTCAAGATTTTGTGATGGATCAAATCTAGCTGGAGTAGGATCCCGAGCACTATACAGTCAGAGGTACTATTCTAGTAGCCTGAGTTCTAGTTTCTGTACTTTTTGATAGAGGGGATTCCCATAGTTTCATATCTATTGCTATTGTGGAGAGTCTTGGGATCTGTATCTTTATTTCTGGTTATTTCATGATTCAGGACACTCTGTTGGGGATAATAATGGATAGCGTGTGTCAGTGCAAGGAGTTACCTCTTGAGATTTTTGGGTGTCCCTTCTTAAGGGACCTCTATGTCTTAGAGATGATAGGCAATGATTTCATCCTCCAAATGGACTGGTTAGTTCCATTCCAGGCTGAAGTCGACTGCTATAGTCGTAGGGTGAGTTTCACGTAGCTAGAGAGTGGATAGTTTGTACATAAGGTCAAATGAGATGTTTAGGTGAGAATAGTGGGACCCGAGCATCATGGGTTTGGAGGAGTTACAACCCAGATTTGTAGTTTATATCTGGATTACCAGGGGACTTCACAAATAGACTTTCCGCCAATGGTATATTTTTTCAGGGATGTCTTTATAAAGGACTTTTTATGTTTTACTCTAGAGATAGAGGTATACTTTTCTATTGAAATCATGCCAGGAGCAGCACCAGTGTCCATTCCTCCTTATAGGATAGATACACCATAGTTATAGGATCTCAAGAGGCCAATTGTGGATTTCAGGAAAAGTGTTTCATCTGGCCCAGTACTTCTCTTTGGGGTTCACCAGTCCTATTTATGAAGAAGGCAGAAAGTACCCTCAGACTTTGCGTGGATTATTAGAAGATGAACCGGTTGACGGTCAAGAACCGATATCCCTTAATAAGGATTTATGATCTCTTGGATCTGATTCAAGGAGCTCGAGTGTTATAAAATATTGACTTGAGATTTGGTTACAATCAATTGCGCATTAGACCATATGATATACCTCTTATAGCCTTTCGGAGTAGGTATGATCTATACGAGTATGTGGTTATGTCGTTCGGTCTCACAAACACGCCTATAGTATTCATGGAACTGATGAACTAAGAAATCCATCCATAATTGGATTCTTTCATTGTAGTCTTCATGGACGATATCTTGGTGTACTCTCACACTTGACATGGCCATGCTACCCATCTTGAGATAGTTTTGAGTGCACTGAGAGAGCATTAATTATATGCTAATATCTCAAAATGTCACTTTTGGATGGACCAGATTCACTTCTTGGTTCATGTAATCTCATATATAAGAGTATCAGTAGATCAAGATAAAGTGAGAGAAGTAGTTTCTTGGGAGAATCTGAAGAAATTCTTTGAGGTATGATGTTTTCTAGGGATTTCTGGATATTACAGACATTTCATACAATACTTTTCATGCTTATCAGTTCCACTAATGGGGCTCACTAAGAATGGTGTGATGTACTAATGGCCAGATTCTTGTGAGTCATCCTTTCAGGAGCTAATAGGGGGGTTTACTTCAGCATTGATACTAGTTTTTCCAGATCCAGACAAGAGCTATATTGTTTACTGGGATGAATTAGGTATCAGGTTGGTAGGAGTTCTTATGAAGGTTGAAGGATTCGTTGCGTATGGGTCTTTATAGTTAATGCCACATGAGAGGAATTACCCAACAAACAATCTCGAGTTGGCTACAGTATTTCATGCTTTACACTATTGGAGACATTATCTATTGGGAGAGAATTTTTTGGTTTTCACCAACCAAAAAATTCTTATGTCTATCTTCACTCAGTGCGATTTGAATCTGGGAAAATGATGGTGGGTTGAGTACCTTCAGTCCTTTGACATTGGGCTTTCCTATATGCCTTGGAAAGGCAACGTAGTCGCTGATGCATTGAGCAGGAGGACTCAGATATAGGCAGTTCATGTGGCTAACAGTGAGTGACAGCTTATGTGTATGTTCTCTGATATTCATTTGAATGATCATGACATATAGGGGATGATATTTATTTATTCCGTGGCTATTACATATACTCTACATGAACAAGTGTGGATGAGAAATCTAACAGATTCTGAAGGCCTATTCCTATGAGATGGTGTGTCAATAGAGGAACCTATTCATAGATAGAATATAGTAGAGGATGAGATCTTTTGTTTTTGTGGGTGTATTTGGGTTCCAGCAGATATACGCAAGGAGATGATACAGGACTTTTATTCCTCATTTGGGGTAGTTCATCCTGGTGTCACCAAGATGTATCGAGATCTGCACCATCAGTATAGGTAGCCAAGTATGAAGAGAGATGTTGTTGGTTTCTTGATGAGGCGTTCCACCGGTCAGCTGGTGAAGGTGGAGCATCAGCAACTAGTATGATTTTTGTA
Source organism: Viscum album (assembly GCA_963277665.1). Taxonomy (NCBI): domain Eukaryota; kingdom Viridiplantae; phylum Streptophyta; class Magnoliopsida; order Santalales; family Viscaceae; genus Viscum; species Viscum album. The sequence goes on from OY728123.1 coordinate 213,889,214, forward strand.
GTAGTTACCCATTCCCGAGTGGAAGTGGAATGATGTCAAGATGGATTTTGTGATGGGGTTGTCATGGTCTCCTTAAGGGAATGATTCAGTTTGGGTTGTCATTTATAGACTCATAGAGGATTCTCACTTCTTTCTTATCAAGGATACCTTCAGTGTGGATGAGATGGGAAGGGTTTAAATCCAAGATATTGTACATTTACATGGAGTTCTGCACTCCATTATTTTAGACAAGGACACACATTTTTCTTATTGGGTCTGGCAGGGACTACAGAGGGTGTTAGGTTCACATGTACTTCTGACTACATTTTATCATCCCCATATAGATGGCCAGTCTGATCATGGAATTCAGGTGCTGGAGGACATGCTATGAGAATTCATCCTAGACATTGGAGGCTCTTGGGAGAAGCAAATACCTCTTGTGGAGTTTTCCTACAATAATAGTTTTCAATAAACTATTCATATGTAACCTTATGAGCATTTGAATGGTAGGCCATGTCGATCACCCTTATGTTGGCTGGAGGTAGGAGAGGCAGCTATGATGGGACCTTGTCTTTTCTATGATACCACAAAATAGATAGAGTTGATTCGGAAGAGGATGGATATTACACAGTCACAACAGAAGTCTTATTCCGATCAATGAAGATGACCTCTGGAGTTTGAGGTCGGAGATCGGGTTTTTCTACACATCACACCGAGGTTGGGACGCAGGAGTATTATGAGACAGGGTTAGCTTTCACCGAGATACTTCGATCCGTTTTAAGTGTGGGAAAATGTTGGGCCAGTTTCCTATCGACTGCAGTTACCTTAGAGGTACCTGGATATGCAAGACATCTTTCATGTTTATCAGTTGCGGCGTTACTTCTCAAACTCATATCATGTTTTCCAACAAGGGGAGGTTGAGCTGGAGGTGGATGCATCATTCGAGGAGCATCATGTCCATATTTTTTATCATATTTGAAGGGCTCTCTATGGCCAGTCTATTCCTCTGGTAGGAGTTCTATGGCAGCACGAGTGAGTACACAAAGATACTTTCAAAGGGAGGATAATATATGATCGCAATGGCTAGAGATGTTCAAGTATTATTCTTCTAAACTGCCTTTCTAGTGAAATTTGGGGACGAATTTCTTTGAGGTGGTAAGTTTTTAATAACCCATATCTTCTTTTCTGGTATTAGATTTCTTTTCTAGTGTTTCTGAGGAAAAAAGAGTATTTGGAAATTTCAGGAGTACACGCTATGTACTTATAAGTACACACCATGTACCATGTTGTTGCAGGTGACCGTGTACTAGCTGTATAACGACCAAGTACATGGCTGTGTGGGGTGACCTGGAGACCGCCTAAAGAGGAGGCTGGTTAAGGCATGTACACGCCATGTACATTAAAAGAGTACACTTTGTACTTTTATTTTTAATTTTCAAATCAAACCGAGGTCACGTCTTGTTCACAAAAATATATTTTTCTAGGTATGACTCATCTAGGAGTGAACGAGACCACCAGTTCTTCTCTGATCCCTAGAATTTACATCCTTTCTCCGATTCAACTACTGTCAATTGCGTTGGAATCACCACGATGAGTTTTTCCTTTTTCTAGAACCTCATCACTTGTTTTATTATCTCTCATGAGATATCATTGGTTGAAAGTCTTGGGAAGTTTATAGATCTACCGTATTCAAGGTCAATCCAAGGGCCGACACCGGAGTATATCGATCTCCCAACGTTGAGGTAGGTGGTTTGTGCCTTTCAATACTTATTCATTGAGTTATGTGTGAAAAAGTGACAATACCATTCTTTGGGGTATTGCGTGTTTTGGGATTTTATCCCTATTAATTCATGTTATGTGTTGGTTTCTTGAGTAGATAATTTTGGTTGTGAATAGGGTTATTCTTTCAATGCTATGGATGTGTTCTTCCATATTGGTTGTTATGGACCATTCGGTCTAGCTTTACCTATTAGGATGCTTTGTTTTCCATGCCTAGTGTTCTTAGGATGGAGTGATTTTATCTGAAATGTTGTGATATGCTGTAGACTATTTATCCAAGTAGTTCACGAGGTTTACATTGGATTCCATATATCGTTTGTCCACGATTGACTTACACAGGGTTGTGGGAACCTGGTGTAGCATACCATATGAGGAATGGATGCTCAGGGCTTTCCTAGAGTGTCTGTTTACTTTGTACATTACGAGACTATAGGGGAGATGGAATTATTTATCCGTTAGAGTGTCTTTAGTTTCCTCGTTACGAGACCACAAGGGGAATTTGATGTCTGGTGATTCCCCAGAGTGTCTATAGTTACCGATATGAGACCATAGGGAGAATTAACGGCGAGTGCTTCCCCATAGAGTCTTTGATAAAGATGAAATAGAGGGGTTAGAATGTGAGTACTTCCCAGAGAGTTGCTTGTCTTTGTTTGGAAGAACCAGAGGGGATAGGATGTGAGTACTTACCAGAGGGTTACTTCAATTTTTTATCTGCTTACTTGATATATAAAATTGAATTCAATTGCACTGTATTATTTTTTACCTTGAGTGCTTCCTTGATTACTGCTTTGTTTTACTTATTTCCTGCCATATATATTCACTGACTATTAGGCATAGATCTTTAGGTGATTTTTTACTGGGATTCGTCTCACACCATATTTGGGTCATGCTTTTAGGCCCAAAAAAATTATATTGTTGCATGTATAGATAAGAACAATCTCCCTCCTACATCAGTTACATGACTACTATAGAGATGGAGAGAATGGGACCAAGCTGAGGCTTGCGATACTGCTGGATGTTACTCATTTTCATTGTACTTTGGTTTAGTGTAGTATTTCAGTGTTGTGACTTGTTTGGATTTTTTTCCTATATATATATGTCATGAATCATTGATATGTGCTCTAGTTTATTTATTTCCAGTCTTCTGCTGTTTACTCATTACAGGTTATCACTACATCCGCTATTGTTATCTATTTATTTCTGCTACATTACTCTGCCAATGAAGGAATAGCTTCCCCACTATCACACCCAAGTGCCTCGCTGCTAGTCAGAAGCCTCTAGATTTTGGAGAAATGTGCTTGAGGTTATGTGCCCAACCAGGTATGGGGCACCTCTAGGGAGCACACGGAACCAGGATGTTACACATCATAATTTGTTATTAGATACCCTTTAAATGATGAATAAATAATATTAATGTTATATTATATACCTTAACAATTATAAATTATTTTTTATATAGAATATTAATTCTTATTAGTATCAACATCATTCAATTAATTCAACAATTATTTTATATCCTAATTTAGTATTTCTTTAAATCCATAATACCTACATCATATATAAAATATACTGAAAAAAGTAATGAATGTAAATGGGGAATATAGCTAAAAGGAATAAAAAACTATTTCTGATTAATTTGAAACCTAAATCTAAATTATCTGAAATTTTATACAACTTAAAATCAATATTTATCTAAAAAAACCAAATCATAAAAAATGAAGGTCCTGAGAACCAATTTTAAAATATAGGGGATATAAAATACTTTCATTTAATTAGTTTAAACAATTTTAAAAGATAACTACAAAAATGTGATTACGTACTACTAATGAGTTTAAAAAATATCACTAAAAGAAATAAACCCAATAAATCATTTCAATATATTTTAAAAAATTCTAAACAAAATATAATATTAATTAATCTTGTAAAATATAAACAAATAAGAAGCTCTATAAAAAAATTAATGATTTCACATCATGTTAATAAAATCTATATTTCCACTATTTTATATAGTAGAACTTTTATTGGGAAAATAATGTAAATAGGAATTCATGGGGGGTATATGAGGCATAATGGTTTTGGAATTATCCTTCAAAGGGTATAGATAAATGTTAACTTTAAAATTTAAGTATAACGATAACATTAGACAATTTAATGAAATAATTAACCATTTATTTTCCCTTGTTCTTAAAACTCATAAATTTATACTAATAATGGTTTTTTTAATTTTCATTACTCTTATAAATGGGTTTCAAAAATAAACTAAATTTAGTTTCATTTCCCAGAGGTCATGTAATTTAACTAAATATCTAGACACCCACTCCCCTAGTTCTTATTTATTTAAATTTACATGAAATATATTTTTAGATAAATAATTCAATTTCACGAGTTATATGTGTTTATGATGATTTAATATAAACAAAATATAAACTGTATGAAATTAAAAGTTACAACATATCATCAAAATAATTTCTATAAATATCATGAAACATAATAATATTAAGTTATCTTATAAATCTATAAATATAGCACCAATTAAAATCATGAAAAAGAATATTTTTAACAAAAAAATGAAAAAATACAACAAATAAAGATAAGGACGTGGATTTGAGTGACCAATATGAATCATTTTGAAAAATATAAAAACACCATAATATTATCAATTAGGTTCACTTATATTTTGATCATAAATATTAAAAATCATAGATTCTATCAATGATTTTTTCTTATTTTTACTTACCCTGAGGAATGGAAACAATGAACTAATATATTATAGAAAATTTGGGTGATACCCATCCCCTCTAAAAAATATGTTGTTGTCAATAATGGAGCACAGATATAAAAAAACAATGTGTAATAGGGGGTCTCAAATTTGACTATGAGTCTTGGAGGTGGATTGTGTAGAGACCTAGAAATTGAATGATTTAGATTCTATAAAATTTTAATTATTTAAGGTGAAAAAGTGTTACACATTATTTCTACTATTATTAGAATGAAATACATAGTGAATTTTTTGATTGAGTACATTATTTTTACCCTTGGGTGGAATTTCGTAATTTTCCCTGGTGATTATATTTTTTTTAAATATAATGGGATGGTACAATTAAATTATTTATTAATTTATTTATATTATTAAATTTTAAAAGATAATTTTTTATAAAAAATACCAATGTGATTTTTGTTAGTTATTTAAGGTGGAAATGACCTGGAATATTAGATAAATAGAGGCCAGATTTTTTTATTTAGATTGTTTCCTAAATAATTATCCAATTAGTTACTTAGTGGAAGATTGTAATGATATAAAGAAATGGGTATTCATTGGGGTAGAGTAATATAATTTATGGAAATATTTTGAAAGGGAAAAATATAGGTTTGATGTAATTCCAATGAAAAAATCACCATTTGTGAGACAATTTGGCACATGACCTCATGCACGCATCTATGTATGCAATATGTTTCCTGTTAGTGGTGAGGATTTATACCATATATTGGGTGACTATTAAATCTACATTAGGTAACTGTAGAGACCCGTATCTTGATGTGCATTGACATTACATTACATTTGCGGAATCATTAGGACAAAACAAAAACACACACACAAGGACCGTAATAGTTTAGTGTCTTTGGAAACTCGGAATATAATCTTCTAATCGTGGTGAAATATCTTCAACATCTCCCATAAAGATCTTCCTTTTTTTACCTAAAACCTTTCTTTAAATCCTGGGGAAATAAAACATACAAAAGGGTGAGATCAAATGCCTAGTAAGGTAAACAAAAGAAATATCAATCACATCATATACATAAGAACTTAACTTTTTGAAATATTAACCTGCAAAAGAGATCATAATATCATAACATGGGATAAATCATAGAAGTGAAATGTAATCTCAATAATCATAACTTAAAACATGAAACATTGTGGCATACACACATAATCATAGAGAATAATTTCTTGTTAGTCAAGACTCATTGCCAAGACTATCTTATTGGACAAAGTCCCTTTCTGAACCGAGTCACCCTCTTTTCAGTCCTGTTTCACTGAACCGGTATAACCTACCATTCCAGCCATCTCTATCTCATGAGATATAAAATCTTTACCCAATGCATTGGAGGGAGATATGGGTCCCACCCATCTCATAATGATATCATTCTTATGTGTGCCACAAAATCATAAATCATACATCATTGCATAACCCATGTAATAAAATGGGATTCTTAAACATCATGCCATCATAATCCATAAACAATTGATATCATTTCATCATAAGAAAATTTAAAACATTTAAATCATAGAGACATTTTACTTGAAATGTACATATCAAATAATGTCATCTTAGATGGAAAATAGTTTTGAAAAAACACTTGAAATGAATTCTTGAGGAAAATATCCTTTCTTCTTTAAAAACATTTTTCCTTGCATAACATGTCATAAAACTTTAAACTAAAAGAAGTTGATTAAAAATAAACTTGAAAACTTTTAAAGGAATCTTCTTTGAAATAATGTTTTAAAAATCCATTCATGTCGTATAAGTTAAAAAAAACTTTCTTCTCGTACTTTTGTCGGAAAAGCCAAAAAAGTACCTCGTACGAAAAACGACAAAAGATTCCTTTCATAACTTTTACTAAAAACTCACCGAAGGGTAAAATAGTATTTAAACAATTGTAAGTGGATGGAAATAATATTTCATATTGAGGAAACATGGATGTGGATGATAAAATACGCCCCAGTAAATACCAAAGTATAAACAATCTCGGATAAAATGAGATTGTGATATATTCCCTTACCTTAGGTCCGACTTGCTTTGTAAGTGTTCTAACCTCCTGTATAATGATTTAAATAATGTTATTGACTTATTCCATAATCATACTTATTTTTATGATATCATATATGGTCATATTCTTAGCTTCTTAGTAGTAATATTTCATTGCTACTTGTTATTCGGGTGTTTATAACTTTTTTGTTCTTATGCGTGTTTTGTCGAATAAATTCTTATTCCTTTCTTTAGGTTATAGATACCTCATTTCCAGAATGGTATTAGTGTAATATATATCATATTCATTCAATTAGATTCATTTATATAATCATTATGAAATGAAGATCATGTAGAACGAGTCGCATCACATCGTGGAGACGGTATTCCGTACGTACGCACGAGTGATGATATCGTTCCTATGATCATGGAATTGTATTGGAGTATATGTATACTATTTCATAATCGATATCACTTTATAATAGTCATATATAGTCATTATTTACACCATTATACCCATCCAAGTAAGGTGGTGGTGGAAAACAGATTACACCACGGCGTGGAGACGGTATTCCGTACGTACGCACGCGTGGTGATTTCTTTTTCCGTAGGATGGATAGATGGTGAAATAGGGTTGTTTCATACTTATAATAACATATCAGTATATGATTGATACTGATTTTATTACTTAATAATGAAACAACTAACGAAGAAGAAGTGGAAGAAGAAATAAAGATGAAAGAATCGGTAACGGACATTACCTCTTCTTTGAAGTGCTTCTTTGAGACCTTCATTTAGGGCACTGAAATTGTTCTTTGAGGAAGAACAGAACCTCTAGGATGTTTCTAGGGAAGTTTAGAGGATAATTGGTCAGGGGTTGTCCGAGATTGAAGGCTCAAAGTTGTGTGAGGAAGAGAGGGAGGAGGTGCCCTTTTATAAGGGAGGAGAGAGGCACCTTTGGAATAACTAAAAATATTATTTTATTATAAATTCAAGTTCGGTTTTAAATAGCTCCAAATTGATTTATTTTAAGTCTAAGGTAGGTATGGGTCGCAATCCTCTCATCCAATAGAATTTAGACAAGTTTAGGTTCCTATTTTAACCTTATCATTTAGATTTAACATTAAGTTAAATAATTTTACTTTTACCGTGTCTTCTTGTGTTCTTACACTATAATGTTAATAAACTTACTATAAGAAGCCAAACGAACCCCAAATTGTTAATTATTAATATATATAACCTTATCTACGTAATTTGGCCGAACCTTAGATTTTTAGGAATAAAATAACAATTAATAATATAATATTTGTTTTAAAAACTATTTTATGTCAATTTTGACACTATTTAGTAATTGATTTTTGTGAAAATTATAACAGAATGATAAGTTCGAAAAAAGTTAATTAACTCAATACCAACATATCATAGTAACCTAGAAAATTAGTTTAATTCATAAAAAGTCCCAAATTATATTTATTTGGGTATTTATAACATCAATTATGTCAATATTTTATTAATAAGATAATTAATGCATCATTGTTGTGTCATAAATAAATTAAATTATTTAATGTCTAAAAATTAAAAATAAAATAAAATTATGTAGGAAATCTTTTTAGATTTCTAATGAATATTTATAGTCGAATTTATCTTATGTATAACCCCATATTAAAAATGTTTTAGTAAATAAACTTTGATTTTAACTCTTTTAACCCTTCTTTAAATAAATTAATAATAAATGTCCTAATCTAATACAAGTGGGCCTAAATGGTCATATTTTATTTCTAGGTTTGTTTTTGGTCGAATTACACTTGTCCAATAGAATTAAGACATGTGTTAGGATAATAATAATATCATTTCTACCCATAATTACCCTATTTATTTTTAACCGTGGTAAAAAAAGTAAAAAGTTACTATTCCCCAAAAAATTATTTTCATCTCATTGAACCACATTTTACCTACTGAAATCGACCGTGTCTCTTGGATTTTTGAAATTCCACTCACAGAAGCGGTAAAATTATGTTTTATGAACAATTCAGTTTTTTTTAACTACCACTTAGTGGTTTCACTATTCATCAAAAATTGAAAGTTTTCAGAAAAATACCAAAAATTAGGCCTAAGATATATTTGATATTATGAACTCAAAAATGATTTCTATTTTACCAAATTCAAAACATATGAGTTGCATTTATTAATTTAAAAATTAAATCCCGTCGTCAAAACAAATAGCGTGTTCTTAAGAGATAATAACTATCAAAAGATTGACACTTGTTTATGTCTGGTTTAAATGTGAAATTACATCCAATGAACATCATTATATTAAATTGTAAAAATATATTCTAAATATACTTTAAAACCACTCAAATTAATAATTTATCACTATTAATTATTTCGATTGAAAAAGTTGTTTTTAATTAAAATTTAGTAATTTTCACTATTCATCAAAATATGAAAGTTATCCGAAAATCACCAAAATTTCACCATAAGCTAATTTCTATATTACGAATCCAAAAATGAATTCAATTTTGAAAAATAAAATTACAAATTTTCAAAAAGTGGTTATTACTATTCATAACGGCTAGTTTTAATAATATTTTAATAGTATATTGTTGTTTAGTGAAACTCGTTATTGCGTACTACACACGCTATCGAGGAAGGTCGCGATTGCGTGTTATGCAAGGCAAATCAAGGATGCGTGTTGTGCAAGCTTCTTTTGGTGTAGCGTACAACACAAGACTTTAGTGAAATTAAAAAGAATATTTTTTATAAAATCTCGTGGTGTTACATTATACCCCCCTTAAAATGAATTTCGCCCTCGAAATTCGTCGGGGTTATAAATGGTTTACTATTCGAAAGTTTCTTTAATAGAAACCCACATCGTAAAAAGGAATACCAAAACCAATCTTTAAAAACGAAAGTATGAAACGTAACGGTTACCCAAATAAACTAATCACTGGGTTTCCACAAAGGTGAAAATATGGATATGGAAGAGAAATCTAACCATCATGTTCTGATGGAGAGTGGTAGAGAACATGGCTATGGAAAAGATAGCAATCACAATGCCATAAATTTGTGACGATCTAAGGTACCATCTGATTCATCAGATATAAGAGCACTAAGACAACATTTTTGGTTTTCAAGATCATTTCCCTAATGTTGATGAAATTGGAATTAGAAGAAATACTTTCGTGATTTTGGTATAGTCTCACCGTTTTTCATTCTTTGGACAATTTACTTTTCATCTCTTAAAGAAATGAAGTTGAATTTGTCATTCGTGATGTGTTAGCAGATCATGTGATAGAATGATGGGTCATTCCATCTCTTTCAAACAAAAGGTTAGCAAACGTTATCAGTCCATCTTATAGTTAATCATATATGGTTCCAAAAATGAACTTATACTTCATATATCATACCGCTTAATAAAATAAAACTAGTTTCTACTAACCAGGGACTTCCTGTAGGCCAGTGGTAGGCGATAAAGGCCAATCACACTTCGGTTGTGGGTTCGATTCCCACAGCCTTGTCCGACACGATGGGCTGTCGCCCGTCCTGCAGGTTGTCCTTTTTCTAAAACTACATTACTATAACATCCCATCAATAATATCAAAAAGAAAGTTCAATCCATAATCCATTCCAATCTTTAGGCTTATCTAAAATTCTTCGGCCCACTCTCATAGCATAGTGAAAACGACTACCAGAGATTTAATACCATCATTGATCCCCATATATCATAAGATATGTTTTGTTGGTCACATTCCAAACATTCAAAGTCCTTAATCATGTATTCTCTTGAATACCCATTGAACCTTAGTGAAAACATGAATGCAGTTAAAAGTTAACACCTTCCACATACCAAAATCCTCAAAATTCTATATACTCAAACCATGATATCACATAGTCCTTATATCAATCATGAGCTCATGAATACTGTTAAACATTTCATTTTCTCGTTTCCCTTCATTATGCGCATATCATCTTATTAAAAATATCTCAATCAATTTGAATACCACATTAGACCAATACATAAATATTCCAATACTCCATGATACAACATTATTTTGCAATCCCATTACATAAACACTCAATCATTCCACCACATCGTTGTCATATTCAACATCACCAATGGTGATCGCATGTGACTTCCCTTTGTCCTTTGCCTTAAGTGGTTGCTCATATCGATCATCACTAACCCTTGGATTAGGGCATTTATTGGCATAATGTCCCATCTCCTTGCACTTGAAACATTAAAGTGTTGGTGGTGTGTTCTCTGCAGTGTTTGCTTGTTCACATCATTAGAAACCATTTTTCCATTACTTCGACACTCAGCTTCTTGATGACCTTCTTTTCCACACTTAAAACATTTTCTAGTCCCTTTAAGAAAATCTCCACCATGCTTCTCTCCACACTTTGAGCATAAGGAAACATTAATTTTCTTTTCACCATTATTCTGAGATTTCTCCTTGAACTCCATCTTTCGTTTCTTTTCAAAACCATGAGATGGATATGTAACACCAACTTCCATTTCTACCTTCATAGCACAACGCACAATTTCTTCATAGCTACTGAAGTCTCTTATATCTAATGCCCTTCGAAGACTTGATTTTAAGCCACTGAAAAATCAATCAACTTTACTTTCAGGTTGGATGATAATGCCAGATTCATACCTTGCAAGTCTTGTAAAATTCGCTTCGTATATACCAACAGATTCATCATCCTTCTTCTTCAGCTGAAGAAACTCATTTTCCATCTTCGTTCAAAGAATATGAGGGAAGTACTTACTGAAAAACAAGTTCTTGAACTCGTCCCATTCCATGGAATCAATTTCATCTCTTTGCCTCGTATTCTTGATAAGATTCCACCATTGATTAGATTCACCTTCCAAACGATATACTACTAAGATGACTTTATCATGTTCAGAACATTGAAGAACTGAAAATATCTTTTCAGTAGTACTGATCCATTGTTCAGCAACAAGTGGATCAAAAGACCCACTGAAAGAAGGTGGACGTTGCCTCATGAAGGACTCAATAGAATATTGTTCCCTTCTCTGCTCATTTGGAAGCCCAGAATGATTCATAGCTTGTGTAAGTATAGCAATAAGATTTTGCACTCCATCTCCCATAACATTTGTTTGTTCAGGAGGGCAATCATTGCATTGTCCATTGCATTGATCAACACGGTTCCTTCGGGTTCCAGCCATCGTCTAAAACCCAAAAAGAATAGTGTGAGAGGCAAAAATCATGCTAGGGAAAACAACATAATAAAGGGGGATTACCTTCAATATCTAACATCTTAGGTTTAATTCTATGATCATTAGTGTAATTATACTACTATAACCTATACGTATACATAACCTTAGGAACTCCCTAGACATACCTTAGAAATATCTCTAGGGATCTCACTAACGTTTTCGCATCCTAGTTTCCAAAGGTTGACTAAACCTTTGCCTCTGATACCAACTGTAGAGACCCGTATCTTGATGTACATTGACATTACATTACATTTGCGGAATACTTAGTACAAAACAAAAACACACACACAAGGACCGTAATAGTTTAGTGTCTTTGGAAACTCGGAATATAATCTTCTAATCGTGGTGAAATATCTTCAACATCTCCCATAAAGATCTTCCTTTTTTTTTACCTAAAAACTTTCTTTATATCCTGGGGAAATAAAACATACAAAAGGGTGAGCTCAAATGCTCAGTAAGGTAAACAAAAGAAATATCAATCACATCATATACATAAGAACATAACTTTTTGAAATCTTAACCTGCAAAAGAGATCATAATATCATAACATGGGATAAATTATAGAAGTGAAATGTAATCCCAATAATCATAACTTAAAACATGAAACTTTGTGGCATACACACATAATCATAGAGAATCATTTCTTGTTATTCAAGACTCATTTCCAAGACTATCTTAGGGGACAAAGTCCCTTTCTGAACCGAGTCACCCTCGTTTCATTCCTGTTTCACTGAACCAGTATAACCTACCATTCCAGCCATGTCTATCTCATGAGATATAAAATCTTTACCCAATGCATTGTAGGGAGATATAGGTCCCACCCATCTCATAATGATATCATTCTTATGTGTGCCACAAAATCATAAATCATACATCATTGCATAACCCATGTAATAAAATGGGATTCTTAAACATCCTGCCATTATAATCCATAAACAATTGATATCATTTCATCATAAGAAAATTGAAACCATTTAAATCATAGAGACATTTTACTTGAAACATACGTATCAAATAACGTTATCTTAGATGGAAAATAGTTTTGAAAAAACACTTGAAATGAATTCTTGAGGAAAATATCCTTTCTTCTTTAAAATTTTTTTTCCTTTATTAACATGTCATAAAACTTTAAACTAAAAGAAGTTGATTAAAAATAAACCTGAAAACTTGTAAAGGAAGCTTCTTGGAAATAATGTTTTAAAAATCAATTCATGCCGTATAAGTTAAAAAAAAACATTCTTCTCCTACTTTTGTCGGCAAAGTCAAAAAAGTACCTCGTACGAAAAACAACAAAAGATTCCTTTCATAACTTTTACTAAAAACTCACCGAAGGGTAAAATAGTATTTAAAAAATTGTAGGTGGATGGAAATAATATTTCAAATTGAGGAAACATGGATGTGGATGATAAAATACGCCCCAGTAAATACCAAAGTATAAACAATCTCCTATAAAATGAGATTGTGATATATTCCCTTACCTTAGGTCGGACTTTCTTTGTAAGTGTCTGAACCTCCTGTATAATGATTTAAATAATGTTATTGACTTATTCCAGAATCATACTTATTTTTATGATATCATATATGGTCATATTCTTAGCTTCGTAGAAGTAATATTTCATTACTACTTGTTATTTGGGTGTTTATAACTTTTTTGTTCTTATGTGTGTTTTGTCGAATAAATTATTATTCTTTTCTTTAGGTTATAGATACCTCATTTCCAGAATGGTATTAGTGTAATATATATCATATTCATTCAATTCAATTCATTTATATAATCATTATGAAATGAAGATCATGTAGAACGAGTCGCATCACATCGTGGAGACGGTATTCCATACGTACGCACGAGTGATGATTTCATTCCTATGATCATGGAATTGTATTGGAGTATATTAATACTATTTCAGAATCAATATCACTTTATAATAGTCATATATAGTCATTATTTACACCATTATACCCATCCAAGTAAGGTGGTGGTGGAAAACAGATTACACCACGGCGTGGAGACGGTATTCCGTACGTACGCACGCGTGGTAATTTCTTTTTCCGTAGGATGGATAGATGGTGAAATAGGGTTGTTTCATACTTATAATAACATATCAGTATATGAGTGATACGGATGTTATTACTTCATAATGAAACAACTAAATAAGAAGAAGTGGAAGAAGAAATAAAGATGAAAGAATCGGTAACGGACATTACCTCTTCTTTGAAGTGCTTCTTTGAGACCTTCTTTTAGGGCACTAAAATTGGTCTTTGAGGAAGACCAGAACCTCTATGATGTTTCTAGGGAAGTGGAGAGGAGAATTGGTCAGGGTTTGGCCTATCATGAAGGCTCAAAGTTGTGTGAGGAAGAGAGGGAGGATGTGCCCTTTTATAAGGGAGGAGAGGGGCACCTTTGGAATAACTAAAACTATTATTTTATTATAAATTCAACTTCGGTTTTAAATAGCTCCAAATTGATTTATTTCAAGGATAAGGTGGGTAGGGGTAGAAATCCTCTCATCCAATATAATTTAGACATGTTTAGGTTCCTATTTTAACCATATCATTTAGATTTAACATTAAGTTAAATAATTTTACTTTTCTCGTGTCTTCTTGTGTTCTTAAACTATAAGGTTAATAAAATTACTATAAGAAGCCAAACGAACCCCAAATTGTTAATTATTAATATATATAACCTTATCTAAGTAATTTGGCTGAACTGTAGATTTTTAAGAATAAAATAACAATTAAAAATATAATATTTGTTTTAAAAACTATTTTATGTCAATTTTGACACTATTTAGTAATTGATTTTTGTAAAAATCATAACAGAATGATAAGTTCGAAAAAAGTTAATTAAATCAATACTAACATGTCATATTAACCTATAAAATTAGTGGAATTCATAAAAAGTCTCAAATAATACTTATTTGGGTATTTATAACATCAATTATGTCAATATTTTATTAATAAGATAATTACTGCATCATCGTTGTGTCATAAATAAATTAAATTATTTAATGTCTAAAAATTACTAATAAACTACAATTATGTAGGAAATAGTTTTAGCTTTCTAATTAATATTTATAGTCTAATTTATCTTATGTATAACCCCATATTAAAAATGTTTTAGTAAATAAACGTTGATTTTAACTCTTTTAACCCTTCTTTAAATAAATTAATAATAAATGTCATAATCAAATCCAAGTGGGCCTAAATGGTCATATTTTATTCCTACGTTTGTTTTTGGTCGAATTACACTTTTCCAATAGAATTAGGACATGTTTTAGGGTAATAATAATGTCATTTCTACCCATAATTACCCTATTTACTTTTAACCGTGGTAAAAAAAGTAAAAAGTTACTATTCCCCAAAAAATTATTTTCATCTCATTGAACCACATTTTACCTACTGACATCAACCGTGTCTCTCAGATTTTTTAAATTCCACTAACAGAAGCGGTAAAATTACGTTTTATGAACAATTCAGTTTTTTTAACTACCACTTAGTGGTTTCACTATTCATCAAAAATTGAAAGTTTTCAGAAAAATATCAAAAATTAGGCCTAAGATATATTTGATATTATGAACTCAAAAATGATTTCTATTTTACCAAATTCAAAACATATGAGTTGCATTAATTAATTTAAAAATTAATTCCCGTCGTCAAAACAAATAGCGTGTTCTTAAGAGATAATAACTATCAAAAGATTGACACTTGTTTATGTCTGGTTTAAATGTGAAATTACATCCAATGACCATCATTGTATTAAACTGTAAAAATATATTCTAAATATACTTTAAAACCACTCAAATTAATAATTTATCACTATTAATTATTTCGATTGAGAAAGTTGTTTTTAATTAAAATTTAGTAATTTTCACTATTCATCAAAATATGAAAGTTATCTGAAAATCACCAAAATTTCACCCTAAGCAAATTTCGATATTACGAATCCAAAAATGAATTCAATTTTGAAAAATAAAATTACAAAATTTCAAAAAGTGGTTATTACTATTCATAACGGTTACTTTTAATAATATTTTAATAGCATATTGTTGTTTAGTGAAACTCGTTATTGCGTACTACACACGCTATCAAGGAAGGTCGTGATTGCGTGTAATGCAAGGAAAATCAAGGATGCGTGTTGTGCAAGCTCCTTTTGATGTATCGTACAACACAAGACATTAGTGAAATTAAAAAGAATATTTTTCATAAAATTTCGGGGTGTTAAAGTAACCATCAATAATGTATATAGTGTAGGTAAAAATAAAAAAAATAAAGACATTAATATGGAATCACAATGCTATTACGACTATATAAATGTGTGACATGCTATAAAAAATAGAACCATTCAAATCACATGTCAAAATTCAAGAGTGATCCTCACATGTTGAATATATATATATATATATATATATATATATATATTAATCAAAGAACAAATAAATAATGAGGATCAACTCCAAAATGATCCCAATGTATTCCCTAGTATTTCCTCTAACCATAACTATCTCTACCCACCCAGAAGCCTAAAATGTAACCATGTTGATTTATTGGATCCCTTATAATAAGGACTACACATTCAATGAGATTCCCATATAAGTGGTGAGTAATAAAAAAAATTGGACATAAAAATGAATCCTTATCATAATTTTGGTATATAATGTGTGTAAAGTTACTGAAAAAATAAATAATCATGTCTACATACATCAATATTTTGCCTTCATGCACTAACTATACCAATTTGATCCTTAACCGTAACTATTTTGACTCCATACTGCTATAATGGAGTTATAAAATAACAATAATCCATTAAATATTGAATACTAAACTCTCAATAATGGGACTAATCACAAATAAAACCATGAAAACACATAATTATATAATGTTGGGCCTCAACATCACATATAATTATCTAACACTCTCACTCATGGGGAGGTCCCATCAATATATCATACAACAACCTTTATAATCATGGTGTAGACTCAAAGAACAATCAAAACCACCATTCATTCACTTATAGTTTGGCATAAAAACACAACCCACATTACCACCCTTTCACTCTGGGAATGGATTGGGAGCCTAATCTCATCAACCATCACAAGCCAATATTAAATGTATATAAGATCGAGAGAGACTTTAATTTCCTTCATCCGAGATTCATGTGACCAAATCATCTCAAGAGGAAATTTCATGCCCATACTACTCATCTATAAACATAGTACATAAATCATTTCCATAAAAAATAAATGTATCCCAAATTTTAACAATAATAATTGGTATCTCACATTGGGAATAACTCATTAAGGTAGATATGACAACATAAATTGCCCAAACACACCACGAAAAGATTACTCTAACATGATTACACAAAAAAAAACGTTATCTGGTTCATTCCACAAACCCCAACCTTCCTATAAAAATTGATAAAAAAATATTGCTATATCATGTAGATTATAAAACCTTCTTTCATGAAATCCCATATAAAATAATAAAATCACCATAATAATGTAATGAATTTCCACCTTAAGGTTAAGGGATCTTGCTCAAAATATCATGTCACCTAGTTTAAGACTAATCCTCTAAATACCTAAATTTATATATAAAACCTTATAATAAATTATTTTAGTTGGTGAATATAAATGTATTAGGATAAAGATACATCTATAGATTATGAGGTATTAGACTCAACAAAGGGTAATCCATGCAACAAAAAATAACTTGATTATAGAATAAGAAACCTTAGAGGGGATTTTGAAGCCAAAGAGGACCCCAAAATTGGGTTTTGAGATATTGGGTCTTAATAAGGGAATGGGGAAGTTGTTTAAATGTGAGAATGAGGGAAATTAAAAAATATTCCATTAAATACTTTTTACATTCTACATAGCACCCAATACACACTAGGAACTCCTTTAACAAAATGTTTGTCTCGAACTCAACATCTTCATTATCAATTGCATATATGGGGTCCATAATTTACATTGTTAGATTAAACATTAAAAAAAAAATCATTTATACGCTGATTTCATGGATAATGATCCAATTCTAAAGTCTTGATATTATTTAAAATCTAAAATTTACTAAAAAAATCATAGTGTGATTTTCCCTTTCTTCCTCAAACACTAATTCCCCAACTGAGGTGTTCCCTATAGGAATACTCGATCACCCACAGTGAACTCTAAGTTAAACCAACTTATATTATATTATTAGTGTTTCCTAATTTGAGAGGTAAACAACCACTTCCCGGTCAACTTCTCCTACTTAGTAACCTCCTACAACAAGCTTGGACCAACATTCATTGACTCTCCCACTTCCAACTAGCACATAGGTGAGTGACACAACCTACTATATAATGACTCAAAATGAGACATCTAAATTGAAAAATAAATTCTATTATTATGAGTAACTATATTAATGGAATGTGGCTAACCAACCCTTCACTTAAAATAAACATGAATTCCCAAATCATATCCCCTAGAACCTGGATTTTATTCTTAGAATACCGATCTATTTGTTGATGATAAGTTATAATCTATTTCAACTATGACCCATTTTTATTCTATTGGTCCTACATGAATCTAGATGTTAAAAATAAATCCTAATATGATATTACACTCATCAATATACCGTGAATCCATACAATATATAGAACATAAATCCATTCATATTCTCAACTATCTCAGTCTATCAAATAGGCTAAAAAGGTGAAAAAATTAGTCGATCCATAATTTCCAATAAAACATCACAACCCCTCGACATAATCAGAAAACCTATAATAAAATCATTGGTCAACTCATCTCTCATCTAAAAAAATCTATAAATTGGGTTAATGTAACCCTCAATTCTATTGATTCCCAACCTCAATCATCTAATTGTTAAGGAATTAGGAAAAAATCACATGATATCTTTCCACATACCAGGACACAAAAATCAATTCATTATATCATGATATGTCTTGAAAAACCCAGATTCCACTACCTAGTGTGATTCATATGTGTCCCTCATCAAATCCTCCTTCAATAAAGTGGGAACTACATACTGTAATGGATATCTAGCCCCATTTAGACATCATATTACTATCAAGAGGTTGTTTAATAAACCATGAGTGATTAGTAAATAAGGTAAAAATAACCAAATTCATGGATAGACTTTACCAATTTATCTTTATAAGAATTAATGGTTAAGGGAGAAAAATTCACAGTCTCATTCCCCTTTTTCTATGTCTATCCACCACTCTGTGAATATGTACATCTTATTCAAATTATTATGAAATTCTAGAACCACCAACATTTTTGCCTTTAAACAATTAATTTATAACAAGATGCTTATATACCCCATGGAATAATCAATCTCAATGTAAAACTTATATTGGTATAGTATCCAAAACCTCTACTGCAGGTCTGAACTCCTTTAGAAAATATATATTCTGATTTATTATTTTCCATCTAGATGAAAATTCACTCACCAAACAGGTAATTATTCCATCACTTTAAGGTGTAAACAATTTCAAATATACATATATCTTTGTTAGGATAGTTCTAATTATGGGTTCATAGATTAAAAGACCCAAAACTAACACCTTATATCTTTGAATTAAAATAACTCTTAGGAAAACCCCAAAGTATTTTGAAAATATTTTATAACCCTTCTATAGTTATAGAAAAGTTAGAATTAAATCATATATCAACCTTGTTTTAAAATATTTGAAGTAAACTTCACACTGATCAGTAAATTCCACTTTCACCCCATTATTTACATTCTTATCATAGGTACTACATAGATTGAAAAATAATCAATTTAATTCATGTAATACCCATCTAGTACAAGAAACTTCCTAATCACACACATATTTCTGGTTTATTTTCAAGGCATCCCTATGTCCACTTTCTCTAGATCCACATAACTTATTTCCTTCGATATCACATTATTGAGGAATCACATTTCTAGAATTTATATGTCACACATAGAGTAAATTTCATAATTCCAATGTGTCTAAAGTGTAATTCATACAGTATCTAAGTTCTCAAAATCAAACTATTAGGATTTATTGTACACCAATTTTCATCAAGGAACACCAAAAAGAAGGAATCTAGGAAGGGATGAAAGATCTGGTATTTTTAGTTTACGAACACCAATAATGCATTTATAATAATTAATAGATATATAAGTTTATCATATAACTGATACCTACTCCTAAATACTATTTTTATGATATTGTATACCTTAAACGATAACTAATTATTACTGAAATGGACTTCAATCATGGAGAATCATCATGTACCCCTTAAATAGTCAAATACATAATCTATTTCAGATAATGGATACTTGTTTTTTACTATGAAATAATTCACATTTTTATAATCTATACATTGTATTGGGCTACCACTGACCACCTTATAGAATAAAAATTGTGCACCCCAAGGAGATGTATTTAAACAAATAAAACCCCTCACCTCAAAATCCTTGTGTTTTAACTTTATCTCCATCAACATGGGAAAATCCATATGAAAATAATGTACTAATACATAATACAAAACCCACTTAATATAAATAAATAACTATATATTCTTCTAAAGAGGAAAGCCTAAAAAATTACTTGTAAATACATCATATTAAATTTTCACTATTAGTGGCAATGTATATGAAACAGTCTATATATCCAGTGAAAGAAACATACCCATATTATATATTATAATAGGCCCCCAAATGAATATGGTTTGTCCTAGATATATCTTCCTCAACATACAAGTTTCCCCCAATATCACACGATTTCCTTATAAGTGAAGTGAAATACACTCACCTCGGGTAGTAGTCAATGTGTGCTCGAAATATTTTCAGTTGTGCATAAAAAAATAATATCAAAGCATTCCATATATAAAATGAAAAAATATTATAGGTATATATTTCCAAAAAACACTATAAAAAAACATGATATTATCTAAACATGATCTAACATATTTCCCATAGTTCTATCAGGATCCAAATGATGGGTATGAACTCCACCACTAAACAAGATCTAGACAACACATGAGTAGATATAAGGGAATGAGATTCCTGTATATAAAAAAATATTAATAGAAAGAATAGATTCTAAAAAAAATACCTCTATTGGTATAAGAACCCTATAATCTATAAATTATAACTTGATATAAGGTGAAAATCATATATGCATTGGATCAGTGGCCCTAAATCTACAACTACAAACTCATATTATGTATAGTACCTTGAGGCATTTGTAACTATTTCTTCCCTTAATAACCTCAACCAAACCCAAATCCTATCCTCTAATATTAATTCCTACTATCCATATATTCAGTTTCTCTTAACCATGATCTCAATTCCTTCATCCACTATGAACCTATTCTTATGCCCTACTGAGCTATCCTAAAATAGAATAGCTAAAGATTCACCATTTATACATACAAATGGAACTGCTTTGATGGATTATGACGTGTAATATGTCAATTTCATATTATACCAAATTTATAACACAAAAGGGGGACTCCTCATTATGTAGGGAATGAAACACCTCTTTTTTATTACTTGAATATTCACTACACAAGATAGCGATGGATCCTTTTGTGTTGTCATTTATCCAGATGCTCTAAATAGTAAGAGATTTATGGACCACATAATAATTTTCTGTCAAATTTAAATATATATATTGGTACTTCATATACATCTAAATACCAATATCAATCATGTAGACCTTTTGGGCCTCATTTCATACTAAAAAGGGAGAAAAATGAAACATATCAACAAAATGGTAATTGTATTCTGTCAGAAACATAATACCCTAATAAGGATTCATAAACTTTTTATCTTTTTCTAACTTCAAAATCTTATGTAATAGATCCTCAAAGAATATTTACATAAGGTATTACCATGTTCACCCCTTATGCGTCTTAGGATAACCCTAACTCATCAAAATCTATTAGTGAGTCCTGAAATCGTATATGTTTACAAATTCACCATCCATTCATTAGGATTATATACTTGCTCAAAGTCACCCACATAGACATGATCAAATCCTTGGAATCATATGGAAAACTCAAGCCCAAAAATCCACTAGATATTTAATATATAAAAATATATAAAATTCTATCATTGTAGGTCCACCGCAATGAACCCCTCTATCCCAAACTAGTAAAATAAAGAACATACCTATTACTAAAGGCTCATCTCCTTAAACCTTTAGGGAAGCATTGTAGTAATTCTAAACACTTCCCGTTAGAATATCTATAGGTATAGTGATATCAATCAAATCATTTGTAATATCATTGTAAATTTACCTAAGTTTCACAACAAAACATCATTGAGGTGGAATATGTTTTAGAAATTCCAATACATATATCTTTAAATACCTTTTGTTAAATTATTTTTTAAATGCATAAAAACATATAGTAGTTGTTCACATAAAAAAGCAAAGGTGAGACACACTAAGAATGTATCCATAATAAAGGAGGCATCCCAATCCATTTCTCACCCTAGTCCAAACCACATACCATTAGTAATTTCATGTTAGTTGTAGTAATAAATAACAAAATCATCAACATAATCATGTTAAATTTATTTGATTTCATCCATAGTGTATGTGTGAAAAAATGAGTGTATTATTTTTTATATTTAATAAATTGGAACCCCTAAAAATTAAAAACAAGAAATAATATAATATGAGAACCTAAGGCTCAAGTCATGATGCATGAACTTATACAATATTCTCACACCCAATAAATGGGAAATCCCATAAATCATAATTTCATGATATCACTTGATGAAAATATTAAATTATAACTACATAAATAATAAATGCAATCCGACTTCCCTAGAAAGGTGAATGTTTTCTACACATGTGTTGGATAATCCTAATCATAGCTTCCAACATGAGTTCCCACCATCCTATATCCAGTCTACGAAGCCTAAAATAATAAATAAAAATACAATGGGCTCAAATAAAATTCTATAATGCCCCATCCAAAATCACTTTATTTAATTCAGTACACATTATATACCCAATCACACATCCCCTTGTAATAGTTGGTTTTGACTAGAATAAAGGACAAGGACCATTCATTAGGGAGAATATTCCATTGATATCATGTATCCATCACCCATGTATACACGAGAAGTAGTAATAATAAATAATGAAAATGGTATGGAATCACAGAGGTAATATGAACATATAAATACATCACATGATTTGAAAAAAATGTATTCATAATAGTCATAGGTCAATATTCATGATTTATCCCCACCTTTAATGTATCATCATTTTTAATAATCAAAGAAAAAATAATATATAGAAATAAATCCAAAAGGATCTATGTTTAAGTCATATTATTTACTCTGGCCATAACTATATCCACCTGCTCAATTGTCTATATAGTTCCCTTCCGTTTATTAGATCCATGTAAAAAATGTCTTATTCACTATGATTCATGATTATCTTGTAACTAATAAACCTAATAATACAACCCCAACACATCCTTTCAATAAGTGTGGAATACATTTGTGAGTGTATTCATTGATGTAAAATAAATAGTTAATCCAACATACCTCCATGTATGGACATTGTGTTTGAACTATAACATTGTGAACCCAAATTATACCACAATCAGCTCCATTCTAGTACTATGAATTAATAACATACAAAAAATATAACCCATAATGACCAATAATCTCTCACTTTGGGTAAGGTCCAAAACTGAATCCCACACCAATACTATTTTTCTCAGGTTAGGTCCTTCTCATCATATCCCACACTCTCATCCAATCACATAGGGTGAAATCCCATCAATATATTATCCCACTACCTCCACACTCAAGGTATTTGCACATTTAAAAATTCATACCACGATACATTCACTCTATTAATGGCCTCAAAAAACAATCCAAACCACAAAACATTCACCCATACCATGGTCGAGGTCCCCAATCTCATCAAATGTCACATGCTAAAAAAAATTGACACAAGATCCATACACAGATCAAGGTATTACATTTCAGTTTCCTTGAACCATTCCATCTTAATAGATCATTTTAAACCTCACACTACTCTTCTATAGAATTATGATATAACCAATTTCTATAACAAACCCCAATAACCATGTTTAGATTACCATACTGTACTGATCATCCCTTAGAAAATTATAAAATGAACCATGTTAAGATCACACTCACATGAGTAAACCTATAAAACATTCACAAGGTTGATTCTATCTACATAGACCCACCCATATGTTCTAATACCAAATGTAGGGAAATATCAGGCATACACAAAAATTTATGCATGGAAATACACACAATTTAATACAAACACTATGACATGGTAAGGACTTTCTATACCAATCTTAAGGGACCTCACACACAATGGTTTGTCTCCTCATTCAATCCTAATCCATTGAATCACTAAATTTAGACAAAAACGTTAGAATTATTATTTTTCTTGTGTAATAGAGAAATATGGAGATAATGAGACATATAGGGCTTAGGAGGTGTTATAATAATTAAAGATGAACTTATATAATGAACGATAGCTATATCGGGAAATAAATGTGATTAGAATAGCATTAAAAGAAAATATGGGACCTCAATTGAGTGTTGGATGTTTGGGGGGTTGAGGTTGCATGTGGGAACTACATTAAGGTTGTGAAGTTGTGAAATTATATACCTATGCCTAAAAACAACTAACATGTCACATGGCACACAATCCATCTCTTTTAGGTACATGTTCCCTTATCTAATAACTTTTACCCTTACTAGACACATGTACCACCACCATCGGCCACAAAGGTGGACTCTAAACCATGTAAGAACATTACCCATCACACTATATATGTATTGGATCACCACAAGTTATAGTCTACCCTCCTAGTACTTATCAGGAAGTGGGTTCCCTAGTACTCTAATCTGAACAAATATAAATCCCCTACTACCCCTTATCACATCTCATATAATCCAATAATAAAAAATTTAAAGATATAACAACCCTATACTTTCTACTTCAATCAATAGGGATGTTACAATTGACTTATTTTTAATATTGTTATCAATAGATAGATTTTTATCATTTTATATCCTTACACTCTAGAGATTATAGAAAATTATATGATGCATATTGGATTATACAATGAGGTGGATAATGGATGTTAAACATATTAATGATCAAAAGTGATTAAAAATTAATTATCATCATGAAATCAATGTTGGTGACTCAAAATTCTCATACTTTTATTAATCTAACTGAATATACCATGAGTTTTTTGTTTTTATGATGGGTATAAAATTTATAATAATCATAAATGATGTTTATGGTGGTGAATAAAAAAATTATCAATATCAAATTATTAAAAAATTATTCCACATAAATAATACAAATAATATATTTTATGAAATGGTGAATCATACATGAAAATTTATATGAGTCATAGTTGAAATATATGAATTTATGTAAATATATATTATATGATAAAATAATTAAATTTATATGAAATGTATTTTGTTAACCGTAGAGTTAAAAAAATTACTCACTTTTGAATATGCTTATAGAAATATGAAAGTATTATAATATCTTATTAAGTTTAAATCAGGGTTTATTATAGCCTATGATTATTAAGTGAATTATTTTAAGAGTTGTTATTTTGATATTTTGTTATTAAAAAATGTTTATGATTATTTTAAATTATTTTATAAATTTCCATATTAAATTTTGCGGTCAAAATAGTCAATTATTTTGAAAAATACTATATGTTCCTTTAATAGTATTTTTATGAATTTTGATAGAAATCATGCTAAATTGTGGAAAGTTCGCTGAAACATTAGTGTCGTTTCATTCCAAGAACTATAAAAGTTTATTTTTAGTTTTATGATTGTGTGGGATAAGGTGTATGTTAGTTACATTGGGTTTTACCACTTAATAATTAGTTCATTCACTATTTTTTTATTTAAAGGAAATTTAATAGTGTATTACATGGGGGTGGTATAGATTCCATGTTGTCAATGAAACATTAGAACTGGGATTTACCAAATTTATCATGAGTCATGCAGCTTATCACATTCATTTTTTGAAGTGTATGGTGGATATTTAGGGATTATTTGACAGTGATAATGATATTAAAATCTCTTATAAACAATTAAATAATCCTTTATTATATGTAATAATGGAGCTGAAAATTTGGAGATGTGTGGTGGATATTGATATCACACCCCCTATGAATGTGGCCCATGTTGTGACTAACCAATCCCACCCCAAATAAGTTAGGGGGTACCAACTATCATTGAGGAGGGTATCACTCACATGTGAGGCCTTATCCTAATTTACCTACAAAGAAACACATTTCCATGCTCATACAATGCTGAAATATAAAAAAACTGATAAAACATGCATGTATACATCTAAATCCTACTACTAAAACAGGAAAATAGCTACTAAATAAAAAAAGGAATACAAGACCTCCATAAAATAACTTAAAACAATTATAACATAAATGTATATAAGGGGACTTTTGTCAAGGTAACCACTAAAAAACCTTGATCAGTACAAATCACTATACTCCGCCTGGTCCGGGTCCCTTTAGTAATCATTTAAAAGATCAATCATCTACATAAGAAATAACATTTATAGGAAAATACCATTTATAGGTGAGTATAGCAATACCCAATAGGGCACCCCGAAATCACTAAGCTTATAATAATAATAAAAGTCACCTCAACACAAGAATATGTTCACAACACATATAAAAATATATCTAGATACACTCAACAATGAAACACCATCTCAAGGTAAATTCACAACCATATTTCTAGTTTTGGAATCATGATTGAAGGTTCAATGTAGAACTAAACCAGGAGAACACACTCCATGAGTCACTTAGAACGGATGACATCCATCTGAGCAATCATGAATGTCTAATCTAGCCTTAGGTTGTACATGTTGTAAGTATAAAGAGAATGATACACAGATAAGGATCACACCGAAGGACATGGGGTATACCAACAACTTAATCTTGAATAACATTCTTTAAAGAGAATATATTCCCATGTAGTATATGTCATAATGATACCATGAACTCTACCTTGGGAAAGATGATGATAAAGGATCTCACTTATAGACTCTAAGAAGGATTACAACAACTATATTCAAGTAGTCCTACTGAAGGGATCACCATCCTATGTATAGGATGAAATTAAAAAATAACCCTCAGGGAATGGATCAAGGGAACTCCCCCTAACAAAACATTCCAAGCTAAAAAGGTCAAGGGATCTAATCCCTCTTAATATAATTACATGATGTGTCCCTTACGCACTATGTCCTTACCATGTATCACTGCCCATGTCCATGTCCATGTCTATGTCTGTGTCAGTGTACATGAAATTTCAGATCTCATGCACTCCTGATCATGTCTATGTACACATCTCTACCCATGTACACCTAGCCTATCCATGTCTATGTCAAAGTACACGAAGTTTCAGAGCCCGTGTGCTCCTAGACATGTCCATGTACCCTCCAAGATACATTCCAAAATACCAGTTTGAGTTACATTCTGCATGAAAAGGGTCACACACCGTGTGATATTTTATTTTTAATGGAAGAATAGTGTCTCACTTGGGGGGGTCCCACATGTCGTGTAAATCAACAATACACTGTATGTACTACAGGATTTTCTAGAAACAATTTTTGTTCCTCCTATGTTTTCATTCACTCCACGAGCATAACATCCTACCGTGAATCACACTTGAATGTATAGATCTAGTTTGAAGGACAATTTCCATCATTTTATTTCAGAATCTAGCCACCATTTCCATTCCAAAACCACCCATGTGCATTATCCACCATCGTGTGATGATGAACAAGAATAACATGTATCCCAAAATCCATAGAATCCACTTTCAATAAGGAAAATATGATGTAAAAAAGAAAAAAAAAGTATCATGGTAAAAAAAATAGGACGCATGGAGGTTCTTAGAGACACAATTATTACATTCAAAAACGGATATGGTTTTATTTCCATGTGTTCTCATGTGGGAAAAAAACATCATGGTTTTTATAAAAAATGATCATGATTTTTATTTTTAAAAAAAATTATTGCCTATAATATTGAAAATCCTTCACCATATAAAATTTTTATTAATTTGATCTATGTTTAATTTTTTGAATTTACATTCTTTGTTTGTAGAGTATTTATACATTGAAAAATATTTTTTTATATAAATTTTTTAAATTTGATTTAAAAAAGTTCAAAAATAATAATGTCAAATATTTATATTACATGTCTTATTCAAAAATATATACAAAGAATTATAATTTATTTTTTTGGATTTAATCAATGTTTAAATAAAATAAAATATGTGATATATAGTTTTTAACAACCCAATCTATAGAAAACTAGAGCTGATAGTGATATCACATTATTTGTATAGAATACAAGATTTTCCACATGGACCAATAGATTATTATTTTTGGAAGAATACCTATATACATATCCTCGAAATGTTTCTTGATAAAATAAAATAAAAATTAAAACTAAATGATAAATTAATTATCCATTATAGATTTCTTGAAAATCACACATAAATCTCTTTCGGGTTTCCTAGGTAATGGAAAACAAAAATGGGTAAACTCAGATACTCAGAAAAGGATTGTGTATGTAGGAAGTTATCACAACATAATCTTGGAATAAATAGTATGAAAAAATAAATAATTAGAATAATTCCATAATAAAATAAAATTGAGATAAAAATATATCCATGATAATAAATAAAATTCATGGATAATAATTTATAAACTCATGTCGATGAAATACATAATGTTATAAATTATAAATATATCATTAAGGACATGTGACAACACATTATATGTAAATGGGTAAAGAATATTTCAATACTATAGTGTGTTTATCTCATGATACCTACTGATTTATCAAGGGGATTTTTAATTTTGGGTCACACCTTACACTAATTAAGTTATATACATTAATCATAAGAATTAACAATACATTTCATAATTTTCCATAGGTATGTTCTTACTTATTCATGAAAATATAAAACAATTTCCATCTGCATAATGGATATTTAAAAAAATAAATACTTCCCCATTCAATGGAGTAATATATCTCTTTAGGAGAAAATCCTATAATCAACATATAATCTATTGGACATTTTTACTGTTATAGGAAGTACCCCTTTCAAAGAAATAAATATAAGGTGGTGGTGAAGGGTACACTCAATGTATTGGTCTATAAACAAATAATATCACTAGATTTAAATAGATTTAAATGATATTAGACTAAAGAAATAGTATTAAAATCCTTAATTATTGTTTTTAAAATAATGTGACTCATTCAAAGAATTTCCCTCGTGAGTGTCTATCTAGGTGTGCAGTCTTAGGCCCACTCATCGTGAACCGAGTGAAGATCAATTTGATAATAAACTATAATTTTTTAGTGTTATTACACCTATGAGAATCTATACCATATCCATAGACACTTTATAATATCTATCCATGGATCTATTTACTGAGAAACTATTCACACCTTTACCGAAACCTTTGGATGGGTTTTCTACACCAAAAAAGTTTGAGTTTTATAATAGTTTTGGTATCCCTTGAGTCAATAGAATATGAGGTAGGGATAATGATATAGAATAATAAATACCTTAAGATTCATTATGAATATGATAAAAATAAATCCATGGGAATTTTTACACCACAAAAAAACCAAAAAAATGTGTTGAATATATCATAAGTATCAAAGAACACAAGTTTAGAGGAGGAACTCATTATGAATTTGGTAACATTTCAGTATAATGTACATTTAAATGTAGAGATTTTAATTGTACATAAAATAACCTGAATTAAATATAATTCATGAAATAATAAATCAAATATGTTTTGTGTACACCATTTAATTAAAATTAGGTGTATGATACAAAACAACTCTCAAGAAACTAGAATTTGTGATGAAAAGTCATCTACCTTTAATCAAGATTAGCTGAAAATACCCTAACATAAAAGCTATAATTTATCCATATTAATAACTTATTTAAAAACCTTATTCATATATATAAAAATTTAAAAAATTTATTTAATACCATTTATTATATATATATATTAATTAATCAAATTTAAATTTTATCTTTGGGTGTAATTAGCTTTGATTGTTTCTTATTACTTGTTTCCTAATATAGGTATCAATTATTATTTATATATTCAATTTTCATCATATTTAGAACATTATAGGTACTATATTATATATTTAATAATTATTTTTAATTTTTTAATTTCACTTCATAAGTATTTTAGTTATGACCTGGGATTATGAAGTTGGTGATGAGCTTGTTATGGTAATTTATAACGAAAAAAGGAAGTAAAATAATTATAAGATAAATATAAATATAAACACTCCAAAACCATAAACCCAAAATTATTTTATCATTAATTCCTAAAACACTAGTAGTTTTTTTCCATATTCATACATGATAAATGTTTAAAACATTGTTCATATAGGTGGTTAAAATAACCCAAACGATAACAAGAAATAAGAAGTCAGTGATTATGGTTAGAAAATTTATTCTATTAGAATAATAATATCATTAAAAAGGAATAATTATATTATGTATATTTTAAAAAAAATTGGTTCATATATTAATAGGTTTTGATAATGAATAAAATACTACATGAAAACCAAAATACGTCACTTTCTTGGTGGCGGTAGTCTGCACGTACGCATGGGTGACACAGTTATTTTTTTAAAAATAAAAGGAAGATTAATAATTATTTATAATCTAAGAATATTATTAATCTTAAAAATAACATGTTAATTCATTTAATATAATTTTGGAACCGTTAGGGTATATAGGTGATGAAAAATCAAGCATCTCGTTCATTGAGGCAGAAGCATACACATACAAATGAAAACATCTTCATCAGTTGAATGGTTTTGGGGGAATCTTGGATATTAAATTAGAATAATAAAAATTCATATTATTATTAATACTTATGTAATCACATATTTTTGGATAGAATCAGGTTGATTGGGTAGAATAATAAGTTAATTAAGAGAGCCTAGTTGAGAACATCACCTATCCTTTTGGATGTTCTCCCTTGGGTAACACCTTAAGGCTCAATATCTTTGTCATTTTGAAATTATAAGGCTTCTAGGATGTGGAGAGAGAGTGTAGGAGAGACTAGTTTTGAGTTTGTTTTATATAATTCTGTATAATGAATTGATAAATTTAGTGGTGGTGAGATTGTTTTATAGGTTAAGACAATGTGTTTTTTTATATAACTTATCAACATAAATATAGGCCATTTTTCAAATGGAAAGTGGAGAAAAAGTAAAAAATAATTATGTGGGGGTGATTTAAGGTCTATAATCCCTCAATAATTCATTTTCGCACATTATTTTAATTATTTTACTACTATATTTTTCACTTTTACCTTTTTTTTGATTTTACTATTGTAATTAATTTTTCACTTTGTAATTTAATTTTGATGTCCCAAAATACAATGATCCTTATATATAATTTATATCTATTAATTTCAAAAATTAATCTCATTTTATCAAATAAAATATAAATATTTAATAAAAATCATTTTTAACATTAACACATGTAATATATAATATCTCATCTTTAGAAAAAGTATATTTTAAGCATAGTTTTTATGCTTTGGAAAAAAATATCAATTTTATTGAATTTAATAAAATTAATTATTTTATTATTAAATAATTTTTATTTATAATAATTTAAACCAAATTCAAAACCTAATTTTACCTATTTAAATCTTAAATAAAATTGAAATACTAAAATGGTTTTAATTTCAAAAATATTTTACAATTTTCAAAATAATAAACATGAGTTTTATAAATTCATTGTAGTGTTTTCTAATTAATTATTTCACCCGATTAAAAAATTCTCTATAAGGAATTTTTTTATAAGTTTTTATGTTGTACTTTATTCACGATATATTCATAAATTATATGGTTTCATTAAAAATGATATTTTTCATTATTCACCAAAAAATTGATTATATCAAAAAAACAAAAAAACAATTAACCCTAAGATAATTTTACATGATAAATATTAATATTATATAATTTTAATCCAATATATATTCTATAACATTAGAAAATTAAATTACAAATACATTCATGGATAGTGATTCATTAGCCTATGCATTGTAAAATGTTTTTGGGATATAGTGACTACCTGGTATAGTAATGTATTGGGTATTAAATTCCCACCCCAAATAATTTTATCCTTTTAATTGGGATATATATCATCTACTAAAAATATTTGGGTATTACTTTCTCATAGCTTCTTCTATATCTCAAGTCACATTATCTATTTTCTGATTTCATTGAATTCCATTTACCATCCAAGCTTTATGTTTTTCATAACACTTTTTTTTATAGATTCATGATTCCTGTAAAGGTATTAATTAAAATACAAGTCATGTTCAAACTCTATTCCCAAATATTTTAGTACATGCATTGGATTCGTCATATATTTCCCAAATAATGAAACATTAAATATGTTCTGTACTTTAAGAATATTGGGTTGAATATACAGTCAATAATATACATCTCCAATTTTCGCTACAATTTAAAAATTCCCAAAATACATTGGGCTTAAATTCCTTATTTTATCTAATATTATGGATCCCTTTCACAAGGAAACCTTTAATCATACATTATCCCAACATTAAATTCTATGTCATTTCATTGATTATAATTTTAACCCTTTATTCTAAATTGAGATACTTTAATATAATTCTTAATAGTCCATAAATTCTATGTTTTATCCACTATAAGTTATAAGACTAATAGCATCATTTATTAAATTTATTTTGTACAAGTTATATTATAATACCTCTTCCCATAAAATTCCTCATATAGTTCCATTTGGATTATTTAATGAAAACTATTACTATATGTGAATTATAATAGAGTTAAATACATATCCCATGCTCCTTGGATGCTGAGAGAATAATATATCAACCTATATTCTAATATAAAGATACTCTTTTCAGACTTAGCATTAGTTTGGGGATGACTGGTGTTGCTAAAATGTGCCATATTATCAAGAGCCTTTTGTAAACATTTGTATAATTTTGATTTGAATTGAGGGTCATGATCAGATACAATTGAAAAGGTGCAACATAAATCCTCAATACTTCATTTATATAAATTATGGCTATATGATAAATGGGTAGATATTTTCTTACTACTAAAAATGTGAAGTCCTTATAAGGAAACCAATAATGACCCGTATCACATAAAATCTTTATAAATATTGTAAAAAAATCCATTATAATATAATCCCAATTCAATATAGGAATAGGAATAAGCTTAATAAATCCCTTAAGATGATTCCTTTCAACCGTTACTTGTTTAAAAACTAAGCATCTTGACACATAGTTTGAAATTTATAGCTTCATACCATCCCACCATAAATTTTTATCTTAAATCCCTATACATCTTTGTTAAACCTCGTTGTATACAGAAATTTGAGCTATATGCTTTATCTTGTATCTAAAACATCAGATATGGTATTGATAAAACACAAACTCTTTCCAAACATCAATAGTCTATCTTTATATATGAATTCTATCAATTTTACATCAGTCACTACTAATATTTGTTTTTAAATCCTCATCATTATTCTAGGATTAATCTATATTTTCCTATTAAGATGGAATATAAATTTAATTGAAAATTAATTATGGATCCCCTTGACTAAAAATTAAAATATATAGAATTACTATACCCCTAAATATAGGATCCTAATTAATCCTCGTCATGGTTAGAAATGTGTGGTCCATCCTATTCAATGCATCAATTAACCAGTTTTACTTCCCATGTGGTACTGTATCAGGAAATAATTTCCCTTGAGTATCTCTAACCATCTTATTTGCATCAATTTAATATTTTTAGATGATAAATTATACTTCAATATTTTTTTTGAATATATTCCATATATTTTCCCTAGGTATTATGGATCCATACCATCAATGTCAACATTATTTCTACTAAAATAATTCTAGGAGGTGGATAGATCTATTCCTAAATTTTTAATTGCCTTGATAAATAATAAACCACCTTATCATTTTTTTATGGAAACCACCTAGGACTTTCTTCGATGCATCACTATTTATTACCAATAATTTTTTATCGATGGTAAATTCAATACTGGAGAATAAAAAAAATATCTATAGTATTCGATCAAAACATTCTTGACATTCCCTAGACTATATGGATTTAATCCCTTTAAATGTCAAGATAATAACAAGGTTTCCAATTACTATTTTTTTGGAAAAAATTACCAATATATCCTACTAAACCAACAATGCTCTGTATATTAGTCATATTTTTAAGTTTAGTCCATTCTTGGAAAACCATTTTCTTTGTAGGATCAATATATATTCCATCATTGGATACAGTATAGTTATGAAAATAAATATCATGGATTCAAAACTCACACTTACCAAATTTACCATAAAATTACATTTCTTTGAGGGTCTCAATAATTATTTTTAAAAGGATCTAATGGTCTATATAAAGGTTATATTATATCCAAATATCTTTAATTAAT
Source organism: Viscum album (assembly GCA_963277665.1). NCBI lineage: Eukaryota > Viridiplantae > Streptophyta > Magnoliopsida > Santalales > Viscaceae > Viscum > Viscum album. The sequence goes on from OY728123.1 coordinate 213,923,546, forward strand.
TTCAAAACAATGTTATTAGGATAATACTTGAATATTCTATTCATTGGATCCAAAAAAATATAAAAGGCGCATTGGTCAATTCGAATAGCATTAATGAAAATTCATAACTCCTTACCTTGAAAGAAATACTATATTCAGTATATTCTCCTTCTTCTCCCATAAAATATGATAAATATAATGGAGATCAATATTTAAAACATATTTATATCAATGAATTTGATAAAATAATTCATTTATATTTGTTAAATTTTACTTATTATTTATAGCAATGGAATTGATCTCCGTGTAATCAAAGCACAATCTCATAAACACATCCTTTATTTTCATAAAAAGAATAGGGTATACCTGATGTGAAACACTAGGGATTAGAAAGCCATTATCACCAAAATCATTTAGTATTCTCTTCAACTCTATAACTATACTGATTCCATTATGTAGAGATTTTTATATATGAATCATGCATCTTGAATGAGTTTAATAGAAAAATCAACTTCACACTCTGGTGTATAACTTAGTAATTACTATAGAAATAAATCAATATATTTTAGTAAAGTGGGTTTATAATGAATAATTATTATATTTATCCCATCCATAGGATGTAATTTCGCCTCATCTTCTCCCATAATTTCATAGAGGTGAGGTACTCGATATGGTTATAGGTACCCATAGATAAATTTTGTCCCCTAAGAAAAAAGGGATTCTGTATCCCTTAACAAATATTAATCTTATTATCTCTGAAATAACTTATTTCCTTATAAATTAAGAGCTTATACATACCAAGGATTATGTAAAAATCAACCATAAGTATAATAATCGTGTTTTACACTAATGAATATCAATGAATATTAATAGATTATTCCCGGTAAATACTCCATGAAATATTATTACCATTAGTTTTCTTGAATGATAACGAAATTCTTATAGAATTTGGATATGATGCAATTTTATCAACAAACAATCATGATATAAAGGACTACATAGATACAAAATCAAATAAATAATTAGATAAATTCTAGTTTAGGATTAATGTGCCTACTATCACATAATGTGGGCATTGAAGCTCAGTTTTAGTAATTGTATAATATTGAACCTTCTCCCATGGAATCTTTTAATGTAAATTTCCTTGATTTTTAGGGAGATGGTTTGAATTATGACCCCTATTCTTATAGTTATAACATTAAATCTCAATAGATTCCTTAATTCCTTTACATTAATTATATAGATTTCCTTTTTCACCACACTTGAATCAAACTCTCATTCCCTTTAAGTATTTATGAAGTTATTTATTATTATATTTATTATATATATGAAATTACACTATTCATTTTTTCTCATTTCCAAAATTTACTTCCAATAAAACTAAGTTGACATATCCTTTAACTAATTTCCCTTAACGAAATAAGTCTGGGAGAAATCCTTTTTTGTCTTAACAAAAATAGAGATCATGTCCCCATATAATAAATTTTTTTGATAGAGTAATTCCCTTACATATATTGGATTTAGACCATCAATGAAATGATCAATAATGATTTTTGATCTACATATATAATTTATTGTATGTATTTCTTGCCTCATAATGTTATCCTTAAACTCAAAAACATTTTCCTCCACCTTATATTAGATATTTTTGAATTTCCATCCCATTTCAAATAATTTCTCATGAGGAAACTAGTTTTTATGTAATATATCCTTACAAGTTCCCCATTATATGTGATCTATCTCTAATTCCTATTTAGGTTTCTAAATCAGTGACCATCATTAATCATTATATCCCTTTAAAAGATATACCATTATGATAATATTTTCCTATTCCTTACTACTCAAATCAAGATTATATTTTCAACAGAGTTTATCAATTGGTTATCTACCAATGGATTAGTGGTTCTATTAAATGATCGAGGATGTTTTCATTTGAATTAGCCTAACATAGTAACCCCACATTGTGAATTATTATGATACTCTATCTTGGTGAAATTATTTATCATAACCTAGGTTAACATCCCTAATATGGTTATGAACTGATTAGATCCAACTCTATCCTCAATGAATTTCTTAGGAACAACATCAATATATTAATTGTGGTTTATGATTTGGTTTCCAATCCTTCCACTAGATTACATTTTTAAAAAAATTTAATTAACATAATTAGCTCCAGATATTAAATTAAAAAATACACTTCTTATTTTTTTTCCTAGAAAAAATCCTTAAAATCATAACCAGTTTTCAAAATATTGGTATTATCTGACTAGGATCCTCTAAATCTAGTATATATGTTTTCCAATAATCTTGAGATGATATAAAAACTAATAACCTTGTGTTATGAAACCCAAAGACGATAGTGATATTAAATTATTACCAAATAATATAAGATTTCCCATGGGCTAAATACAACTTAGTAGTCATGGAATACTAGATTCATACATGTTTTTCACATTTCACAAGAAAAAATAAAATATAACACAAAAACTCTAGGATATACTTATTATCCCTTCTATATTTTCCTTGAAATTAGGCATATTTATCTTTCATGTTTCCTATGGAAAGTAATAATAAATATGGGTGATCTTATATGCTCACTAAAGAGTAGTGTATAATGGAAGCTATCGTGACATAAGCCTGGAATAAATAGTATAGTAAAAATATATTAATAGAATAGTAAAAAAATAAAATGAAATCTTGGAAAAAATGTATACACATAAGTCAATAAAAAATATTTTGGAATATTTACAGAACTCATTTTAAGTACACAGCTTATATATTACATAATCAGGTTAATTCAACTAGAATTCACTTTTATACATTCCCAAAGATCTTTTCACTTTATATTTTTTAAATAATTAGGTCATAAAACATACATGAATACCCAAAAGAATAAAAATTGGATACTGATAAAAAATTATACATTTTTTCATAATTAAAATGTTTTTAATTTAACTTTGATTCTTCTCATGAAAGATATTCACATTATTCATCTTTTATTATTTTCTTTTATCCAACCTTAAAACCCTATGAAAAATCATTTTAAAATTTTAGATGACCACGAAAATCTTATTAAGGGACAAAAAAATAAGGAAATAAACCAGTAGTCCATGTATACTTATTAAAATAGGGAAACTTTTTCATAAATACATAATTCTTAACCATAATGTGTTATATAATTACTTTTTGAAAGCATGAGATTTCCATAAAATGTACAAAAAATAAATAAAACCAAATTGGTAACATGGGGAATTACATACATAATATTGTTACCCCCATGGAAACCATATTATTTTTAACCCTCACAAATACCTTACAATGTTACCCTCACAGTTACATTATGTTTTATTCCTCACGACTACCTTATGGTGTTACCATCATAATTACACATGGAGTAACAATACGATCGACCTTCAATATAAACATACCAAATTCCTTGTAGGTGGTATAAGTCCCAAAATTCATCATAATTTTTTTTAAGAATCACAGCATAATTATAAAACATGAATAAATTCATCATAAAAAAATCCTTTTGAATTTTGAAAAATAGAAATTTAAGAGGATTTTTAATGAAAAGTACCCTACCTCAGATTTGTCTTACTAAAAAAGTGGTCAAAACTCATATATAATTGTTAAAAGAGTGTTATTAAGATATTAAATAATCATGTTAATATTTTTAATTACTTATAATATATTATTATAACATATTTCCACCAAATGATTAATAATATTTTATTATATTCTTTTTTTTGGGTGCATATGTTTCTGGGTTTTCAGTGTTGGTTCATTAGGCATTTTCTTATCGAATGAAATCAAAAATACATAAGTGGAATGAAATGGTATTAATATGTTTAAATAAATTTAGATTAAAACATATATTTTTTTTCCAATATGATGATTAATAATTAGTTAAAACAATAATGAAAATGATTGAATTTATTTTTGCGGTTTTTATGACCATCACGGTCATATATCATTTTATTCAATATCATGTTTATACATTGGTTACAAAACATTAAATAAATTATAATGTCTATAATAAAATAACTTTTAACCATAATAATGGTTTTTTAACATCCTTAAAGTTGTTAATTAATAATGAAATGGTATCATCCATAATAGTGGAAAATTGACACGTTACGACCAATGTTCTCATTTTTAGAATAAAAGGAAGAGAAAATAAGTTTGATGATAAAGTTTCCATGTAAATGATAAAATAAAGTATATATATGATACTTTAGTCTTTAATATAATTTCATTTAGGTATTTTAATATTTAATAATAATGGAAAAGAAAAAAATAAAATAAAAAGAAAGAGGATTTTACCTTTTGAATTCCCCTCTATGATAACCTCCTTAAGGAACTCAACTATGGCCTTTTGGGGATACTAGTAGGCATTAGACATGGGGAAGAGTATTGGGAATATAATTGGGTAGAAAATAAGAAATATTCTAGTATTTGATGTGTGATAAGAAGTGGTGGTGAGGGGTGATATGAATAGTATAGGATATTGGTGTTTTCTCATTATTATATTCATTAGTTTATTATTTTGGATGAAAAATATGCATATTTTTAGAATTATCACTAAAAAAATTAAAATAATAAATTATATTTAGATATTATAGGCTTACATCATCCATACATCATTTAATAATCAATAAATCATTGAATTTTGTAATACCATAAATTGTCATCTTTTAATACTCACAAAAAATTCAACTATTTCAGAAAAATCCCAAAAGTTTACCCTAAACATTTTTTGAAATGTTGAATTAAAAAATGAACTCTATTTTATGAAAATAAGTTTTTAAATATGGTAAATTTAATTTATAATTAAAACCATCATTTTTTAAAAAAAATAAGAACTTTAAAACTATAGATGATTTTATAACTCTTTGAAAAATTAGGTAAGGTATCATAAAATTATCTTAAAATAAGAAAATATGAAAATATAAATTTATGAATATATTTCATGAAAATAAATTTTTATTTTAAAACATTAAATAATTTATAAAATTGTAAATGAAAATGTATGTTTTAAAAAAAATACCAATATTTAATCTATCATTTTAAAAATATTTATTTACTCATTCGATGATATGAGTATATAATATTTTCACTTATAAGATATATAAATTTTAATTATACTTTCATAAGTGATGTTATTATTCAGTTAACTGGTTTACTATTCATAACAGTCACATTACTATTCCACGTTCATGTTATTATTTAATTTTTATGGGTTTCTTAATTTATGAAAAATTTACTTTTGTTCATTATTTATTTATTTGTAGAGTTTTTATTGTATTATCAATGTGATTTTATGTTATTTATACTATAAGAAATTATTATAATTAAGAAAAATTCATTGACAGAGTCTTGGATCATTACATTCTCCCCACCTTTTGGAAATTCCATCCTTACAATTCTTAATTATTTTTTAAACAAGTGAGAATACCTTTCCCTTAAATTATTTTCATATTATAATGTCTCTTCTTCAACTATATCATTTCTCCAAAAATACATAACCTATTGAATTAACTTATTCTTCCATACATGATTTCTATAAACAAGAAACTGAATAGGTTTCTCTTTATAAGGAAGTTTCTATTCCAACTGGATTACTTCTAAGCCAAAAACATGAGATGAATCTGGAACACACTTTCGGAAAATTGAAATATAAAAGACATTATGTACCTAAGATAAACTCAAAGGAAAAACTACTAAGTGGGAAACTAGTCCATCCTTCTCTAGGATTTCAAAATATCCAATAAACCATGGACTTATCTTTCTTTTATTACAAAAACACATAACACTTTTCTAAGGAGATACTTTAAGGAAAATAATACCACCTAACTCGAAAGAAAATGAATTATCCTATTATCTAAATAACTTTTATTCCTTCTCAGAGATGTCCTCATGTTTTTCTTGATAATTTTCCATTTCTTACCCACTTCATATAATAATTCTAGTCCCATAAAATTTCATTCCCTGACTTTATCACAAAATGATGGAATTCGACACCGCTTTCCATATAATTTATCAAAATATGTCATTTGTATACTGGAATGAAAACTATTATTATAAGAAAACACAACTAAAGGAAGAACTTTATCCCAACTTCCCTAGTAATATATTTAACAAGAATGTAACATTTATTCCAATATCTGAATTTTTCACTAAGTTTGTCCATCACATTGAGGATGAATGACTATGTTGAAATTTAATTCCCTTCCCAACAACTTATGAAGAAATTTCCAAAAGTTATAAGTGAGATTGGGATATCGATCAGATACAACAGATAGACTAACTCCATAATATAAATGTATCATATTTTTACTTATAATATACATAAATTTTATTTATACATTCATAGGTAAGGTTACAATTATATAGTCCAGTTTAATATTCATAAGGGTCTCATTACAACTCTAAACGTCAAGTTTCATTTCCATCGGTATAGGTTCCTTAATTTCGGAATAATCCTATTATTTCATTAATTTTACTTAATTAAGTTTTTATTGTGTCATCCATGTGATTATAAGTGATTTATAATTCATGAAATAATTATAATTAGTTAAAATTCATTTATATAATTCTAGTTCATTACACTCATATTGATGAAATTCATAATTTTTCATGTCATAAAAATATTGTCAAGGCCTTGTTCCATGAAATTATACATAAATCAGTAATACTTATTATAATACCCATGTTATATCTTCTTAGTATACCTACTGATTCCTCATGGATCTATATAATACTAGGCCCAACCAATAACTAATTAACTCCAATGCATTCATTAGATGAATTAATAATACATTCTAAAATGATTCCAATGGAAACTATTACATATTCATGGATAAATAATAAAATTGATGTTCATATAATGGAAAAATTAAAATTAAAATAGGTACCCATTTAATGAAAAAATTTGGCTATCTAGGATAATATTCTATAATCAACTAATAATCCATGGGTTATTCTCATTGTAAGGGGAATTACCCTTATCAATGAAGTAAGTATTAGGTAGTGGTGAAGGGTACTCTCAAAGAGATGGGATACAAATAGAAGATAGAAATTGAGTTCAATAACTTAAAATAGTTGGAGTAAAATGAAATTGTGGGAAAATCATTCATTATCTGTTTTAAAGAATGTGTGATTCATCCAAATAATATCCCTCGATAGTCTCTAGCTAAGTGTGTAGACGTAATCCCACTCATTATGTACTATTTGAATACCGATTTTATAGTCAACCATCCTTTTCAAATGTTGATTACCCCTTAGTGTATCTATTCCATATCCATATCCACTTGAAAGTATCTATAAAGATATGTAATTACTCAAAAACTTCAAACATTTTTACTTTTCAAAAACAATATGATGGTTTTCCCAATGTGTAAATGTTTAAGCTTTATAATGGTTCGAGAAACTCTTGAGTCAAATGAATATGTGGGAGGTAAAAATATATATAATTTTAATTACCTTGAAATTCATGAGGCTTATGATAAAAATTCATCCATGTAAATTTATATATGACATAAAATGAAACAAGTGGTTAATATGATATAAGTCTCAAAGAATAAAATTGAGACGTGAAGCCCCATAGTAATTATGTAACATTTCAATAAAACCCTATTTAAAATATAGATTTATTAATTAAAATTAAAATACTATAAATAAAATACAACTAAGTATATATTAAAAAAATTAATCATTATATACAAAATATAACTAAAATTCATTTCATGATAACAAACATATATCAAGGAAAAGTAATTTCAGAATAAAAAAACCTTACCTTTAAATGCTCATCTGAACAAGATCTAACCTACTATATAATAAAAAAATATATATTTATCACCTATTTAACTATTGTATTCATTAATATAAACTTTTATAATATTAATTTACATTAATTTATTATATATATATATATATATATATTAGTTAGTTATATTTCATTTCCATAAATGGATGTTGTAAGATTTGATTATTTTTTTAGTATCAGTTTCATAATGGAAATGTTGATTTTTGTTAATATATTTAATTTTAATCATTATCACTTAATTATAGGTAATATAATATAATTTTTATAATTATTAATAATGTTCTAATTTCATTTCATAAGTATTTTATTTATGCTCCACAATGACGATCTTAGTGATGATCTTGTTTCAGTAATTTTCCATGAAAAAGGTTGCATAATAATAAATTAAATACTTATATAACAATTCTATAACTATAAATAAAAAATTATTTGCCTATTAATTTATAATAACACAGTTATTTAAAGTTTCATAGTAATCCATGATTGAATTTTTTTCATTTTTCAAGTAGGAGGTTAAACTGAACCAGATAAGAACACATAATATAATATTTGTTAGTATTGTTAACAAAGTGACTCTTTTAACATAATTTAATTATTATATTTATGGATTTGGTAGCCTGTATGTATGCATAGTCAAAACATTCATTTTCCATATAAATGAAGGGCTATATGGAATATTTATTAATTTCATATCCTAATATTGTTATAAATTTCATATTGATTCATTAAATATAATTTTATGACTATATTTTTTAAGGTGGTGATGAAAAACCAAGCATGTCCTGTATGGATGTCTTAGTCTTAATGTATGCATGGTGACATCTTCAGTTTTCCATTGGTTTTAGAGGAAGGTAGAAATGGATATTAAATTAGTATAATAACATTTAAAAATATTATTAATATTGATGTTTTCATAATTTCATGGATATAATACATTTTATAACCTATAATAAGAAGATAATTAATGGATCTTGGTTGAGAACATTACATCTCCCTTTGGATGTTCTTCCTTGGGCAACACCTTAAGTTTTCTTTTACTGGTATTTTTGAAAGAACAAGTCATATAAGGCATGGAAAGTTAATGTAGGAGAGACAATTTTATATTTTTATTCAATGTGATTATTTATAATTTCTGGATAAATAGGGTGTAGGTGACATTCTTTTACTGGTGAAGGGAAGGGTATTTTTGTAAATATAACTTTTTAATATAAATAGAACACATTATTCCCATGTAAAGTGGATCCAAATTGGATATTAATGGTTTAGGAGATGATTTGTGTTTTATAATACCTAAACCAGGAATTTTAACACCTTTTAAGCATTTTTTAAGTGTTATATTCTTAGATTATTCACTTTTACCATTTTGGTTTTTTATTGTGGTAATTAATTTTTCCTAAGTAATTTTTTTCTAATTAATTATAAAAATATGTACCTTATAAAAAAATTAATACCTAATAATAATAATTATGAAATTAATTTTATCTGATAAAATATCTAAGTATAATTAAAAATAATTTTAACATTATTTCATGTAATGCGTAAAATATTATTTTTAGAAAAAATTTATTTCTATCATAAATGTTATGTTTTGGAAAAATATGTCAATGTTGTTGATTTAAAAAAACAATTGTTTTATTTCAACCAAAATATATTTATGTGACATTAAAATAAATATAAAACCTACTTTTACCTAGTGAAAACTTAATTAAAAGATAAATAATAAAATATTTTTTATTAGAAAAACATTTCCAAATTTTCAAAATATTAAACATGGGTTTTATAAATTCAATGTAGTATATTAAAATTAAATATTTCACTAAGTAAATAAATTATTTGTCATGAATTTTTTTTAGTTTTTTAAGATACCCATACTTCTTGATATAGTAATCAATTTTATGGGTTTTGTAGAAGTTATATTTTCACTATTCCCCAAAATATCAATTATTTTTGAAATATCCTAAAAAATAACCCTCAGCTAATTACACTGGCTTGGGGATTAGGCATTGTCTAGAAAAGTGGGCATTGGATTCCTATGAAACTATAATTATACTTATGCGTATATAATTCTATACTATTATAAGCCTTTAAATGTAAGTGTTTCATGTACCATATGTATGGTATGAAATTTGATATATATTCATATAAGTGGATTTTAAGTTTGAGTAATTTAATATATAATGATTTGTATAAAGTGATATATATAACCATGTTTTGAAAATAATAATTTTGTTAAAATTATAGAGTAAAAAAACATAATTCATTAGAATAATTCATATATAAAAGGAATAAATTATATTAGACACTGAAATAATAATACACATTAAAATATTAACTACCAAATTCATTCTAAAGAAAATAATTTTCAAGACCTTGGTTATCCAAATGGTTAGGTTCTACAAAAGTATTGATCCCATGGATTATCTTATGTAAGTTAATAAGGTCATGAGTAGCCCTAACAGTATTGGGTTCCTATATATGGAATAATATTTGATATACTCTTAGCTTTGAAGGTCTAAAATTTATCATATCATTTGAATTTATTTGGTACAATCTATATATGTGTTTGGGAAATATGTTTTCCAATTAGATATCCAAGATCCATATATGATATTATATATATATATATATAATGGTTGAAATAAGTTGAAAAATTATGAGAGAAACGGTAAATAATACTCAAATATTTATTCAAATAATGATCTTCTACCACTAAATTGGGCGATGTGAGACTAAATAGGTCATCAAATCAGTGGGAACATTTAATAAAATACCTTATTATATGATTATAAATATTATATTTATATAATAAATTTTTTTATGATGGTTAAAGTGGAATCATTTTTATTAAATATGTATTTAGTATAAAATATTAAAAAAAATATAATGGATGTAATATTCTCTACTTGTATAAGAATATAATAATAACTCTCAATCAATAAGGAAAACTACAATTCTTAGAGTAAACCCTTCATAAGAAATTAAATGGTAAAGATGGTTAATAAATAGGCCACTATTCTTAATATAATATTAGGAAAGATTATATTTATGTATTTACTCTCATTCTTGCATCTATGGAGTCGATGTTATAAAAACAACATGAGAACACATATGTATTCAAAATGGTAAATAAATCAAAAATTCTCTATAAATAACTATCAGAATAAAGCATGTGAGAAGTTTCAGTGGTATTTTTTAGATTAAACATGGATGAGAGAACTTCATTCTCATCTCATTTTATCAATATGATTTGGTGCATTAAATAATTTGGGTTGTTAGGGTCTCTGTTAAAGATATATTGTTTTATGTAATTCAATTAGAATATAAAAACCTTATGTAATTAAATTTTCCATAATACTCATAATTTGATCCTCAATCAAATTAAATGAGTTTAATTGAAGATAAATGAGTTCTATATATGATAACTAAGACAATATGTGATCTATATGTTCCTCATTAATTCTCACATATTAAAGACTGGATACCCATCAATGTTATAGCCCAACATTTTTTTAGGTATGTTATTTTATTTACTTTGATTTATTTTGATCCTTAAGTTTTTTAATTTCATTTTTCAATGATTTGGGGGATATTGGTGGATTAAAAGTATTTTTTCACTTTCTTGGTGAATAATGGATTCGACTATTTCCTTTTCCATGTGTTTTAACCTATGTGTCACCTATGTAAAACCAGCATAGGCACTATACCTAGAACATGGTGTGCTCTAGTGAATCAAAATTTTTTGGTACTCATATTCACTGTAGACAATAAATGAACCAGCACAGTGTGGTGCATGTCATGGTTAGATCCAAAATATCTTGGAAATTTTCCCAAGGCATAGGCCAAGGGTGTGGTGATGGGGGTCTCAAATTTTTAAATAGTTAAAAAAATTCTTGAACATCTAGGATAGTTACTATATCCATGTGTGACCATAATGGAAGGATTTAATTCAACTCGTAAATCATATTCCATTTATTAAAAAAATTATTCTTCTTTTTTCTATGATTTTAGATTTAATGTGTTATTTTATGGAGTTTTGGGTGCTCCATATTTTGTACAGGGGGATTCAGTTACTATAATAATGTTATTGTTCTTCATTTTAGGATATCAGTGAAAAGAAACTAGAGGTTATATTTACTAAATCATTATGCAAGAATAATTTTGGATCCTTTATTATATTCAATTTTAGATCCCGTATTGGGTGTTTGACAATATTGTTCTTCAGTTCGGGGGTTTTTTAATCTTGTCCCTATCAAGGAAAACCAGTATTGCTTGTTGGTTTGAAATTGATATTTAATTGATTTAAACAAAAGTATTTTAGGTTCTTGATAAAATTTTCAAATCGCATGGTGTGTGTTTCTATGTAGAAATATATTTGAAAATGGATTTTTAAATAATGTTTTTAAAATTTGAAAATGATATTCGGTTTTATGAATGATTTTAAGAATGATTTTGATGATGATTAGAGGAAATGAAGGCATGAAATGATTTTTGATTTCAAATAAAATGAATTTATTTAATGGAATGAGTTTGATGAAACCCATTTTATATTGGTTTTTGAATAAAATATAATGTTGAAAACATGAACACGAGGATATTTTGAAATAATTTATTGAATAGATTTGAGACTGATTGATATGAATGATTTACCATTGTGCGATTGATTTCTTTGAATCACATGGGAGTGAAGGTATTTTTTGGGAAGATAAGATGATAAGAATGTATTATATCTACCTATAAATGGATTGATGATGAAAGTTATAGATAAACTATGTTGATGGTAAGGAGTTTATCCTTTGGGTGTTCTCCTATTCCACCATTGTCTTCAGATCTAGCGATGTGTGCATTCCTAGAACCATATTTCATTGAGATGTGATTGAATCCTTGTACAAAACTATACATAGGGCTCTTAACCATTTTTTAAGATTGAAAGTTAAATCATACAATATTATTTATACATGCTGGTGTTTATAAAATGGTTCATTAATGACTTTTCAATAAAACTCTCAGTCAAGAAAATTTTGATGGAAATTCATATTTAAACCTTTTTATACATGACATTGAAATGATTTTGAATGATTTTTTTAATATAAATTTTGAAAATGATTACTATGACACGTATTATCTAAATCGAGCATATTTGTTTAAATTGATATGAACTTATTATATAATTCTTTATGGGATCCGTCTATTCTATTTTTTATAAAAACCTATTTTTTCCTTTGGTCAATTGTTGAATTTATTTTTCAAGGTCCTAGAAAAGGTAAAGCCCCAAATAGAGGTAGTGGTGTACAATATATTGGAACCTTGGGAGTTAGAAGTGACAAGAAGAGAATATGATCCACTTGTTATTTAGAGATCTTTTTATGGTTTCATCTTTGGGTTTTGTGATGTATATGTTTTCTTTTCTGATTTGTGGTAATTTACTCTTGATGATTGTATTTACATGAAAATGGTTTGTTCCTTTTATCAGTTTATTTGTTTTATTTTGATATTATTGTGGATAAATTTTTACCTAATGGTCATTTTTCATTCCTAATAATTATTCACCTGACCATTTGGATCTAGAAGACACTTTAGACCATGTTAGGGTTGATCTGGTACCAGTTTAGTAGGTTAGCGAGTTGGTTTCTAGAAGAATTTGTATCAGAGTAGGTCATTTCTCTTCTAGGATGTCAGTATACACTTTTTTATTTATTATTCAATAAGTAACAACGTTTTTGAGACTAAGTGGTTTGTTATGATTTTTTTCCATACAAGCTCATTGGGGTTTTTTATCTAATAATAGGAATTTTTAAAACTAGGATATTATATTTATGTTCTTGTGATTAGTTTTAAATTACTGAGTTGATGTTTTCTGTCTCTTGATATATATTTCCCGGTTTAATATTTATGTTTTGTAGTACCATCCCCCATGAAAATGTATGATCATGCCTTAGGAGAAATATACCTATGAGACATAGCAAGAAAACACTATAGCTGACCAAAAAATCATAGGGGTAGTAATGTGATTGGTCCAAGCTTTAGGAAATAGATCCACACCTATTACAATTTAGGTTCTGGGGATATAACCCTAAAATAATGATAACAGATATTATTCCTAGGAGTATACTTACCTAAAACTACCATCTTTCTAGGGAACTAGTAGTTTTCATGAGGCAAACGATTAGTTGGGGAGGAATAAATGAATCATTGAGTTCTTGCAGATTCTATATTCCATTAACATGATGTTCACCATCTTCAAGCTTATGAGTCCTGTTGAGAGATAGTGGGATTCTATAGTTATAGAAAATAATTGTGATGGTTGGAGTAAAAGGTCATTAAGCCTCACTTTATGAATCATTTTTTTCTAGAATTGGTGGTACTGTCTATTTAATTGTAGTTTGTTAAACTTCACCTAAGTGATTATACAATAACCTAGTACATTAATCATTTTACTAGAAATGCTAAGCTTTTACCAGATGTGGTTTCAAATTATAAGATCAATGAAAAGATGTTTGTGATTTATTTTGATCAAATTTATAGTTTTAAGTATATGTATTTAATATTAATATTTTATTTTATGATCTAGATAGGACTATAATGGCTTAAATTGACCTAGATAGTATTTCGAGGTTGTCAGGAATTACTCCTACTCCTTATGGAATCATTAGTACCTCATTTAAGTGGAAGAGGGAGAAAAGTGAGACTTATGGTGTAAAAATTTGTTTTGGTCATCGAAAGAAGACTTATTACAGATCTACTATGATGTTTGGTAATTTCCTCCTCAATATTTTCAATATAGAATAATCAGGTAATCAATGTGTGCCTTCATGGAGGCACCAAAAATTTAAAACTCATGGAGGTTTCTAGGATATTAGAAAATGTTTTTCATTTTTTATTACCATAGATAGTGTCATGGGCTGATGAATAATGATAGTAACTATTAAATGGTTATATATATCATGAAAAATGGGTTTTAGGTCATGGGTGTGAGGAATAAAGCAACTTCACACTATTGAAGAATCTCTAATGGGAACTTTTGTGGGTCCCATAATAGTGGAAGGCACCATTTATATTGCCTCATCTTTTGTGACTACATTATTTCATAAAAATTACTCTCATTATTTTATATCAACCCTCACTATTTATATAATAGATATTTTAATATAACTTATTCCTTATGTGGTGAAAATATCAATGAATCAAATGATAGAGGGAAAGGGAGGTATCTAAGGCCCATATAGTGTTTTTATTTATTATATGGCCGAGTTAATTATTTAAATTTTGTTTCTTGATATGAAACCATAGTATATCATTCTTAAAATAGGACGATAGGTGAATCATAAAACTCATATTCACTTTTATCATTAGTGAGTATTATGAAACCCAACCGTTAGTGAGTTCCTTGTTTTTCAAGGAGAATAGTACAGGAGATCAATATTGATCTAGAACTACACTTCTAGATCTAGGTGGGATATCATCATTTCTTCAAATGAATTTTATATAGAATACTTTTTTAATGAACTTCATCTAATATCTATTGATATTTTTTATGTGTTTACAATTGACTTATTTGGAAAACCATTAGAGAGGGAGTTTGAGTTCTCCATTGACATTGTACCAAGTAAAAAACCTATCTTTATCCTCTCATACCATATGGATCTATATTATATAGAGTAATTAAAGAATATTTCGGACTACTTGATGTCTAAAGGCTTCAGTTGACCCAGTGTATCACCTTGGGAAACACCAGTTCTTTTTTATAAGAAGTTCTATGAACCCATTCTCTTGGAAATTATTTACTAGAAGCTCAATAAATTTTTTTCAATAATAAGTATCTATTTCCTCTAATTGATGATTTTTTTGATCATCTAATAGGGGATAAGTGGTACTCTAAGATTGATCTACCATCTGGTAACCATAGGCTCTGGATCAGAATTGTTATATCTCAAATGCTGATTTTATGAGTAGTTATGGTCACAACAAGTATCTTGTAATCCCATTTGGCATGTCTAATACTCCTCTTATGTTTATTGGACATTGTTATTGATAGTTATCCCTAGTTCACATCATAGTTTTGGAGAGGGATCTAGGAGGTTATGGGATCCTAGGTTAATTTAAGTCCAATGTCTCCTCTTTGGATGGATGGTATGAAAAAATGATCTATATTTATTCGTAAATATAAGATTCAGGCTTATTTCCATGAACTTATAAGTGATTGGGATTTTAATTTGGTAATCATTGAGTTTAATTTCAATAATATATAAATTTTTTACATTCAAATGTCACCTTTTTACGACATGTATTTTTTGAATTATAAATTATTACTTTGTTTGTTGGGGATTGGTGAAGCTGACCTAGTGGGACTAGCTTCGTACATGATATGAATATAAATATCTAGATGATTCCTAAACATTTGGTGATGAATTAGAGGTGATATAGACTTATGCAGATCTTCATTATCATCCTTTGGAGTTCTTGGATGGCTACTATTTGATTTTGAGTGTCTCACCTTGACTGGGTCACCAATGGATTGGGAGTAAAATGATGTTAGTATTGAGATATATGGGACCCTTTAAGGTTTTTGAGTGGGTTGGGAAGGTGTCTTAACCTTTTAATTTTCCACCTCTCATGAATTCAATCCATGGATTTCTTTTAATGTAAAAACTCAAGAAATATCTTTCAAGCTCATCTCATGTTTTGAATTGGAATGACCTTGATGTGGAACCTAACAAGATCTTGGATGAGAAATTGGATCGCATTATTAATTCTTAGATGAAGGTTCTTCATTGGAATTCAATACCTGTGGGGAAAATTATGCAGTGACATACTTTAGATGGTCATGAGACATGGGAGTGTGGGGAGTTTATTAGAGATAATAGGCCATATCTCTTTGGTGACTATACTTCTTAACAAGGATTTCTGGGGGTAGAAAGAATTTATGATCTGGATAATTATAACATCCTAACCATTCTGTTTAGGAAAATTCATTGGTTTTCATTTTTTTCATATAACCCATAAGTTTGTTCCTCTAGGTTTTGGAAGCATTGGAGGAACTTGGTAGATTAGAATTCGTTTTTTTGACATTTCTAGTAAAAATGGGTTAGAACACTCCCTAGTAAAATTTTATTTCACAAGGGTGTCACCTATGTAAAATGGGGATAACCATTATTCCCACAACAAGGAATAAACTTAGACATAGCGATTGGTTCATCTCCCTTTCTACCAATTCCAAGAAGGCTACACCTGGGAATGGTGGAGGTAATGACCAAGACCAAAATGGCTTATAATTTTTCACTAGGTTTTGGATAGGGGCATGGTGATGGGGGTTTAAAAAATTGAAATGGTTGACTGTGCACTTTAACTTTTTCAGAAGGTTACTCAAGCCATGTGAGATCATAATGAAGGGTTTTGATGCACCTCTTAAATTTTATACCTATATTAAAATAATAATTCCCCTTATTTTGGATTATATTTTTGATTGAATGTATTCTTTAAAGGGAATTCTTGGTGATCCATATTATATACAATGTGTTTCGATTCCAATCAACCTATTTCGTGTTTATTAGAAGATTAGTGAAAGAAAATTAAAGGTTTTATTTACTTAATATTTGTATGGAAATTATCATGGATCCATTATTCTCGTTATTTTTCAATCCCTTGTTTGGTTTTTGACAATATTTTCTTAAGTTAGGTCATTTCTTAATCGTTTCCCTATTAATGAAAAATGTTATTTTTTGTGATTTGAAATGTATTATTCATTGATTTCAAAAACATGTTTTGTTTTTCTCAACGAATTTTTTTTCATATTTCATGGTGTGTGTTTATTAAAATATCTTGGCTAATGGTTTTTTAAATAAATTCTTTAATTCTATAAAATGACCTTGGGTTGAAATTAATGATTTTAAGAATGATTTAGATAAGGATTTTAAGAAAATTAAGGCATTAAATTATTTAATATTTTGAATGAAATGATTTTATAAGGAAAACTTTTAATGAAAACCATTTGAAATTGGTTTTGAAAATAAATGGTATATTTAAAGATGGAACTTGGGGATGATTTTAAATTATGGATTGAAATGATTTTAGACCAATTGAAATGAAATATAGCCCCTGGTATGATTTATATACTTAAATAAATTGGTATTATTGGTAGTTAGGTGGGAAGAACACATTCTATGCATATATTATCTCTCTCTAGAAATAGATCAATGATGAAAATTCTAAATAAATTATTATGAGGGTAGGGATTTCATTCTTTGGGGTTTTCACCTATTCCTCTATAGATTGAGATTTAGGGACGTGTTCACACATAGAGTCATGTTTCACCAATACGTGTGATAATACCTATACAAGAATATCCTAGAGACTCTTAACCATGGTGATATGATTGAAAATGAACTCTTAAAAAAGGAATTATACATTACAATTTTTATTAAATTATTTATTCATGTATATTTGATGACATTATTAGTCCTGAAATCTTTTACAGAAATAATAAGTTTTAACTATTTATAAATTAAATTGATATGATTTGGAAATATTTTTTTATTATAGATTATGGAAGTTATTAAAATTAGATATTTTAACTAAATTTAAAAAATTTGGTTTAATTTAAATAGACTTATTATATAACTCATGGTTGGATCCTAATGAGATTGTGTTGCTCACATTATACTTTTTCCTTTGTGAGCAAATAGAATTTCTGTTCCAAAATCCAAGAATAGGGAAATCTTAAAATATAAGTGGGGGTTTTTCTTGATAATACGACCTTGATATTTTAAAGTAACAAGTGGAGTATTTGATCCACTTTTTGTTTGGAGATCTTGTTATGATATCATATTTGGGTTTTCTGATATTTATCATTACCTATATGCTTTAGGTGTTGTGTATTTTTATTTCATGACATAAAATATAATATGGTTTAATGATGATAAAATGTATTATTTTAATTAATAATATACTAACCTCAATTTAATAAGTTATTTATAGAAAATGAGGATGTGAATATATAATATTTAAACACTCATTTTACTATAAAAATGATTTTTCATTATAATTTAATTTTCTATTTAAAAGTTAAATTACAAAATTCTTTAATTTCAATTCTAAAAAAGGAACACAATTTTTGGATTCATAACAATAATATTAGGTTCATATTAAATTTTAATATTTTTCATAAAATGGTGATTTTTATGGGAATATCCTGAAACAATAGTTTTAAAAATACAATGAGTATTATGCTACAATTAGGGTATAATCATAACATAAAAACTTATCAAACCTTATAATTGACCATATATGTATTTTAAAATAGAAATTAAACATTTAGAAAATTAATTTAAATTACAATGGTGTATTTGATTTTATAAAACATAAGATATATTTTTTCTCAAAAAAAAAATTATGCATTATATATTTATTTTTTTAAAATTAATTTTTATCAGTTTAATAAATTTAATATTATATAGTGTTTTAAATATCTTGAATCAAAATATCCAAAATATCTAAAAATGGAAATTTTATTTTTTGGTATAAAAATAATTTTACAACGGGTAGAAAAAGAGTTTTCATGATAAATGAAAATCGCGGTAAAAACTTATAAAGATAGAGAGAAAACCTATAAATACTAAAACCGTATATACAAATACGTTTTAGAGGGTTTTCTTTACCCAAACGCTTCTACTCCCAATTATTTCTCACTTTTACAGCCACTTCCCTTGAATTGTGCACCTCGTATTACAAAAATGTCACTCTCTCCACTTAAAAAGGATACTTTCACCCTTACATTTTCCTTACAACCAAATCAATTTAGTTTGAAAAAACACTACCCAAATACCTTAAAAATAATCTTATAGTTTTTGGTCTTCAAAAATACAACCTGTCAAAGGATTAATCTTAATTTCAAAGTAGTTTTTCTAGGGAGTACAATAAAAATAATAAAATAACTCTTATGAATTTCAATGTATTTAAGAATGATTATTATACCTAAATGTATATTATACCATATTAAAGTAATAAAATTTGTATCTTTAGTGTACTAAAATATTATTATCTTTTTGTAACAATCATTATCTATTATCTATAATTATCTTTATAAAATTAAAATGACATTCATGCATATGTGTAGACTACCATCCCCATGAACAACTTGTTATACTTTTCATCAGCACCATAAATGGTTAGTTACAACGTTTTGCTTAAAAAATAAATATCACATTTATATGATGTTTTTTATTCTGAAAATGAAATCCATTACATACCTCTATCTTATTCTGTGGAAATTTAAAATGTTATATATGTGTACGTGTGGACTACCGCCTCTATGAAATGATGTATTTTATTATTCATCACTACATTACATAATTTGTTACAAAACAACTTTTTATAATATATATGATATAAATTACTAATATATATCATTAATTTGGTTCTAAATGTCTAACATAGAAAATGATGATCATTAAGAAGTAATTTGTTGTTATTAGTAGATTACCCAGAACGAGCTCTTCATGGACCTCATTATCTCAAAACACTCGCATAATTACCATAAAATGAACTTGGAAATATATAAAAAATTGAAATAGAATTATTTAAATTTATTTTATAATTATTTAATTATTGGAATTATTTCAAATAATGTGGTTCTTCTTCTCTAGTACAAAACTTTTGTGAAAAATCAGAAATACGATATTTGATAATGGAAATATGTGTCAATTTGTTAATGAATATAATATAATTTACTTTAAAAAAGAGTAAAAAGGTTTGTTGAACGGAATAATGTAATTAAATTATTTATTAATATTGTAATGTCTGTTATAAATGACTCTAATGTTATTTAGTGGAAGCTGATAATTAAGTTGTTGGATTCATCTAAAATTTCCTTCTTTCAAATATGTTTTATATTATTCACATATTTCTATTTATATGATTCACATTAAAAATAATTTAATTGTTATATCATGATTATATATTTCTAATTTGTATTTATAGAATCATTTAATGTTTTATATTTTAATATTTTTTGAACCAAATATTATAAAATCCCTAAGGGTTTCCTCATATTGATTTTTCTTCATTGATATATGTTTCCTAGTAACCATTATTTACATTTATGGAATACATAATAACCATGGATATATTTTAATATAATTATCATGAAATTAAATGTATTAAATAATCTATTTTATTTTATACCTTTAATGGTTTTTCAATTTGAAAGGTAAAGAATTTGTCATGGTTTCTTTCTAATCTCATTTATAGATTGAGATTATTATGAAAAATTTCTATATTTGAAAAAATAATGTGGAATTTATTTCTAAAACCACATCCATTTTATTCTACTTTTGTTATTTTTATGGTTTTAAATTTCAACTCTCAATTTTATTTTCATTGGTAAAAAAAGTTATCTGATTCTAGTAAGTGAAACCAATACCAACACTTATTTTCAGTTTATAATTTTTCTCATTTTATCAAATTTCATTTTTTAATCTTATGGATTTATTTAACTATTATTTAATAATTGATTAAGATCATATTCAAATATTTTCAATTTATTTAAAAAAAATTTAAAAATCATTGTAATTTTTCCAAACATGATTTTCATCAAAAGTGTGAAAATAACCACTTTTTAATGTTTTACATCAAAATGCATGCTTTTATGACTACCATTCTTTACGAAGTATCCCCTCTAGGATTTAAAATGGGTTCCCAATTGATTTTAATTTGTATGGATTTTAAAAATAATAGGAAATATCATTATATTTTTTAAAAGTTAAATTGTTTACTTTAAAAATGAAATTCCTCATTTTAAAAGGTATATTAACAACATGTATTTTTAAGAAAGCATTATTTGGAATTTTTATATATAATGAAAGATATTTTTTGAAAGAACATTTATTATATATATATATTGAAATTATTTTTTATCTTTATATGATAATTTTAAAAATATTTTATCAAGAATAATTTATTTTATTTTAATGTATACATTTTTAATGAATTTTCAATCATTTCAAAAAAAGGTTTATTTAATCTAGATCTTTCAAAGTGATTTATCCAATAATCATAAAATGGTGTATTTTTTCTATTTAAACATCCTATAAAATTTATTTTTTTAGACATTGGATATGTTTTTATGATACCACCACCTTCTTTATCTTTATGGATTGAAAATATGATATTTTAAGGAATTTTCCATGAAACATGGTTCTCTCTCATGGGTTAATTATGATAGGATAATATAATGAATTATTTTATGATATTGTGGAAAAATTATGTATAGGTTTCCTTATGTAATGGGTGGTATTATAATTTTTTATCCTTATAAAATGTTGTGTAAATTTTTATATATCTTTTGATAATTGAGTAAATCTAGTAATGATGATCCATGCACTATAGGAATAAGAAATCGATGCCTACTCCACTATATTGTGGGATTGAAGAAGTTTTTCTTTCTCCACTTGTTATGGGAATCCGGATTTGATTCATAATCTAAAATTATATAGGAATTAAAAAGTGATTCTTGTTCAAATTTTTTATGGGAATCAAGAAGTGATGCATGCTCTAATATGTTAAGGGAATCAAGAAGTGATAGTGGTGGAAATTGTTTTTGGGAATCAGGTAGTGATGTTTTCTCCACCATGTTTTGTGAAACATTCTGTGACAATTTCTCCATGATTTCATGTTTTATACACTTATGTTCAATCCATATTCATATGTTTTCATTGTACTCATGTTATATTGGATTATGTACTATATTAGTATAAAATCCTAGATTTTTATCTTTTAATCCATGTTTATTTTTTGTATGAACTCTTAATGTGATGTTCTATAACATTGATTACATTCTCATACCCAAATTATTATCTTCTTCTCATTTATGATTGTTAATGTTTATCACTTATATTTACCCATACTGAGCAGATGATCTCAACCCATTATTATGTTTCTATTACCATGATTATCAAGGTGAGTATAATATTTGAGAATTCTATATGAGGGTCTAAATGGGTACAATTATGGAGTAATGTTCACAAGTGTTTTAAAATATGTTATTTATATAGCTAATCTTCAATGAAACAAAACCATTATTGTACTTGAGATTGTGTGTGAATAATTTTACATGTAATTGTAATGTGAAATATATGAAAGGTTAGTTTGGATCATCTCACATTGTAAAAAATATAGTATTTAATGTAAGTGTTTCTAATACAAGACCTAGGAGTGGTGTTCTGGGGAGCCTAGTAGGTATCAATGAAATGTTTAGTTATTTTTTGAGATTAAAAATAGATAGTGTTGGTGAAAACATTAGATATAAGTCTATATATGGGATACCAACATAATGTTTTGGTGAATTAGAGGTTTTTTTGGGTTTACTATAAATATCATATTTGTTTTCATACAAACAAGTCGATGCATGCTCTGTATAAGATACTCTTAGGGTAAATAACAATAAAAATAGCTAGTTGTGTATTATATTGGTCATCACTTGATGCATGGTAAGTTGGTAGAATTTCATACATATTTTGACACACCTGGTGGATATTATTTGGTTGATTATATTTCTATTTATAAACCATGTTATAGATTTGAATATATTTGGGTTATCAGAACATAATAGGAAGATGACATTGGAAAATGTAGATTAAAATTCATAATTTTATATGTTAGGGTACATATTCATTTATGGTGTCTTCATTTTATGTTAATAGTTTTCCTTTATATTAAAATATTGAATCAACCATTCTTATGCTTCATTTTACACTATTGTAGGGAATTGATGGAAATAGGAGTAACATGTCAAAAATAGGTGTGATGGATAATACAATGATTCTCCAAATGAGAAACCAAAAAGGATGGGACCTATTGTAAAAAACACATTGTTATTACAAACCACATGTCATGAATTATGATTAAAAACTAGAACAAATTTGTATTACCAAACACACCAAAGAAGATAAGAATGGTGATTCATGGATGATATGTAGATAGAATCTATGGATGAAAAAAGATTAAATTTCATATATGTTATGAATATGGGAAAAATCAATTAGGGAAAAGTCTCTTAGTAATTAAAATATGTTTTATGTGTGGAAAATGAGGACATATAGAAACCAATTTCTAATGAACATTATACTATTTAGTTAGCATGATGGAAGGAAATAACAATTATCCTAGGGTATCACTAATAGATTAATGTAATAAATGTGGGTAACTTGGGAATTATTCAAGTCAATGAACTAATATAATGGCTAACAAGGATGATAAGCATCATAAACCTTTAATACCATGGGAACAAGGAAGGGTCTACACTATGAAGACCATTAAATTGGATCATGATAGTTAAGTTACACTTATCCAGCACTCTGGAGTTTGTGATTAACTATCAGGGTTTTATTACATGAAATTAATTATATGTAAGAAGTTTTATAAGATCCTAAAACCACCACCCCAATGATTTTATTATCAGATGAAACCTATATTGTATGATTATTATATACAAAGTTAAATTTTGTGGGAATGTTCTTCCTTGGAATATTATTATTTATCCTTTTAAAAAATTAATTTGATTTTTAACATTGATTTTTTCTCTCTACATAGACGCCTTATTAATTTCTAGAATAAAGAAGTCATATTTTGAATATTAAACTAACATATGATCATCTATTAGTGAAACACTATTTATGAACTCATTATCGATATTACATCCATTATATGAGTCCTAATGCTCTATTATAGGATAAGTTTCCTTGTACTATCCAATTTATTGATATTAATATTTCATTAGAAATTATATATCAGTCCAAGAATATACTAAGAATATCATCAAAATATTTCATTGGTAAGAGAAATTAAAATTATGAGGATGTAATTTATTTAAGTGTGCATAATGTAACACCCTGAGATTTAAATATTAATAAATATAATCTTGAATATCATTTTACGAACACAACAACAAAGTAAAAATAACTATTAGACATTTTATTAAGATAATATTATAATTGTTAATTGTTATCATTATAACATAGTTTTTGAATTGGAGGGGAAGAATATAAATAAAATATTTTTAAATCTATATGTAAATAGATATAAAGGTTCATTTATAATACTAATGAATTGATAAAATTAATTTAGTCTATCTAAATAAACAATAAGATTATTTTATGTTTAAAATAAATTTTTCATAAAAAATTATTTTTAGGCACTATGTATATGTATTTTAATATACTAAATATATAATTTTTTTACTGATCATAAAATGAATTCTTGATGTGAATAATTTATTAATAATAATTTAATTATTATTTTCTAGTAAATAATAATAAAAAAGTTAATATATAAAAATTCATTTTCCTATTTAATGTGTTTTTCAATAAATTTTATATTTCTGCTTGAAAGAAATATTACTATTTTTTAAAATTTAATTTTAATAAATAAAATTCATTTTTATATTTAGCATAACAATTTTATCTCTAGATTTTTTTTATTTAAATATATTCACTTCTAAGTGAATTGTGTAAAATATAATTTTAGAAATGTTGTGAATTTTATGATATCATTAAGATATAAGAAAAACATTAAAATTTATGAAACATTTTTCAAGACCAAAAAATTATTTATTATTAAAAATTATTTAAGTTTTTTTAAAAAACATACATTTGATATTTTAAAAAAGAAGTTATATTTTCTCAAAAACTATTTTTATACATCAATCATTTATTATTTTAAAATTATTTTTTATCACTTTTAAAAATGTATTGTTCTGAAATGGTTTTCATATTTGGAATAAGAATATAAAAATTATCTAAAAAGGGTATTTTATTTATTTGTGAAAATATGTTTTTTAGGGTAAAAAAGAGTTACCAGGATAAAGGTAAATTGATAAAAGTGTTTAACCTAATTAGAAAAGCCTATAAATTGTAAATATATATATATATATTCGTGTTAAAGGATTTTTTCAACCCATGATCTTCATATATCCATTATTTCCCATTATTTAGAGACTTTCCTCGAATAGTGCACCACTTATTAATAAAGTGGCACTCCCGCACATATCAAAGGATATTTTCACCATCATATTTCCTTTCACACAAAGATAACTTTATATCAACCAAAATATAAAATAATTTATCCTCAAAACTTATATTAACATCCTATAGGATATTATATCTTAAAAATATGACCCCTCAAAGGCTTAATCCAAGCTACAAAGGAGTTATTCCTAGTAGTAAGTTGAAAAATCCAAATTCACTCATTTTCCATTCTACTTATTTATGTCTTCTTATTCCACCTAAAATTAAATTAAACTATTTTGAAATAAAAAAATCAGTATATATAGTATAGTGAAATGTTAATATTTTTATGGAACAATAATTATATACCTTCTCTTATTCTCTTTCAAAATAGGAAAATTTCCTCCATGTGTATGCACGGATTACTGCCAACGTAAATGATCTGTTTTACATTATATATCCATCTAAAATGGATAATTTTAAAATTTTATTTAATAAATAAATATGATATTAATATAATTATTAATATTCATAAAAAATAAACCATTCTATACCTCCCTGACATTCTTTAGAAAATGAAAATGTCATCTGTGTGTTTGTGTGGACTATCGCCTCTATGGAATGACATATTTTATTTTACATCATCACCTTAAATGGATGGATATAAAATATATTTTATTATTATTAATGATATAAATTATTCTTATATATATATATCACTTATATTTTTATGAATGTATTACGAAAAAAATGATGATCATTATGAAGTAATCTATTATTGTTGGAAGATTACCCGAAATAAGACTATAGTGGATCTGATTCTCCAAAATCATGCTCATAGATCCAAAAAGTAACTATGGTGAATTTTAAATCATTAAAAATGGTTGGAATATTGTTTATAAAATTTTAATTATAAATATAATATTAAATAATGGGGTTTGATATCTCAATTATGAAACATGTGAGAAACAATCAGAATTACAACATCTGATAATGAAAATAAGTGATATCTAACAAGTGAATGTATAAATAAATTTTATAATAAATGGTTAAAATGGTTTAAAAATATGAATAATTTCCTGAAATTACATATTAATATATTTATGTCTAATATATAGTATATCATAGCATTATTATATAATATGAATATTAAGGAAAGGGATTCATCTCAAATTTTATTTTGCGTGATGTGTTTTGTATTATGAATATATTTTGGTTTACATGGTTTCTATTCAATATATTTTAATTATTATATCTTGATTATATATTTATTTATGGTATATACTGATTAAATTCATGGTTTCTCTTATAATTCATTTCAAATTAACTTTTATAAAATGTGTAAGGATTTTCACATCTCAATTTTACTTCATCGAGATATGATTTATATCCACCGCTTATTTTAGTTGGTAGTGCATATATAACTCATTTATGTATTTCTAATTAAATTATAATTCAATTATAAGTACTCAAGAATCCATATTATGTTATACCTTTCATGGGTTCTCGATATTAAAGTTGAAATAGTTGTATGTGGATGTTTTTAATCTCATTTTTAAATAAACTTATTACTATGAAATTTATATATAGTTAATAATTGCGTGAAAAGTTTCTCTAAAATTCCTTTAATTTTATTCTCCTATAATATTTTTTTAATTTTTACATTTCCTCACTCAATTTTAATTCCCTCATAAAATAATTTATCATATTTTATTCTTATAAGTCAAATTGACCCACATATTCTTTTTGGTTGGGAATTTTCCACTATTATGTCTATATTCATTAGTTTATTTTTAAGATATTATGATATACAATTAAGTAATTGATTATGGCTATTTATTAGTATTATTAATTTATTCAGAAAAAAATGAAAGAAATATTTTATCATTTTCACAAGATTTTTTTTCATTATATGTGTGAAAAACCCACATTTAAACATTTTACATGTTAACATAATATTTTATGACCATTTTTTCTTATAATTTTTTTATTACATGTTTTAAAATGGGGTTCCAGGTTATTTTAATTATTAATTATTTTTAAAATAAATTAAATATTGTTATATTTTTCAAAACTAAATTTTTATTTCTTAAATGGAGTTATTGGTTTTAAATTAGATTTTAATGGTGTTTGTATTGAAGAATTAAGTTTTCAGTGTTTTTAGGTATTATTAATGAATATTTTTGAAATAATAAATTTTTTATAATTTTTTTTTCTAAAACAACTTTTTGGATTTAAATTTTAATTTTAAAAATATTATATAAAGATGATAGTATTTTTTTTGAATAAAACATTTCATGGAGTTTCCAAGCATTTTAAAAATTAATATTTCTTAAAAGTGTGTTTCCATCTATGCTAATGTCATTATTCATCAATTATGTTTGACTTGGGATATTATCTTATGAAACCATCCATCTTCATTCAATATATTTATTATAATGATTATTTTTAATGATTTTTTCATAAAACTAGTTTCATTCCCCTGGGTAAACTAATCTATGATGAAATATTGAATGTTTTTAAGATCTTGTGGCACACTTATATATTTTTTTAATTATGTGATGAGTGGATTCATAATTATTTAGTCGTCTAATTCATTGGGTATGGTTTTATATCACGTGAGAAAATTAAGTGAATTGAATGTTGATGTTCACTTCACTATGGGAATCAGTAAGTGATGTCAGCACTACTATGCTATGGGAATGATGATGTAACGCCTTATCCACTATATTATGGGAATAATGAAGTTTTATATACTCTAATATATTATGGTAATCATAAATTTTCCTACTCTACTATGTTAATGAAATCATGAATTTATGTTTGTTGTACTATATTTTGGGAATCGGGTAGTGTTGCATGCTCCATTATGTTATAGGAAATTGGTGGTGATGTATTTTCCCAGATCTCAGGATTTATAAACATGTATTTGTGGGAAATTCATATTTTTTACATAATAATAATGTTATGTTGTATTACGTATTATGTTATGATAATATAATTGATTTTTTTCATATGATACTTTTTTTATTTTGGTATGAACACCTGATGAAATGTTCTTGGACATTAATTATGTTCTCATAGCCACATTATTTTCTTCCTATCACTTAAGATCATAAATTTTTTATAATTTATGTTTACCCTTATTTATCATATCAAATCACTCCTTTATTATATTTACATTCCCTATGTCTAAAATATGAGTATAATGAATGATAAATCTAGAAGGGGTGTCAAAGGGTATGATTATAGAGGAATGTTCACAAGTGTTGTAAAATAATTTTTCAATTTAGAAAATCTATAATGAAACTAAATGTTAATAATCCTAAATATTATATAATATTATTGTGAAATGTATTGTTATTGTGAAATATATTTATTTTTATCGTGGTTTATATCACATTGGAACACATATTTTGTTTAAAGTATGTGTTTTAGCACTGGACCAAGAAGTGTAGATCTAGCGTACCACATTTGGTATAAAATCCATTATTAATTATTTTTAGGGATTAGGAATAAAGACATTTATTAAAAAAAACTTATATATACGTCTATGTATATAATAATTTATTCAGTATTTGTTAATGTAAATATTTTTTATTTTCTTTTAGAAATCACATCCCTATCTGGATAACAATTAGTGGATTTGAGCTCAAGAATAAATGCATATAGGTGTGAAAACCCAAAAATTGGTTGGTTGGGTATAAAATAACTCTTCATTAGGTGAATGAAAGGTTTTTATAACTTCTCACATCATTTTAAACTCTTAGCGAATAAGCTTTTAATTATTCACATTCACATTATAAACCATATAAGGGATATGAATATATTTAAGTTATAAGAACCTGATACAAAAGTAATAATGGAAAACCAATAATGAAATGAAGAAATTTATAAGTTTGAGTATATATATCATTTAAGATTTACACGTTTTATTTTAATAGTTTTCCTTTTTGAAATAATATTGAATCAATCATTACTATCCTTAAATTTTCACTATATCAGTTGCTAAAAATGTGAGGATCCAAGTAATCATTAGGTCAACGGATAATGAAATGATTGTTCTACTGAGAAATAAAATAGGATGGGAGAAAATAAACATGTTTTTATTGCTAACCATCTATCAAAAATTATGATTAACAACTTGAATATTGATAAATTCCAATACACACTAGAAAAGAGAAGGATAGAGTTTCATGAATGTTCTTAGGATTAAGACAACATAGAAAAGAAGATTCAATTTCTTAGGTGTCTTGAATGTTGGAAGAATCATCTATAGAAATGTATCCAAGGTAATGGAATATGTTATACATATATATATAAGGTGGAAATAGAGTAACTAATTATTGAGGGTTAATGAATATTATAGGTAAAATGGTATGGAGGGAATAAGGTTCATCCTAATGTACCACTAATATTCTAATATCTTAAATGTGGGGAACTTTGGAATTATCCAAGTGAATACCCTAATATAAGGGATAACAATGATGATAAAAATTAGTAACCTTCTAGATGATGGGAATAATTAAGGGAATACTCTATGTAAACAAACAAATTTGATCATTATAATTAAGGTATATGTATCCTACACTCCAATATTGTGGTTATTATTATAGTATGAATCTAGGATCTCATGTACATCTAATAATATTTTTAATAGCACCAAATCACCACCCAATGATATGATTATTAGAGAGAACCTCTAGTTGTATGATTATTTCTTCCCAAGTTGAAATTTGATTCAATATATTTCATGTCAATCTTATTATTCATCCATTATAACAATTTAATGTGATTTTGGACAATGATATCCACACTCTCTATTTATCCCATATAAATTTCAAGAATAACAAATTATCATTTCTTATCATAAAAAAACATATTATCATCTATGAATATAAGGAAAATTATAAAATCTTTATTTATATTAAATAAATTATATTCTCTAAATTCTCAGTCATGATATGAGTCTTCAAGTCTTCACCATGTTAGTGAGGCTGTTATTAAATAGAAATTATATATCAAGTAATGAATCTACTAAAAATATTTTCATCTATTTTCATTATTGAGAGAAAATAAAATTCTGAGGGTTTATTTATTTATGTGAATATAATGTATCTTATTCAGATTTTAGTATCAATAAATACTATGTTTAATATAATTTTTCAAACATAGAACTGATCTAAAATAATTATGATTCCTTTTATTAAGATAATATTATCAGTATTATATGTGACTATTATAATGTATCCATTGAATTGGAGGGTAAAAATAAAAGTAAACCTATTTTAAAATCTATGTATATTGAATAATAGAGTGTTATTTTTAGTATAGATTCATTGGTAAAATTATATTAATGTAGCTAAATAAATAAAAATATCATTGTATGCTTCAATTTGTATTCTCCTTAACAAATTAGGTACAATGTATTTTTATTTTAAGATATTAAATATATTATTATTTAGTAATAATATAATATATTTTTTATAAGAGTAATATATATACAATGATTTAATTATTAATTTATAGAAAATAATAACAAGAATTGTCAATATTAAAAAGTTATTTTCTTATAAAAAAGTTTTAATTATTTATATTACCTTTAAATGGGAAATTTATATATTTTTCAATTTTATTTTGATAAAATTAACTTTAATTTGAATTTATAATAAAAATATCATCTTATGATACTGATTTTGTATTTTTCTTAAAATATTTTTTTGGTTGAATAGTGAAAAATATTGTGTTTAGAAATATAGTTGATTTTATTACATTAATGGAATATAAGAATAAATTTAAATTTTATTTTATAATTTTCCTCAAAAAGTATTATTTTATACCAATAATTATATGTTTTAAAAAGATAAGATTAATTTAAAATCCTATATTTTATTTTGTCAAAACATCAGTAATATTTTTCCTAATTTTTTTATACTCTAAACACATATTATTTTAAGATTAATTATCTTCATTTTTAAAACATTAATATTGTGAAATGGATTTAATGGTTTGAATTTGAATAAATAAATTATCAAATATGTGTAATTTAATTTTTTGTTATAAAAAACGTGTTTGAGGATGAAAATAGTTACTATGGTACAGGTAAATTAGTGTAAAATTTAAAATTGGTGATAAAACACTGAGAAATATTCAAAATCATTATCAAAAAATGTAGTTAATGAATTTAGTGAACCACAGTTTTTCCCTATACAATATTTCCCACAATTGAAGCCACATTTCTTGAATAGTGAATCTCTTATTAACAAAATGTCACATTCCTCACTTCTAAAAGGATACTTTGATCACCACATTTCTCATCAAACCATAAGACATTTAGTTCGAAAAAAAAATTCAACAATCCCACCATAACACTCTAAACACATCCTATAGGTTTTTTTCACAATGAAATTTCACCCCTCAATGTCTTAATCAAAGTTTCGAAGGTGTTATTCCAATGAGTAAGGTAAAAATTTCCAAATCACTATTTTTAATTTCTATTTCATTAAGGATTCTAATTCTACCACAATTTTTATTTTACCATAATAAAATTAAAAATTAAAGTTAATTAATATATTTAAATATTTTAATTCTTATGGAATAATAATTATCTATCTTCTTCCCTTCTCCATAGAAAAAATGAAAACATAATGCATGCATATCTGTGGAATAATTCCTCCATTAATTATGTGTATTAATTTTCAATAATAACATACATTGATAGTTTTAAATGTTTATTTATTAAATAAATATTATATTTATAAAATTTTTATTAAATTTAAAATGATAAACCATTTGACACATCCTTCTCATCATATGGAAAATGAAAACTTTGTCTCTGTGTACTTATAGACTAACTCATAACAATGCTATTTCTAAAACATATTTTAAGAATATATATTATTTCGTGGAGTAATATATATAATTAATATGTTTTTTAAGTTATGAAAAAAATAATGATTATACCATTTTTATTGGTAGATTACCCAAAACAATATTTTCATGGATCTCATTATCTCATTTCATGCCCATAGTTCCCATAAAATTAATAAGGGGATGTATAAATCATTGAAACACAGTGATTTAAATAAATTTTATAATATAATAATTATAAAATTAGTATCAATGAATGGGTTTCTACCTCTCCATTATGAAATATGTAAGAAACAATTTAAATTAAAACATTCGACAATGAAAATAAGAAATAACTGACTAATTAGTGTATAATAAATGATTACAACTAAATAGTAAAAAGGGTTGTAAATTTTAATAATATTTTGAGATGAGTTATTATGATAGTGATGATTATTATATAATAGGATAAAGTGATTTCATGGAATCCGAGAATTATGGTAAGAGTTTCATCTAAAATTTCCTTAATTAAGACATGTTTTGTATTATGCACCTATTATTAAATATATGGTGTGTATTTTATATATATATATATATTAAATATAAAATCTTGGTTAAATATTTATTAATGGAATTTGAATGTTTCATTTCATGTTTTATCTTTTGAGTGATTTTGAATCAAATGTTAACAAGCCTCAAGTGTTTCCTCATGTTAATTTCACTTCATTGAGATATGATTTGTATTCACTTGTTATGTTATTTTAGGATTCATATGCATCAAATGAATATATTTTTAACATACATATCCTAAAATAAAAGGATTAAAATTATCTATCTTATTTTCACCGGTTTGGATGTAAAACCATGGTTTCAGACCATCAGAAGTTCATAGAAATGTTAATACATTCCCTAGAATTTCATTCATCATTATGAGGATGGACTTAGTGTGAAGTTAATGTGTGTTACTCTATTCAAGTATGATAGAGTATTAAAAATTACATATATCTTGATGACAAAATAGATGTTCCAAAATTCCAGTTAACTCTGTAAAAATAATTGTCTGGAAAGAAGAATATAGGAGAATTTACCAAGGAAATATATTAAGGTCAATAGCATCAAGAGTGACCAATAGTATCATTCCATAAGCATGCTACTCCATGAACATGAAAAGGTTGTGATAATTGAACAACTAACTATTGTTTCTTACAAAATGAAGGGGGGTAATGATCATGAATTAAAATCCATGTGTAGAATAATGAATCTGACATACGCATAGTGTACCAAAGAAATATACAAGGATTTAGGATTTTACATAGTTTTAATCATTCTATAATGAATCTCATTGATGGTTTTTTTAGTTTCACGTAATCCTTTTACTTATGTTATTATAATGATGTTTTAGTTTTTCTTCTCAAACTCAAAGGGAAAAATTTTGAATCATATCAATCACCCACATTTATTTAATACTTTATATACTTTTGTTTCATGTTTTATTATTTCCCAAATTTCTATTTGTTTTATTGTTTCTCTATATATATTATTTATTTTGACCTGAGTTCATCGAGTATGGTGGAATAACTTCCTACTTATGGCACACTTATTTTAAGGTATGTTAAGTTCCAAAGGTTTTGTTTTCTACTATACTACTCTACGCAATGAATTTCTATCTAATCGATAAAGCTGATGTTCTAGGGTTTTACCATAACCATGAGTGACTATGTTTTTAAGTGGATTATTACCCAATAAAAAGTATAAATGGTAGGCTCAATAATCTATTAGAAACATAGGTATCTCATCAGATAAATTAAATATACGTATTGTGAAATTCGATTAAACACATTTTGGATATTGGAGAATAAAGATTGAAGACCATTTGATTCCAAAGTATTTGTAACTCATATTTTTAAGGGTGAAGGTAGTGTTTATGGATAATGATCAATGATAATTCCGATATAGGATAATATTGTCACTAGTAAAAATATATCTAGCAAGACACATCTCTTAAATATTCAAGAGTAGAAGATAATAACTTAATTTTTGAAGGTGTTAGTTGATATTTTTAGAAGAATTAATTTCCATTAACAATGTATTCATATAGATACATTATTCAAAGTAAGGATAATTGAATTAAGATTAGTGTAAAAATATGTTAATGACATAAAAATGACTAATGGGGATTTCAAATCAGTAAAGGTAACTATTGTTGATGATGTATCATAATTATTATTGTTACCTAGACTTCTTGAGAGAGGGGATTATATGGTTACTATAGTTAGTAACTCCATAGGAAAATTTCATCTAATATATTTTGATATCCAGAACCTAGTCTTGAATATAGAAATATAGTGTGGGTTAGTTTGGGTACTGAGTGGTATTTCCCATAATACTCATGGAAGGGGAATTTCACCTCATTAAATGTAAGTCTAATGGAATAAACCAATGGAAAAAAAGTCTTGTGAATGGAGTCAATGTAAATTTTTTGTTCCTAGTCTAAGTT
Organism: Viscum album; assembly: GCA_963277665.1. Taxonomy (NCBI): domain Eukaryota; kingdom Viridiplantae; phylum Streptophyta; class Magnoliopsida; order Santalales; family Viscaceae; genus Viscum; species Viscum album. The sequence continues at coordinate 213,958,695 of OY728123.1, forward strand.
ATTAGAAATTTAAGAATAAGGGGAATATTAAGTCCTATAAGGATTATGAGGAGAACTCTAGGAATTAATCCGCATCCAAAAGTTCATATTCAATTAACTTAATGGAAAAAACAAAAGATTATCTACTGAGTGTGAATAGTATTCTAGAAGATAGGTTTATCGACTTTGAAGATATCTATCATTAAACACATGAGCAAAGAAATATAATCAACTAGGTAACTTTGATGTTTTGGGAATTCTATTTGGTGGATGGGAAAGACCTAGAAGTTGTTTGAAATGTAGATTGAAAATATGAATGAAAATGAAGGATTCATGAATAAAAAAGAAGTTTAATATCTCTCTATCCTTAGAATAAATCTAATTTCTCTTAGGCAAGTTGATTATGTGGGTGATGTCACTAGATTTTATGATCGTTTATGTAAATTTAACTGAGGATAAATGAATGTTTCATGAGTATTAAAGGATGGAAAACAATACATGACTAAAAATTTAGATGGGATGGAATTTTTTGGAAGTATAGAATCTGATGATTAGGTAGTATATCACTATAGTTTTTGTCACCATATTGATAAGAAATTGAATGCTCTAAAGTAAAAGGTAATACTAAATCTTGATCACATAAAAATTTGAAAATCTGAAATTTATATGTTGGTATAGAAGAAAAGAATTTCTTTTAACTTAGATGGTATGAATCTTAGGAGTCATAAGTGGGATATTTTGCATTTAGATGTTTCGGGACATTACCGTGTAAAAAATAATGGAGGTTTACTTTATATTCTCACTTTCTTTGTCTATGTTTTTAGTAAAGTTGTATTTACTTCGTGAAGCAAATTTCTGATGTATTTCAAGAATTTTCTTAGTTGAATGCATCAACATAAAGGGAATGTGGTTGGAAGATGAAGTGAACCCGGATGGATAATGGTGGTGAGTACAATGAATAAAATTTTTAAAACTTATAAAAAAATTAAGGAATAGGGTATTTGAATATGGTGTCTATAACACCACAAAAAAAGTGTAAAAGATGAAATAATTAATTACAAATTGATAAAGTGGTCTTGAAGTATGATATTGAATTGGATAATTCCTAAGATAATTTAGACCAATCTAATCAAAACTATTGAATATAAAATAATTATAAGTCCATCATCTATAGGTGGCAAGGAAAATAGAAAGGGGTTATGGTCTAGAATACAATTGGAAGTTCAATATCTTACGGTTTTGTGTATATTATCATACGTACCTATAAATTATTAGTACAATGATAAATTTGAATAATAATCTAAAATATTTTTTCCCTTGGTCTATAGAGATGAAAATTTTAGATATAAATTGTGGGATAGTGAATGGATATAGATCATCAGAATTAAGGATTTTGTCTTCAATGATATGTTATAATGGAAGGACAAGAAAATGGTTCAGTGGGAAGTTGAAGGAAAATCCACTACTGACATCCATGTTTATCAGAGTATTGATATTCAAGAGAAAACTATATATATGAGATGTGGGTGCTAAAATAACTGGAATTACATGTTTAAAACCATCATAAGTCCCAAAAAAATCATGGGAAGTTGAAGATTAGGTGGAAGTATCAGATTTCTGGGTATAATAAATAAGAGTACTAGAAGTTCATATATCAAAAAAAGAGTAGATAAAATCATCTCAGATATGTTGATTTAGTTTAAGTGATCAAACAAAATTAGGAGCCCAGCGCAGAGGATAGGGTATGATTCAAAATTTATACTATAATATAATTCAATATATTCTGAGAATCTATATAAATCATCTTCTCTTAGTGACTCAAAAAAGTGATAGTTAAGAATGATTTAAGAGATTGATTTATCAACATTCAAAAGAAATTTGAAGATGGATAAACATCCTAGGTGTAAAAAGGAATTAGGGAATGAGTGGTTTTATAGGATTTTTGAAGGACATGAATTGAATAAAATGTAAAAATCATGGATGGTAGTTAAGGGGTTACAATAAAAGTAAGGAGTAGATTTATCAGAATTCTTCTCACAATTAGTTAAACATTCTACCATCTAAATAGTTATAAGAATGGTGGGATTGGAAAATTTTTATCATGGATAAATAGATGTTAAGAAGAATTTCAATCATTGTTTTTTATAGGATTAAATATACTTAAAATATCCAATAGGTTCATTAGAAGTTTGATATTTTAATTTCTTCATTGTATTGAAGAAATGTTTGTATGTTTTGAAGTGATAAATAAGACAATGGAACAATACGTTAGACTCATTAATTTTTTAAGAAGGATTTGGTAAGTGTGATGTTAATAATTATTTTTAAAATAAGAAATGGGATGATGGAAATTTAATCACTCTATTATTTTATATCAATGATTTGGTTTTTTGGATGGGTTGTTCAAAATATTCAGAAATAGAAAAATAATTTGTCTGAGATTTTAGAGATGAATGATCTTGGTCAAGACGAGAAGATTTTGGAAATGGGGATAGAGAGATAAATAAAGATCAGAACATTGGTTATATCTCAATATTATTTCAATAATATCATTTTAATATATAGTATCAATTAATTCAATCCATCCATTACACCACTTGTGGAAAATTTTATGCATTCTAAGGAACAAGCACCTATAATAGAATATGATAATTTATACATGGAAAAAGTTATGTAATGCTTCTTTTATCGAAATTATAATTTTGTCAATGATTTATACTACACAAGATATTACATTTCTAGTGGGAGTTTTAATCATATTTTATCATAAATTAGAATGGATACTTAGGAAGTAATAAAGTGAATCATTCAGTATTTTAAAGGAATAGATGATTGCACTCTTTATTTTGTAGAGTAAGATATGTTATGAGGATTTTTCGATACTGAATTTTTTTAATATACATTTAGATAGAATATAATAACATGATTTATATTAAATTATAGTAGAATGTAAAAATGATAAATTCTATTGTTTTATAATATTTCTACAATAATTACAGTAGAAGAAAATTATATAGTGGTAATGAACGTTTGTAAGAATATTGCTTGGATAAAGAAACTATAGTGGCCCAAACATTTCGGACATAAATATTACATATTTTTAGATAAATATTCAATATATAAACTTATGATTCATTATATAACCATAATGGTTTAGTGCATTTTATTAATAGATACACAAACATATAATATAGGTATCTCCTTCATCATATATCAAAAATTCCTTCTCAATTTGTATCCTTCTCGAAAAAACCCTTCTTAAAACAATACTTCATAATATGAGGAAAGGAAATATAAAAAAGGGTAAGATTTTATGATTATTAAGTATACACAAGGGAGATATAAATTTATGATCCTACGTGTGCATAAGATAAGAATAAGGGTATGTGACCATGATCATAAATTAAAAAGTTTATACCCAATATCTCATAGATCATAACCATGAGAAATGGCATGGAAGTTTTTAATAATAAGATAATATATTCAAAAGTGTGTGGAATCATCAATAGTAAATCATGATACAAGAGTTCATAATATATACATGGGAATGTGGTGGAAATAATCATATAACATTATAAAAATTTATAAATAGGAAAAGCTTCACTCGTAATATAATGGAAATGAAATCAATCCCTCGCATAAACTTATGTACATGAAAATACGTCCTTGTATAATTACATTCACATGAAAACCAAGTCTACACATAATCTTATAAATATGAAAACTATTTTCATGCATAAAATTGTATGCATGAAATCAGGTTAATGTGAAACATATTTATCTCAAGTGTTATCCATTATCACCCAATACATTGTAGGGATATAATGGAACCACCCATCAAATAATCAAAATACATTCATATGTACACCACATGATAACAAAAACATTTAAAATTTCATTATAAAAAAACTAGTGGAAAATAAAATGGGTTTTGTAAATGTCAAAAAATCATAACAATAAATAACTAAGAGACAAAATAAAGATGGTATCATATAATCACATCCCCAATGAATCGTAATTAACCTAAATGGATATTATCAAAGATGAAAATTCTTTTAAAAGATCACTTGGGGAATTTTTTGAGGAAACTAAAATTTTCATTTTGAAACCACATATTAAAAATATAAATATTTTTAAAATATCAATGAAAAAATTTACATTGAAAAAATCAATGGATTGTTTAAAAATAATATTCAAATAATTAATTATTCATGATGGTAGGATATTTAATTCATGCCATATACATTAAAATAATTAACCCTTTCATGTTTTCAATAAAAAGAAAAAAGTAACTTATTCATAAAATGATAAAAATATTACTTGGAAAATTTTTTATAAATAGCTACACATGGGTAAAAATATATTTCAACATTTTCCAAAAAATATTAAAAAATTCATGAAATCATTTAAAAAAACATTGACATGAAAGAAAAATATTCTCGATCAAAGTTTAAATTAAGTTTGTTATTGTCAAAAAAATTCACGATCATTTTAAATACCATAGAGAAGGAAAAAGTACCATTAGTTGAAAATTCCATGAATAAAAAAAGGAGAATAAAATGAAATGTAATTTATTATATAATTATAATTCAATTTTCTCATTGTAAATTCAATCATTTACAATCATAATTAAAATGGGATTGAAACCTAAATCCATTAATACGTTGGTAATATTAGTATCACCACCTAGTGAAATAGTAAAATTTGTATGGATTTTAAATCAAAAATATTTTCATGTAAGTGTCATAAATTACATTGATTTTCACTATATACACCACATAAAGGACACATGTTTTGAATATAGAATAATTCTCAAAGAAATAAAATTGAGATGAGAAATCATTAACTCAAGTTTGAATTAATCCAAAAGTTCTCTAACCTCCTATACAATAAATTTAAATGTGTTTTAATTATATAAAAGAATAAATAAAATAATTATAATATAAAATATGACCCAACTATAAAATATCAACTCCCATTTATTAAAAATTCCTTATTAAAACTATCATTTCTAGCTGTTAACTATTTCATTTTTCATGAGAGTTTCAGTTTGGTAGGTCTGTTTCCTAGACATTGATCCTAGTTATTTCATACAATGAATTTTAACCATGATATAAATATCATATATATTCATTATATATATACAGAGTCATATATAAAATCTAAATATATAATAACGAATTATAGAATTCATGGAGAGTATAGGTTGTACATATTTTGGAATAATGATTTCACATTTTAAAAAAACTAATAAAAATGTAAATAAAAAATCATCATTAAATAATAATTTTTATATCTTATAAATCATATATATTCATTAAATATATCCATATAACCATCCATTAAAATAAGAATCAAAAAATGATTCACTTTGCTTCGTAGAGGTGGTGGTCCACACGTATGAACTAGCGAAGTTATCACATTCAAATGAATTAGAATGTAAGAAACTAGATATATAATTATAAACCATAAATCCAAATAATTTCATAAATATAATTTCTAAAAATTAAACATATCACAATAACCACTCATAAAATATGGTGATGGAAAATTAATTGTATTGCTATGTGGAGGTGGTAGTCAACAAGTACACACGAACCATATTTTCACTTACTATTTAGTAGAATTAAGTGAAAATAATTGTGGTTCCATAATCATAACATATTTTAAGAATATTTAAAATATATAATTTTTATGTTATTATAAATAATAAATATTTGATGGAGTCAGAACAAGAAATAATTTGAAATAGGTAGGGTAAGATGATTACTTCTTCTTTAGTGGGCCTCCTTTATCTCTTTTCTTAATGAACCTTAGAATGGTATTTTAAGAATAAAATAATATCTAATTCATGGAAAGGTAATTTTAGATTATATTTCTTATCAATTTTTTGATTTAGATAGCACAAATTAGTGTAAAGAAGAGATAGGAGGGGTATCATTGGGGGAACACATGGAAATTCATAAAGAATTAAATTAATATAAAATAATTATCATATATAATTGGATAAAAATTGATATAATTTTAAGAAAATATAAGTATGATTATAAATCCTATCATTAAATAAAATATGTAATAGTTTTAGTTATGTATTCATCCTTATCTCTCAGTTTTATCCCATTGTTAACCCTTTTGACAACTACCATGATATCCACGTTTTTTACTCTTTCGGGGTTAAGAAAGTTAGAATAAGAAGACAAGTGGACCATAAATGGGATATGTATGATATTTGAAAACAAATATAATTAAAATGTATGAATATAAGATTTTTATGGATTTTAAATAATTTAGTGAAATATTATTTATTATAAAATATCATTAATTTCAATTTCAAAAATACAAGAAATATTATAATATATTATGTGACTAAATCATTTCAAATTTTTCCAAAATTATATGTATTATATTTTAAGTTCAATAAAATCTTAATGTAACCATAAATAAAATTTATACCGATTTAGATGTTCTTTTAAACTTTATAATTTATTTTAAAACCATGATTAACCAATATTAATTTTAACCATGGTAATGAATTTTTTAATACTAAAGGGTTATAATTTTACTCAAAATTTATCAATTAGATTTTTAATGGAAAATGGATTAAATTTTAGACCATTTATCATCATAATTTTTCTTTTTCAATATTTTATTTATTTTTAAATATTCTAATAAAAACTCTTTTAAAAAATCATTTAGTATCATTTTACAAGCTATTAAAAATAATTTGAATTTGAAAATAATAAGAGTGATTTGGAATTAGAATATAAATCTGTAAAACCTCTATAATATGTATTATATATCATTAATATTAATGGGACACATTAGCTCACCGAAAAAATATTACTTTTAGTGTTTCAAGAACATTTACTTGATTTCTATAATACTTGCTCCAACACCATGTCAGCATTGTGTAACGATTTAAGGTAATTATTTAATCACTAAAAATTATAAATATACAGTAATCATAAATAAAAAATTTATTAATAATTTAAATAACCATTTACAACATTAAATAATTTTTTTATCCATATCACAAAATATTATAGTTCTTAAAATCAATAAAGTGACATTTTGGACATTATCTTTTACATAAATTTTATAAAGGTAAAGATCAATGTTAAGTGATGAAATTGTAATATTTTAAGTTTTTTAAGTTTTTGGAAAAAATAGACTCATAAAATTAAATAAATTAAAGTGTTTTAATTAATTTTAAGTGTTATCACATTAGTTTAAACCAAAATTAACTCGTTATACCTTTACCGTGGTAACAAAAAAATACAATTGTACTATTCATTGTGACAAAAAATTAAAGAGAAATATTTTTACAAAAAATTACCTAATGTATGAAAATAAGTAATCCATTTTCAAGATTCAATTTTTAGATGTGGAAGATATTAATTTAAAATAAAAATGGAAAATGCAATGAAAAATAGTTTTTACAAAAAATGTCTTTTTAACTATATAAAATATTTTTATACCAAATTCAAACATAAAATTGATTTCAATTGACTTAATTTGTGATTAATAATACAAAATATTTAATTTCACCTTGAAACCATTTTATATTTAAATTAATATTTATAAATTCTGGAAATAAAAAATTACACTATCAAATAAAAATTTGTATTTTAACTATTCATTGAAAAATCAATATTTTCAGAAAAATACTATAATTTCACCTCAGGATAATTTGATATAATAAATTAAAAAATAATTATATTTTTCTAAATAAAATTTTTAAATGTTCTCAAAATTAATTACAATATTCTCTTCCAAAACAAATAAAATCCATTTTCGAAAAATACAATTTTTTAGGGGTAAAATGGTGTTAATAAAATTTGATTCATTATTTACTAAGAATTTATCAATATATTTTATTGATTTTAAAATTTATATATATTTCATATTTCAGTTTGTTCTATTCATACCTACTTATTAAATGACTACGATATAACATTTTAAAATAATAAAATTACATAGTTCTTTTATGCTCGGTGTAACGTGTTATATATGCTATTGAACATAGTATTATTTTAAAAACTCTGGGTAGTATATTCTCCCCTTAAATAAAATGTATCCATATAATATTAACTTCTTCTTAGTAATTATAGATTTTATATTTGGAAATTTCTTTTATGAAAACCCACATTGAAAAAATGGTTAATAGAACATCCTATTGAAAACAGGGAAAGGAAAATATGAAGGTCAACTAGAGTAACAAATTACTTCATTTTGAAATAAGAGAACATTATTAGGTTGTTAAAATATGGACATAGAGAAAAAATTAATGTCTGAATGATGATGGAGAGTGATATAAAACATTTATCACAAGAAAGTTAATGATCATGAGAATGTTAATGACCAAAATAAAAAAATCCATGAGGTGTGAAAATACCATTGAATCATGGGAAATGAATTTAATAGGAATATGTTTTTAAAGACCCTTTTACTAGAGTTCAGGAATTTATTTTTCATCTAGACTAAAAATGTAAAGAACTAGAAATTCCAAGGAAAATATTTTCTTAAATACATGGGAATTTTACGAGCCCGCGAAAATTGACTGCGCATGATTCCGAGGCCTGGTGCACCAGGAATCAATTTTTGAAGTTTTGTTCTAGTACGTTTAGTAAACGTATGAGAGGGTTTTTATAACTTTTGAACCGGTGCTCGAAATTGAAATCTCAGGGCACCGTTGAACTTGTAGCGTCGATATTCGCTTAAGGAGACTTTCATTTCGACGGTATTGGGTTGAGAATAAAAGTTTGTTTTTGTGTTTTTGAGGAAAATAATAAAATAAAGTGGGCTTCACTTTATTTTTATTTGAGCTGCCATGTTGGTGTTTGGAGGTGGGTCCCAATGGATCTAAAACCTCCTTGTAGAGCTTGGAAGTGGGGAGCACTAGGCCATAACCTCCCATGGGAGGTTTTGGTGGTGGGGACCACCACTCCTCAACCCCCCATGTGAGGATTAATGTGGTGGGGACCACCTGAGACCACATAACCTCTCAGTTTGAATAATATGTGTGGGGACCTCCCGACCCCTATTAATGGGAGGATAGAAAAATATATCAACTCCCCTCATTAATGAGGGGGAGTCCCTTGACCTCCTTTACCATTTATTGTGCCACCACCTCCCCTTTAATTATTTGATCCAACGCATAATTTATTATGCCAAATCCTACCCATTAATTATTTGAGCCATCTATTTTAATTAAATGCTACAATTTGAATTTCAAACCCAACAATATAAAATAATAGACAATATATTATTTGGAGGGGCTATCTATTCAATTATGGCATTTGAGTGGAATATTGGGGAGAGGAGAGCTTGGGAGAATTAGAGTTCTCCAACGAAGAACCCCATCTCCCGACGAAGAATAAAGAATGTGTTCTTCCTATGAAGAACTCTAACCTTCTTCGACTTCTTCCTCAGAGATTCGACCGACGTGGGACTTCTTCAACCGAACTTCCCTCCACATCATCGTCAATGAGATGATGTACGCGCTCGAGGTTGAAAGTGTGTGGCGGACGTGACAAACGATGATCTCCTCTATCTTCTTCCTGGCGACTCCGTCAATGACCATCAATCAAGGTAGGGGGTTGTTTTTGAGTAATACTACTTTCCTTTTCTCTTCTTCAGTTGGAAATTAATCGTTGTGGTGGTTGTAAAACAATTGGCGTTCATTTTTCTTACTTCTCGATGAGACAAATGTTACCACCCTAAATGCAGAGGGTGCAGGCCAAACCAAAGACCCCTATGTCGTTGTTATTTGTGATGATCTTCGACATGGTGATGAGGAAACGGAATGACGGAGGCAATGGTTGTGCTACCTGTGGCCTCTGCGAACCGCACCGCCCTCATGGTGCTCCGAACGAATCGGCTACACCACCTCGGGCCGAACCGCACCACCCGCTGGCCTGAGCCACACCTGTCTCCCGGCTACCCATAAACCTACCCTCACCACATGTCTCCCAGCCGCCTACCCTCCTGTGCACCTCGTCCAAATCCTATCAGCCCGCGTCGGCCTGATCTGTGCCGAACCACACTATCCCGGCCTCCTGGCCTCCTAGCCGCTCAATGGCCCACCTGCCCGGCCTGCCCGGCCACCTCCCGGCTCCCAGCCGCCCGGCCTCCCGAGCTACCACCTGACCGAACCGGCGCCATTCCACATAGACCTCCCAAGTCATCCCAAAGTCCCCTCGCGATGCCCTGGCCGAACTGACCCATCCACGCCCTCCGGGCCGAGCCCGCCGGGTCGCACCCTCACGGTGCTCTAGGCCGAACTGACCCTAAGCCCGGGCCAAACCGCCCACACGGCCTGTTGGGCTGGGCCTAGTAGGCCAGATCGAACCTAACAGGCTATCCCACCCAATGGGTCAGGCCAGACCCAACAGGTCTGACCGGGTTGACCCAGACCGGGTTGGCCCCGATAGGGTCGGGCCAAGTCAGACCGGACCCAGGCCCACTACAGCCCTTTACTTTCTTTTGGCCATATCCTTGGCACCGGACGTCCATTTGACGAACCGTCAGCGGCGCTGGTAATCTTGAAGCTATATTATCCCTTTGAGTATACCCCCACTGAAGTTCGGCCTATAGTTGAGACACAGTCAGGTTGGATCGTGCACGAATCCAACCAGGCCCCCGGGACTAAAAGGCTAATAACTCACAGACCAGGCGTCCGTTTGACGTATCGTCTGTTGCGTTGAGACCACTATGGCGTGGAAAATCTTTGAGATACTTCTTCATGGGACTTCGTGAAAATTGTAGCATCGACCTGTAGCTCGTGGAGCGAACCCTCTCGGAGACGAGCGAGCATAGAGCAAAGACCTAGTAGATGTCTGAGACCTGACGACTGCTGACCGATTTGACTTGGAGTTATTAGACTAACCTAGTGGGGAGCGCCTTGGTGTCACGACAGACCCACAATGGGGAGAAACTTGGTGTCGCGGCATACCCACGGTACTCAACAGGATGAGTACCTCAGCAGGCTACGTGGGGGAGTGCCTTGGTGACGCGGATGACCCATGGTGTGGAGCACCTTAGTGATGCTGCAGAACCACAGTACTCAATGGGAGAAGTACCTGAGTAGTCCAAGGTTAGTGGGAAGCACCTTGGTGACGTGGTAGACCCACTATACTCGATAGAGGAGGAGTTCTCCAGCAGCCGAGGTTTCGACAGTTTGACTAGGGTTGTTACTTGATATTGCCCCTAGAATAAAATCCTTGTTTGAGCTAACTCAATAACTTTTGTGTTTACCTCATGATTGAGATGGATTACTTGATAACTTAGGTATATGTATGTGAATATACCTAAGTGGGGTTATCTGTTGAATTTATACATTGTGGTTTATCCTTGTTGGATTTGTGAGATCTTGAGGGTCTTGGGGTACCTACTGAGTATCGTTATACTCACCCCTACACGGGCTATGCCCGCACCTCATTGTATTGGTTGTAGATGACTGACAGAGATGACTGAGGCCGAGAGTAGCAGGAATGGATGGTACCCAGAGGTGGACTTTACGACGAGTCAGTACATGGAGGAGACTGACAGACATGGATTACTGCCGAGGATATCTATACCTACCCTTCATATATGATTTCCCGGTTGATGGTCCAGGAGCTTTGTTTCCTTTTTCCAATACTAGTACTTTCAGTTTCCTCGTACTTTCCCATTGGGCTTGTATTCTAGCCCCTTTTTACTTACTGTACTCACTTGTTGGTTATACAGTTTTACTTAGTGTTTTTCTTCCAGCTTGTACTCTATTGTGTGCGTTCTCAGGTTATAAAAGTAATGTCTTCCCAGTTTTAGGGATTTACACCTTTGGTGCTAGTCACCATCCCCTAGCCTATGGAAGGCGGACTTGGGGTAGTCATAGCATGGGCCCCAGGGGACGGGTTGTGAAAAATTGGTATCTGAGGAGTGGGTTCTACCGTAGAAATTATGACTCTGATCTTTCTTTTCTATGAAGCAAGAGTGTTAAGAGTAGGGAGTGTGGTTTTCTGTTCAGGAAGTCCAGTGTTGGTGTGGCAGTCGACGTATCCATACACCAGGACCCTGACTACTAATTTCTGACTCAGTGCACGAAAACGTTGATTGAGTGTGTGTTTTAAAAATTTATTTTTAAGTCATCTCAACTAGGTAATCTCACCAGGTATAATCTTTTGACTGTGTTGCATCTGATTCTTTTAGGATGCCTCCCTGTGGACGACCAGCGAGAGTCCCGAGATTTGTACGCACAGATAGCCCACTGAGCAACAAGGCCTCGGTGTAGGGCCCTTTTCCAGCAGAGGCACCAGCAGTACCACTTCCCGTTGGGACACCAATGCCACCAACCCTAGCAGTAGACGATACATGCTGCTTGAGTGCATTACACGAGTTCTAGTGCCAGAGGAAACCTAGGTTCAGGGGAGAGACGGACCTGCAGGCATCTAAGGATTGAATGGAGGATGTGGTGAGAGTCTTCAGACTGGTAGGGACACCAGCAGACATCATGGCGATTCTTGCTGCTAGCCTTCTACCATCAGCAGCAGAAAGATGGTGGAGTCTGATGCTCCAGGTGCATAACGAGGTGACACTACTCTAGGAAAACTTCGGGAGCCAGTTTCGGGCAAAGTTTGTCCAAGCCCCCATACATCCAGTGCGGATACATGAGTTACTTCATCGGCAGCAGGTAAGCATGACAGTGGCACAGTACTCAGCGAGGCTCGCCGACCTCTCGTGCTACTCCGCAGATATGGTACGTGACCCATTCTTCAGGGCCCAGACCTTCGATCAGGGGCTTAGGAAAGAGATCAGGGATTCGATGATCTCCATCATCATCCCGATAGAGGCGGGGGTGTTGGAGCGATCCCTCCTAGAGGAGAGTTTCCTTGATGAGCAGTCTCTAGTAGCAAGATCCACCACCAGTCGACACGTAGCGGAGTCTTATACAGTAGGAAGAAAACAAATGTCATAGAGGTCCAAGAGGACCAGACCTATAGGTGGACAACCACATGACTCAGGGTCAGTTGTGTAGGGAACATGAGACAGATCCAGACATTCCAGGAGGGGGCAGTGTTACTCATGCGGCGGATAGGGTCACTTGGCACAGGACTGTCTGACCCGCCATTCAGATGATCGAAGGACTGCCCAGGAAGAGATAGAGATTCAATCGAGATGGTCTACAGGGTGTAGGAATATGTGAAAGAGGAGCTGGTTGAGTAGCTGGCAGTGGGCGACGTTTCAAGGTGTTACCGCCACAACAACCAGAAGGTGCACCCCGACCGCAAGGAGTAGGTGGACAGGTGAGAGCTCAGCTTCAGGCATTTGAGTCTTATGATCATGGCGCTCCAGAGATGATTCGAGGTATAATCTGTGTCTATTCCACCTAAGTTGTGGTTCTCATAGACACAGGTTCCAGTCACTCTTTCATTTCTACTGCCCTTGTTCAGAGCTCGTAGATTCCAACGGAGCCATTGTCTCGATCCTTACAGCTAGAGACTCCTATGGGAGCAGACTCGATGATTATGCACTGGTTCTGATAGTGTGTTCTTACTGCAGGAGGTGAGATCATTGGCTAGGATCTCCTCCTAGTGGCGTCAAGGCCTTATGACGTCATCTTGGGTATTAACTGGTTATATACAGTGCATGCTCCGATCGACTGTATTAGGTGAAAAGTGTGGTGTGTCTGCATGGGTGTGACCAGTTTTACCTTCACCGGTGAGAAGAGATCCTTTGAAGCACAAGAAGGAATTACTCGAAGGAGGGTTCAGCCGATTAACCATCAGTTGGCCTGCCTTACCCTCAGAGTAGTAGATGTGGAGATTCTGAGTTATCCTATAGTGGTGGACCAGTACACAGATGTTTTCCCTGATGATGTCTCAGGACTACCTGCTCGCAGGGAGGTGGACTTTAACATAGAATTGTACCCTGGTACGACATTGATATCTAAACCAGTGTATCTGATGGCTCCCGCGGAGCTTCGAGAGCTGAAGGTATAGCTAGAGGACTTGCAGGGAAATGGATTCATCAGACCTAGTGTTTCTCCCTGGTTAACCCCGATTTTGTTCACCAAGAAGGCTGATGAGAGCTTGAGTACTTGTTTCCACTATTGTCACCTGAACCAGGGACCATCAAGAACAAGTACCCACTCCCAATGATTGATGAACTCTTTGATCAGCTGAAGGGATCATGGTGGTTCTTGAAGATAGACCTCAGATCAGGCTATCACTAGCTCAGAGTTCGAGATGAGGATGTGCAGAAGATGGCTTTCAGATGTCAATACAGCCACTATGAGTTCTTTATTAAGCCTTTTGGTGTAACCAATTCTCCATCAGTTTTCATGGGACTCATGAACAGGATTTTCCAACCTTACCTCAATCACTTTTTCATAGTCTTCAATGACGACATTCTGATCTACTCAACTACTGAGGAGGAGCATTCCTACCATTTGCAGGTAGTACTAGAGACACTCTAAGAGCACCAGCTTTATGGTAAGCTCTCGAAGTGCCATTTTTGGATTCTAGAGTTTTACTTTTTGGGACACGTCATCTCGAAGGATGGAGTTGCAGTGGATCCAGTGAAGATTGAGGCAGTACTTTCTTGGGAGCCACCCAGGAGTGTGATGGAGGTATGGAGTTTCTTGGGTTTGGCTGGTTACTACCGGAGGTCTGTACCAGACTTCTCCAGAGATGTAGCACCACTATCATCCTTGACGAAGAAGGGGGAACCCTTCATGTGGTTGGAGAGATGTCAGTAGAGCTTTCAGGATCTGAGGTAGAGGCTGACTAGTGCCCCATCTTGAGGCTTCCAAAGTAAGGTGTAGGGTACGTAGTCTACTATGATGCATCATGGATCGGACTAGGGTGTGTACTAATGCAGGAGAGATCAGTCATCGCATATGGTTCTTGGAAGATGAGACAACATGAGCAGAATTACTCTACCCATGACCTGGAATTAGCAGCAGTGGTATTCACCTTGAAGATTTGGCGACACTATCAGATTTGTGAATGTTTTACCATGTACTCTGATCAAAAGGGTCTCAGGTATATCTTCTCTCCGAGGGAACTGAACCAGAGAAAGCGGTGATGGCTTGAGTTCTTCCAGAACTATGACTTCGAGATAGTCTATAATCCTGGAAAGGGGAACATTGTAGCAGATGTACTCAGTAGGAGATATGGTATACAGCTGCTAGTATAGGTGACAGAGTAGCTGGATGCTTTACAGATATCCTTTGTGGACGAAGATGGAACAGTTTTCCTTCAGTCTCTTACAGTCACTCCTCCACTTCTTCAGCGATTCAGGGAGGCACATCGTGAGGATGCTGACTATGAGACACAACGTGCTTATATATCCACAGGGCAGCTACCTGATGGATTTTCTGAAGGTGAGGATCATGTCATCCTCTTCAGAAGACGTACCATGGTACCAGTGTCACTTCAGGATGAAGTGTTGAGGGAGATCCACACATCCCATCTAGAGGTATATCCAAGAGTGGCGAAGATGTACTAAGACCTTAAACGATAGCACTGGTGGCTAGGTATGAAAAAGGTAGTAGCAGTGTTTTTCTCTTGATGCCTCACTTTTCAGCAAGTGAAGTCAGAGCACCAGGTACCAGCATGCATGGTTCAACATTTAGAGGTCCCATAGTGGAAGTGGGATGGGATATCCATGGACTTCGTGAAAGGACTTCCACGTACATCTAGGGGTCATGACTCGATTTGGGTGATCATTTATTGACTCACCAAGTCGGCCCACTTCCTACCAATCAGAGAGTAGTGTTCAGTAGAGAGATTGGGAAGCCTCTATGTGCAGGATATTGTGCAGATACATGGTGTACCTTCATCTATTGTCTCTGATCATGATGCACAGTTTACTTCCAGGATATGGAAGGGGTTGCAAGAGGCTTTCTGGATGAAAATTCGTTTCAGCACCACATTCCATCATCAGACAGATGGTCAGACTGAGCGGACAATTCAGACCCTCGAGGACATGCTCTACGCTTGAGTCCTCGACTTCGGTTGCAGCTGGGAGGATCATTTAACTTTGGTGGAGTTTTCATACAACAACAAATATCACTCCACAATTGGGATGGCACCTTTTGAGGAATTATACGGGTGACTTTGCAGATCACCCTTGAGATAGACATGCCTAGGGGAGTCAGCACTGGTAGAACCAGAGATGGTACGGGCTACCGCAGAGAAGGTTCAGATCATCCTGGAGCAGATGAAGACTGGATAGTGCAGGCATAAGTCATATGATGATATGAGAAGGAGACCTCTATAGCTCGAGGATGGTGAACACATCTTTCTACGGGTCTCACCTCATTGAGGTTTACAGATATTTGGCTGAGGCGGAAAGTTATCTCTGAGATTAGTCGGACCTTTCTAGGTCCTCAACATAGTTGGAGAGGTGTATTACCGCTTAGCTCTTCCTCCTCAGTTGCAACGGGTCCACGAAGTCTTCCACGTATCTCAGTTTAGGAGATACATGCAAGACCCATATCACGTCATCGACCATGGAGAGTTGGATGTCGATGATGGGGTGACTTTCATGGAGGTTCTAGTGGAGATTGAGGATCGACATGAGGGGGTCCTACATGGACGGTCGATACCTCTGGTGTGTATTCACTGGTAGCACGGGAACCTCAAGGAGAGCACATGGGAGCGAGAGGCTCAGATGCGTGCTCAGTACCCCCACTTGTTCCCTTAGTTTGATTTGTATCTTACAGTGACGTAAATCCTTAAGGTGGGGAGAATGTAAAGACCCGTAAATTTCATGGAAATTTTTTTCTTAAGTACATGGTAATTTTACGAGTTCTCAAAAATTGACGGCGCATGATTCCATGGCCAAGTGTGACCTGAATAAGATTTTGAAGTTTTTTTCAGGTATGTTCAGTAAATGTATGAGCGAGTCTTTATAACTTTTGAACTGGTGCTCGGAATTAAAATAGGAGGGCACCGTTGAACTCACAGAGCTGATATTCACTTAAGGAGACTTTCACTTCGACGATAGTGGGTCGAAAATAAAAGTTAGTTTTTGGGTTTCAATGGAAAATAATAAAATAAAGGGGTCCTTACTTTATTTTTATTTGAGCCTCCTTGTCGGTGTTTGGAGGTGGGTCCCACTGGATATAAAACCACCTTGTGGAGGTTGTAAATAGGGACCACGAGGACATAACCTCCCATGAGAGGTTATGATGGTGGGGACCACCACGCCTAAACCTCCCATTTGAGGATTAATGTGGTGGGGACCACTCGATACCACATAACCTACCAATTTTAATAATAGGGGTGGGGACCACCCGACCCCTATTAATGAGAGGAGAGGAAAATCTCTCAACTCCCCTCATTAATGAGGGGGAGCCCCATGACCACCTCTACCATTTATGGTGCCACCACCTCCAATTTAATTATTTGATCCAATGCATAATTTATTATGCCAAATACTACACATTAATTAATTGAGCCATCTCTTTTAATTAAACGCTACAATTTGAATTTCAAACCAAACAATCTAAAATAAAAGACAATATATTATTTGGAGGGGCTATCTATTTACTTTTGTCATTTGGGTGGAATATTGGGGAGAGGAGATCTTGGGAGAATTAGAGTTCTCCTACGAAGAACCCCATCTCCCAATGAAGAATGAAGAACATGTTCTACCTATGAATAACATCGACCTTCTTTGACTTATTCTTCGGAGCATCTACTGATGTCAGACATCTTCAACCGGCCTCCCCTTTACATCGTCATCAATGAGCCGACGTACGAGCTCGAGGTTGAAAGTGTGTGGCGAACGCGACGAACGACGATCTCCTCCATCAACTTCCCCATGACTCCGTCGACAACCAAAAATCAAGGAAGGGGGTTGTTTTGAGTAATACTACTTTCCTTTTCCCTTATTCTGTTTGAAAGGAATCATTACGGTGGATGTAAAACAATTGAAGTTCATCGTTCTTACTTCTTGATGAGACAAATGTTACCACCCTAAAAACGGAGGGTGCGGGCCAAGCCAACATGGCCCGACCCCTCCGCCAATCTTTTTTGTGATGATCTTCAGCATGGCGATGAGGCGACGGAACGACGAAGGCCACGACCGCGCTACCCGAGGCCTCCATGAATCTCACCGGCCTCGCGGCGCTCTGACTAAATTGGCTCCGCCACCTCGGGCAGAACCGCACTACCCGTCGGCCTGAGCCACGCCAGCCTCCCGGCCTGCCCGCGTCCCCCGGATCTTGGCTGCCCAGCCTCCCACGCGCCCCGTCCAAACCCTGTCGGCCCGCGCCGGCCCGGGCCACGCAGAACCCCACCGGCCCGGCCTCCTGGCCGCCCGCTGGCCCACCTGCCCGCATACCCGCCTACCTCCCAGCCCTCCCAGCTGGCTCCCGGCCTTCCCGACCTCCTCTTGGATGCCCGCTAGCCCGCATGTCGGTCGTCCCAGCCCCCTCCCGGCTCCCGACCGCTCGGCCTCCCTAGCCGCCACCCGACTAAACCAGCTCCCTGGCCGCACCGGCCTCTCGAGTCGGCCTGCTGTCCCCTCACGACACCCTGGACGAACTGGCCGGCCGCGCCCTCCAATACGAGCCACACCGGGCCGCACCCTCACGGTGCTTCGGGCTGAACCGGCACCGAGCCTGGGCCGAACCGCCGACGCGGCCTGCTTGGCAGGGCCCAACGGGCCGGGTCGAACCTAACAGGCTAGTCCGCCCAATGGGTCGGGACATACCCAACAGGTCTGGTCGGGTCAACCCAGACAGGTTCGGGCCGGGTCGATCTGACCGGGTCGGACTAGACTCGGGCCCACTACGTCTTTTTACTTTCTTTTGGCCACATCTTTGTCACCGGACGTCCATTTGACGAACCGTCAGTGGCGCGGGTAATCTTGAATTGAGACGGTCCCTTTGAGTATACCCCACTAGAGTTCGAGGTATATTTGAGATACAATCAAGTTGGATCATGCACGAATCCAATCGGGCCCTCGTGACTAAAACGCTAATAACTCACAGACCGGGCGTCCTATTGACGTGGCGTCTGTTGCGTTGAGACCATTATGATGTGGCGGACCATTGAGATACTTCTTCATGGGACTTAGTGAAAGTTGGAGAATCGACCTGTAGCTCATGGAGCGGACCCTCCGGGAGATGAGCGGGCATAGAACAGAGGCCTAGTAGGTGGCTGAAACCTAAAAACTGCTGATCGATTTGAATCGGAGTGATTCAACTAGCCCAGTGGGGAGCGCCTTGGTGTCGCGGAATACCCACAATGGGGAGCACCTTGGTGTCGCGGTAGACCCACGTTACTCGGCAGGAGGAGTACCTCAGCAGGCTATGAGGGGAAGCTCCTTGGGGACATGGTAGACCCATGGTGGGGAGCGCCATGGTGACGTAGAAGACCCACGATACTCGATAGGAGGAGTACCATAGCAGTCCAAGGTTAGTGGGAAGCGCCTTGGTGACGCGGCAGGCCCACTGTACTCGATAGAGGGGTATTTCTCTAGCATCCAAGGTTTCGATAGTGTGATTGGGGTTGTTACTTGATACTACCCCTAGAATAAAATCCTTGTTTGAGCTGAGTCAGAAACGTTTGTGTTTACCTCACGATTGAGATGGGTTACTTGATAACTTAGGTATATGTATGTGCATAAACCTATGTGGGGTTATCTGTTGAATCTATGATTTTTGGTTTATCCTTCTTGTATTTGTGAGACCTTAAGGGTCTCAGGGTTCCTACTGAGTATCGTTATGCTCACCCATGCATGGGCTATTCCTGCACCTCATTGTGTTGGTTGCAGATGACAGACAGCGTTGACTGAGGCCAGGAGTTGCAGGACTGGATGATACCCGGAGGTGGACCGTACGACGAGTCGGTACACTGAGGATATTGACGGACATGGAGTACTGAGGAGGCTATATGTACTTACCCTTCAGGTAGGATTTCCCGGTGGATGATCCAGGAGTTGCTTTTCCTTTTTCCAGTACTTGTACTTTCAGTTTCCTCGTACATTCCTGTTGGGATTGTATTCTGGCCCTTTTTTACTTACTGTACTCACTTGTTAGTTATATAGTTTTACTTTGTGTTTTGCTTCCATCTTGTACTCTGTTGTGTGTGTTCTCAGGTTATAAAGGCAATACCTTCCTAGTTTTAGGGATTTACGCCTTTGGTGCTAGTCTCCAGCCCCTGGCCTATGGAAGGTGGGCTTGGGGTAGTCACAGCACGGGCCCCAGGGGATGGGTTGTGAAACAAACATCAGGAAATATACATACAGAAAAAGTGTAATTTCATATTTTAATCAATTGACACCACAATATCATCTTTTTCTCCAAATTATGAGTATTAATAGAGCTCTAAACTCAACTTCTAAATGACCACATAATCTATAAAAGGACAAATATTTACTCCTACTATATTTAAATATTGACCCAAACTAAAATGGTTATTAAAATATAAGATAATATCAAAAATTTATAAACCATCGTATGAAGAAATAATTAATTTTACTTCAAGATATCCATAAGAAAACCAAAGGATAATCTTATATTTTTCCATAAATAAATAAAACTACATTCTAATTAACTTCAAAAATATCAACATTAGAGAATAAATTAACCTCATAGGTGAAATCATATCTTTCATCTCACATCCCCTAATATTTAATTTGATTCATCCCGAATAATCATTCATTTTATATCGCATGGTAAACCTATTGGTTATATATACCTCAACATAGTGAAGAATCAAAAAAATATTATTAATCAATAGGATAAATCAGTGTATAATCTTATAATGTATCAAAAATTACCAAAAATATCAAGAATATAATTTAGATACTAAACTAAAAGGTAATACATAGCTAGACTATAAATATCTCTAAAAATATCACCTTTTAAATGAATTACTTATTAACCATCAAGATTTTATATATCCAAATTTTTAGTAAACCATAATTAACATAAAATCAAATCATATACTAGACTAAATGGTTATATAAACTTAAATAGAATATTATTCCTGAAAACCTATAAACATTTCAAATCATCTCAAAATCCCATATCATAGAACCTCAAAAGTGGTATATATGACTTTGAATATATGATCAACCTTAAAATTATAAACCTGTGATAGTTTCCATAAATCTTATATAAACCACACAGGAAAAAAAATATGCTTAAAAAAATTAAAAAAATCTTTATTCCTCAAATAATATCATAGAATATTTAATATATTCTATAAATCCAAAAATTGAAATAAAATTTATCAAATATGACCTAAATAACATTTTCATAAAATCGCTAACCAATTTAAATTCCACTAATACTAACACATTTACTTAATTAATGTCAATAATATATTTATTCAAACTAAAAATTATCACCTTAAAGATAAAAAAAATTTCTTGGTTATTAGTACCAACCGATATATGTTTTCAAATACTTAATGAAAAACTACTATGAAACAGTCCTAATATGTTTCATGATTCTTATATCTTGAATATACATGATATAATTCTTCCACAACTTAATTCTCAAAAGCGAGTACATAAACACTTCAATAATTTCACTTCAATGATTTGTGTAACATAGGTCCTTCCTTGGTCTAGGAGATAACCCTTGGATTAGATAATTGACTCATATAATTCCCTTATTCTCTACACAGGAGACATTGAACTATATGGTTTCCTTAAAATAAAATTCATTCCCCGACATCAAAAATTTTATTTTTACTTCGATATTACATGCTTTATGCCATATTCTCCTGTATAGAAAATAAATTCCCATTTCAGTAGGGCATTCCCTTTAAGTGATTCTTCCCAAATTATCTACTTGAAGAAAGATGAATCTTATTTCTTCCATGTTCTTCCACAAAAAATATTTTCCACTTATTCTATTTGTCAAGAAACTCAACCAACTTGATATTTTTTGTTATTTAAAAATATAACTAATTAGAAATTATAAAAAGGATTCATTTTTCTATTCGTGTTTAATTTTTTACTCATGAGTAAAATCATTCCATTTTACATCACATGTTGTATTAATTAGTGTCCTCCTAGTTACAACTATAGACTAAAACCAAAATTTTTTGTGGGGAAATAAAAGGCAGAGTGAGGAATCAAATTATCATGAAAAATAATTTATAGGATGTCAAAATCATGAAACCTTCTGATTTAAAAATAAAATTTTATGTTTAACCTAATACATTCATACCCATAATCTATTCAAATCCTTTATAATGGTTCATAAAGAAAATATAAAATATCCAAAACATATCCCCTGAGAGTTTCAAACCAAGTTCATAGTAATAGTATAATCATTGAACACTATAATAATGTATGAGATATAATTATTTCAAATATTTTCAAAATTATTACCCCTAGATACATGTGTTTTAAAATCACATCAACTTATAGTTTCCAGAAAATGACACACTTCTAGGAAAAAGCATAATCAGTTTTGTACCATAATTTTATAATATTATACTATATGGTTCCTTATCCGAAAGGTTATCACCAATGTTCTATTATAATAAAATTTAAATATTTACTAAAATATACATTGGTACTAGAAATGGTGACACAAACCTCTCAGACATAAATATTAAATATTTTTAGATTAATGGTCATTACCTAACATTATGATACATGCCATAAATATAATTGTTTACTGCCTTTGGATACTAGATACACAAAAATATTATTATGGATTATACTTTATCATATATTCTCCATTTGTAACCTTCCTTACATACCATACATAAAACCTTTCATCATAACCTGGAAAAAGGAAACATAAGAATGTTTGATCTCAGATGCTCGATAAGGGTAAATTAGGTAGGTATAAATCAAAGATCACGCATGAGAATACAATATGAACTATGGTATAAGATCATGATCATAAATTAAAAATTTAATTATAAGTCTATCATATATCATAAACATTAGTTATTATATAAAACATTACCATAATAAAATAGATTATTCAAAAGAGTTAGGAATGATAAATAATCAACCCTAGTCCATGAGTGCCTAACATAGACAAAGTTATGTGGAAAATCCATATGCATGTAACATTGTGTAAATTCATATATATAAATAGGACCACTAATAAAATTAAGGACTTGAAATCAGGCCCTGACATAAACATATGGACATAGACTGAGGTCCACTCATAATTTTATAAAAATGAAAACATGGTCCAATACAGAATGATATGAACCAGAAAACCTAGTCCACACATCAAAATGTGAATGTGGATCTAGGTTCACACATAACATATTTATTTCATGAGTTATTAATCATTGGAAAATACATTGGAGGTCCCTAACACACCCACATGTTAAATTATCATAATCCATTTATATGTATTCCACAGGATCATGATAACATTTAACATTTCATAATATATTAACTTGTTAAAAATAAAAAGGGTTTCATAAATTTTCTATAATCATAAATATAAACCAAATAGAAAAAATAATCATTTTATAATAGATTCATACATGCATTAAAAAATAAGTAACATAAAAGGATGTAATTAGAGATGAAAATACATATAAAAGATCACTTGGAACATTTGATGAGGAAAATGAAAATATTCATTTTAAATAACTTATTTAAAATCCAAATATTTAAATGTATTAAGGAAAAAAAATTATTTCAAATGTACCATGCATTATTTTAGAATAAACATCAAATCATTAAATAGTCTTAATGGTGGGAAATTCCATTCATGTAGTATATGTTAAAAAATATTCCATTAATATTTTTGATAAAAATTCAAAATTACCTCATTAAAAAAATAATATGAAGTTTAATTTTAAATAATTTCATAAAAAGTTAAACAAGGGTAGAAATGAATTTAATATTTTTTAAGTTAATATTAAAAAATTATTAAAAACATTTTAAGGAATAAATGGATGTGGAAGAAAATGATTATTGACCAAAGTGGAAATAAATTATGATTTATCAAAAGAATTTTCCCCCCATTTTAAGTACAATGAAGAGAAAAATTGTACTATTAACTGAAAATTCTGTGAATAACTAGTGAAAAATAAAATTAAATGGGATTATCTAAAAAGGATCATATTATCTGCTAATTATAAATTTATGAATAGATAATCTCAATTAAAATATAATTTAAACACAAATCCATTTCTACTATTATAATCTCTATATAAAACCCTCATGAAAGAGAGAAAATAAGATAGATTTGTAAATCCCTATAATTTTCAGGAAATAATCATAAAATAAATTCATGGTCATTAAATGAACCACACAAAAGAAACATGTCACAGCCCCCTCCCTCAAAAGGTACCTCTCCTAGGATGATAATAGAGAAAGGGTGGCAACGACCCTCGAGTCCCACCTCCAGTAGGTCCTCGGTTGGAGACTAGAACTAAGGGTATATATAAATCTTAGAATGGGAGGAAATAACCAATATAAATATGTTGGATTGGGATATATGATATCAATGATCAATCTAATCCCTGAAATAATGTAAAAGGAAACCAAAACCATCCAAGAGTGCATGTATAATTAAAATAGATATGGATAAAAGTATCCATGTAAATACCAAAAAGTAAACCTAAAGTAGCGACACAAAAATGGTCCAAAAGACTAATCTATTAATTTATAAGAAAATACAAATAGTCCTCCTATAAACGTAAATAACTATTATATATATATATGTTGAGAATACAAGTATACATGTTAGGAAAACTGAAGTCCCTCATTCGCAGCTGAAAAGATCATACTAACACACCCATGAAAAAATTGTAGAACCAATAGAACCTAATAGGTCATCTAAACAAACCCAAAATGTGCCACGGTATGCTCTCAAATCAATCATCCAGTATAATAAGATAATATGAAGCATATTGATAGAGGGTACCCCACATCACTTTCCTTCTGATTTTTCTTTCTCAAAACCCAATGTTGTATGTCATGCCACTCCTATATATTTCATACAACATATCACCCAATGCCTCCCCATAACATGATCACACCATGTATCAATAGAAAAAACACGGTACATCACATCACATCACCACCCCACAACATGGTCACATCACATCTCGCCCGCTGACACCTGGGCTAACACATCACATCACAACCATATATCCAGATCAGTATGGTATCGTGAACATAAATAAAATCAACCTCATTCCCACATCCTACCATGATTTACCCCCACCATAAACCATCTCATGAAATATCTCCCAGTAAAAATTGGTCTAACAAATCAGATAATATATTGATGGGGCACTTTTTTTTCTTCTGGGCAGTACAACTTTCCTATATCATCGACTCCTGGAAGAGAGAGTGGGAAAGAGGGGGGTAGCAAGTTATCCATCCTCACCATGGGGATATTAGAGAAAAAAACCCTATATCAATATGTGAGTCTCAACACATTGTTATTGACATGGATGGGTGAATATAGATATCATAATGAAATTCATGGTACTTATAATAGTCATAGATAATCCCAACTTATGAGTTTCCAAAAAACACTAACCAACTCACAACACTACCACTTTCACTACCACAAATTAATGTATAACATCACACCACAAGATACATGATATTGGACACATTCCATTTTCTAAGCCATTTTATTATTCTATCCCATTCATTTTGTGTTCAAACACTAACCAATTTAACAAAACTACTCATTATTAATTTATTCATTTTTTAACCATTTCCATTCCATTATCCAAACTCATTCTAAACATCTCAACCAGTATTTACCAATTCTATTAAAACTAAGGATTCATGTACAATAAGAAACAACACCACAATTATCTACCACATTCCAATAGCTCACAAATCACCGCCATCTTGTAGCTACATCCACTCCTTCATCACAACATCCATATACAATTACCTTTCAATGACAACAGCCACAAATAACAACTACCCATTACTTCCCCATAGCATGACCACACCTAAATAAATAATCCCAGCATGATAAGACCTCACATCACAATATTCACATGAGACAACACCTTTCACATAATGACATACCATTTTCAAAAAAATTAGGTGGTTTTACTTTACATTTACACCATTTTTAGTTCCATTTTCAAACAATAAATTTTCCAGGTCCAACCAATTTATTAGTTGAGTATAATTGGATAACCATTTTTAAAGGTAGTGACATAAAAATTTCATAGTAGTTTAATCGTAACACATATTAATTCCTCACAAAAAATTGTTACCAATTGCAAGGATTTTTAGTGTTATAAAAATCATGGATAATTTCTAAATATAAAAACATCAAAAAGTTTTAGAAGCATAAAAATCAAACCCCTTACACCTTAAATTCTATTAAACTGATTATTTTGCCTTTATTAATTTAAATTAAAAAATATCACTGAGAGATATCAAGAGTAAACCCATCATGAATAGAACAAAATGTGAAAAACGAGGTTTCCCCAAGCTCAAATAGAGCCTTCTGGTCTACTGTGCTACTTTGGAACTAGAATGAAGCCCAAAAAACACAAAAACAAAGGGGGAACCTCCAATGTACTATAATTCATCAAACCAACAAACTTATTATCAAAACAAATACCCAAAACCATGGGTTTTACTTTACTAATAACATTTCTTGGGGAAGAAATAGAGGGAAAACATGAAGAAAATGTAAGGAGGAACTCAAAACCCCCACCATGGATATGTCCTATAAAGTCATAGTTGAAATCTACTAATTAGGGGCTGATAGAGTACCATTTTAAACACTTGAGTCACCAATGAAATGGGAAAAATAAAGGAGAAGTAGTCAATTTTAGATGCATCTCAAGATTTATACCTATTATATAAAACATAGGACCATGGTACAATAATCTAGACCATAGAACAACCTACTTAAGAATCGAGGGAACTATGGAAAAACACCCCTCACCATTCCACATATCTTTTGTTAAAACCAGAATTAGGGATTTATAATTGTTCTAACATTAAAATTCCTAGAAAACAAGATTGAAACCACAACATAGATGAGGAAATTATGTTGCAGTTATTCCAATTTTTGTGGAACCACTAAAAACTGATCCCCATGACACCACACCACAACTGGATTCTCTGAGATGCAACCACATTCTTCTAAGAAGGGTCAATTCCACGACCCAAGTTTCATTGAATAACTAACCCTTAAATGGATGTATCCTCAAAATACCTCATATAGGGTTCCTTTTACAAAACTTGTCCTATTAGACCATAACAAACGTCATTACTGAGTAGTACAAGGCTCCACATGTTATCCCTATCGAGAATGGAAGTGAAAGCTCCCATATCTTCTAGAAAACCTCCAAAAACATTAGGACTACTCTAGAAACATTCATTAGCATAATTCCAACAAATTAACTAGTTTTATAGTCTATTCTATTACATTAGAATCCTCTTAAATCATTATCATCCATAAGAATAAAAACCAACATGGAAATAATGTGTCATGAGGTCTAAAAAACCATCCCCCAAGATACCTCTCAAGGATATCATTTTTCCCGCACAACTAATGAAATTAAAACACCCACCATAAGTCCCATAAAACCAATCCACTTTCCCATCCTCACCATTAGGAACAAACATCCCCTTTATACATAACCTACTGCACCACCACCTCATCCCCCAAAAATCCAAAACTAACGATCACCACATCCACCATAAGAAAACCAGTCTAAGTGTACAAATTAAGGAGTTACCTCTCCAATGTCAATATATTATCCTGTTTGGTTATAAATAACTCTCCCACAGAGTTTCAAACAAGTCATGGTATAATGAATATTAATTAGTAATTGGGTCCTCCATTCTTCATATTCTTGAAGATTAATTGACACACTATAACAAGGGAAAACTCATCTCATAAGAAATAAGATTTCAATATTTAAAATATAAATCATAAAATAAAGCTAAAAAAAGATAAAAAAATATCAAGGTATTGGGAATGTATTTTTTTCTTGAATTCCCATGTTATCTTTTGCAAGCCACCATGCCTCTGTATCACATAAATAAAGGGAATGGTCTCTCTACATTGCACCTTCTCTCTAGGATCCTGGATCTCCAATGACTGCTCCCAGAACATATTTTCATCCATGATATCCAAGTCTCCAACATCATTAAAAAAGAGTCATAATAAACATACCAATAAATATTAGAGACATGTAACATACCCTGGATCTAGTCTCTTCATGGAAGAAGTGTCAATAGAAAATCCACCTTTCCACTATGTCTCAACACCTCGAAAGGTCTAACAAATTAGGGTAAGAGCTTACTCTCCCACCAACCCTCCACTAACCATGTTAAGGGGAAACCTTCATGAACACATAGTCTCTAAAATAATACACTAAGGTCATCCTCATGTGATCGATATAAGTCTTATTTCAGCCATGCACTTCTTTCATTTTCTTACAAACTATAAAATCTTTTTTTGTCATATTCTAAACAACATTGAAACATATAACTAATGACTCTCTTACATCAGCCCATTGTGGTGGTGAAGAAAATGAAAAAACATTAAAAGACTAAAATTGGGCTATGTTGATGGATGATTGATAGCTCATATTATAAAAAAAATCATCCAAGTGAAATTTTTATATGCATTTTCTACCAAAGTCTAAGATTCATTCCCAAAATATATCATTTTCTTTATACAAACTCCACTCCATCTATATGTCCATTTGTGGGTGGAGGTAGTGTTGAGGTGTAAATAAGTGCCTAAATCATGTTGTGGTACCCTACATACTTCCAAAAAAACATGAATCTCAATATGATACAATAGAACTCAGAAATCTAAGAAATCAAACATCCTCATCCACAAATCTTCTTACCAAAAACTCCATAGTTTTCGACTCCTTGATCACTAAGAAGTGGGATGATATCATACAATGATCCATGATCACCCAGATATAATAAAAACCTTTCTAATATCATGGTAACCCTATGATTAAATCCATCAATATGCCCTCCCATTTATACTAGGGGACTTCCAAAGGTTGTAACAAACCATCAAGAACATAATACTTATACTTTACTATATCAAAAACCAAACACCGCGCCAAAAAATATTCCACTACATGTTTCTTCCCGGGCCACTAAAATTGCATCCTCAAGCCATGGTACATCTTGGAAACTCCTAGGTGGGGCCCCAATTGTTATATATGAATCTCATGAATGACCCCCTTGTGAATTGGTACTGAAAAAAATAGCCTCCCTTGAAACAACATCCAGTTCCAACCACCCCACTAGAGAATCTCCATTGCCAATACAGTTTCACAACACCTCTACCTCTAGGTATCCCCACTAAGACTACTCCACCTACCTTATCAGAGAATATTTCACTACCATCTAAACTAGAAACCTCCAAAATCAAAAATCCTAACATATAATTTTATGTATGAAAACTTCTCTATCACTCTCCAGGAATCTCTATAATCATAAACCACATCCTTTTGTTATTTCCTACTCAAATAATTGACCATAATATTTCCTTTCCCTACGGTGTAGGAGAACTAAAATTCATAATCCTAAAGAAACTCCACCCAGCTCCATTATCACATATTCAGATCACATTGAGAAAAGTTATACCTCAGGATTTTGTTATTAGTTAGTACCAAAAAACACTCCCTTATAAGGTAATGAAACCAAAGATTTAGCATAAATAAAACTATTTCTAAATCAAGGTATTTATTTGTATAGTTACACTCATGGGGAAATAGGTGAGTAAGAGAATAAGAGATCAATTACTTATCTTTCATTAAGATGAATCCCAATCCCAGATGGGAAGCATCACAGAACACCTTAATCATCACACCCTACTCTAGAAACTTATGTATTGGAGTAATAACCAATTTCCACTTCATGTATTCGAATGATGCATGAAACTGATCAATACAGATGAAATTTTGGTATCTCTTGGTCATTGATTCCAATAGAACTGAAATCTATGGGAAATCATAAATGAAACATAAATAATATCCCATGAGACTGAGAAAACTATGAAACTCTGCCAAATTCTTAGGTGCCGCCTAGGAAAAAACTACACTAACATATGACAAGTCCAATGCCACACCCTATTGAGACACCACGTGCCCAAGGAAATGAACCTCTCGTGTATATAAATTACACTTGGAAACCTTCCTTTAATATTGTAGAATCGAAGAAAATGTATAAAATCTTTGAGATGATCGATATAAAAATCATATGAATTTGAGTAGGTTAATATGTTATAAATGAACATGAATTAAAATTTGTGTAATAATTCATGGAAAATGTATTTCATGAGAACCATGGAGAAAACAATTGTGTTCAGGAGACAAAATGACAAAACCAAAAAGTCAAAGTTCCCATACCTACATCTGAAGGTAGTATTTGGGATATCATTATCCTCCACCCTGAAATGGTGATATCTTAATAATATATTGATATTAGAAAACTAAATTTCCCATATTATCTCGTCAAAAAGATCATTTATACTCAATATAGGGTAACAATTCGTGATCGTTACCTTATTTAACCTATTCTTATCTATAAACAGCCTCCACTATTATAAATTTACCTTATTATAATGGATTTAAACCATTAGAATAACCACTGGAACCATTGGTATAGTTTATACAAATTTTTCCATGAAATTTTAGTATGTGATATATAGTATATCCATATACCATTGGTTTCTAGAAAACCTTTGTAATAGTTTTTCATGAGTTACCCTATTCCAATGGTTCATTCAAACCATTAGAAAATATGGTGGTACAAATTTTACTCCTATTTTTTATAAAACCATTGGCATAAAGTTATACCAATAGTTGATGAATCAGGGTTATACATAGATTCCAATAGAACTATATTCCAATGACTTATAGAACCATTGATATACCCTCCTCTCCCCCCAAAAAATATAAGGTCACCAACGGGTTATAAAACAATTGGTATACCCTAATATCCCCAATATACACAGAAGTTCCATCGTGCACTTCTTCCAAAACCAGTAAAAATAAAATAAACAACATTTCACATTTAAAGTAAATTTTGACTTTCTGTCTATACATGAAAAATTACTTAGAAATAATTTTTACATCTCTTACCACATTGAAAGATTTACCCTAACTTCAAACATGTTTGTAATTTTGTTCTAAAATATAAAATTTAACAAATATTTTGTCATATCCATAATTTTATATTGGATCTATGTTAGTCTTGTCCGTATTTTTAATACCGTGATATTTTATGGTTTATAATTTTCATGTAAAAATACTAATACTTAAAGAACAATAAATAAATATATGTTTTTATCTTCCTATAAGTTTTAAATTCTTTAAGTTTGTGTCTCGACTGTTTTAGAAGTGTCGGAGAAGATCATGGGGGATTTTGTAAGGAAAATGGTTGTTTCTTTTCATATCAAGTTTCAAACTACCCATTTGAGTTAGTGATTATTCTATGAATAAGAATTCAATCAAGATGTTGGTGTGGGTTTAGTTATGTGTGTATGCATTAACTGGAATCACATATAGGAAGAAATTTCATCATTTAAAAAATTATATTTGTCATCATTATTCATCATGTTACATTTTACTATATATATAATCATCTTAATATTTAAATCATATTTTGTCAATTTCATCCCCCGCTGCTTCCATGAGGAAACTATTGTCTTATAGATTCTTTCCAATTTTTATGTAATGAAAATTCCATAATAAATCAGCTGTATATTATCTTGTGATGGAATTAATTTTTTCTCCCTTACCCTATTTATTATTTAATGTTTAACCACTTAATATTTGAAATGGTTTCTATAAATTTTGGTTTTTTGGGAGAATTGGTCATTTCTTGAATCTATACTTGTGAAATTAAATTGACTTACACTGATTTGGTCATTGGAGTATTTTATGAATATCTCTAATCTTCCCTCACTCCCTGAGAGTTTATCTTGTATACCATAAGAATGTTCTAAAATGACCATTATTGTATGGTTATTCTAAATAGAATTGTAAAGATTTTTCCAATCCATCCCCAGTTATTTCATGTTTCATAGGCCTTTACATAGTTCATACATAGTAATGACCTAGTTAGACTGTAATATAAGAACGACTATGGTGGAGTAAGGTGGATGGGATATGCTAATGTAAGCGAACAAGTGTTTGGACATCAAGGAATCCCCACATGGGAATGATTTTTCCCACAAACAATTAATTAAAATAGTAAGAGATAATAAATAAATAAAATTCGTGAACCATCTATACGCTAGACATCCATGTTAAAGGAAAAGAAATAAAAATAAGTAACACATTATAAAGGATAAAAAATGAAACACACTAATTAATCCCTTCACTACCTTGATCCCCACCCCTACAATGAAAACTGGGTATCCACCTCCAGTCCCCTTCACGTAATATAACTACCCATTATTCATAGAAAGTGGTAAAAGGACTAAGTGGACAATGTGATAAAAAACAAAACTATGTCATAGAAGTCTCTTTTAAATATAAAATTAACTTCCCAATATATAAGAAACAAAATGATCCATGGGTCAAATCATGTTCATGTAAACATGGGGGAAAATATCCACATTTCAAAATGATACTTTGAAATATTACATTCCTACTAATTAACAAATAATCTTCCTATTACTGAAAAATGATAATTTTTTATTATCTATTTTCAGTTTTTTATGCATTTTTTTGGGGACATTTTCATTAGTTTAGTTTGTCTTGTTTTTATTATATTAGCCTGGATAATTTCATCCATATGGGTTCTAGTTGATTCAGTTTGATTAAATTTGGTTCATATTACTATGGTTTAGTTCAGTATAGTTCATGCTAGTTGTGGTAATATTGGTTTGATTTAATTATATTTGATCCAATCTGATTCATCATTTATAACAATAGATTAGTTAAAGTCATATTAGTTTGACTTGGTCCAATTTATTTTCATTCATTTTTTTGGATTTTAATTCTATTTTATTAATTTTGATCATTCTATATATATTATAGATGATATTATTTAAATTTATTCCGGTATTTTTGGGATATTTTTTTAATGTTTTCTTTAAATTTTTCATTCAACTTTTTTATTTTTATTTATTCTATCCATTGTGGGTTTGTATGGGGCCACTTTATTTAGTTCAACTTGTTTTGAGTTTACCCTTCTTAATATTATTTGGATTAGTTTCTTATGGTTCATCTTGGTTCATTATGTTTGATGAAATCCTAATTGATGTAGTTCATGAAAGTTATAACTGAAATATACTGATTGTGTACGATTAACTTTGGTACAACATGGTATGATTTTTTTATATTGGGTTAGTTTTAATTTATCTATTAGGTATATGAAAATTTAATATATTATTTAACCCGTTATAAATATTTATTTTTTACTCTTTATAGGATAATACAATAAATATTATTTTGGTTTTTCCTCATTGTATTATATCTAATTTCATTTAATTTAGTATAATTCAATGTTGCTCAATTTTATATAGGTTAGTTTGGTTTTATTCAATTCTATTCAGGACAATACAATTAGTTTTTTTTTAATTTTCTACGATTTATTGTAGTATATTTTCATTCAGTTATGTTAATTTCAATTTTATTGAATTCATGTTGATTTCATTTAATTTGGTTCTTTTTATTTGTATTACTTTAGATTGATTCAATTTGATTCAATTCGGTAATGTTTGGTTCTGCTCGGTTGATGTCAATCTAGCATAAGTTTATGCATGTCATTTAATTTTAGAGAGGTTCAAGTTTGTTTTGGTTTGGTTTGGTTAATTTTATCTTTTTCATTATATATGGAATAATTTATATCAATGATTTTTGGATTATACTTCATATATGTCTCCTCGTAGGAATGTTAAAAAATTATTTGAATACAAAAACTGAATAATATAGTTGAAGATTGTATGATAGTTTTTCCAGTTGGAAAAAATATATTTATGTATTTATCTCCCCCACTGTTATAGCTTAAAATTATACTATATGAATGCTCCTAGAAAAAAATTAGTTATAAATAAAAAGTTAATAATTAATATGACTTTAATATTTTTTAAACGAACAAATTGTGATTGAAAAGAATGATACACTTAGAAATATATTTATTCAAAATGGGGGAATTAAATGGATAGTACCAACCTGGGTCAACCCGTAACATCCATATAGAAACCAAAATACATTTATATATCCAAAATCATACTTAAGGAAACATAATTTACAAATAAAGGCCAATAAACTATATTTTCAATCATGTGGTGTGAAATGTTTTGTAAAAACAATCAAATACTAGTATAAAAACACTTAATTTCATATCAATCAATTATTATAATAAATCTATATCACCGTATAGAAAAAAAATGGTGTCAAGTACAATAAATAAACAATTGTTTAAGGGAACCTACCACAAACCCAAGGTGATCTTCTTATGACGATGACAACTTTAATATTCCCTCTACCACTTGTAGGCATATCCAATTTTCCATATATATATATAAGAACACATATCACCTATGTACATTTTTTCATGGCCAAATATATAAAGGGGATCCTAGAATATATGATTATACATACATATACCCCTTTAAATTACACACATATGATGTTTTCAAATATATATAAGCACACCTAGTTATAATATATATTAATACTGCCATAAGTGAATGTATATATATAGGGGAATGTATATATGTATATTCCTACCTAAGAATACATGTGAATGTTTCCATTGACAATGACAACCCGAAACCACCATAGTGATGTCCATGAAAATCAAGAAAAAAAACAAAAAACTCAAAACATAAAAACCCCAAAATTGAAAAGGGAAAATAATTGGAAAGGATGAAATATACCAAAAACCCATGGAAACCACACTTACCTTAATAGTGGTGGATAGAAATAGCCTCATCAGGACCCAAGACACCTAAACATCAATAATTGACGAAAGACCCCCCCCCCCCCCCAATGAGTTAGGGTTTAGTCAATATTCACACACAATCGAGAAGAAAATGAATCCAAAAAAATAAGAATGATTAGGGGAAAAGAGGATTAATTGAGAATAATGAACCAATGATCATGAGGAGAAATGATGAGTAGAGGGAGTGGTATGGAGGAGGATAGGAGTGTGAGGGATCCCCATAGGGGATAGGTTGCGTCGAGCAGGGGGGAAGGGGGGACCCCTTTAGGGTTTATTAAAACCTAAACATATTATTATTATTATTATTATTACTAATAATAATAATAATAATATATGTAATTACAATGGTATTAACAAAGAGTATATACAAAAATTTAATTTGTAGACAACTAAAATTGCACCTATTATCATCAAATTCTAATTTATTATGTAGAAAACTAACATTTTAGATATGATCACTAATTTCTGATTATATACATGTATTGGGATAAAAATTATCTTAATAATACAAAAATATTATTAATATACTACATAATACTTTTTAATAATTTTATTAATTATTAATGAAACATAATCATAATTTTTTTTATTGACATAATATAATAAAATCAGAAATATTCTATCCTTGGACATGATAGAAACATATAAATATTATATATAGTTTTTTTAATAAAATATAAATATATGTTATTTATACTAGGCCTCCTCCAAATATTCTATTTTTCCAAAAAAAAATTGGGATAGGGACACCGTTTTTTATAGAAATTTGTGATCCTATAAAAAAATAATGGAATGAATAATCTTTACAATCAATAGATAGTACATAATATAATGAATAGGGAAAATAAAATGGATTGGTTTAGGATGAGGGGACTGTTTGACATATTTAATGGATGTGGAATTGAATCCTTAAAGAATTTGTGTGTATATACGTTTAGTTAAAGTGGTATAAAATTAAAAGACTAGTGAAGAGGGAACTGAAAATATCACATATTTAAATCCATACTAAAGAAAAAAATTCTAAAAAAACACTAATCCTTCAAGAATTTTATCTCCGAAAAAAATAAGAGTAAACAATAGCATGGTGTCCCTAAACATAAAAAAATTATAAATTGGATTTTAGAAAAAATACCACCTATAAAATATTCTAGTGAAAAAATTGACATAAAGATACTCAAACATCCAAATATGATAACAAGGCTACATGGAATTTAGATTCAGTGTGTACTAAGACATCATTTTTTAAACGTGTACAAACTAAAATGTATTTAAAAACATATAATGTGTATCAAAATTTCATTTTAAAAAAAATATTATAAAAAATAAAAATATATTATGAGAAACCAAAAAATCATTCATTTGTATACATTGGGTTCTGAATTTTAAATATGTGTTTATAAGACCAAGTACTTAGTTAAATACCCAATTTATGGTATATTTCTATAAATTTTAGTGAGATAATATAGTATATGGAATATATTATAGACAAAGGACATGATATTTATTCTTGTACATTTTCGTAGATGGGATATATAATAAATCAAATAATTATTAAAAAAATGGCAGTCTATGATTTATTAGTTATCACATCCATAAAGATAAATGGGTAAGTCCTCTATTGAAATTTAAAATAATAAACATCACTAAGTATTTACAAAAATGGTTTTTTATAATATTATACATAACATTAAATAGGTAGTTTATAACAGTAGATATTATTAAAGGAAATTGTATAATAGTAGACATTATTAAATTATAGTGTATAACATTAGACATTTAACAAATGGCAGTGTATAATAGTAGAAAATATTAAATGAAATTTTTTTACATTAGACATTTAAAAAATGACAGCGTATAACAGTATACACTATTAAATGACATTGTATAATAATATAAATTAAGTATGCATTCATTAAAAAATATATATCCTTCAAGATAGTATATTTGTTATGAAAACTCTATTGGCATATTTTATTTTTGTTAAATGGGTCCTTTGATGATTCTAATAGTGAGTCTGATTGATGAAGGAAGACATTGATTATTGTGAAATTTGTGATGAAACAGAATATCACATATCCTATAAAATAATCAAATGTATATAAATTAATATACAATAAAAAATATTTCAAATTATAAATATTCACAGGGGTTGAATTTTCTGTGTTAATTCATAGAAATAGTCAAAACTAAACAATTATGTGTGGTTAGAGACACCAATAATCTAATAAAATATCAAAACCCTACTTATCTCATTGAATGTATAACTAACATGGAAAATAAGGAAATCATAATCAAGAAATGAATCCAAGATAAGCAGTATCAAGTATTGAATCATAAAAAAGTAAATTTTATTAGTAATTAAAAGTCACAGATGAAATTAAATGAAACAAAAAAATGAAATAAAATACAGACATGTATAATACCTATACATAGATAATTAATAGAAGTTGGATGTGGTAGGTGGATTCCAAGATGAAACAGTATGGAATTGTATCAGAAGAGATGGTTTATGGGAGGCAAAGGTGGGGGGAGGTGGGGAAGGATGAAATAGAGGATAATCAGACCTAATGATAAGTCTTTTAGTGTTTATGATGGGTAGAAGCCGAAACTCGAATGATGGAATAAAAAGGAAGAAGAGGGTCAATCTAGGATTTTGGATTTGAGTGGGATGATCATGATGGATGATAAAGGAATTATGGGGAGAATAAGGTTAGTGGGGGAGAAGGGAGGGTGCACAAGGGGGATGATCATGCTTCAAGATTGAGGAATTGGGGGAGAAGAAGGATTTTTGGGGGAGAATAGAGGGTTTAAACATGGGATGAGCATGATGGAAGATTGATGAATTTGGGAGGAAGGGTGTTGGATATGGAGGAGATAGGGTCCATGTGGGGGATGAATGCAATGAAAGATTGAGGAATCGGGGGAGAATAGGGTAAGTGTGGAGGTATACCAACAGTTTCTTTAAAAACGTGAGTATAGATTAATATATAATCAATGTTCTAATAAAAATTTTGGTATAGGTTTAGATTGGATATCAATTCACATGGTATCTTTAAACTGTGGGTATGGTTTCATGGGGATATCCCCTTGTTTCAGTAGTTCATAGACTATTTTCCACCTTTATGAAGAATAAAAATTGAGTGCCCTAAGATGACACACCAGTCCAGATGAAACTCGTCTATATTAGGTCATCTATTTGAATCCTAAAATTCATAAACTTATATGTTTCCATTCAACAAGAACCCATTATAATTGTAGAATCATTAGTCTTCATGTCCATCCCAAACTCAAAAACATATTGAGGGGTAGATTTAGAACCTCCCCAAGGAAAACATACAGAAACGCCCTAACAACCCTGGGAATCCCCACCATCCTAGCCACCTCTAATTCCATAGAAAAACTATACATGAAATAATTATTTTGGTCGACATGTCTACTACCCACTAAGAAACTCCACTACCCAATTAAACTCATTCATTGGTCATCGACACCTGAGAACACAACCCTCCATCAAAATATGTCGATAACATCATATACATTATACAACTAGTAAATGTTGATAATGAAATTGTAAAACTACATCCTAAGTAAGAACATATCTATATAGGATTTATTTTTCACCATAATTAGTATATACCCCCATCACACATCAAATAAGTTGTTCTTGACTCTAATTGGAATGGCCAACCCCATGGTAATGGGAAGCTTCTAAAAATCTATTCCTTGACTATAGACAAGAGTAGGTTAATAATGGAGTGTGAATATAACATACTGGATTTTGAAAAAGGTTCGGACCATTAATTTTTTTTAAATTCCTTTAAAAGGCCCTAATAATGATGCCAAAATTGTTAAATGAGGTCTCATGTGAATCCATTGATCATTCTAATCCTAGAGTACTGAAATGGGAAGAGGAATATTATGCCTCATAGTTAGACAAAATTGTGCGACCCAGCTCACATGGTTTCCCTAAACCATGCAGTTTTAGATACTAGAAACCGGGGGTCCATATGATTTGATTGTATCATTGCGACCACCAATAGGATTTGGATAGAGAGGTTTCACATTGTTTTCTCACATTTAGTAAAACTATATGCCTAACCATGTGTTATGCCCCTTTTATGTAGAAATAGACACACAATTGGTGTACGGTTTGACCAATTGTGCAGCCAAACCGTGCAACCAAACCATGTGTAGTATGTTTGAGGGTGAAAGTTTCATTTTTTTCATCCATTAATGATTTAACCTAATTTATTTCCATCATAATCTTCATTCCAATGGGTTTCTTCCTCCCCCTTGGTGAATGGAGATTCACCTCAATCATTCACAAGGTTTTTGGTATCTCCTATATCTAGTGCTCAAATATATCACTGTTAGAATCATTGGGTCTATCTCAGAAAGCTCCTTCATCCTCTTTAATCTATATCAAGGTTACTCTTCCAACTATTTCACTATTTTGGGGTGATATATTTTCCCAATTTTTAGATAATTTTACATATACATTAATTTCTTCCATTCTAGGTCAAATTTATCCTTGATAACGAAAGATTGGTGCACTACTGCATCAAGGTAGGTGGTTAATGTCATTTAAACTTGATTC
The DNA here is from genome assembly GCA_963277665.1 of Viscum album. Taxonomy (NCBI): domain Eukaryota; kingdom Viridiplantae; phylum Streptophyta; class Magnoliopsida; order Santalales; family Viscaceae; genus Viscum; species Viscum album. The sequence goes on from OY728123.1 coordinate 213,998,140, forward strand.
ATCATTTTTTTTAAAAATGTGTTATTTTAGACTCATCAGAACAATCCGATGAAGCTTCCAAATTATTAAATAATTTTTTTAAATTGGTTCTCCATGTCCATTGTTACCCTACTGTGTAGAAAAACCTATCATTGGTATGTTCACAATGTTTTTGTGAGCCCTTTTGGGTCTACCCAATCTCAAGGGCCTATATACTATTCCTTAAATGGTTAATTACCATTTTTTAGTTTCTCCTTTGTTAAATTATTTAATTTTTTATTTTAATTGGAATATAAATGGTTTACCTTGAGGTTCATGACCACACTTTTTGATTGAATAGCCTTTTCATGATGCACTACTTTGTCTATTATTAATTATTTATGCATTTTGTTTGGATTCCATGGTTATTTCCTTACAAAATTTCTTTCTACTTATTCCATGGTATTCGACTTGTACCTTCAGTGTGTTGTATAATTCCATGTTCTTATTACTTGGTCCTTAAATTGGAGGTTAAAATTTATTTTTATTCATGGTCAAGCTTGTTAGCTTGTGATTTTAATATTTTCATTGAAGAAAAGTGATTAGATATATTTTGTGCCTTGTTCCTTTCCATATAAAGTAATTCCATGGTAATTTGGATTTAATTACCATGTTTGGCTAGTCGATGGACTGTAACTTTATATAAATTTTATACCTTTTGATGTGTTCTTGGTTACTGTGGCTCACTTACTATGGGATGGGAGAGAACATGGGTATTGATTTAAGGACACCATGGATGGAATCACTATGCTCGGTTGGGTCCACTTGATGTGTCAGGAGTGATACTTTGGTTTGAAATATACATGATATCCAGGTAGTTTTACTTATACTCATTAGTGACAATAGTTACATAGGGGAGAAACTGAGGATCGATTTATGGTAAAGATAGATACACCATTCCCTGAGTGATACCTAGACTACAATGTTAGATACATGTTATGAACACAAAGTCACCATGTCAGGAGTGATATAGGGAATGCATATATGGGTTTCCTTGGATAGACTTGGTGGCATTGGTTCTATTAGAGACCCTGATATCAACCCTTTGGATTCTGTGTATATTTTATTGGATTTCCTAGAGACCCCACCCATGGATTTGAAAGACTTTTTTCTTATTTTATATGTGTTTTTTCATATATATATTTGATCATGTTTGATGATGATGTGACATTGATACCCCAATACAAAGCACAAGATTGGGGGTATTCATTATTTATATTCATTTGTTACAATATCCCTTTAATACATATAATGACTTATATAGGTACCTTTTTTAAGACATCCAAATTAGAAAGAATTAGGTGGTATCATTCGAGTTTCTATTTTAAGAACTCAGACCAAGGTCTTTATTATTTAATTGGTTATTTCCATACATTTTCAATTATGGTACATTTTCAATTATTTATTAATGAAATGCATTGGCCCAAAAATCATGGGTGCCAGCCTAATGAGATTGTATCTCATTCACTTCTTGTTCCTCCCTTCAATCCGAATAATATTTTATGATCACATGTATTGATAAAGGGAAGCATGTAGCTTCTGATTCCTGATTCATTTTTAGCCTTCATATATAGAATGGGGAAAGGGACTAAGCCTATTATTGAGATACTAATTGTATCATTTTTTCCTTTTTGTATATTTTTGTAACATGGAGTAAATTCTTGTATCCCTTGCTCCCTATAGTAAATTTTTTTATTGAACTTTTATAAACCATCATCTTCATTTTTTTATATACTATTGTAATTCATCTTCTGCCAGTTGTTTAGATTTCTTGCATGGTTTCAACTATAGTTATGATGTTTTTTTATATATGATTCGTCCATTTATTTCTATCATTTATCATTGCAAATACTCTGATCTAAGAGGGAATTACCTCCAAAAGACACTCCCAAGGCCCTCACTGCTGGTCAGTAGCCTTTGGAATTCCGAAAGATGCATTTGAGGTCTTGTGGTCCCACGTCTTGGGGAAAAACTTAATGGAACTCGGGTTAGAATGCTACAAAGTGGTATCATAGAATTATTTTCATTTTTGCATACTTTTTTGGTATATACATGAGACTAGGATATTGGGATTTTTTAATTTACCATGTTCTTGGACATAACAGACCCATGTAAAGGGGAAACTGAAATTTTCTTTTATGGTAAATTGTAGTTATTGATTATTCCATTTATAATTGATGAAAATTCACTATTGGGTAATGTAATTATTGTACAGTGAAATCATATTGGTATTATTTGAGAGATTATTTCTTCAATTACAACCCGATGAAATTAGGGATCGGAATATTATGTATCATACTAAGAATGATATGACTAATTTTTTACACATTATTTCATGCGATATCTATATTTAATGTGAATTTATTATTTTGAATGTGAATTTTATTGTTCCCTATAGTGTTTTATTTTTTAGATTTATATAAAAGTGTTAATCCTTCTTACACGAGTGTGTTATAATTTAGATTAAGGGGGAGTCCAATTTAAATTATAAAGGTGTATGGGCCCTCCTAAAGTGTAATGGTTATCCACCTTATTGAACTTTTTAAAGTGGAAGTAAATCCTTCAATGAAATAATTTTAAAACCACCTTTAGAATGAAATTGAACTTAAACATGAAGAATTGTGTGGCATTGACCAGTAAATAACCATGGAAATGGGAAGTATGATATGATTCTCATGTACATATTGATCCTTCTAGGATTCCTTATTATCTAAGACTAGCTCTGGGAAATAGTGGTTAGTTCTATTTTATCCCATGATGGGTTTGTGCCTACCCTATTTATCCCCTTTATTATGTGATTTTTATATCTATTTTAAATATGGTCTAAGGTGTGCATTTGGAAATTGTAGAGATATTCCACCATAATTTCCTCATATTGTATTCCATGAGAGTAGAAATTAATATACACTGGAGGTGGTGGGTCTTGATCCACCCATGATACATCATGTAGTTCCACTTAATTCACCTAATTCTGATCACCCCCTAGGCTCTGACAATCAATTTTGCGAAATATTCGTATTGTTCATATATTCTATTTAGGTTACTCCCCGACCTTTCCCAAATACGGAATATCTGAAAAAGGGATTCTAGGATAAGAATACTCACACCTTATTAGGGGATGGTGGACCTCTTGTTATAGGTTCATGGTTAGAATCCATGGTGTATATTGTCATCTATCTTGAGAGGCCTCCAGAGAAGAGGGTTAAGATCTATATCTACATGTTTCATGACTCAACCAAGTTCTGTTGGGACATCATATCTCAATTAGAGTGTCATCAGGGTATGGTTTGGGAAGTCTTATAGATGACCTTCTATGATCACTTCTTCCCACAGACTCAAAGAACCGATCATTCCAGGGAGTTCATGAATCTTTATTTGGGTGACATGACTATGCTAGAGTATTCTGCGTGCTTCACTGAGCTCCAGCTTTTTTCTCCATCTCTGAACAGTGACGATTTTATGACTTGAAGGTGATTTTAGGATATTATTGTTTAATATTTCAACTCATATCTGAACATATTTTGGTTTAAAAACATGAGAAATATAGTGAACAAGGAACTAGTTATAGAAAAAATGTTAGAGAAGGTGGCAACAAGATCCATAATGGTTGTGTTTTGAAAAAGGGTGATGGTTCTTCTAGAATTAGAATGCATCTTTTGGTGGTATATGTGGGGGAATTTCAAGCAAGGTGACACACACTAACATCTCCACAGTTTGTCACCAATGTGGAGGGACAAGCTATAAGAACACTGACTGCATGGGGAACCCAATTGAGTTTTGATATTGTGGCCAAATGGGTATCATTCAGTGCTTCTACTAGTCTTTTCCTCCAGTGATCTTTGAGAAGGAATTCATACATGAACCTCTATCAGTTATGGGATCTATGACTCCATGTTAGGATTGGAGATAGCCTTCTAATAGATGATCAAACCACGGTGATAGTGGTCTTGTTCGAGGTAGTCCAGCTCCAGAGCATCTGTGTCAGCATAGTGGATCCACTCGGGCTAGCCAGCTAGCTTCTCAGGGCATCAGTTCATGCCATATTTATGTAGTGAATCCTACTCCCATGAAACAGATTCTAGGGCCTTCTATGGTTATATGTACTATTCTGGAGACCTCTACTTTAGTTTCTTCCCTTTTCGATATATGTGCACCACACCTTTTCATATATGTTGATGTTTTGGAAAGCCTTTTTCTGGTAATAGAGTACATAAGTGGATTCATGCCTCTCAACATTCCATTAGGGTTCATAAGAGAGGGAATATTCTTTTTTTATGATTCTCCCTTGAGATAGGTGGGTTACATTTCTTCTAGAGTTTCTCCATCCTCAATATGACTGGCTTCGACGTCATTCTTGATATGGACTGGCTTTGGCGTTACCATGCCCAAGAGGATTTTTATCTCCAACAGATTTCCTTAAATTAATTGGAGTGAAAATCATATATTCCCAATTATGAATGGTATATATAGGATTACCAAGATAGACCCAAGAAAACTGATCTTTGAAGATTTATAGATCATTTGGTGAGTCTCTTTATGAGCGATCAGGGAACATAGTTAGTAGAGTTTTGTTATACAGTGGATCATTTCAGGGACATATTCCATTATTATTTCTCTGGTTTACCTCCTTAGAGATGGGTTGATTTCACCATTTATCTATATCTAGGTGTGGCACCAATTACCATTCCTCCATATAAGATGTAACCCACCACTACGGAAAAAAATCACTTTTTGCGACGGGTTATTTGCGACAGGATTTCTTCTCGTCGCAAATAACCCGTCCAGGAAGCTATTTGTGATGGGGAAAGTTGTCGGTCGCAAATAACCAATTATTTGCGACGGTATTTCGTCTCCTGTCGCAAATAGTTTGGCGCGACTTGCGCGCCAAACCGTGCGAATATTTTTTGCGACGGGGAGATATCTCCCGTCACAAATAGTTTGGCGCAACTTGCACGCCAAACCGCGCGGCTTGCACGCCAAACCGCGCATGGGTATTTGCAACGACTCTCGTCGCAAATACCCAGCGGTGGTCAATACCTTTTTGCGATGGGATGTCGTCCCATCGCAAAAAGATTGTCGGTAGGTACTATTTGCGACGGGTCCCATCACAAATAACCTTTTAACCACCGACTGTAATTAATGCAGGCGATGGTAATTGCGACGGGCCCCATCGCAAATACCACTATTTGCAACGGGAAGCCCGTCCCTAATAATCTTGTCGCAACTAATCTAACCTATATGTACCCCCATCCGTTTTTTCCCCAAATCATTCAGATCTTGCTCTCTCTCTCTCTCTCTTCATTCTTCAGTTTCAAAGAGAAATTTACTTTTAGTTGAAATTTTTTATACGAGAGCAATCAGAGGGCGTCAATATCTTCATAATATCAAAGTTTATGGTATTTATTTTTTATTTTTTAATATTTATTTTATTTTTTAATGTTAATTTTAATTTTTGTTTATTAGTTCAAATTTAATTAGATTTCAATTGATTTTTATTTATATTTAGTATTACTTAAAAATTGATATTGTTAGATATAATTGTAAATAATTAGTAATAATTAATATTAATTAGATATAATTAGGAATAAATAGATATAATTAGAAATAAATAGTTATAATTAGCAATAAATAGATATAATTAGCAATAAATAGATATAATTAGCGATAAGTAAATATAATTAGGAATAAATAGATATAATTAGAAATAAATGGATATAATTAGGAATAATTAGATATAATTAGGAATAATTAGTAATAATTAGATATAATTAGTAATAATTAGATATAATTTGTAATAATTAGATATAATTAGTAAGATTTAGATATAATTAGTAACAATTAGATATAATTAGTAACAATTAGATATAATTAGTAATAATTAGATATAATTAGTAATAATTATATATAATTAGTAATAATTAGATATAATTGGTAATAATTAGCTATAAATAGTATAATTAGAAATAATTAGATATAATTAGAAATAAATAGATATAATTAGTAATAAATAGATATAATTAGTAATAATTAGTAATAAATAGGTATAATTAGTAATAAAAAGATATAATTAATAATAAATAGCTATAATTAGTAATAAATAGCTATAATTAGTAATAATTAGCTATAATTAGTAATTAATTAGGAATAATTAGCTATAATTAGCTATAATTAGCTATAATTAGCTATAATTAGCTATAATTAGCTATAATTAGCTATAATTAGCTATAATTAGCTATAATTAGCTATAATTAGATATAATTAGATATAATTAGATATAATTAGATATAATTAGATAAAATTAGTAATAAGTAGATATAATTAGTAATAATTAGTAATAATTACTAATAATTAGTAATTATTAGTAATAATTAGTAATAATTAGTAGTAATTAGTATTAATTAGTAATAATTAGTAATAATTAGTAATAATTAGTAATAATTAGAAATAATTTGTAATAATTAGTAATAATTAGTAATAATTAGTGATATTTAGTAATAATTAGTAATATTTAGTAATAATTAGTAATAATTAGTAATAATTAATAATAATTAGTAATAATTAAGAATAATTAGGAATAATTAGGAATAATTTGGAATAATTAGGAATAATTAGGAATAATTAGGAATAATTAGCAATAATTAGAAATAATTAGCAATAATTAGCAATAAATAGAAATAATTAGCTATAATTAGCTATAATTAGCAATAATTAGCAATAATTAGCAATAATTAGCAATAATTAGCAATAAATAGATATAATTAGCTATAATTAGATATAATTAGCAATAAATAGATATAATTAGCTATAATTAGATATAATTAGCTATAATTAGGAATAATTAGGAATAATTAGTAATAATTATCTATAATTAGTAATAATTAGCTATAATTAGTAATAATTAGGAATAATTAGTAATAATTAGATATAATTATTAATAATTGGGAATAATTAGTAATAAATATCTATAATTAGTAATAATTATGAATAATTAGGAATAATTATTAATAATTAAGAATAATTAGGAATAATTAGGAATAATTAAGAATAATTAGGAATAATTAGCATTAAATAGCAATAAATAGCTTTAATTAGCTATAATTAGATATAATTAGCTATAATTAGCTATAATTAGATATAATTAGTTATAATTAGATATAATTAGCTGTACTTAGATATAATTAGCTATAAATTGATATAATTATAAATAATTAGTTTTAATTAGAAATAATTAGAAATAATTAGTAGTAATTAGTAATACTTATCTATAATTAGTAATAAATAGCTACAATTAGTTATAAATAGCTATAATTAGTAATAATTAGCTATAAATAAATATAATTAGCTATAATTAGTAACAATTAGCTATAATTAGTAATAATTAGCTACAATTAGTAATATTTAGCTATAATTAGTAATAATTAGATATAAGTAGATATAATTAGTTGTAATTAGCTGTAATTATTTATAATTAGCTGTGATTAGCTATAATTAGCTATAATTAGCTATAATTAGCTGTAATTAGCTATAATTAGATTTAATTAGATATAATTAGCTGTAATTAGCTATAATTAGCTATAATTATAAATAATTAGCAATAATTATATATATTTTGGAATAAGTAGCTATAATTAGAAATAATTTGCTATAATTAGAAATAATTAGTAATAATTAGCCAAAACATGGTTTCGGTGGTGTTCATGAACAATGGATTTCAGACGATGAACATCATAGAGCTCATAGATGCGTTCTTCTCAACTGTGAAGAAATGACATCATTTGTCCTGTGAGTGCTTCTATCACTTATTCAATAATTTATGTTACAATATTTAAACTTATTTTATTTGTAGGTTATATGATAATCATATCAAGAAAAAACTTCCACAAATTACAACAGCTGCTCTTGAAGAACACGGAAAAAAAATTCTCAATGGTTTCAAAAACTAGTAACATAGATTATTGATGGTTTAATATCAATTCCGTTTATTATTTATTATATTGATAATTGTTTTACAAATTTTCTGGTGTCTCAATATGCTGATAAAATTGATAAGCGACTTTGTATATTGAGTAACCCACCATCCAAAATGGTTAAATATTATAATGCATATGTGGTGAATGGTTTTCGATTTCATATAGATTCATACGGGGTGTAAGAACCCGGTTCTTTTCTTTGAGGTACGAGTTTCTTCTTTTCTATTTACCTTAAGTTTTTTTTGAGAAAATAAGGGAAATGGGGGGAAAATCCCAAATTTTGGAAGTACATGTCGTGTACTTTTCCACACGCCATGTACTTCTGGTCGTGTGGGATGGGTACACCAGGCATGTGGAAATGTCGGTGATGAAGGGTGAAGGAACCAACTACACACCGTGTAGTGGTCCTTTACACGTTGTGTAGTCAGTCGACAAGACAATAGTAAGGTGGTGGCTAGCTGTGCGGCAGAACACGCCGTGTACTCATGAAGACACGCTGTGTAGACATGTAGGTAGGTGAACAGTGCCACGCTGGTGGGAAATTGCAAGAGGAATAGTTAAAAAATGGGAAGTACACGTTGTGTACTTGGAAATACATGTCGTGTACTTTTTTCCGCTTAAAATGGGAAGTAGCCTCCCCTGTTCATAGGGAAGGCTTAGAACCAAATGGGAGCTCAGGAGGGGACGATCGGAGCTTAGGAGATTTGTCGATCGTGAACTGGGAATCCGATTCTGCCTCCATTGATCTCGTTCGAACTGCACGGGTAAGCCCTCCACTCTTCTTTAACCGTTCTTCCCAATTATTCCCCTAATGGGAGTTATTTGCATTTAAACGAGAATTATTTTACCTAAGATATATGGGATTCTTGGACGTTTTAGAAGGTGTCGTTCGTGTATATCGTTGGTTGGTGTTTAAGGTAGGTGGCTTGGTGTTTATTTTCCAAATGATGTGTGATTTGTGTATTTTAATGCCACGAACCCATGTTGGGGTGTCGTGTGGCTGAGGTCGTGGCTATTTTAAATACATTGAACTATGTAGGTAATTAAATAAAAATTTTATAATTGTTGTTTGGGATCAGTGCTTGGATCCAGGACCACCCCAGGGGTGCATTCCTCTATTTAGCCATTTAGCCAGGATACCCAAGGGTATTCCATGTTATATTATGCATTACTTTTTCATTGATAGAAATTGAATGTGAATGTTTATTTACATTTTGGGCATGGACCAGTTACTTGCGCCTAAGGGCAGTGTTTTACTTAGCCTGTGGGCGTTGTTTTGCTTAGCTCGAGGGTATTTGTTATCTTAGCATGAGGTAAGCTTCTTCCATTCCTATGGAAAATAGAGTCTGCTCTTGAGGGAGACACTACCTATGCCTGAGGGCAAAATCTATTATGCCTGTGGACAATTACCTGCAGGTTGGATTCTGATTACCTGAGGGTAAGGTTTTGCTTGTCCGAGGATGCTGACTGTTTAATTAGAAATTAACTATGGTGTTTTATTTAGTTAAATGGATTAAATGAATAATTAAATGGAAATATAACTGTTATGTTAGTTTCTTTTGAGTACTGCTTAGTTTATGGAATTTACTTTTTCACACCGTTGTTGCATGTTTACACACAGTTGGGCACGAGCCTTTGGTGGGTGCCTACTGAGATATATTTCTCACACCCTATTTGGGATATGCTTTTCAGCCCAAATAGATTACATTTCTGCAGGTGTAGATAAGAGAAAGGGTCCTTATATAGGTACTTGATTTCTGTTGGGGTGTAGGAGAGCATGAGACCGAGAATTGGCTCGTGATGCCGCGAGCTGTTCTATTTTTCTTTTTTGTTCATGTACTTTAGTTGTATTGTATTGATCGTGTAACATGTTCTGGCTGTTTTCTTAGAATTGAGGCATGTTGCATCATTACTTATATACTGGTTGGTTATATCTACTACAATTTTCTATTTCAGTTGTGTATGGTTTACTGCTTCTTCTATTGTTGTGTGATTTATTCTTTCCATTGCACTACACTTTGACAAATGAGTGCATAGTTTCCCCACTATCAGACTTGGGCCCTCGCTGCTAGTCGGGAGCCTTTGGCATTTTGGTAAATGCGCTTGAGGTCATGTGGTGAATCGGGTTCGGGGCACCCATTGAGTGTCACCCGGAATCAGGACGTTACAAAGTGGTATCTGAGGAGTTTCTTTTCTTTGACTTACTATTTGGAGCCTTAGTCAGGGATATGATGAACAATAGTTATTAATAAGCTGTGCTCGAGCGTAGATAACCTGTGTACAGGGAAATTCCAGTCTACCTTGTATTTTTGCAATCTTTCTGATTTTTCAAATTTTACAGTTGATTTGATTTCACCATTGGGTGACACACTTGAGATTGTGCTGGTTATATTTTATCTATGGGTTCTATTTAGTCGCAACCCGATGAGATGAGAGTATTCTATCTCATTCATCATATAGGAACATTCTAGAAATCACGTGCCATGCATAGTTCCATTCCATGTAGGTGAATTAGAATTTCGCATGTTCTTGTGATAGTTGTTGTGCTAGAAAATCATGCTGTTGTGATAGCTGCTCTGATAAAATACCTGCTGCGTGGTTAGGTAATTTTATTTGAGTATGTTGATAGAATGGACGCCAAACTTTGGTTTTTGGGGAGTATGGGCCCCTATTGACCAGAATTTGGAGGATCATTAGCTGTTTATTAGTTATATCACAGATAAGATGTCAAACATTGATTCTTTGGGAGTATGGGCCCTCACGGATCGGAATTTGACACTTAGGTGTTGTTTTTGGTATTTATGGTTTCCGGGGAAGTTTCTGAGGCATATTGTCCAGAAAAACCAGTATAGACACTGTGTAGTACTTTAAACACGTTGTGTATAGCCTTCTATTCGTGAAGAAAAATGAACTTTTTAAGTACACACAGTGTACTCTGAGTACACGCCGTGTAGTCTCTTCCCGTGTCACAAACCGCGTGGGCTATGACATGGGATAAGGAAAAGCTTGGGTAAAACACGCGTGTACATGATTTACACGCCATGTAGTGTTGAACCGGAGTCTACCCATGTAATGAACAATACAAACGGAGAGACCTTAGGAAATACACGTCATGTCCACTATGGAACACGCCGTGTAGTCTGACCTGGGAACCCGACCGTGTAACTAACAACATGGGTCAGGGTAAACCTTTCGTGTACACGCTGTGTGTATATAGAACACGCCGTGTAGTTGGAGCCATGTATATGGTTGTGTAACTAACATCACGGGTTGGTGGAGCTCATCTAGTACACTCCGTGTGAGGGTGTAACACGCCGTGTAGTCTTGTCCGAGGGTAGACTGTGTGGACTTAGATGTGTGGATAGTAAACAGGGTGGTGTACACACCGTGTGTTGGTGTAACATGCCGTGTAGTTTTAGCTGAGTAGTCGGCCATGTCACAAACGACACGGGCAGTTGGAAATAACGCGATACATGTCGTGTAGTGGATATACACGCCGTGTAGTTTTTGTTCAATTGGAGCCATGTGGATTAGCCGTGTCGAAGGACCCAGGCAGGGGAAGGAAAGTCAAGTACACGCCATGTAGTCATTGTACACGCCGTATAGTGTTGTTTTGAAAATCTTGAAATGTCATCTTCCTCCTGTTTCCTTTATGGTTCCTTTGCTTTCAATCTTGATAATCTTGAATCTAAGTCATGTTTTTAACCTTGTAGATTCATGCCACCTAGAAGACCATGTTTTGTTCTCCAGGAGGGTGGAAATGAGTATACTCTAGAGATGGTGGGCCATGGCCTACCAGTAGATCCTCCAACAGAGCCAGATGCGGCACCAGCTGTTATACTGGACACAGGCGCAGAGGCGCAGTTCTGTGAAGGCTTTTTTTGGTTCATGCAGACCTTTCAGGGAGAACTGCAGGCTTCCACATTTATGGATGAGCAGACATGTATCTTCTAGTAGCAGCATCCGCCTACGTTTTCAGGGGATGGGGGACCACAGGCTGTGGAGTCTTGGCTAGGATTGATGCAGACTATTATCGAGCATCTTGAGATGCCTCGAGGGCAGAGGGTCAAGCTCGCAACTTATATGCTGTGTGATTCCATCAAGAGGTGGTGGGATTTTAGAAACCAGTCAGAGCATCATAGACATGGTGTGGGAAGATTTTCAGGCAGTCTTCTATGACTTCTTTTTACCAGAGATGCTGAGGGGAGATAGAGATTGAGAGTTCCTAAATCTGCAGTAGGGCGCTATGTCGGTGATGTATTATTCTGCTCGTTTCACCGAGCTTCAGCATTTTGCACCCATTCTGGTGGGTGATGATACATTGATATCTAGACTCTTTCAGTATGGTCTTCGTTATGACATCTGAGCGCTGGTGAATGTTTTCAGGCTTCCTTCAGTACATGCTATTTTAAATCAGGCACTTATTACAGAGAGGAACCTGTGGAAAGCTAGTGGAGTGGGCCAGGGCGGTTCAGCACCGGTTTCTGGTACTATTTCTACTGGGAATACGATGCGACAGTTGTGTTTCTATCATGGTGGAAGTACTAGCCAAACAGTTTCTTCAGGTGGCCCAGTATTTTGCTACCAGTGTGGTAAAGAGGGGCACAAGAGACCGCAGTGTCCACGATACCCAGTGGAGTGCTGAGATTATGGAAAGACGGGTCATCTGCAGCGTTTTTGTAGGTCATTTCCTCCGATGGCTAGTGAGAGTGGTTCTGTGCAGACTCCGCGTGCGGGAGTAGGACCAGTGGCTTCTTACCAGTCAGGGAACTGGAATACGTTAGGTCATGCTAGTAGAGATGGTGGTCGTGGTCATGGTAGCCAAACACCAGGATCTCAGAGGCAGCAGGGCGGGACAGCTCAGGGTAGCCAGGCTGTGTTGCAGGGTCGCGGCATTGGGATGGCATATGCAGTGAAACAGACCCAGCAGGAGTAGGATCCTGGACCTTCTACAATCATAGGTACTATTCTAGTAGCTTCTGTATTATCTTCAATACTTTTTGGTATGGGTGCTACACATAGTTTCATATCTGTTCCTGTTGTAGAGAGCCTTGGGCTCTGTGTTTCTTCTTCTTCTGATGTTATGACACTAGACACCTCGTTGGGTACTATAACGGATGGTGTGCATCAGTGCAAGTAGTTCCCCCTTGAGGTTGGAGGGTGTCACTTTCTTTGGGACCTCTATGTCTTAGAGATTACAGCTTATGATTTCATTCTAGGGATGGATTGGTTGGTTCCCTTTCGAGCCTTTGTTGACTACTATCGTCGGAGGGTGAGTTTCACGTCACTAGAGGAAAGAGAGTTTCTATACAAGGGTGAATGGGATGTTAAGGCGAGTCGAGCTGGACCCGAGCATCATGGGCGAGGTGGAGTCACAACCCAGATTGTGAGATTATATGTAGATGATTAGGGGACTTGTCAGACGGACTTACCTCCAGTGGTTGATCGTTTCAGGGATGTCTTCCCAGACGACTTTTCAGGTCTACCTCTGGAGCGAGAGTTGGATTTCTCTATTGAGCTTGTGTCGGGGGCAGCTCAGATGTCCATTCCTCCTTATATGATGGAAACACCTGAGTTGCAGGAGCTCATGAGGTAGTTAGAGGAGTTACAGGAAAAGGGTTTTATCCGACCCAGTACATCTCCATGGGGTTCGCCAGTCCTTTTTGCGAAGAAGCCTGATGGTACCCTCAGACTCTCTGTGGATTATCGAAAGCTGAACCAGTTTATGGTTAAGAACCGATATCCCTTGCCGAGGATTGATGATATTTTTTATCAACTTCGCGAAGCACTAGTGTTCTCGAAGATTGACCTGAGATCCGGATATCATCAACTACGCGTGAGACCATCGGATATACCGCTTATAGCTTTTCGTAGCAGATATAATCTATATGAGCACTTGGTTATGTCGTTCAGACTCACGGAAGCACCAACAGTTTTTATGGATCTGATGAATCGTGTGTTCCATCCTTATCTTGATTCTTTTGTTGTTGTATTCATGGACGACATCCTGGTGTACTCTCACACTCGACATGACCATGCCACCCATCATGAGATCGTATGGAGTACACTCAGAGAACATCGGCTATATGCTAAGCTCTCAATGTGAAACTTTTGGATGGACCAGATTCACTTCCTGGGTCACATTATCTTGGAGGCAGGAGTTGCAGTAGACCCAGAGAAGGTAAGAGCAGTAGTTTCCTGGGAGAATCCTAAGAACGTGTTTGAGATATGGAGTTTCTTAGGGATGGATGGATACTACAGACGCTTTATACAAGACTTCTCCCGCTTGTCAGTGTCGTTGACGGTTTTGACTAAGAAGGGTGTGAAGTTCGTTTGGTCAGAAGCATGCAAGAGAGACTTTAAGGACCTGAAAGGAAGGGTGACATCAACACTGATCTTGATACTCCCAAAGTAGGGGAAGAGCTATACAGTTTACTGTGATGCATCAAGTATTGGGCTAGCAGAAATGCTGATGCAGGGCGATCAACTTGTTGCATACGGGTCTCGGCAGTTGAGGCCACATGAGAGGAATTACCCGACGCATGATCTCGAGCCGGCTGCAGTTGTGCATGTGTTGCACTATTGGAGACATTATCTATTGGGAGATAATTGTGTGGTTTTCACCGACCACAAAAGTCTCAAGTATATCTTTACTTAGTGTGACTTGAATCTGAGGTAGAGAAGGTGGGTTGAGTACCGAATGTACTTCGATTTTTAGCTTACCTATACACCTGGTAAAGTTAATTAAGTAGCTGATGCACTGAGCAGAAAGACTCGGATACAGGCAGTGCAGGAGGCCAGTGGTGAGTGGCAGCTTATGACCTTGTTCTCTGAGATGCATCTGGAGGTGCATGACAGTCAGGGGAAGGCCTATCTTTCATCTTTAGCTTTGAATTCAACCCTCCTGAATAGAGTGAGGATGAGACAACTATCTGGTTTGGATGTCCTAGTTCTACGGGAGTCATTGGAAAGTGAGGACCCTCCTCTTGGTTGGACGATAGGCGATGATGAGGTTCTTCATTTCCATGGATGAGTATGGGTTCCTGGGGATATACACGAGGAGCTGATGAGGGAGTTTCATGCTTCAGCATTGGTAGTTCATCCCGGGGGTTACCAAGATGTACCAAGACTTGAGACGTCAGTACTGGTGGTCGGGTATGAAGAGAGATGTAGCTGGTTTTATTACGAGGTTTTCCAACTGTCAGTAGGTGAAGGCGGACCAACAGAGGCCAGCCGGACTATTACAAAAGTTACCCATTCTGTAGTGGAAATGGGATGATGTCGTGATGGACTTCGTGACCGGGTTGTCGAGGTCACCTCAAGGCAATGATGCTATGTGGGTTGTTGTGGACAGACTCACAAAGGTAGCTCACTTTTTTCCGATCAAGGAGACCTTCAGAGTCGACGAGCTCAGGAAGTTGTATATCCGAGAGATCATAAATATTCATGGAGTCCCTCATTCTATCGTATCAGTTAGGGACACCCGCTTTACATCTTGTTTCTGGTAGAGTTTTCAGAGGGCACTGGGTACACAGGTGCTTCTAATCACAACATACCACCCTCAGACAGATGGCCAGTCAGAGCGTACGATACAAGTGCTAGAGGACATGTTGCGTACATGCATCCTAGACTTTGGGGTCTCTTGGGATAAGCATATACCACTATTCGAGTTTGACTATAACAATAGTTTTTAGGAGACTATTGAGATGGAACCTTATGAGGCTCTATACCGTAGGCCATGCCGATCACCCTTGTGCTGGATGGAGGAAGGTGCGGCAGCTTTACAGGGACCACATCTCATGCAGGAGACTTCTGAGAAGGTCCAGTTGATTCAGAAGCGAATGGCTACTGCACATTCTCGTCAGAAATCATATGCTGATCGCCACAGACGACCTTTGGAATTCGTGGTTAGGGATCATGTTTTCTTGCGTGTTTCACCGAGGCTGGGACACAGGCGGATCAGGAGAAAGGGTAAACTTTCACCGAGGTATGTGGGGCTGTTTGAGATTCTGAAGAGAGTCGGGACGGTATCCTATCGGTTGTAGTTACCACAGAGGTACTGATCCATGCACGACGTCTTCCATGTATCTCAGCTACGCCACTATCATTTAGACCTGTCTCACATCTTTCATCCAAAGGAGGTTGAGCTTGAGGAAGATGTGTCCTTTGAGGAACATCTAATTTTTATCGTTGATAGGAGCCAGAAGGTTCTCCAAGGCTGGTCGGTTCATCTCGTACGGGTTCTATGGCAGCATGGCCGAGTGCAGGACGAAACCTGGGAGCGGGAGACCGACGTACGTGCTCAGTGGCGAGAGCTGTTCTGAGATATATCTTCGCTACCCTTGGAAGGGAAATTAGGGGACGAATTTATTTAAGGGGGAAGTTTGTAAGAACCCGTTTCTTATCTTTGATGTATGGGTTTCATCTTTTCTCCTTTCCTTAAGTGATTTTGAGAAAATAAGAAAAATTGGGGGAAAATCCCAATTTTTGGAAGTACACGCTGTGTACTTTTCCACACTCTGTGTACTTCTGGATGTGTGGGATGGGTACACGGGGCATGTGGAAATGTCAGCAATGAAGGGTGTAAGAACTGACTACATGCCGTGTAGTGGTCCTTTACACGTTGTGTAGTCAATTGGCAGGATAATAGTAAAGCTATGGCCAGCTGTGTTATAGCACATGCTATGTACTCATGAAGACACGTCGTGTAGTCATGTAGGCAGGTGAACAGTGTCACGCTGGTAAGAAACCGCCAGAGGAACTGTTAAAAAATGGGAAGTACACAGAGTGTACTTGGAGATACAAGTCGTGTACTTTGTTTTCTTCACTTAAAATGGGTAGTAGCCACCCCTGTTCACAGGGAAGTCTTAGAACCGGATGGGAGCTCGGGAGGGGAGGACCAGAGCTTAGGAGATCCGTCGATCGCGAACCGGGAATCTGATTCTTCCTCCGTCGATCTTGTTGGAACCTCACAGGTAATCCCTCCACTATTCGTTAATCATTATTGCCAATTATTCCCCTAACAGGAGTTATTTTCATTTAATTGATAATTCTTTTACCTCAGATCTACGGCGTTCTTGGACGTTTTAGAAGGCATCATTCGCCTATATCGTTCATTGGTGTTTAAGGTAGGTGTCTTGGTGTTTATTTTCCAACTGCTGTGTGTTTTGTGTATTTCACTACCATGAACCCATATTGGGGTGTCATGTGGATGAGGCCGTGGATATTTTAACTACTTAGATTTGTATATGTAATTAAATAAAATTTGTATAATAGTTGTTTGGGATCAATGTGTGGATCTAGGACCACCCCAAGGGTGTATTATTCGGTTTAGCCGTTTGGCTAGGATACCCGAGGGTATGCCGTGTTATATTATGCATTACTTTTTCCTTGAGAGGAATTTAATGTGAATGTTTATTTACATGTTGGGCATGGCCCAATTACTTACGCCTGAGGGCAGTGTTTTACTTAGTCCATGGGCATTGTTTTTCTTAGCCCGAGGGAATTTGTTATCTTAGCCTGAGGGTAACTTCTTCCGTGCCTATGGGAAATAGACTATGTGCCTGAGGGCGACACTACCTATGCCTGAGGGAAAAATATGTTATGCATTTTGGAAATTACCTGTGGGTTATATTCTGATTACCTGAGGGTAAGGTTTTCCTTGTCTAAGGATGCTGACTGTTTACTTAGAAATGCATTGTGGCGTTTTATTTAGTTAAATGGATTAAATGAATATTTAAATGGAAATATAATGGTTATGTTAGTTACTTTTGAGTACTGTTTAGTTTATGGAATTTACTTTCTCACACCGTTGTTGCATGTTTACACACAGTTGGTCACGGGCCTTTGGTGGGTGCATACTGAGATATATTTCTCACACCCTGTTTGGGCCATGCTTTTCGGCACAAACAGATTACATTTCTGCAGGTGTAGATAAGGGAAAGGGTCCTTATATAGGTAATTGATTGCTGCTGGGGTATAGGAGAGCATGGGACCGAGCATTGGCTTGTGATGTCGCGAGCTGTTCTATTTTTCTTTTCTGTACTTGTACTTTAGTTTTATTTTATTGATCGTGTAACATGTTCTGGAATTTTTCTTAGAATTGAGGCATGTTGCATCGTTACTTATATACTGGTTGGTTATATCTACTACAGTTGTTTCTTTCATTTGTGTATGGTTTACTACTTCCTCTATTATTGTATGATTTATTCTTTCCGCTGCACTACACTTTAAAAAATGAGGGCATAGTTTCCCCACTATCAGACCTAGGCCCTCACTACTAGTTGGAAACCTCTGGCGTTTGGGGAAATACGCTTGAGGTCATGTGGCGAACCAGTTTTGGGGCACCCGTTGAGTGGCACCCAGAACTGGGACGTTACAAAGTGGTATCAGATGAGTTTTTATCTTTGACTTATTATTTGTAGCCTTAGTCAGGGATAGGACGAATAGTAGTTGGTAATAAGTTGTGCTCAGGCGTAGCTAACCTGTGTATAGGGAAAAGCCAGTCTACCTCGTATTTTTTCAATCTTTCTGATTTTACAAATTTTACAGTTGATTTGTTTTCCTCGTTGGGTGACGCACATGAGATTGTGCTGGTTATATTTTATCTATGGGTTCTATTTAGTCACAACCCGATGAGATGAGGGTATTCCATCTCATGCATCATAAAGGTACATGCTAGAAATCACATGCCATGAATAGTTCCATGCCATGTAGGTGCATTATAATTCCGCATGTTGTTGTGATAGTTGTTGTGCTAGAAAAGTATGTTGTTGTGATAGCTGCTGTGATAAAATACGTGCTACGTGATTGGGTAATTTTATTTAAGCCTGTTGATAGAATGGACGCCAAACTTTGGTTTTTGGGGAGTATGGACCCCCATTGATAGGAATTTGGTGGATCATTAGCTGGTTATTAGTTATAACACAGATAAGATGTCAAACTTTGATTCATGGGGAGTATGGGCCCTCACAGATCGGAATTTGACACTTAGGTGTTGTTTTTCCGTATTTCTGGGTTCCGGGGAGGTTTTTGAGGCATACTGTCTAGAAACCCATTATACATGCCATGTAGTACTTTAAACATGTTGTGTATGGCCTTCTGTTCGGGAAGAAAAATGAACTTTTTAAGTACACGCCGTGTACTCTGAGTACATGTCATGTAGTCTCTTCCCGTTTCACAAACCGTGTGGGCTACGACATGGGGTAGGGAAAGTCTTGGGTAAAACATGTCGTGTACATGATGTACACACCGTGTAGTGTTGACCCGGAGTCCTCCCGTGTAACTAACAACATGGACGAATAGACCTTAGGACATACACGTCGTGTCCACTATGGGACACACCGTGTAGTCTGACCTAGGAACCCAGCCATGTAACTAACAACACGGGTCGGGGTAAACCTTTCGTGTACACGCCGTGTGTATATAGAACATGTCATGTAGTTGGAGCAGTGTATCTGGCTGTGTAACTAACAACACGGGTCGGTGGATCTCTTCTAGTACACGCCATGTGCGGGTGTAACATGCCGTGTAGTCTTGTCCGAGGACAGACCATGTGGACTTAGCCGTGTGGCAAGAAAACAGGGTGGTGTACACACAGTGTGTGGGTGTTACACGTGGTGTAGTTTTAGCTGAGTAGTCGGTCGTGTCACGAACGACAGAGGCTATTGGAAATAACACCATACACACCGTGTAATGGATACACACGTCGTGCAGTTTTTGTTCAATGGGAGCCGTGTGGCTTAGTTGTGTCGAAGGACCCAGGTAGGGGAAGGAAAGTCAAGTACACGCCATGTAGTCATTGTACACGCCGTGTAGTATTGTTTTGAAAATCTTGAAATTCCATCTTTCTCTTGTTTCCTTTATGGTTCCTTCTCTTTCAGTCTTGAAAATATTGAATCTAAGGCGTGTTTTTGACCTTGTAGTGTAACGCTACCTAGATGACAACGTGTTGTTCTCCAGGAGAGAGGCAATGAGTATACTCCAGAGATGGTGGGCCATGGGCTACCAGTAGATCCTCCAGTAGATCTAGATGCAACACCTGCTATTATACTAGACACAGGCATAGAGGCGCAGTTCCGTGAAGGCCTTATGCAGTTCATGCAGACCTTTTAGGGAGAAACGCAGGCTTCCACATCTATGGCTGAGCTAACATGTATCTTCCAGCACCAGCATCCACCAATGTTTTTAGGGGATGGCAGACCACAGGCTCCAGAGTCTTGGCTAGGATCAATTCAGACTATTTTCAAACATATTGAGACGCCTCTAGGGTGGAGGGTCAAACTTACGATTTATATGTTGCGTGATTCTGCCAAGAGGTGGTTGGATTTTACCACCCAGTCAGAGCATCACAAAGACATAGTGTGGGATGATTTTCAGGTAGTCTTCTATGAATTCATTTTCCCAGAGATGCTGAGGGAAGATATAGCTCAATAGTTCATGAATATGTAGCAGGGTGCTATGTCGGTGATGGATTATTCTGCTCGTTTCACCGAGCTTCAGCGTTTTGCACCCGTTCTGGTGGGTGATGAGACGTTGAGAGCCAGGCGCTTTGAGGATGGTCTTCGTTATGACATCCGAGCGCTGGTGAATGTTTTTGGGTTGCCTTCAGTACATGCTATGGTAAATTAGGCACTGGTTACAGAGAAGAACCTATGGGAAGCCAGTGGTATGGGCCAGAGCGGTTCAGCACCGGTTTCTAGTACTATTTATACAGGGAAGATGATGCGACAGATGAGTTTCTCTCACGGTGGTAGTACTAGCCAGATAGTTTCTTCAGGTGGCCCGGTCTTTTGCTACTAGTGTGGTAAAGAGGGGCACAAGAAACTGCAGTGTCCACGAGACCAAGTGGAGTTTCATGCTTACGGAAAGACTGGTCATCTGCAGCGCTTTTGCAGGGCGTTTCCATCGATGGCTAGTGACAGGGGTTCTGTTCAGACTTCACGTGCGGGAGCAGGACCAGTGGCTTCTTACCTGTCAGGGAACTGGAATACGTCAGGGCATGCAGGCAGATATGGTGGTCGTGGTCGTGGTAGCCAAACACAAGGATCTCAAAGGCTGCAGGGCGGGACAGCTCAGGGTAGCCAGGCTATGTCCTAGGGTCGCGGTACTGGGTAGACATATGCAGTGCAACAGACCGAGCAGGAGCAGGATCCCATACCTTCTACAGTCAGAGGTACTATTATAGTAGCTTCTGTCTTATCATCAGTACTTTTTGGTATGGGTGTTACACAAAGTTTCATATATGTACCATTTGTGGAGAGCCTTGGGCTCTGTGTTTCTACTTCGTCTGATGTTATGACGCCAGATACCCCGTTGGATACTAGAACGGCTGGTGTGCGTCAGTGCAAGGAGTTCCCCCTTGAGGTTGGAGGGTGTCACTTTCTTTGGGACCTCTATGTCTTAGAGATGACAGCTTATGAAGTCATTCTCAGTATGTATTGGTTGGTTTCCTTTCGATCCTTGGAAGACTGCTATCATTGCAGGGTGAGTTTCATGTCACTAGAGGGGTGAGAGTTTCTATACAATGGAGAATGGGACGTTTAGACGAGTCGATATAGACCAGAGCATCATGGTAGAGGAGGAGTCACATCCCAGATTGTGAGCTTATATCTAGATGATCAGGGGACTTGTCAGACGGACTTCCCTCCAGTGTTTGATCGTTTCAGGGATGTCTTCCCGGACAACTTTTCAGGTCTACCTCTCGAGCGAGAGGTGGATTTATCTATTGAGCATGTGCCAAGGGTATCTCTGGTGTCCATTCTTCCTTATAGGATGGCTACAACTGAGTTTTAGGAGCTCAAGAGGTAGCTAGAGTAGTTACATGCAAAGGGTTTTATCTGACCCAGTACTTCTTCGTGGGGTTCACCAGTCCTTTTTGCGAAGAAGGCGGACGATACCCTCAGACTCTGTGTGGATTATCAGAAGCTGAACCAGTTGACGGTTAAGAACCGATATCCCCTGCTGAGGATTAATGATATTTTTTATAAACTTCATGGAGCACGAGTGTTCTCGAAGATTGACTTGAGATTTGGATATCACCAGCTGCGCATGAGACCATCAGATATACCGCTTACAGCTTTTCAGAGCAGATATGGTCTATATGACTACTTGGTTATGTAGTTCGGACTCACGAACGCGCCAGCAGTTTTCATGGCTCTGATAAATAATGTGGTCCATCCTTATCTTGATTATTTTGTGGTTTTATTCATGGATGACATATTGGTGTACTCTCAAACTTGACACGACCATGCCACCCATCTTGAGATCGTATTGAGTACATTGAGAGAGCATCAGCTATATGCTAAGCTATCAAAGTTCCACTTTTGGATGAACCAGATTCACTTCCTGGGTCACATTATCTTGGATGCAGGAGTTGCAGTAGACCCAGAGAAGGTAAGAGCAGTAGTTTCCTAGGAGCATCCTAAGAACGTGTTTGAGATACGGAGTTTCATAGAGCTGGATGGATACTACAGAAGCTTCATACAAGACTTCTCCCAATTAGGAGCACTATTGATGGGTTTGACTAAGAAGGGTGTAAAGTTCGTTTGGTCAGAAGCTTGTGAGACAGCCTTTAAGGACCTAAAAGGAAGTTTGACATCAACACCAATCCTGATACTCCCAGAGCAGGGGAAGAGATATACAGTTTACTATGATGCATCAGGTATTGGGCTAGGAGCAGTGTTGATGCAGGGCGGTCGAGTTGTTTTGTATAGGTCTCGGTAGTTGAGGCCACATGAGAGTAATTACCCGATGCATGATCTCGAGTTGGCTGCAGTTGTGCATGTGTTGCGCTGTTGAAGACATTATCTATTGGGAGAGCATCTTTTGGTTTTCACGGACCACAAAATTCTCAAATATATCTTTACTCAGTGTGACTAGAATCTGAGGTAGAGAAGGTGGGTCGAGTACCTACTGTCCTCCAATTTTTAGATTGCCTATACACCTGGTAAAGGTAATGCAGTAGCTGATGCACTAAATAGAAAGACTTAGATACATGCAGTGCAGGAGGCCAGTGGTGAGTGGCAGCTTATGGCCTCATTCTCTGAGATGCATCTGGAGGTCCACGACAGTCAGGGGAAGACCTATCTTTCATCTTTAGCTCTGACTTCTACCCTCCTGGACAGAGTAAGGATGAGATAGCTATCGGATTCGGAAGGCCTAGTTTTAAGAGAGTCGGTGGCAAGTGAGGACCCTCCTCCTGGTTAGACGATAGGCGATGATAAGGTTCTGAGTTTCCATGGACGAGTATGGGTTCCAGGGGATATACGCGAGGAGCTAATGCAGATGTTTCATGCTTCAGCTTGGGCAGTCCATCCCGGGGTTACCAAGATGTACTGAGACTTGAGACGTCAGTACTGGTGGTTGGGTATGAAGAGAGATATAGCTGGTTTTGTTACGAGGTGTTCCACCTGTCAGTAGGTGAAGGCGAAGTATCATAGGCTAGCCAGACTATTACATCAGTTACCCATTCTGAAGTGGAAATGGTATGATGTCGCGATGGACTTCATGATCGGGTTTCCGAGGTCACCTCGAGGCAATGATGCAGTGTGGGTTGTTGTGGACAGACTCACGAAGGTAGCTCACTTTTTTTCCGATCAAGGAGACCTTCATAGTCGACGAGCTCGGGAAGTTGTATATCCAAGAGATCATACGAATTCATGGGGTCCCTTGTTCTATCGTTTCAGATAGGGACGCCTGCTTTACATCTCGTTTCTGGGAGAGTTTTCTGAGGGCACTGAGTACACAGGTGCTTCTGAGCACAGCATACCACCCTCATACAGATGGCCAGTTAGAGCGTACGATACAGGTGCTAGAGGACATGTTGTGTGCATGCGTCCTAGACTTTGGGGGCTCTTGGGAGAAGTATATACCCCTAGTCGAGTTTGAATATAACAATAGTTTTTAGGCGACTATTGATATGGAACCTTACGAGGATCTATACGGTAGGCCATGCCAATCACCCTTGTGCTGGATGGAGGCGGGTGAGGCAGCTTTACTGGGACCACGTCTCGTGTAGGAGACTTCTGAGCAGGTCCAGTTGATTCAAAAGAGGATGGCTACCACACAGTCTCATCAGAAATCATATACTGATCGCCACAGGCGACCTTTGGAGTTCGTGGTTTGGGATCAGGTTTTCTTGTGTGTTTCGCCGAGGCTGGGACACAGGCGTATTAGGAGAAAGGGTAAACATTCACCGAGGTATGTGGGGTCGTTTGAGATTCTGGAGAGATTTGGGCCGGTCGCCTATCGGTTGTACTTACCACAGAGGTACCGAGCCATGCACGACGTCTTCCATGTATCTCAGCTACGCCACTATCATTCAGACCCGTCTCACATCCTTCAGCCAGAGGAGGTTGAGCTTGAGGAAGATGTTTCCTTTGAGGAGCATCTGATTCGTATCGTTGACAGGAGCACGAAGTTTCTCTGAGGCCGGTCATTTCCTCTCATACGGGTGCTATGGAAGCATGGCCGAGTGTAGGATGAAACCTAGGAGCGTGAGACCGACGTACGTGCTCAGTAGCCAGAGCTGTTCTGAGCTATATCTTTGCCACCCTTGGAAGGGCAATTCGAGGATGAATTTCTTTAAGGGTCGAGTTTTTAAGAACCCATTTCATATCTTTGAGGTACGAGTTTCTTCTATTCTCTTTTCCTTAAGTGTTTTTTAGAAAATAAGGAAAATGTGGGCAAATCCCAAATTTTGGAAGTACACACCGTGTACATTTCCACACGTCGTGTACTTCTAGCCGTGTGGGATGGGTACACAGGGTGTGTGTCAATGTCAGTGATGTAGGGTGTAGGAACCGACTACACGCCGTGTAGTGGTCCTTTACACGTCGTATAGTCTGTCAGCACGAGAATAGTAAGGCGGTGGCCAGCTGTGCGACAACACACGCCATGTACTAATGAAGACACGTCGTGCAGTCATGTCGGTAGGTGAACAGTGCCACGCTGGCGGGAAACCACCAGAGGAATAGTTAAAAAATGGGAAGTACAAGCTGTGTACTTGGAAATACACGCCATATACTTTGTTTTTTTGCTTAAAATTGGCAGTAGCCTCCCCTGTTCACAAGGAAGGCTTATAACCGGACGGGATCTTGGGAGGGGATGGCTAGAGCTTAGGAGATCCATCCATCGCGAATCAGGAATCTGATTCTACCTCCGTCGATATCGTTGGAACCGCATGGTTAAGCCCTCCACTATTCTTTAATCATTATTTCCAATTCTTCCCCTAATGAGAGTTATTTGACTTTATGAGAGAATTATTTTACCTCATGTCTACAGTGTTGTTGGATGTTTTAGAAGGCGTCGTTCGCGTATATCATTCGTTGGTGTTTAAGGTAGGTGTATTGGTGTTTATTTTCCAACTGCTGTGTGTTTTGTGTATTTTAGTGCCACGAACCCATGTTGGGGTGTCGTGTTGCTGAGGCCGTGGCTATTTTAACAACCTAGAACTGTATAGGTAATTAATTAAAATTTGTATAATTGTTGTTTGGGATCAGTGCTTGGATCCAGGACCACCCCAGGGGTGCGTTCCTCTGTTTAGCCATTTGGCCAGGATACCCGAGGGGATGCCATGTTATATTATGAATTACTTTTTCCTTGAGAGGAATTTAATGTGAATGTTTATTTACATGTTGGGAATGCCCTGGTTACTTGCGCCTGGGGGTAGTGTTTTACTTAGCCCATGGGCGTTGTTTTGCTTATCCCGAGGGCAGTTGTTATCTTAGCCTGAGGGAAACTTCATCCGTGCCTGTGGGTAATAGACTATGTGCCTGAGGGAGACACTACCTACGACTGAGGGAAAAATATGTTATACCTATTGAAAATTACCAGCAGGTTGGATTCTGATTAACTGAGGGTAAGGTTTTTCTTTTCTAAGGATGCTGACTGTTTACGTAGAAATGCACTATAGTGTTTTCTTTAGATAAATGTATTAAATGAATATTTAAATGGAAATATAACGGTTAAGTTAGTTACTTTTGAGTACTTCTTAGTTTATGGAATTTACTTTTGCACACCATTGTTTCATGTTTACACACAGTTGGGAACGGTCCTTTGGTGGGTGCCTACTGAGATATATTTCTCACACCCTGTTTGGTCCATGATTTTCAGCCCAAACAGATCACATTTCTGTAAGTGTAGATAATATAAAGGGTCCTTATACAGGTACTTGATTGCTGCTAGGGTGTAGGAGAGCATGGGACCGAGCATTGGCTCGCGATGCCGCGGGTTGTTCTATTTTTCTTTTCTATACTTGTACTTCAGTTGTATTGTATTGATCATGTAACATGTTCTGACTATTTTCTTAGAATTGAGGCATGTTGCATCGTTACTTATATACAGGTTGGTTATATCTACTATAGTAGTTTATTTCAGTTGTGTATCGTTTACTGCTTCCGCTATTGTTGTATGATTTATTCTTTCCTCTGCGTTACACTTTGACAAATGAGGGCATAGTTTCCCCACTATCAGACATGGGCCCTCACTGCTCATCGGCAGCCTATGGCATTTGGGAAAATGCGCTTGAGGTCACGTGGAGAACCGGGTTCGGGGAACCCATTTAGTGGCACCTAGAACCGGGACGTTAGACGAGGAATCAAAAAAACAATGAACAATGGAGTTTTCTTGAGAGGATCACATCACAGAGAAACTGATGTTGAATTTTATGGCAGTTTGGATGAAATTATTGAGCTGTTTTATCTAGGACAGAATTACATAAAAATGTTTAAATGTCGGTGGTTGGATACTGAGAGAGGCTTGTGTGTTCATCCGATTCATGGAATCATAGATATTAAATATAAAAGTCTTCTTGTAGTAAATGAACCATCTTTACTGGATCAACAGGCACATAAAATTTATTATACAAAGTACTATGCTACTTCAAGAGACTTGAGCGATTGATGGAGCATAATAAAAATAAAATCTCAGGAAAATCAGTTTACTCAAAATGAATGTGGTTCCACTGAAGTGGAAGGAATTGAAATTTTTCAAGAGACTTCTCAAAATCCATCTGATTCACAAACAGACGTGAATATTGATGATGACACCCCACAATTAAGGATCTATGGTGATGAAGATGTTAATGATGTTACAAATAAATGTAAAATGACAAGAGATGCTGAAACTGAAACTCATATGGATATTGATGATGCTGAGGAGAAAGATGAATACATTGACATTGACGGCTATGGAGAAGAGGATGAAGATGAACATTGACACAGTTAAATGCTGACAATAATAATAACTAATATATACCTACGTATAATAGTTATATTCAAAAATCTGCTATCATAAATCATTTTGTGTTTCAGATGGACCCTGAGCTATTTCTCGAGTTGCAGGAGGCTGACCTACTGTTGGATGAGAGGGATTTTGGATCATATGACACTCAGCCTACTGGCGGTTCAGGGGGTACACGGAGGGGCGCGGTCTTGCACGACTGATGATTCCTGACCCTATCCCCGAGGGACGTCCACATCTTGGTTTCAATCCATGCACACAGAGGTATGGTAACCTATATATTTTAGTTTTATTTCATTAATTTATTTATATATATACTAATTGTTTGATTATTTATTGATTTTTCACAGTTTTTCGCATGTAGCTATTGGACAGGGGGGCGCTATGTTGCACATTTATTTTTCTCAGTCATGGATCCCATGGGAACAGATTCCTGTTGATGTGTGACGCAATATGTTCCATCATTGGATGGTATTTAAATAAATGATATTTATTTTGAAATTTATTTTATTAACAACATGATATTATAAATTATTTGTAGGGTTTATGGTATCCTATCGATGATAGCATGCGCGACGCTATCCGCGCGACATGACAGGTTTCTATGTGTGACCGTTTCTGTCAGTTTTTGCACAATTTGAGAAGGAAATCCATTAAGAAAGAAGGGGTGACCTAATTTGATGAGTCATGTAGAGTGCACCGACCAGAGTACATTTCATCTCACTTTTTGGGATGGATTATGTTTACACTTGTTGGGTGGTGGATTTCAGAGGAGATATTCAGTGGGACGACAGAACCAGGGGAGATAGGAGGTGACACATCAAGCTAGTAGCCATACATTCAGTTCACATAGAGAGAATCTGGTAAGTATATTTTTTAAATATTTTATATAACTTTAAATATAAACAGGTTATTTTAAATTTCTGTAGGCAGTCAATCATCCCGATATTACAGAGTTCGAAGTTTATCGGAGGATGTGCAGTGATCCAACCACTGGAGAGATTAGAGGTGATTGCCATCGTCAGATTATGGTTAGTATTAATTTTCCAGTTTAATAATTAACTGTATATAATATTTTTACAATTTTAATTTTAAATTGGAATTGAAGGAGTAATATGAGGATGCGACTTCTCAAACACGGGATGAGGGTCAGGACGAGACGGCTGAGCAGGCCAGTGCTCACCATTTCTATGAGGCGGCATGGATGCAGGCGATTCAGTATGGCTTTGAGAAGGATAAAGTAGTTGGCATTGGCGCTCATTTGACTCCTGGTACTTATTATGGTACTGCTGCAATGTCAGCATCCAGCTCGAGAGGAGCTCGTAGAGGGGCATAATCTTCTGGCTCACAGTATCAAAAGCAGTTGCGAGCTCAGGCTGAGCATATAGAGACTTTGCAGAAGCAGTAAGAAGAGTTGTGTTGGTGGCAGAAACAACAGGAGAAGCATTATGAGGAGAATATGCATCGATGGCAGCAGTAGCATCACAAGAAGATGGATTACATGTGTCGTCTGACTTTTATTTTAGGGATGGAGTTTCCTCCACCAGCTTCTTCAGTTCCTCCACCTCCTCCAGAAGACGACCCCCAGTGATTTTTTTATGTTACAAATATTTGAATTTAACATTTTAATATGAATTATTTTCCTTTTTTGGATTTTATAATGGTGCAAATATTACATAATTTAGTTTTTAATATTTTATTATTTTTTTATATTTTTTTGTG
This sequence comes from Viscum album, assembly GCA_963277665.1. Lineage (NCBI taxonomy): Eukaryota > Viridiplantae > Streptophyta > Magnoliopsida > Santalales > Viscaceae > Viscum > Viscum album. The sequence continues at coordinate 214,027,092 of OY728123.1, forward strand.
AATATTGAGAATTTTCATATTTTTCATTTTTTTATTGTTTTAATAATAGTAATATTATTTTTTCATTAATCGTAATTTTATTAAAATTTATTTTTTAAAAATTAATTTATTATTTGTGACGGGACCTTTAGCGATGGGACCCCGTCGCAAATAGTCTAAAGAAATATTTTTAAAACCATATTTGTGACGGGACTACTTTCCTGTTGAAAATAATTTGTTGCAACAGGATCATCGCAGAAAGTTATATATATATATATATATATATATATTTTGAATCAGGACAAGAGACCGTCACAAATAGTTTTTGCGACAGGCCCGTCGTGAAAACATTTATGTATATATAATACATATAATAGGAAGTTTATTTGCAACGGTGATGTGTCCCATCACAAATAATATTTTTTGTGACGGGACCGTCGAAAATAATTGTATTTGCAACAGCGTTTTCTGCAACGCGCTATTTTCTATGGGTCCCCGTCGCTAAAGCCTATTTGTGATGGGATCCCGTCGCAAATAGGCCATCACAATTACCAAGAATTGCAGTACTGTACAATGCTCCAAGAACTCAATAGGTAGCTTGAGGATTTAGAGGCTAATGGTTTTCTTATACCCCACACACCACCATGGGGTTCACTAGTTCTTTTTTCCAAGAAAAAAAAAGTTATCTCGTATTGTACATGGAATACCACCGACTGAACTAGCTCATAGTGAAAAATTGGTATCCACTTTTTAGTATATATGACCTCTTTGATCACCTTCGAGGAAAAATTTTTTTTTTCTAAGATCGATTAGAGGTCGGGATACCATCAGGTTTAGTTTAGGACATCATATATACCATGTACAACATTACAGAGCATGTATGACCTATATGAGTATCTGTTTGTCCTGTTCAATCTAAAAAATGAACCAGTGGTGTTCGTGGAAGTGAATATTTGGGTTTTCTACTCATATCTTGATTTAATTTTTGTAGTATTCATAAATGAGTGGTTAGTGTACTCACACATCATTCATGACCTTTACAACCATCTTTAGGTCATGTTGAATACACTCATAGATTCCAAACTATATGAAAATATCATTATATAACATGTTTGTATAAGAAGGGTTTACGTCTTATGTCATATCATATATGAGGTAAGATTATCTATGGACTATGAGAAGTTGAGCTCCATGGTTTCCTCGGAGAATCCCAAGAATTGTTTTGATATACACAACTTCTTACAGGTGGCTAGATATTACAAGCATTTCATTTAGGCATTATCCAACTTAGAAAATCTAGTGAGACCCATTTTTAAGAGCTAAAGGGAAAACCACCTCAACACTGATCCTGATTCTGATGGAGATAGGTATGAGTTATGTAGTCTATTGTGATGATTCAGGAATCAATCTTGGTGTAGTTGTGATGTAGGGTGATCACGTTGTGCCCTATAGGTCTAACCAACTAAGGACACATTATCATAATTAACCAATGCATGACCTCGAGTTAGTAGTCATGGTTCATGATTTTTACAACTAGAGGCCTTACCTATTGGGTGTGGAATATTTTGTCTATATGTATCTTAAAAGTATAAAGTACATCTCCAAATAGTGAGACTTCAATATGAGGTATCCAATTTGGTGGAATATATACAATATTTATAATTATATATTTCTTATACACTTGGAAAGGGTAATTCTATATCTGATGCCTTGAGCTGTAATATTTATATGAAAGCTGTAAAGGAGGTCAGTAATGAGTGGAAGCCGGTGGATCTTTTTTCTAAGATTCACTTGTAGAGTATAAAAAATTCTTGGAAACTATTTCTGGCAGCTCTAGCAGTGATATAATCCCTTATATAGTGGGATTATATGAGGTATCTTTCTTATATAGAGGGCATCATTTTGTGGGAGAGCGTCATAAGAGATAACCCATATAATGGTTAGTTGTTGATGGTAGTGAGACCCTACTCTTCTTTGGAATTTTATGGGTGCCTTTTTATATACATGAAGAGTTTATTAGGGAATTAGATGACTTTTTATGTGAAGTTCATCCTAGTCTTACCAAATGTATAGAGATATTGGTTTTCAGTACTGGGGACTAGGTATGAAGAGGGAGATAAATGGTTTCATTACTATATACTCCACTTTTTATTAGGTGAAGGTTGAGGACTAGCAACCTGATGGACTTATAAAACCTATATCCATCCAATAGTGGAAATGGAATGAATTCACCATGAATTTCTTGAAAGTCATGTCAAGATCTCCTTGGGGATGTGATGTAGTGTGGGTGATCATCGACAGGAGGACCATGGTTGCACACTTCCTATTGATTTAGTAAACCTTATTTATTTATGATCATGGAAGGATATACATTTAGAATATAGTTCAAGTTGATTTTGTACCCCATTATATCATTTCTGACTGAGACCCCTGGTTCACAGAACAAATTTTGAAAGGTTTCAATAGGCTATGAGTTCACAGGTACTCCTGAGTACTGCACATCTCACTCATATAGATAGGCAGTCCAATAATACCATACTGGTGTTATAAGATATTCTACGGGCATTTATGGTTGATTTTGGTGATTCATTGGAAATTAATATTCCTCTGGTTGAGTTTTCCTACAAAAATAGATTTCATGAATCAATTGATATGTATCTGTATGAGGCTCTTTATGGTAGACCATGCTTATTACCTATTTTCTGGCTAAGGGCAGGGGATGTAGCTCTACTGGGTCCTCATTTCATTCAGGATACTTCAAAGAAAGTCTAGATTATTCATAAGAATATGTCTATGGCTATGTATAGATAGAGGTATTATGCCAATCATTTTTGTAGGCCTCTAGAGTTTGAGGTGAAACATCAGGTATTTCTATGGGTATCTCCTATATTGGGGCATAGAAAAACCAAGAGATAGGTCAAATTTTCAGATCGTTATGTTGGTCCTTTCTAGATAGTGGAGTGGGTTGGGCCAGTTGCCTATCAGTTCTTGATACCTCATAGGTACTATTCCATTCATAACTTCTTCCACATATCTCAGCATAGAAAGTTTCAGCCAAACACGTCTCATTCATTTGATCCTAAGTATATCTATCTTGAAGGGGATGTACCATTCAAGGAGCATCTTATACATATCGCTAATCATAGTGTGAAAGTTATCTAATGAAGGTTAGTTCCTTTAATAAATGTGATATGGTAGAAAAGATGTGTATAGGTTTAGACCTGGGAGCAGGAGGCTGATGTACATGTGTAGTGTCCAGAACTCATTTCAAATGACTTCATACCACCCTAAAAAGAGAAACATGAGGACGATTTGTCTTGAGGAGAGGATGTATCATCCATCCTTTTCTAAAAGTTCCATACTATTTTTTTTTTTTTAAATTCCATTAAATGACCCTATTAATGATGCCTCAATGGTTAAAGGAGGTCTAGGGAGTTTACATAGCTTATTCAAACCCCAAATACCTAAAATGGTAAGAGGAATATTGGGCCACACGATTATAGGAAACTATGCTGCGTAGCCCACATTGTTCTCTAAACCCATGCGGTTTCTGACAACGGGTACATGGTATCCACATGGTTTGTCTGCAGTTGTGTGATCTAGGTTTCATGGCTATGCAACCACCTCTACTTTTAAAAAAATTAGTTTGACATGATTTTTCATGGTTAGTCAAACAGTGCAACTAACTGTGCGATGTGCCCCTTTGAAGTAGCAATAGGTGAATAATTGGTTCAAAGATTGGAAAACTGTGTGGCCAAACTATTCTTAGTGTGTTTGAGTGTGAAATTACTATTTTAACCTCCATTAATGATTTAACAAAATTTATTCCACTAATCCTTTTCATTCCAATGGGTTTCTGCTTCCTATTGGTGTGTGAAGCTCCTCCTCCCTCATTCGTGGGGTTTGTGGTATCTTCTTCATCTAGTGCTAAAATTTCTCATAGTAAAAATCATTCGATCTATCTCAATAATATCATTTTTACTCTATAATCTATTTCAAGTTTCTTATTCCAAAGGTTTTTCAATTTTGGTGTGATGAATTTTTTCCTATTTTCATGTCATTTGAAAACCCTTTTGATTTCGGTTGTTCTTGGTTGAATCGATCCTCAATAAAAAATGAGTGGTGTTCTACTATATTGAAGTATGTGGTCAAGGTAATTTCCTCTTGTTTAATAATTTTTTAAAAAGTACATCATTGTGCCTGTCACCATACCCATAGGGTGATACATCTAATTTGTTAAATAATTTTTTAAATTGGTTTTTCATGTCTCTTGGGACCCTAACTTGTAGTAAAACCCATAAATGGTATGTTTTCCTTATTTATGTCCATCCCTTTGGCTGTTACCATCCTCAATGTCATATTGCCTATGCCTTAAATGGTAAATAACTACATGTGAGTGTCTCCTTAGTTAAATGATTTAATTATTTGATTTGAATGACAATAAATGGTTGTCCTTGAGCTTCATGACTAGAATTTATAATTGAATTTCTTATGCTTGATAATACACTTTTTAAATGCATAATTGTTTATAAATTTTGGTGGGATTACATTGTAATTGCATTATGGGGTTTCATTCCATTTATTCCATGTTGTGTGAATTGTACCTTGAGTGTGTTGTATAATGCCATGTTCTTTTGACTTGGGCCATAAATGGGTGGGTAAAATTAAATTCTATGGTTTTTCAAGATTTTTAGATTTTTTTTGAAATGTTATTTCTAAAATTTTATTAGATATATTATATTACTTTTGAATTTTAATATAAAATAATGACATGATTATTTTGATTTAATTAAAAAGTTGAGTTAGTTAACGACATGTAATTTTATATAAATTATTGTCCTTGTGATGTGTTCATGGTTATGATGGCTCACTTGCTACAAGATGATAGAGAACGTGGTTCCCAATTGAAGGATTCCTTAGATGGACTGGTCATGCTCAGTTAGATCTACATGACGCACTAAGAGTGATACTTTTTCTTGCGATGTATAGGATCTCTGGGAATTTTTACTTATACTCGTGAGTGAAACTGGTTCCCTAGGGGGAAATTGAGGATGGAATCATTGGAATGATTGCTACCTCATGCCCCTGGTGATATCCAGTCCCCTATCTGATATACTTGGTAAGGAATCAGAGTCACCATGCCATGAGTTATATATGGAATTTCTATATGTGTTGTTGTGGATGGACTCAGTGGCATTGGTTATATCAGAGACACCCAAAGTAACACGTGGGATTCTATTTAGATCACCTTAGAGGGGCTTGGGACTCCACCCATGGGTTTTAATGACTATGTTCTTGTAATATATGTGTGGATTCATATTTATATTGGAGCCTGATTAACAATGATGTGAAAATGATACCCCAAGACAAGAAAAAAATCTTGGGGATATGCCTTCTTTAGTAGCATTGGTTTCAATGGCCCTTATATACATATTATGACTTATATATGTACCTATTTTTATAAATCTATCTTATAACTAAGAAGGTGGTATCAACCTGGTGTCAATTTTAAGAACCTAGAATGTGGTGTTTATTATTAAATTTTTTATTCCTTTGAATTTACTATTACGGAACATTGTCATTTATTTATGGCACAAAATGGATCGGCCTAGACACCTTTGGTTTAGACCTACTAAGATTGTATTTAACATAGCACTTAGGCCAACCTTATAACCTAAGAATATTTTATGATCATAGTTATGGATAATGGAAAGCATGATGCTTCTGATGCTTGATTCATTTTCATCCTTAGGATGGAGCATGAGGTAGTGGACCAAACCTATGCTTGAGAGGCTTACTATCATAGTTTCTTCCTTTTTGTATATTTTTATAGCATTTAGTATGTTATTGTATCCCTAGATACATGTAATCACATTTTTGTATGGATTTTTGACATACCACCAACATCACTTTTGAATCTAATATTGATATTTAGCTTCCACTCTATTTTTAATTTTCATGCATAGTTTCCATTATGTTTAGATTGTTTTCTCTATTCCTGATATATGATTCTTCCATTTATTTCTATCATTTATCAATTTGTATTCTTTGATCTATGAGATCATAGTCTACCAATACACACAAACAAGTTCATCGCTACTAGTCGAAAACATTCGGAATTTGGGAAGATGCGTTTCTGGTATTTTTTCCCCTAGATCTTTGGGGAAAGTTTAGTGTCACTCGGTGTGGGACACTATAGTGATTATCCTAAATTAAACAAGGAATGAAAATGGTAGAAGACTAATTAAAAAATCCTTCAATTATCTATGTAACCCTTGGAGATACCACCTATAATTCATGAAACTAATTATTCCCAACTCTTCTATCTATCTTCATAAGGCCACCTCCATGATCATTCTTGGGTAAAATTCCCTAAACATGAGAAAAAAACTAAGGTCGCATTTTATCAGCCCCACCCCCTCTTCATAGATCATAATCTTTCTACCCCTACTGCTGAAATAACCATACAGGAAAGTACTACTTAGGCTATAAATGAACCTACTGGTGTCCAACAGAATGATCTGGATGAAACACTGGAGTATTATTCTAGGGAATGAATCAAACATCACATACAAAAAAAGTCTTGAATTCCCCAAGAAAATCACTGAAACCACTCATCCCAAAATCCAGAAATGGAATCTATTGAGGTTGACTCCCCAGTGGTCAAAACCTTGAAGCTCCTAGAACCTGATACCTACCACTAATAACTCTAATCCTCAAGGAACCATTCTAGTAACCCTATAACAAAAACCTCCTTGTTAGTGCATCCTATCAATCACCTCCACCATCTTATGAACCTCTAAGTATTTCAGAAATTTAATAGGATAAACTACATACTATATAGATAGATAGAGTTCCTATGAATGAAATATCAAATTTTTCTCCTCATATGGAATGAGATCTAGGAAAAAATAAAATAGATCCTGGAACTTGATCAATATATCTCACATATACATATCCTTTTATTTAATATAGATTATCTCCTAGCTATTCAATGCCTCCATGGTTGATGAAGGATAATCTAAATGAAACTTGAAAAAACGCCTCTTCCTCCTTCCAATCACTGAGAAAAAATGTTCACCACTAATTCAAAGATCCTCTCATACAACTAAATTAAAATAGAACCCATAACCCCACTGGGACCTGGATCAAACTGAAGGAGAAATGAAGATCGTTCAGCCATCTCCCATCTCTATATTGTAAACACAAACCTCGTACATCTCTGAAGCATGATGTTGAAATAAACCACATACCCTTGGCAAAGCCTCATCCTTCTATACCAGATCAACCCTATGATGATCAACCCGGTCAATATTTTTATTCTCTTCTACTTGAACCACACATGGATGATATCCAAGATTCATAACTAAAATGGAGACCATGATTTTCTAATACTAATAGTATGGAATTGTTTTATGATTTAATTAATTAATTTTATCTTCCCCAAAACCACCCAATTCAAATAATAACTTAAGTAAGTCATTATTCATGTACCTACACTTGGTATTTACCCTAATAAAAATTCAAAATCACTTTTCCATTCAATAATATCATAAAACATTCACTAGATCTTGAGAGACCTAAAATTCAATGTCGTAGTTGGTCTCCCTTTTCTATGTCATGGACCAAGGTCAACTGGCACTATATCTATCCCAAAAAATGAAATCCTAATTGATCTTAACGATAAAATCCATCATATATCTTAACCAATAGTCTTTGATGAAACCTTTTCATGACCCCATCCCTCCAAATGTACCACTCATAGTTTGAAAATGAATAAAGGGAGATAATGACACTTGAGACCTCCCTCCAATAGGCTATGGGTTTGTGACTAGCACCGATGGTATATATAAATCTCAAAATGGGCGGTATTAACCTATATAAGTATGTAGGATTAGGAAATTGGATATCAATGATCAATAAACTACATGAGATAATATAAAAGGAAAAAACCATCCCATATTGCTTGTATAATTAAAATAGATACATATAAAATTATATAAGTAAATAACAAGAATTAAATATAAAGAAGCAATACAACAATAGTCCAATTTTCTAAGAAATTCATGTCCAACATGGTCCATTTAGTCATTATAGAAACCTAGAAATAAATTATATATATATGGTAATGATAAAATTATACTGAGTATGAAAACCAAAGTCTCTCATACACATATGAAAATAGAATTCTTATACACTAGTGATAAAATATTAGAACCAACTACACCTAAAAGGTAAACTAATAAAACCCCAATATCACTATAGAATTATTATCAAATCGCACATCCAATATAATAACATAATATAATTTATATCAATAGAGGGTACCCTGAACCACTTTCCCACTAACTTCCTTCTCTCACACCCCAAAGTTGTACATCCTAGTGCTTTGATATCTTTCATATAATATATCACACACCACCTACTGAAATAATGGTCACATATCATTTTTTTCATAGTCACAAGGTCCATCACATCATATCATTACCCCCAAAATATAGTTAGATCAAAACTCACTCACAGACACTTGGGTTGACACATCACATCACATCCACATATCCCCAGTAGTAAGATATCAAGAACATGAAATAAATAATCTTCATTCCTAACTCTAACCACGAACTCCCCACCATAATCTATCTCATCACATCTCACTGGAAGAAACATTGGACAAAACATCACGTCATATAAAGATATTTTACTTATACTTATAGCCATCACAAATCATGCATGTTATCATCACCAAGAATAGAGAGAAGGAATGTGGGGGTAGTCATCTATCTATCCACATCATTGGGATATTGGTAAAAACCCATATATAAATATTCAAGGTTCTTCATATCATTATTGAAATGGTTGGGATACATATATAAATCAAAATAAAATAAATTTTACATATAATAGTAATTTAGAATCCCATCCTATTGGTTTACAAAAAACACTAACAAACTCACAACACCAACACTTTCAATGCCACCAATAAATTCATAACACCACTGTACAGTGCAAAATTTCTTATCCACATTCAATTATCCAAGCCATTTAATTATTCAAGACCATTATTTTTCTATTTAAAAAGTAACCAATTCAACCACATATCTCATTAATAATTCATTTATTCATTAATTGTGTCCATTTACTTATCCAAACTCAGCTTAAAACATTTCAACCATTATTAACAAATTCCATTACTACCCATGCATCTAGAACAAAAATATAAAATTACATAACCATCTACCTTATGGAAAAACCAAACTCATCCCCACCCTTACATATACACAAGAACTTCATCATCACAATAAACACATACCACAACATTTCAATCACAACCATCACATATCACAATTTCACATTACCACCTCATAGAACAACCACACCTCATCACACCAACCCCACATGACATAACTCCACATCAAAAAAATCATATTCCATAATACCGTTCACAACACAATATAATATTTTCCATATTTTTAAGGGGGTTTTACATTACATTCACTTCTATATTTGAGTGTCAATCTCACACAATACATGTATCTAGGTTTAATAAATCTATTATCCAAGTATAATTAGTTAAAAAAAAATTTAAGGTGGTGTAACAACAATTACAGGTTAGGGTATTCACAAAATAAATGTATTCATAATAAAAATGTATACCAAAATCCATGATATTTAATGGAATAATAATCTTGGATAATTTTTCAATATCATATTATCACAAAGTTGTAATAGCATGAAAATCAAACCCCTTTCCTCTTCAATTCAATTATATAAATTAATTTATCTTTATAAATCTAGATTCAACCATATTCCAGATTGATAAAAAAAATTAAACCAATACCACATGATTCAAAAATTATAAATGAGTTATCTTCTACCTCAAATAGAGCTTTTGGATCCATTGTGCAATTCTGGAACCAAAATGAAGCCACAAATGAACAAAAAATGAGGGGGGGGGGGCTATAACATCCTTGAAAACATATAAACACAAAACATAATATAAAAAAATAAAAAACATAGGTTTTACCTTAGAATAATCTTTCCTCAGTGAAGAAGTAAGGGAAAACAAAAAGAAAAAGGATAAACTCTCTAAACCCACCACAGATTAATCCTTTAATGATGTGGTAAAAATAAATTGAATTGGAAAAGAAATATAACCTTGAGATTAAATTTATTATAAATATAAATGGGAGGAACAAAGGATATTTTATCGGGTTTAGAAGGGTTTTAGAGCTTATACCCTGACTTTAAAACATTGGAATATTGTGTTGTCACCCAGATAATGCCACAACCTACTTAAAAACTGAGGTAACTATGGAACAACAACCTTAAACATGCCTTAAGAAATATGGTTAAAATAGAAATCGTGATTAAAAGATATTTCCACATATTTGATCCTATAAAATAGGGATAGAAACACTCTACAACCAAGGCTACTATTTTGTAGATGTTCCAACTTTGGGAGAACCATAGAAAACTGATCCTCATGAATCCATACCACAGCGAGGGTGTCCATTCTATAGATTCAACCTACCAGGAATGCGAAACAATATAGCCCATGATCCATGGTGAATATACCCCCCACAAATGGAATTTTTCTCAAAACACCTCCTCTAGGTTTACTATGCCACTAGATCCACCATTACAGTGCAACTTGGGTTTCATGCAACAAACCTACCAAGAATTGATGTGGAAACTTCGTTATCCTTTAGAACACCTCCAAACACCTCAGGTATCTCCCAAAAAACTTATTAATATAAATTTATATTATTTAAAATTCCATCAGGTATGTTATATTATAAAAAATTGGTGAATATGTCATAAGTATCACCGAAATAAAAGTGATACATGAAACCATTACCAAAAGTTCAACTTAATTTGAATGTTATCAATCCTCATTTATATTAAATTGAAATCTATTATAATTGGGTAAAATAATAATTTATATACATATAATATAATATATTATCCTTTTATAATAGTTCAACTACCACTTATTAATCATCTCTTATTACAATCATCATTTTCGGGTGTTAACTATTTCATTTTTCATAAGCGTTTTGGTTCGGTGGTTTCGATCCTTGTATTTTCAACATGGTTTGAACATCTATATAATGGTAACCATGATATAAATATATTATATTTTCATTATATATATATATATATATTTATATTCATACATAAATGTTATATATGGAAAAAAGGAATTAATCCATTCATGGAGATGGTTTGACATACATACAAATTAATGATGATTTAAATTTATGATGAATTATATGAAAGAAATGTAAATAAACATAAAAATTTCTATAATAATTATTATAGAATATATAGCATATATATTCATTAAATATATCATTTTTACCCTCTATTTCTAGCGGAATCAAAAAAATGAATCAAATTACTTTGTGGAGGAGGTAGTCAACACTTACACATGAGCAATGTTATCATTTTCCAAAAATTTGAATGGTAAGAAGTAAAATGTGGTATTATAATTCTATAACATTAATTATGTCATAAATACCATTTATAAAAATTAAATATATTATAAAAACCATCCATTAAATATGGTGATGGATAATGAATTGTATCGCTACGTGGAGGTGGTAGTCCACACATACGCATGAGTGATGCTTTAACTTCACATAAGATGGAATTGGTGATCGATAATAGTATTCGCATAATTATATTAACATTTAATTATATTAAGGATAAAAAAATAATTATTTATTAATAAATAATAATTATTTTTAGGAGGTAGAAGAAAAAATAATTTTAAAGTGGTTGGGTATGACAATTACAACTTCTCTGGTATGCCTTCATTAGATAATTTTATAAGGAAATATAGAATGGTATATTAATGATGAAAATACCTATAATTAATGTGTAGGTAATTTTATATGATAATATTTCTATTTTTGATCAATATAAAAGGCTCAAAGTGGTGTAAATAAGAGAAAGTTGGGGAATCTTTGTATAAGTGGGGAGAGGGAAAACATGGAATTTCTTAAATAATTAAATTAATATAAATTATTTTTCATGAACAAATGAATCCAAATAGATATAATTATAATATAATATTATTATTACTCGAAATCATATCATTAAATAAAACTTTTACATGTTTGTTTTTCATCTTTATCTCTATGTTTTAACCCTCCGTCAATCCTTTTGATAATTTCCCTGATTTTAATTTTTTTACCCATTATGGGTCATGAAAGATACCATAAAAAATATAATTAACCCATATATGGACCATGATTGATAATTTAAACCAGATATCATTCAAAGTTCCTAATATAATACTTTTATGAATTTTAAATTCTTTAATAAAAGATTATTTATTATAGAGTATCATTAATTCAATTTTTTGAAATTCATGAAATATTATAATATAATATGTTTCATACTCTTGTAAAATTGTTCCAAAAAGAAATTAAATATAATATTAGGTATATATATAATTATTAAAATAATCCAATCTAATTTTTTCTCATTTATATTTCATTTTAAACATTATATTTTGGTTTAACCCCATGGTTAACCATTTAAAATCATAACCATGATAATGAGTTTTTTAATATGAAAGGGTTATAATTTTACTTATAAGATAACAATTTTTTTATAAAAGTACTTAATTGTTCAAGATTAAATTTCAATAATTGGTATAAATTAATTTAAGATAAAAAACAAAATGAAATAAAAAATAGTTTTTCCTAAAAATATCATTTTAAGTATAAATGATTTTTACAACAAATTCAACCCTGAAATTTATTCCAAATAAAACAGTTGGATTATTAATTATATAATATAACTTATTTTACTTTAAAACTATTATAAAATTTTATATATCTTTTTTAATGCTTTTAAAAAACTACAGTTTTTAATACAAATAATTATTTTTCAATATTCACTGGAAAATATGCCTTTTCTAAAAAAAACACCCTAATATAATCTTGATATAATGATTTAAAAGTGATACTATTTTGTCAAATACAATTTCAAAAACTTCTCGAAATTAATTATAATATTCTTTCAAAATATAAATAAATGTGTTTTTGAATAAAAAATATTTTAGAATAATTTAATACTTTACTAAAAATTGATTGTTTATTTCTAAATAATTTATCAATAAATTTTATTGATTATGGACATTAAATATATTTCCTAATTTGGTTACTTATATTCATACCCTTCAATTCTATGGTTATGTTATAATTATTATAAAATAATAACATATTTTAATTCGTTTAAGCTCGGTGTTGTGTGTCGTATATGCTATCGAACATACTATTGTTTTAAAATAATGGGATGTTATAACAATTATTGTTGAAAGTGTAGAGAAATCAAAATGTTTGAATTATATTTTGTGATAGCCTAAGTGTAATCTACATGGAAAAAAATATTGTTTTCATGCAAGTAAAAAACATATAAACCTAAAGTATCACATTATCAAAAATATGTTGGAGGAGAAAGTGACATATCACTAAAAGGTCGCTGGTATCCAAATTCTAAGGGAAATGTTCACCCATACTTTATCTCTAAAATTATTGACGCATTATTGTGCCTCAATAGAGAATGGGTTAACATAAGAATAAATAGGAGTATGAACACTACTGCAACAATGGGGGGATAATAGTTTTCTAAGAAGGGTTTCCAAATATTCCCTGAAATAAATCTTCAAATGGGTGATTTTTGGGATATGAATACTTGTTTTAATACCCTAAAATGTTCAGATCATTGGAAATATTTTAAAATCAATTTTATTAACTAGTACGTGGTTTCACTTAGTGTGAATTAAGTTATAGTTCCTTTCTTCAGTGGTTGTAGATTCATTATATGTGTATATATTCTGATGAAATCTTCTATGATCTATAATATTGGTGAAATATCTACAAGGAGTTCTCTTGAAATAATAATCTGGAATTGTTTATAGGGGAAAGTAGTTAAGGCCAACAATTTTACGACTGATCAATAGTTACATTCCATATGGAGTAACCTCTAGGAATATGGGAAGGTAGTGTGACTAGAATAATCATATGATGTTTCTAATTAGAGGAATTGGGGAATAACCCTAAATTATAATTAAACCATTGAATAGTGAATATAACACATTCATAGTGTACCATATGAATATACAATGAATCATATTTTTAAATAGTGTTAAAACTATTGTAATTAATCTTACTAATAGTTTTTTAGTGAATTGTAATCATTATAATTTTGGTTTGATAAAGAAGTTACAGTGTTTACTCTCATGCACATAGTAAAAAAGTCTAAAAAATGCTAATTTCCTATATTCATTTTATTCTTTATGTACTTATATTACAGGTATTATAATTTCTTGAAATTCAATTATTTTTATGGTTTCTTATGAAGTGAGTGTGAGGATGACTTAGTTTGGATGGTTGGGTATGGTGCGTTCACACTTCGAGTACACTTAGTTGAGGGGAAGAAAATTTCCATATGTTTGGTTTTCTGCGATGTTTCTATGAATAATTAATTTATATTGGATTAGAAAATTTTATCTTCTTGTGGTTTTACCAATATAAAAAGATATGAGTTTTTCTGGTAGATTCATCCCCTATATTACCTTTCATTGGTTTCATTTAAATGGTAATGAAGTTTTAAGGGTTTATTTATCATACCATTTTTAAATAATTATTTTTATCAAAATAATTCCATCTATAGAAATATTGTGTGAACTCCATCTCTAAAACCTAATAAAAATTCATTTCATTTGTTTATTACTTAGTTTTTACATTTTCTCTATAAAATTAATTTCCCATTGTAAATGATTTACCATATTTGATAGTTGTATTTGAAATAAACCCCACCTCTTCTTTTTTGAATGGGAATTATCCTCCTTGATGTCTATACTAATTGCTTAATTTTATGTATATCAATTTCTAGGTTTTAATAATTGATTGAGGTCATTTTAAACCAATTTTACATTATTCAAAATATTTTTAATGAAGTATTTTAACATTTTCCACACATTGTTTTCCATTAAAACAGTCAAAATAACCTCTTTCTAATACTTTTCAGGTGAACACATTCTTTTATGAAAATTATTATTTATTATGTTTCTAGTCCATGTTTTAAAATGATTTTCTAAATGATATTAATTATTAATGTTTATAAAAATAAATGGAAATATTTTTTTTCTTATTTTTCAAAATTAATGATTTAACATTAAAAATGGAATTATTGATTTTAAAATTTATTTTAAAGGTTAGTTTTAAGAAATAAGTGATTGGGGATTTTATGTATTGTCAAAAACTTGTTTTTAAAGAATATTTCTTTTTAAAATATTTTTTATGAAAATAATTTTTAGTTTTAAAGATTAATTTTTATATTTTTTACTAAGATTAAATAATTAATTTAAAAGAAAAATTTTTTAAGGAATTTTCAATCATATAAAAAGGGATATTTAATCTTGTTATTTTTTCAAATTGATTTACCCAAAATTCATAAAAGTGTGTTTTTCAACTTTGAAAACATTATTTGACATTACCTATGTTATAATTAGGATATTTTCTTATGATTTCATCAACCTTATTTTTTAGATTTCTTGTAATGTTGATGTTTTAAGTAAGTTTTCATGAAACTCTTTTATTTTTCAAACATAAATTAAAATATGATGAAATATGGATTTTTTTTATGACCCTATAGAACAATTATTCATGGTTTTCATTATATTATGGGTGGGATAAAAATTATATATCCCTTCAACACATTAGGAAATGTTTATATCCCAATAATTAATTAATTGAAATGAGTATTAATTCTTCACTTCACTAAGGGAATCAGGAAGTAATGTCTACTCTATATGTTTAGGGAATCTTGAAGTGAGGCCTGCTCCCCTATCTCATGGTAATCCAAAAGTGATGAAAACTACACTATATTGTTGGAATTATGATTTTATTCTATTATACTATGTTAATGGAATTAGTATTTGATTCTTTCTTCCCTATGTTATGGGATTCAAGTAGTGATTCCCACTCTATCATGTTTTGTGAAATTGGTAGTGATGCCTCTTGCATGATTTCATGACTTATATGTTTATATTTTTTCCACATTAAAAGGTTTTGAATCATGGTCATGTACTATCATTTCATGGTTTTTATTAAAATCAAATCTTTGATTTTATTCTTATGATACATTTTTATTTGGGTACGAATACCTAATGTGATATTATTAGACTTTGATTATGATATCATACCCACATGACTATCTTATTATCCCTTATGATCATAAATTATTATCTATTATGTTTACCCTTACTGAGAATTTATTCTTACCCATTTATTATGTTTCCACTACCCGGGTTTGGATAATGATAATAATGTGAGATAATTTTATAAGGGGGTTTATAGAGGTATTATTTTTAGGGAATGTTAAAAAATGTCATTAAATATATTTTTTTACGAAGCTAATCTATGAATACACTAATTCTTATGATAGTTGGGATTGATTAAGTGTATTATTAGATATAATATTCATATGAAATATGATAAATATTATCATGGGTCATCTTGCTTTGTAATAAATCTAGTTTTTAATTTAATTTTTTAGCACTTGACTTCGGAGTGTGGATTTGGGGGGCCACACTGTTGAATGATCCAAGACCTATACCTAGACACTAGAAACTATAACAAGTGTATATCTCCCATATTATGTTTCATAGGCTAGGGAATAACTCAAAAAGGATTCCCCCCCGTTAATATTAAATACCATGTTTTGATGTAGTTCCATGAATACCTAATCATTGAAACACATGAGTACACATAACCCTACATAAAGTGATTTTAAAATCTAATCCTAAAGATAATGGATAGAAAATTTCATACCCATTCCATTATAATTAGAACTATGAACAAGGTGTAGACCACATGGATTCTGACCACATTAGAACTGACCATTAGGGAAATAATGAAACTAATCTCCAACTACCACAGCGCTAATGTACTTGGGTGCCCGACCACATGAGTTTCCATTATACAACTTGAGTTCTACTTCACCCAGGTCACCTAAAATAGTTCCTATTCACCTTGTCCTATTATTTGAGTCCCCATTCACTTAGGTCCCCTATATGGGTTCCCCATGATCAATACAGTGGGGGGTTTACCCCCACACCCACTATTAATATCAGTTATGAATTTCGGTCTTGAGAACCTTCCCTAACCCATAAACATTCATCACTAACCCCACTTAAAATTTGAGAGTCTCAATAAGAATTGTATAAAAAAGGTTAAGTTTTATTTTGGGATAAAATATGTCGCCCAATCTTTATCTCATAGAACACCTAGACTAGAAATCATCCTCTTTTTTTCCAAAAAGGTCTTGAGTCAAAATATTCCTATTTGCCCCCAAAATACCTCTACTCATGATGATACTCTTGGTTTCATTATATTAATTGAGTCCGGATACTCCACTCAGTTTCAATATTTTCATTGATCTGAGATACTCAACTTGGATTCCTCAACTTCTTTGAGTAAATATTCTCTTCATTGTTTCCTCATAAGTCTTGAATTAATATTCTCCTCTTTGTTTTAATAAATCCCTTCAGTCAAGATAATATAATTGGTTACTAATATTAATTTTTTGAACTCATAATTCATATTAAATTTGAATATACTTCTTCAACTTAAGTTACACACAAAACCATTTCTCCATACCTTTTGTAAATCCTTGAAATACCAAAATAAGAACACATTATTAAATAAATTTAATGACATGAAACACTAACCATGTAAGGGAATATAATATCCCAAAAAATTATAATATATTTACTATTTCAAATAAAATTAATCCGTGATATATACTGTAATGTATGTGATACTGAGTTAGCACGTGTCACATGAAACAAATACTTTCTTCGATATCTAGCATTACACGCTAGACTGGGTTTTACAGAGAAACAATATATTATTAAAAATATTATTATTTGATATAATAAGATATAACCTAGCTATTTAATCATAATTTATGAAAATTATAAATTAAATTATGATTTTTTTGGGAAAATCCTCAAGGATCCACATTGGAGCTCTATGCGGACCGCGAAGCATGTAATGAGAATAGTGTAGAGAAATTAGTTTGTGGAAGTCTCATAGTTTATAGGAGGTTTATCATTCATAGGAGACCAATAATTTTTTGGAATTTTGGTGGTTATTTTTTTGTGGAATATATCAACAGCCACAAACTATTAAGGTGCTATGTAGACCACGTAACAGTTTGTAGTGAAGGCTGTCCCACATCAGAGTTATGTGTATTCTTGATTAGTGTGTTTCGAAAAATTTATTTTCATATTTAAAGGACCCTAATTGAGTATTTATGTAGAAAAAATTTATTTAGAAAATATCATCCCTATGGTTAAAATTCGGGGGTGTTTAAAGTAGTTCGTGGGGAAGAATTCTGTATATGAGAAGAGTTTAATGAGGGAGAAATTCTATAAAATAGAAAGATAGTGAAGATAACTCATGAAAGGGTTATTCATGGTTTGATATATCTAAATGAAGAAGGATCCACAGAGCATCAGTGATTCATATAGGCATCATACATCTGAGAAGAAGAAGAGTTCGATGAAGGAAAGGTTATCTACAAATCAATCATGCCATGTGGTTCATTGTAGTTTATAGAGGAAGCATGATAGTTCAGGATGAGTAAAAATTTGTCGTCTAAGTGACTAAAATAGTTCACAAAATAAATTTCCACAAAATTATATTTTGTGGGAAACAGGTACATCAATAGGGAATCTACCTATATTTGAGGATTCATTTATCCTTGAAAATTAAGGGGCCTACATGTTTGTAAATTGGGTGTGGATTTTTTCTATGGAAATGTAAAAAGGGAGTGGAAAACGTTTCCCTTTCTACTAGAACTGATCCATTGAAAGTGAGTTAGGGTGTGACCCTTGGAAAAGTAGTGAGATGACCCTAAAAATTGTAAAGACGGTGATCTTAAGAAGATAATAAATCTTTCCTAAAACATTTAATTTGGAAGTGACCCATAGTAGATTTTTTACATCAACACAATATCATTGTATGATCCTTGTATGTAGCCCACTGTGGGTGAACCATGTAAAATTAGTGTATATCATTCATGATTTCTTTCTTGTTCTTCTTTACTATGGAAAAGAGAGAGAAGAGTGTTTTCTAGAAAAGAAAAAAGATCTGATGGGGCTGTTGTTTTAATATATCAAACCCTAATTCACTCCCCCCCCCCTTTTAGGGTATTTAACCGAGTTGGGATAACAATTTTTTTATCTGAGAGGATAGTTTAATGTCAATAGTTTTCTCTCATTTGAAGAAATTGAAGTTGTTATTCACAAAGGGATTCCAATCTTCAATGAAAACAATTTTTAGCTATGGAATAATCGAATGAAACACTTTTTTGATCATTGGGAATGGATGTATTTATAGATTCAATGCATGGTATTTCTTCCAGTATAGACAATAACGTTTTATCAGAATCAGAACATAGATAATTGGATGCTAATGTAAAAGTAATTAATGATTTATGGGGATCCCTATCCATTTCAATCTATACAAAGGTGATTTCTTATAATTCATCACTTGCTATGTGAGAAAAGTATCTATATATTTTTTAGGGTGACTCGCATATAAGGGAAGAAAAAATGAAATCCCAATGGATCATGTATGTGGATATAAGAATTCACCCTAATAGATCTTTTGATTCATTCATTTTTGAAGTGAATATTATTTATGAAGACATTAATGGTATTAGAGAAATTATTAAAAATATAAAGAAACGTATATAGATAAAACTATCACCTTGGTTTAATATGAAAGTCTTTGTATTGGAAGATAAAGATTAAAAGGTTCTGAAATTGGAAAGATTTCATAGTACTATTTTAATATATTCGATGAGAAATGATGATAATAACACATGGAAAATGTGATGTCTAAAGAAGTAGCATTCATGGCCCTGAACAAGATCACTATTGAAGATAGTCAGGGTGATGCAAGGATCATGAAGTAGTTTCTATAGTGGAAATTGTTGGAAATTACCCAATATGAGAATATAGGGACAATTATGGAGGAAAAGTTGAAGGAATAGTTGATCTTAAAGTTGAATTAGAAGTTACACTTTAATAAATAGTTGTTTAGATAACCAAAACAAAAAAAATAGAGTGGTTAATGATGAAAAACAATATATTCCAAAACAAGAAGAAGAAAAGTACTATCCATAGGTTGAAATTGAAAGGATTGAATCTTTAATTCAAGAGAAATTAGAAAAGGTTGTTGAGTACAAACTCAAAATGGAAGAACGAAAAAGATAGATCCATAGTTTGACTAATATTAGAAAAGATAATATCATACATATTGAAGAACATGAAGAAGAAGTTTTTAGTATGAGAAGGAAAGTGAAAGGTCATGAGAAAATATTGATTCCATAAAATCATGATATAAATATAGTATAAAATGTAAAAGTGGAATTTCGATTTCTAGAGAAATAGAAAAAGGGAATGTCAAGAATGGAAAATTATTGATCATAAGTACACTATTGATATGGGGTTTTATTAAAAAAAGAAATAAGTAATGGTTGAAGTTAGAAAACAACTCCCACTCTGAGGTTGAAGACTAATTTGGGTATGAATCCGAACCACAAGATTCAAATAACTCAATAGAGAACCATTAGTTTTGTATTTTCACACAGGAATGCACCTCACATGAGATGTTATTGTTGTGGGAAGATGGGATACTCACAAAACATATGTTCCATATCCTAGAGGTACCAAAGAGAACAATAACAACATAATCATCCATACAGAACTCAATATTCTAGAACTACATCTAATGGTCACAATTGTAGTTATGGAGGACTTGGGAACATGGAAAGACACTTCTCATCAACAATGTATAAAAACGTCCCAAGGTAGAATTAATGTGGTCATAATTAGAAATTGAATGTTTCATAAAATGATATGAAAATGAAAAACCGGTTTGCGGCATTTCAAGATGAAACTAGTTCAGCATAATTTTATGAAGAAAATATTATCAATATATATGAGTATGTAGTTAAAGTCATAAACCAAAAAGAATATAGTTGAACACGTAGTGATCGTAGGAATTTCAATCAAACCATCATATTACACTAGAATATGGATAATTGATAGTGGATTAACCTCCTATATGATAGGAAATAAATAACTCCTGATAAGAATTAGATATGAAAAGGATTTTATTGCGAGATTTGGTAATGATGATGGCTTGAAAATTATTGTCTTAGGAAAAGAAAGGTTTGGGGAATAATTCATAAGACAAGAATATGTCTTTGTTGTCGAAGGTCTCAATCAAAACCTGTTAAGTGAAATTAGACTATGTTACTATAGACATTCCATAATATCTTTAATGAGATTATATTTTATCATGGAAAAAGTCAATATAGTTTTTTTGTAGTTAATGCATAAAAAATGGAATCTCTACCTTTTGAATATAGAAGACGATATGTGCTTCCCATCCAAGGAAGAAGAAAACATGTTATTTCATAAACATCATGGTCATTTGAGCTAAACAACCTTGTAATAACTGGTGAAATTTTATGATACTCTAGAACACCCTCATTTATCACATGATCATATTCATACATGTGATAGTTGTCAGTAAGGGATGATCATTCGAAAGACATACAATGAAAAAAATAAGAGATCAAAAAAAGTGATTGAGTTGGTTCATATTGATGTATGTGGACCAATTTCACCAAGATATATTAATGGGAGGAGATATTACATTATATTTCTTGATGATTTTAGTATAATGGTGTGGTTTTCGTCATCACTCACTACTATAAGGTGTTTAGTTGCATAACGACTTATCGAAGGGTGTTTGAAAATATTCTAGGTCAAAAAAATACAGATGATCCAAAAATTTAATGGAATAGAGTTCATGAATATCCAAGTGGAGTATTATCTTGAAAACTATGGCCTAAGACACCAAGATTTAGTAGTAATTACTCCACATAAAAATAGAATAGTTGATAGAAGAAATCAAATTATCAACAATATGGCAGGAGAATACACAATGAGAAGGACCTTCACAAGAAGTATTGGAAATAAGCAGTGATGACATTTGTTTACACATTAAATAGATTTTTATTATGTCCAAAAGAGTAGAAGACTTAATATGAGATATGGTATGGATAGAAGCCAATGTTGATGTTATTTTGAGTCTTTGAAATTATGTGTTTGATTCTCAATTAGGATAAACACAATAAATTTGATTCATATGGAGATGAAGGTATATTTCATGGATACTCAATGAAAATAAAATCATATAAATGATTCAATAAGTTTCAAGGAAAGTTTTTCGAAAGTAATGATGCAACTATGGTAGAGAATGAGAATAATCATAAAAAAAACATGATTATTCTCAGGAGGATAGTGATGAAGATATAAGTAGATTAGGGGATGTTCCAATTCTATAGGCTACTTCATAAGAAGATCTAAATAATTAAAAGAATCATCACAAACTAGTATCTAATAAAATATCAAGTATAAGAGTAAAAATTAATAGGCATAACATAATTGATGATCATACCATGACATTAAAGACAAGGAGGATGAAGTCTCTACAACATGCATTGTTTTTATCAAAGGTTGACCATAAATTTTTTAAGGATGCGGATGGAGATTAAAATTGGGTCCAATATATGAATGTAGAGATTATACAAATTCAGATGAATCATATAGGGGGGATTGTTTCCAAGCCAACAGATAATAATTTCATCGAGACTAAATAGGTCTTAAAAAATATAAATGAAAATGATTCAAATATTTGAAAAAAGGATGACTAGTGTGAAAAGGTTACTCCCATGTAGAGGGTATTGATGTTTATGGAAAATTTTCACCTATTTCAAGTCTAAAAAATCAGATTACTCTTCGCCATAGTAGTCCAAAGAATGTTCTTAGTTTTCCATATGGATGTCAAGTTAGCATTTCTAAATTTTGTTCTAGAAGATAAATTTTATATTGGGAATTCAAATGGTTTTCTCATTCATGAAGAGGAGAACAATGTTTTTCAACTGAGGAAGGCACTATATGTGATGAAATAAGCACCAAGTTCATTATATTCGAGGATTGATGAGTTCTTGAAGAAATATGGTTTTCATCATGGTGGATTTTATTAAAATATATTTGTAAATATTGATAGTAATAAAAGTATAATGGTGTAGATTTTTTAAATGAAATAATATTTGGTGGATTTGATGAATAAAAATTCAAATAATTTACATAATTCATGAAAAGTGAATTTGAGATGTCAAGGACTAGTGAAATAACAATTTTCCTTGGTTTACAAGTGACATAAGGAAAGTATAGAACATTCATTTCACAAGAAAAATATGCTAAGTATTTTTTTCAGAAGATTTGGAATGGATAATTCCAAAGAGATAATGACTGTGGTGGCTACCCAGATGAAACTATCATAGGATGATGAAGGAAATACAGTTAATGTTACAAAATATAGGAAAATAATTTTCATTCTATTATGCATGAAAGAAAAAAGACCTGATATTGTTTCCCCATTTCTAAGAAGTAATATATCAAAGATATACCAAGGAAATACACTTTCTTGCATTTAAGATAATTCTTTAGCATATCAAGGGAATGGTGGATTTCAATTTGATGTATAATGAATAATATATGAAAGAGTTATTTGGCTATATAGATATATATTGGGTTGCTTAGTAAGATATTAAAAAATTGACACTAGATGGTGCATAATTTCTTAGGGGATTGTGAATTTATAAGCTATGTAAGAAAAAGGATTGTATTTCATTAATCACTAAAAAAGTTGAATTGATTTCAAATACCCAAGAATGCATGCGGTTATTGGGGATGAAGTATCATCTTGATGTTATGGGAGTTGAACTGAATTCTATGGTAGGAATCCATTGTGATAATTCGGGTGCTATAAATCTCAACAAAAATATATTCCATCACTCAAGGATAAATCACATAGAAATCAAATGTCATTTTATTAAGCAGAAGGCGGAGTAATAGATTGTGATGTTAGATTATGTTCCTATAGAACTATAGGTTTCTGAAATTTTGAAAATGGCCTTACCCAATGAATTGTTTGAACAACATCACCTGGCTCTGGGAGTTCAGTCGACTCAGGACACTTGAAAAGGTGTAGTTGTAGGATCCCCTATCCCTGATGGATGGCAAGGTTTTTCCTAAATGTGTTGATCTATGTTTTTTTACCCTGTTACATAGCATAAAGAAGTGAAATTTCGGTTCACAGACAAAGGGAGAGAAATTGTGGCTACAAAACAAGAGAAAATTTATTAATCAATACATAGGAGAAGATGATAGGGGGGAGAGGTGAAGTAGGTGAGGCTTTAAATATAACAATGACAAATGTGATCGATTAATGATTATATATCGTGACAGATGGGGTTCATGATGAATGAAGATAAGTGGTTTTGACTAAAGTGATTCAATTATGAACTTTTCATACCACTCTAGTTTCTCACAACAAGAGTTAATCATATGGTCTTAAAGTATGCATTGAGTGAATATTTTATTTCTACATGAATCAAAAGAAGTGAATTTTGGAAGATTTTGGAAGAAGCCTAAACATTTTATAAAAATTCAAAGAGTTTTCAACAAACCCAAAGGGGGAGATTGTTTGGAAAAATACCTACAGGTTCCATCTTAGTATTTTTCAGTGTTTGTTTTTAGTAGAATAGATATACAATGTGGAATGAAAAGGATGTAAGAGGAATGGTTAAGGAAAATTGGTATAGGAAGAGTTTAGGCATAACCGATCTATGAGGATTACTAAGAATGCTCTGTAAACTGTGTAGTGAAATAATTTTACAAGAGGCTCGTTGTTCATTCAGTGCTCATCTTTCATGAGAGGTTCATTATTTTTATAATTGGGATGGTGATTGTTTTTTAGAATACATCAGCTTCCATAATGGATTATGGTGTTATGCATACTGTAAAACCATTCACAGTGAAGCATATCCTTCATTGGAGTTTTGGGTATTTGTATTTAGTGGGATTTGACAGTTTTTTTCCTATATAAATAACCCTAATCACATCATTATGTAGATAAAATTTCATTAGAAAATTTTATCACTTTTGGAATAACTTGGGGATGTCTGGAGCAGTTTGCGAGGAAGAATTTCGAGAAGGATAATAGTTTCATGAGGGATAAATTATATGAAAGATAAGGACTGTGGAGATAGTTCATTGATGGGGTTTTCGGGGTTTGATATCTCAAGAAGAAAAAGGATATATATGGAATGAACCATCTTAAAATTATAGGGATACCATAATGTAATGTTTTTTTTCTAATCAATCATGTTATGTGGTGCAAGGAAGTTCATCGATGAAGTAAGAGAGTTCACGGTGACAAAAAAAAAGTTCGTAGAGGGACTAAAACAGTTAATGAAAAAAATTTCTACAAACTAATAGTACAAAAAAAAGAGATACATAAACAATACATTTACCTATAGTTTTGATTTATTCATTATTGATAATTATGTGGCCTACATGTCTATAAACTATGTGTGGATTCTTTCTAGATTAGTGGTCAAAGGAAGAGAAAGAAAGTGATCTTTTCCACCTGTAACGAATCATCAAAAAATAGTTAGGGAGTAACCCTTTGGAAATAAGTGATTTAACCCTAAACATTGTAAAGTTATTGATCCTTAGCATATAAATGATCTAGCATGAACCTTGTAATTTGGAAGTGAGCCTTAGTGTATTTGGTACATTGGAATATTGTCATTGTATGCCTTTTGGAAATAGCCATGTTAGGGAGAACCAAGTAAAACCAATGTGTCTCTTACATGATTTCATTAGTGTTTAGACATTTCTATGGGAAATAGAGATAAGAGTGTTTAGTTTAACAACAAAATAAGATCTGAATGGGAAGCTGGTTTAATCTTTTATACTTGGATTTACCCCAAAACCATCAGGGTATTTCACCTAGTTGGGATAAAAAAATTATATGGTTCACTAAAATATAAAACTTTTTCATTGGTTACAATTATATTAGAAATTAATATAAGAACCATTTGAATAAAAAGGGAATTACTTTATAGAAAACTATTTTTATACCCACAAAGTTGTTTTCTCAAAATAAATTAAATTAATTATAATTAGTGAGTGATATTAATTCAATAGATATATATTTTATATTCAATAAAATATTGTTTACATTCATCCAATAGATTCTTTTGTCATAAGGTAAGAACAAACCCAATATTTCTTATAAAATCATTATTTTTATAATGGCACATTTACCACCTTTTAATGGAAAACCTATTTTAAATATAAATTTTTCCACTTTAATAAATTTTATATGTCCAAATAAACCTTCTTTTTAAAATTTTAAAATAAAAATAATGTTAGGGTGAATTTTTGGTATTTTTCTGAGATGATTTATTTTCTGATGAATAGTGAAACTACTGAATTTTAATTCAAAAATTATTTTACAAATGATTTATTTGTATGTTTAAATTAAAATTTTCATTTTATTTAAATTTAAATTAGATCAATTTTAAATAAATTAATAAAATTTAGGTCATTGTAATAAATTTCACATTGAAATTGAAACCCCATTTGTCGTCCCTTCTACAGGATTAAGTTTAAATTAATTTCTTCAAATTCTATGATTGGAATTTTGAAAAATATATTCCATGTTTTGAATAAGAATAATTTTTAATTTTTAATTATTTTAAATTATTTTTTTTAAAAAAAATATTAGTAAAAGTGAATAAAATTAATTTCAGTGATTAAGAGAAAAATTAGATCAACAAGGTATTAAACCTTAAACATAATAGAAAAAATGACTTATACACTTGTCCAAAATCCATTTTCTAGACATATTTCAACACTATACTCACTTAGATATTATCTTTCCAATTATTGTACACACACATGTAATATGAAAACATGGGTTTAATTCCATTTTAAAAAAATTAGAAGAATTCAATTCCACCTCCACTATAAAAAGGCACTCACACCTCTCACTTATTCACATATATGAAGACACATTGGATCAAACAATATATGCAAAAATAGTTCCTAAAAATACTTCCTATTATCCTAGAATTCTAAATTTTAGCATATATCCGTCAAATCCAAAACTTTTTTGCAAACCGAAAAGAGTTACCTAAATAAGTGGTAACATCATTTCTCAAGCTCTTTTGCTTTTTTTTTATTTTCCACACACTTAGAAAATCTTATTCCATGATTATATACAATAAAAAGTATCATAAATATACTGATATATTTTTATTCCAAAATTTTTACATATACATACACACACTTTCATCTAATGGGTAACAAACTTACCGTTTATGTGTACGGAGAACTATTGCCTCACAAAACAATGTCATTCATTTTTTTCCATTACCACCTCTCATGGTTGGAACTTATAATGGATATGTTGTTTAGATATTATATATATTATATTAATAATGTCTTTAGGATTCCTTAATTCTTATACAACACATACCATATTTCTTTCTATTTTATGTAAATATGGTAACATTGTTTCTGGATGTGTGGACTACTGCCTCCTCAAAGCGATGTGATTCATTCAGAATATACATGGAACGTATAAAGGATGGTTTTAATAAAAATATGTGACATTAATTAAATAGTTATGATAATGGAATCATAATATACATATATATTATTTCATTTTAATTCTTTTAAATATGATAAATAAATGAAAGTAGCATTCATGTGTACGTATGACCTACCATCTCCATGAACAGTTTTTTTGATTTCCTATCTAAAATTTTCATGGATTATTATAAGTACATATATATAGTGGATATTCATGATATTTAAATAATGATTTACATTCATTATATTATGAAACCATGATTTTAATAACAAGTAATAATTCATAACATACTTGAGAAACTTGGCAATTAACACTGGAAATAGTGAAAATAATGAATGATTACTTGAATAAAAGTAACAAGATATTATAAGAATATAATATATGATATAATAAATATTAATAGTGTTTTTTAATAAGTTATTATGATTTTTAAAACCATTATAAACGAATTTAATGGATGTTCACCTGAAATGAAACGTAAGGTTAAGGATTTTCATCTCATTTTTTACATTTGTGAGATAAATGTCATATTCACCACTTAATTATTTTATGTGGTTAATGTATTGAACATTTTGATATAATATATCATGAATTTTTATATCTTCATTGAATTTTTATTTTCAATTTTAACTTTTTATTCTATGGGGATTTGAGTTAAAATTTACCATGTGGTAAATAATTTCATAAACAAATTCACTTACATTAGGTTATATTACTTCCCCCTCATCATTAATATTACACATATAATACTTTTTTATTATATATTGTTGTATATACACATATTTTATTTTTTTTATTACATTTTATTCACATAATATACTCATTTATTTATTCTCACATCAATTTTATGTTCTTTTCAGGGGTTTACTTCACAATTTCATTTTTTCGGGATTATTTACACTAGAATTTCCATTTGAGGAAATTATTTAATTGTTTTAAAATAAACCCTTTCATTTTCATATACTATAGTTATTAATGACCATTTACAAGTAATATTATCATTTTACCGATAGTTTGTAGTCAAAATGATTTATAAATTACTTTTAATGAAACCCTACTTCATTTGTATCTTTTGCCAGGGTGCATGTTTTCTTCTAAAAAACCCATTTTCAAAAAAGGATTTCAAAAATATTTTTACCATTTAAAAAATAAATTATTAAATATATTATTACCATTTTATATTTTACTAATGTTTTAAAAGTAATATTATTTTCTCATTCTGAACAAGGAACTTTTCTATCCTTTAACTTTGAAAAAAGAATGTTCATTTTACCTTGTACGACATATAGGGTTTTACCAACCAACATTCCATCAAGGATTCCTATTCAAGTTTAAAAGATTAAATTTTATATAATTTTTTTAAAAAATATGATTTTCAATGAAATGGTTTTTCTAATGGTTTTCCAAAAAATATATATTTTCCTCAATAATTATTTTAATTTTGTTCTTCTATTTCATCATTGAAAACAAACCTTATTCTTACTCCAATCTGTATATGTCATATTGATACCATCCTTATTCATCATCTAGATATTTTTTGATTTATTTGTCCACAAATAGTATTCAAATTCACTTACTTGATTATTTTTTTGTATCCTTGAAATATTCAATTTAAATTGATCATTGAACATTATGTTTCCCCTAAATATCCATACCATTTATCATGCATATTATTATTTCTTAAACCATATACTATTTTTACATATGGTGTGTACTTGATAGTTATTTTACTTACTAGGAAAATATTTATGAATCTATATCATCTACTCTATAAAATATTTTATAAGGCATATTTTTATGTTGATTATTTGATATATGAGTAATGTTCTGGATAAGTTTGACATGGGTGGGGCCTGGTTATAGATAGCCCCATTGATACATTGATAGTCTCATGGGACAAGTCAGTTGTCTATCCTTATATGGGTTTTTACCCGATATACTAAACCATATTATTAAAGATCTTGAGGGTAAGGGTAATATGTATATATGATATTTGGCATCCAATAATTAATAATTTCCCTCATTCAGATTTAGTTACTATTTATCCATGATATTTTTCATCGACATATCAATAGATACATTTAACTATTAGTATATTGATTTAATGGAATGTTTCTAACACTTTATTAACATTCCATATTGATTATGATTTATCAAGTTATTTTAAATGGCATTTTTTCAGTTCAATACCATGACATATTATTTATCCACTTCTTTCTCAGTTTATTGATTATATGGAATGTTACATAAGTTATTACCTTTATATATTGACTATTATCAATGATTAATTATTACTTATACTATACATACCCTTACTAATCATTTGACTACACCCCTATTATGTTTTTCCCCAGTATTACTTAAAGTGTTTCGATAAAGTTATGAAAGGTTATTCTAGATGTAACAGAGTTATTATACTCAAAAGAGAGAAAGTTTATATTGTAATTACTCTATTAATTTTTAAAATAAGACACATGTATGTATCTAGTTCACCTTTAATGCTAAATTATTCTACCCTTTGGGATGTGATTTGATTTTATCTTATTCCAATGTAAAGGTAGAATAACATAGGCTCTAGGATTTTTGGGGTTATGTTGCTACATTTTTTCCATATATTTCTTCTTCACATGATTTAAACTACTTTGAATTATTTGTTGAAGAATGAAATTAAAATTAAACAACATGGACCTTGTAATATGAACATAAAATGTTTGATATGTCTATTTATGTGCCTCTGAACAATGTGTGTTCTAGTTTTATTTATAGGTATATTTAGAGAGCCACATTCATGGGCCTCATCCCAAATCTATAACATCATTCACCTCCTTTTTAATGATCTGAAACCTCCTCCAAGGAGATGAATAAAAATTTTATTTATTATATGTCACAAAATAGAGAGTATACTAATACATATATCAAATAAGATACAACATAATTACCTTGTGTAATTTCCTCTTAAATGCATGTTTTCAATCAATCAACATCATTGGTATTTTTACTAGGCCAAAAACCATGTCTGAAATATATATAAGAGAGACTTGAACTATGTAATAAGTCCCTTTAATAGATGATCTCACCTCACATCCTCTAGTTTTAAAAAATTTGACACCATCACCATCCCAAGTGATCGAGTGGTCGCACACCGTTGGAATGAGGGAGATTGCATGGAACTCAAAATAGTAAAAATGGTTATATGATCAAGTAAATCCATTATAAATAAAATCAATCTACAATCATTACCGAAAAATGTCTACAAAATTATTATGAAATATAATATGAATGAGTTAAATAAAATAAAGGATGATCAACTCAATATATTAAGGATGGTTGAGCATGAAATATGAAGCACATGGTCTAGTGTTTTAATGATAATATAAAAGGGTAAAATTGTAGCACTCTGAGATTTTAGTATGAATTTTTATTTAAATAAATATTGGGTTGAATATATTGTTTCACCTAAAACACGGAACTAAAATAGACATTGATATGTTTTATTATGATATAATAATATAATGAAATATAAACATTAATTCATATTAATATAAAATATAAAACATCATTAAGAAAATTACAATAGGAATGAATGCATAAGTAATTAATATTACCATAAACATAAAATCATTATATATATGTTTTCTATAAATTTCATCACCATGATTGACACTATGTAAATTAGGAAAATAACTCTGAATATAACAAACATGTTGATAGATAATTATAGTAATATAAATGATGATATTAGTTACATATGTAAGGATATATATAGGAATGAAATTTGACTATTATAAACATGATCATTGCAAATATGTTTTTGGATATATGGTCATTTGAAATATGGTCATTGGATATATGATTGCTGGGTATAAATTTATCCAAAATGTATATTGAGGTTGTTTAATTTTTATAAAACAAAATTAAATTAACATAATTCATGAGTAATATATAATTCTAGAATGAAATAAATAAAAAGATAATATATAATTGAAATATTTTATTAAAATACATATTTTTATGTATTTCATATTATTTTTTTTATTATTAAATATATATATATATATGATATATTTATAAAATGAAAAAATAAGAATATAATACCTATTTATTTATGAAATTATGATAATATAAAATATTTAATTTTAAAGTGATGTGAGTAAAATTATTTAGTTTTGAAATGCGATATTTTTCATAAAACGGTTTTTAAAGAGTTATCAATTTTCTTCTCAATAAATTTAATTGATCATTATTAAATAATGAATCTAATTTAATGATTCAATGTATACAAATATATATTAATATTTATTTAATTATTAATTTATATGAAATATGATCTATAAAACATAACATTTTCAAAATTTATTTTTATATAAAAACAGTTTTCCCTATATAAATTATGTTTTCATTTAAATATTAAATTTCTCAAATTTAAGGATTCAACTAGAATAAATGTAGTCCAAATTCTCAATCATCAAATCTAAATTTGTTAATAGGGACCATATTTTATTTTTATTGAAAAATAATTACCACAGAAAATAATTAAACAAAGTTAAAGGGGGTAGAATGAGGTAAATTACAATGCTTCTTATTTTGTATATTTAGATTTATATCTTCACATTATAAAATCCTTTTTGATATTTCTAATTCAAGACAAATTGTACACTAATATTTATTTCATAAATCAGCTAACTCCCATGTGATTCCAAATTTTCCAATCACCTAATTCACTTTTCCAAAAATATATCCCTTATTTTATCCTGTTAAAGAAAATATCCTCTACCATTTTAAAACCAATCATCTCCTTCAAAACTCTATTGATTTTTTAATCATTTTTCCTCTCCAAAATCCTACTTTGAAATTTTTTAGCCTCTAGTTTAAATATGAAAGTGTAAATCCTTCATTTTAAGTGAATCTACAATGTTAAGGGGGGAGTTCCTCAAAGAGTTTAAAGCACTTTTTGGAAGTTAGTCGTAAATGTTAGGGTTTTATCATCTCAATTTTGTAACATTGATAAATTTTATATGTTCACTAACTTATTTATTTATGTGATGTATATACTAAATCATCAAATTTTTTTATCATATTTATCATTTTATTCATCTGATTATTAAATCTTATTGATTTTCTTTCTTTTAAAGTATTATGATACTAATGTTACCAAATCCGTAAGGTTTTCATTACATATAAATTACATTTGCAGATTATACTTGTATAAACATATATTTGGGTAAAAAATTAATTTCTCTCATAAAATGAATATATTATCAACTCCTCTAGTAATTCTTGGGGTTTTCAAATATTTTTGTCATTTAACAAACCTTTGGTTCAAAATTTAACCAAAAGGTTTCTCATAAGGGATACGAATCATGTCTCTTCTTATAGGTCATGGATATTTCTCCTTCATGTCCATATATAAATATTATTTTATATGTGTCCTTATATTGGAATATATGATTTATTAATTTCATTTTATATTAACTATTATATTATTTATAATTAATTAAAAGAAGTCTTTTTATACATTTTTCATGGAATTCATTTTCTATTTACTTGTCATTATTTAAAAAAAGAATGAAAAAAATAATTTTTTAATGTCTTCTAAAAAATTACTTTTCCTTCCTTTATATTTGTTTTCATTTAAAAATATTCTATACATTTAATTAGGTGTTTCCCAAGTAACGTATATTCCTATCATTTTATAATAAATATTCTTTTAAAATTTATTTTTTGAAAATTAATTGATATTTTAGATAATTTTTTTCAAATAAATTTTCTAATTATTGTATAAAAGTATTTTAATCCTATTTCAATATACATTAAGTTTTACAAGGCTTCATAATGGATATTTTTTAATTATATCATCTTCATTTTTTATCTTGATGGATTATAATTATGTGTTGTGGAAGTCTCTATAAAACTCATATGATTCCCATAGAGTAGTTAAGCCATGATGGAATTATGAATGATGTTTTTCTAGTGGAAAATATATGTATGGTTTATCATTATGGAATGGGTGGGTCTAAGATATCAATCCAATGAATTGTTTAATGTTTTATGTCACATGTGGAAATAATTTTGGGTGTGGACTTGATTTTGGGTAGTTATGTTCACATATAAGCATATGGATTTAATTATAGATATATGTGTTTACAAGTTTGTGCATGGACATGATTATGGGTAGATATGTTCACAAGTATGTGAGTGGATACGATTGTGGGTTTCTATGTTTACAAGTATGTTTTTGTAAATGATTTCATCCTTCAATGTTCACAAGTAAGTTCATGGATATGATTATAAGAATCTATGTTCACATGATGGTGTGTGGACATGATTTTGGATCACTATATGAATAAGTTGGTTCAAAAACATGATTGGGGGTAGCCAAGTCCACATGTTTATGACTAGATATGATTTTAATTAGTATTTTTTACAATGTTGGTATTTCATATTCTTATGAATGTGCTACATTATTATGGTTATGATATATTTTCATGACTAATAGCTTATGTTTTCATACTCATGTAACTTATTTCATATGTTATACCAAAATATTTATTCCATGAATTATGACATATGATCTATGTATTATTGGGTATGGTCCTATAATGTTATATCCATTCACCTTGATTATATTCTCACGACCATATAGTCATCTTGTACAAACTTGTTATATTTTATTTTAATCCATTTTTTCCTTTACTGATTATCTGATCTCAACCCTTTATAGTGTTTTAATTCCCCATGATACAAAGAAGAGTTTATCATATGACATATCTAGAAGGGGTTCTAGTGGGGTGATACTATGGATAAAAATTCACATTATTTTAAAATAAGGTTTTTACATATCTAATATCAAAAAACACTAAACCATTGGGTTCTAGGACTATATGAATATTTTTTATAAAATGTAAAAATTATGGAAATAACATTAAATATATGTGATTCCTGTTGTGTTATCTTACTAGATATGAAAGCATAAGTGTAATGTTTCCATTTCTGGAACCATATATTAGAGTGTGACTATAGGGTGATTCAATTGGTATTATAGTAAGTTTTAGTTATTTTTTTATTATGTTAAGAAAAATAAGGGTAGAAAACATAGATAAACATATTATAAACAGACAGTATCATTGGATAAAATAATCTCTTCATAGTTTAGGATGTTTGAGGATTTATATTCATTATAATATGATTTCTCACACTGATTATTATTTCTTGAGACTCACCCTAAACTTTTTAGTTTTAGTAAATGTCTTGAATGAGGATGAAAAGAGTATACAATTGGTTCAATAGGAATGTGGTGATTATCCCAATGAGTAATGAAATGGGATGGAAGATTGAGGTGGCATAAGAATAACATATATACAAACAAAATCATTTTAAAATAATATTCATTACATATCCCAATAAATCACCCCAAAAACTAGAAGGTTTAGTTTATTTGATGGTTATATACATAACCAAATAATTTGAAAACATTTTTAACATTTCCCATAAATATTATTCTCAAAAAATACTATTTTAAACACACCAAACATAATACTATTCTTCATAACCTAGGGAATAGAAACATAATAAAGGATGAAATCATATATATGATAATGGTAAATATAAGACATATCAATTGAATATAATAAATTAACTTAGGATAAGAATATTAGTATGATAACATAATCAGGGTTCATTGTTATAACATAATAGAATAATACTGAATAAAACATATACCTTTAATCGTGAGTAGTGACATAATTATTTTGGAATAACATAAAAAATAAGATATGAATATTGAAACATGATTCGATAATATTAATCCATAAAAAAATGGCACGGGTATAATAATGTGGAATATAAAAATAATATAAAAACATTTCCTATATCAAGGATCACTACCAAGACAATCATCCTAAAGTGTACAGAGTCCCATAGTGGATTGGGTTCACTCCTTATTCCCATAAACATAGTGAGAGATTCCTATAGTGGATTGGATTCACCCCCCCCCCCATACCATACATTCCAGGTCATTATATATAATGATTTACCTGAGGAATTGCAGGGATATATAATTCTAGGTAAAGAATTTAGATAAATAAATACCATACATATATGTTCTACATGAACATGAAAATACATTTAATTCCATCATAGTGTTATTAACCCACGAAAAGAAACTTTTTTCAAGAAAACATTATTAATACATTGTGATAAGTCATTCAGAAAATAGATGGTAGTGATACCATTAGAGAATATTTTTATTCATGTATATGAAATATGAAAGGATACTTATATAGATGAAAACAATTTTATATAAATAATAAAATATTCCAATGAAAAAAAGAATAAATACCCTTTAATAATTTTATACCTATTATTTTTTTTAAAAATTATAAAATGAATGTAATATAATTTTTTTATAAAACCATGAAAAAATAGATAGGACGTTTCCTAAAGTAAAAAATGAAGAATAAGGGAAACGTGTTCATATAGAAAACATTTAAAAATGATATCACTTTTATAATTTCATAAAGGAGGTCATAATTGGCAGAGAATGACTGAAAAAAAAAGTTAAAATAATATTATTTTTTATAAACTCATGTACATTGAAAATTAACTTAATAAAAAGTAGAATAATAGATATTTGTATTAAAAATGTTGAAAATACATACACAAAGGAGAAATATTCCTGATATAAAATAAGAGATAGGGCCTACATCTCTTTAAAACATTACTTTGGTTGAATTTTGAACCAATGGTAGGTTAAATGGTAATAATAAATGTGAACCCAATTAATATTTAGTATAATGGAAAATAAATGATTTCTAGAGATAAGAAAAAATAATTTCCCCAGATATATGTTCAAACACAAATAATCTCAATTTCAAAATGAGATTTAAAAAAACCCCTTACCTTTGTTCCCAATTTCCAAAAAAAATATTTAATCTAATATATAATTATAATAATGAACATAATAAGTTATTTTATATACTTATTAATATCAATTATATTTTATATTCTTCAGTTGTCTTAATTAATTACACTTGTATTAGTTATGTATAGTTTATTTTCATAAATGGATGTTAATAATATTAATTTTTTAATACATGATTTGAAATATCAATGTTAATCCTTATTATTTGATAATGTGTTTATCATTCTTGTGTTTTTAAAGTAAGTGGAATTTTTTCCAATGATTTATTTAGACACTTGTTATTTTTATTAAATTTATCAATATGGTTCATTATAATGTAATCTATAAAGAACATTTTCAGGTAATTTATCAATAACAATGAGTTACTTAATATTCATCATTAAATATTTTTTCATGCTTTTAAATCCATATTAACAAAATAAATTAATATTTCATATCATATATTTCCAATATTAATTTCAGGATTATCATTTATTATGGAAATGGTGAAGATAGTATAGCATCATTCATGTAGGTTGTTGAACCAACCCAAATAAGAACATATTATACTAACTATTGAGTAAGAGAATAGAGTTATATAATATTAATTTAATATAATAATAAGAATATTTATGTTAATATAAAATTAATACATTGAATAATGATATTCAGAAAGAGTGGATATTATAAGGTAACCGAAAAATATTGTGAATAAATGGATATTAACCTTAATGAATTATGTTGATTATGATATGTGTTCATTTGGATTAATTCCTTAGGATTCCTACTTAGAAAAATAATCCAAATAATGTCTAAGTGTTTTTTGGGATATGTTTAATGTGTTGATATTCAAGAGATAATTTAATGAGAAGAGTGGGTTTTTAGGGGTAGCTATGGGGCCCTTTTATTAGTGTGTTTTTATTTAATCTTTTGTAAATATTCCCTCTTTAATATATAAAGTTTTCATTTTAAAAGGAATATCGATCATAAGTGGAAAATAATGAATATGTTTCATTCATACCATAATCCACACAAGTTATATGTAATGTTTCATGACATTTTTTGTCTTTACCCCTGAGTTTAACCCTTTTTATCTTGTTTTACCTTTACTAGGGAAACATAATTTTTACCATGGTACCTTATTTTTATGACCAAAAATAAAATATTCATTTTAAAAAAATATTGATGTGATGATTAAAAATTGTAAATAAATTTAATCAAATTTAACTTTAACATATGAAACTTTTATCTTTTAATATATAAAATACATACTGAAAATATTTTTTTAAAGAAAAATAACTTTTATAAAAATTTGTATTATTTATCATATTTAATATATAACACATATTAAATTAGTGTTATCCAATTTGATATAAATATAAACATGACATTACATTAATTATTTAAACCGATAAATTATATTTATGAAGATAAAAATAAATAATACTTTAACAATAATTATTTTAAAAATATTCATTCTTAAAATATTAGAAAAAAACTAAAACCACACTTGTGTAATAATAATACCTTAGAAAAAGTGGAAATAGATAAGGAAACATAAAAATTGACATTAATTTTATATAATCATAGCCTCTAATGAATGATAATATTTTTGAGGATCACGATGCAATTCCAAAAAAATGGTCTGTCACTTTAAAAATTTGATTAAATGAAAGGGGGTCTTCAAAATATTCAAAACATTTCCCCCAACCAAACCAAACTTGTTTTAGGATGATGGATTTAACATTCATATATTTTGTGAAAAAACCTCATTTCTTCTATAGGGAGTTGAACATTCCTTTTTAAATATTAGAGAAAATGGAAAAAGAAGCAGAAGTATGATCATTTGAGGTTAAACAATCCATATTGAGTAAATAATTTATGTGAATTTAATTTATGAAATATCATGAAATAATAGATCATTATATTATCGATTTGTTCTTAGAAGGCATTGGTTTCTTTAATTGATATATTGTGAATCCATTTGAGTCGATGATCTAGTTCTTCCACTTGAAATGATTCGTTTGATAGAACTTATCTTCTATGACATCTATGAGAGATGGGGGATGAACTGAATAATATTTAGAGAATTAAAAAAACATCACCATATACAAATAATCCTAAACTCAATAATCCTATAGCACAAACAATTTTATAATCTCATTAGATCCTCTTATAGACTAAACCTAAGAATTTTTTTATTTTTATAAATAAACCATACCATATGAGTCATCATTGATGGGGACATGTGATTAAGAAAAAAGACTAATCATTAAAACCAAATCATATTTAATCAAAAATTGAATTACCTTAAATTGATCATCATTCGTCAAATAAATTCACCCTTACTTCATAGTAAAAAAATCATATAAATATCCCTACTGATCTATTATGCCACCAACATCTATAACAACATGTAGAGTTTCACCAAAAACATTTCTTGAGATTGGAACTAAGTGACATGTATTAGTATACAAAACCCAACATTCTTCCCTAATCATTATTACATTTTTAAATTTTATGATATTAATAAAATAATTTTATTATTTTTTATGTTGTTTTTAACATTTTCATAAAACATTTCTCCTATGTAATTAATATTATTTTAAATATCAATAAATTAAACATTAATACATGAAATATACCTATACGAAATGATCCTAATGATATTTGTATCATATATGGAAACTAAAAAAATTCATACATGATTTTTAAAATAACTCTTACATGGTTTCCCTCAAAAGTGAATTCACTAATGTGAGCAACAAAAAAATTTAATTGTCTTATTTTTTGATATCTTATTATGTTTTCTAATATTATGAAAAAATATCTATCTTATGAAAGTTACTATTATCATGACCCGTCCTCGGGGCCCATGCCGTTACTACCCCAAGCCCGCCTTCCATAGGCCATGGTCTGGCAACTAGCACCAAAGGCGTAAATCCCAATAAAAATGGAAGGCATTGCCTTTATAAAAGTAAACAACACAACATAGTACAAGAGGAAGCTAACACTAAGTAAAGCAGTAAACAAGTGTGCTGGAAAAACAAAAGGGTTTGGAAATACAATCCCAACAGAAAGGTACAGCTACAACTGAAAGTAAAGTACAACTCAAAGGGCAATAGATGAAAGGTGACAAGCAGATCCTGGATCGTCCACCACGGATCCTACCTGAAGGGTAAGTACATATGTCCTCCACAGCACTCTGCGTTCGACCATCCATTCGTTCGTCTCCTTCGGGTACCGACTTGTCGTGAGATCTACCTCCGGGTACTGTCCAGCTCAACAAGACTCAACTACGATCAGTGTTTTCTGTCATCTGCTACCAACACAACGAGGTGCGGGCGTAGCCCGTGCAGGGGTGAGTATAACGATACTCAATAGAGACCTTGATACCCTCAAGGTCTCACTAAAATCCAACAAGGATAAACCAAAAATAAAGATCTCAACGGATAACCTTTACTTAGGTGTATGCCCTTACACACACCTAAGTTATCAAGTAACCTATCTCAATCATGAGGAAACACAAAGGTTATCAAATCCACTGATAACCACTACTTAGGTATATGTCCATACATATACCTAAGTTATCAAGTGACCCATCTCAATCATGAGGTAAACACAAAAGTCATTAACTCAGCTCAAACCAGGATTTTATTCATGATGTCAAAACCACAGCTGCTGGAGAACTCCTCCTATATCGAGCATAGTAGTCGTGTCATGACTCTGAGGCACTACTCACTAACCTTAGACTGCTAAAGTACTCCTCCTATCGAGTACTGCATGTCTGCCACCTCACAAAGTAGTGCTCCCTTCCATGGGTCTACCACCTCACACAATAGTGCTCCCCCTCATAGCCAACAGAGGTACTCCTCCTGTTGAGTACCGCGGGTCTGCCACCTCACAAAGTAGTGCCCTTCTGCCATGGGTCTTCCACCTCACAAAGTAGTGCTCCCCACTGGGTTATACAAGTCACTCTGAATCGAATCGGGCAAGCAGTCATCAGGTCCACAGCTACTAGGTCTCCACACTCCGTACGCTCGTCTCTGGGAGGATCCGTTCCCTGAGCTACTAGTTGATACTCCAAGTATCACAAAGGACCGCCTCGTCATAGGGGTCTCAATGCAATAGACAGCGCATCAATCGGACGCCCGGTCTGTGAGTTATTAGCCATTTCGCCCCTGGGGCCCAGTTGGTTTCGTGTACAAACTAACCCGACCGTATCTCAACTGTACCCCGAACTCACATAGGGTACACTCATAGGGACCGTTTTGCAACTTGATCACCAACGCCGCTGACGATTCATTAGATGGTCGTCTGGTCTGAAAGTTATCGACTTTTCTATTCTAGGGACCCTGTTGGATTTCGGGTACAATCCAACTTGGCCATATTCCAACTGCGTCCAAACCTCAGGTAAAGTATGGCAGAATAACTGTCTCATCAAAAGGAATCCAAGAAAGTTGACGACACGTCAATCAGATGTCCGGTCCTTAAGTTATAATCATTTCCGCTCCGAGGGCCCGGTTGGTTTCGGGTTCGAACCAACCCGGTCGTACTTCAAATGACACCGGTTAACCAAACCGGTCACACCATTTCAATACATACAGATAAACACACGAGATGGAATACCCATTGGTCCAAAACGGATAACCTGTGAAAAAGTTGCATCTCACCGCAACACGCGCGAACCGTGCCTCGTGGGGCCCACGCCTCAACCTCGACTTAAATATCCAAAATTGGTCTTGAAACATCCATCTTAATTCCAGGGTCGCAACCTCGCAGACGGTTTGACATTCCGACACCATATGAGAGAGATATGTCTGATATAAGATCCCGTAATAATAATAATAATAATAATATTCGGTGTATCGTGGGCCCAAGCCACGAACCAGAATTTAGTATTCAAAATTTGACTTGAATCGACCGTATTGATGTAAGGATTATATCTCCACTAATAGAAATCCAATCGGACGTCGCACGCATGAGTTATGGCGGGTCAAAGATTTAATAATAATATTAAATCTTTTATTTTCCGAGCGCTTCGGGTACCTGATCTAAAAACCAGAAAAATGCATCCAATATTGGACTCATAAATTCCGTCTCGAAGTCAGGGTCACACTGCCGCAGACGTTTTGTGAAACCGAGGTCACACGAAGAAGATACAGTCAAAATAGTGTTTTATTAACAAAATTAATAATAACAATATTTTATTATTATTATTAATTATTTACTTATTTATCTTTATAACTCCAAAATCAATAATGATTTTGGACTCCTTGTGCACTGGAATTCATCCCCAAAACCCCCATTTGTCATTTATTTCTCTTTTTATTTTATCCCCACTATTATCTTATAAATCATCTCTCTCTCCAATCTCATTTACTCTTCCACGATTATATTCTCTCAATTAGCGCCCCAATCACCCGGCCTCCTTCCACACGGCCAGAACCACCACCACCTTCACCTGCCCGCCGCGCTGCCGCACCACCCCCAGCTACCCGTACTAGTGCCCCTCAAACCAGCCGCATCGCATGTCCCCCCGTCCACTCGTCGTGCCACCTCCTGTTACCACGCACCCGACCCCATACCGCCGCACATCAAGAACTAGTTGGCAGTGGGTCCAGACTTGTTCGTAGTCCATTCCCACCACATTAGTAGTTCGAATAAAAACCCAATACGATATTCTTCCATGCATGATGGAAAGAATCACGTAAACTTATATAAACAAAAACCCCCTACCTCAAAATTGACGTCGCACATCGTCGAGTTGCGGAAGACGGACGTCAGGGTAGTCGGGCGTCACGAAAGAACGGTGTCGTCCTGTCAACATTGGAGGAAGAGTTGTTGACGTAACTGACACTTTCCCATGGCAATGACTCCTCTCTTAATGTAGAGGAAGAAGAAGTTTGGAGAAAGAAATGCTACCAGTTCTTCGAGTCATAGAGCGTTCTTCGCATTCTTCGTGGAAGAACTCTCCCTTTCAATATCTCCAACGTGCTCCCAACACCGCAAGTGCCAAAACAAAATAATAGGCTAAGCTATTATTTTATTCTCCCATGATATAACATTTCTATCAAATTAAAATTAATTCAAAAAGACAATTTAATTAATTATAGCATTTGAGTTGGAAACATTAATGGAAGGGAGATGGAAAGGCTCCACATAATTAATGGGAGGTGTTGTCAAAATAAATAAAGGGAGTGTTAAGGGGGGTTTAAAGTAGGTGAATGGTTAGGCCTCGTGTGGGTCCCACCTCACAAATATCCTCCCATGGGAGGTTATGTGGGGTGTGGGCCCCACCCCTAACTTCCTCTTAGAAGATATAACCACCCAAATAAATAAAATGGTGCACAACCATTTTATTTTATTTTTTTAAAAATCCCCAAACATTAACTTTAACCCGCATAAAACGAAACTACGTTAAAGGTCCCCTTAAGTGAATACTGGCACTGTGAGTTCATCGGTGTCCTCAAATTTCAATTCCGAGCACCGGTTCAAAAGTTATAAAATTCCGAACGTACGTTTACTGAACGTACCTGAAAAAAGTTTGGAAAATTAATATCAGTCACCCTCGACCCACTACGGTCAATGTTAGGCTCTGCCTAGGTGAAACATGCCCCAACGAACCCAACGGTACTCTCAGATTTTCAATCCGAGTTACCGTTTAGAAGTTATGAATTTTACAATAAAATAATTGTCATTTAATTATTTTATTTGCATCCAAAAACTAACTTTTTCTGGTGGCTCACGCCGGCCAAAGTTATTATCTTCTTAAATAAATCATTCCCTCACAAGTTCAGCGGTGGTCTTGGATTTTTAATCCGAGCTACCATTTGTGAGTTATAAGCATTTGAAAAATAAAATGATTTATTTAATTATTTTATTTACTGTTAATCCATTTTTAGGATTTCTCATAGGAGGCACGTGCTGACTAAACATAAGTCACGCCTAGGGTAATCCCTCCATACGGAGCGCAATGGTGCCCTAGGATTTCTGATCCGAGAAACCGTTGAAGAGTTATTCCAGTTTTTCAGGAAAACTGCTTAGGCGCGTTAATTTAATCATAACAAAACTTTGACGGATCATTCCGGGCACTCCGGGCCTCAGAATTAGGCTTCTTCAGAAACCATATACTCATATAATTCCAAAGTATTTAAAAAAATTCCTTGAAATTTAAGGGATTTTATATTACTCCCACATTAAGGCTTTATGTCCCCGTAAAGGATCAACACACACTAGGGGAAACAAAAGTGGTACTGAGCACGTATCTGAGTCTTTCTCTCCCATGTGCTCTTCTGGAGGTTCCTGTGCTACCTGGGGTTTCCTTTTCTCCGACCAAGGAAAACCTATCCCATCGTTGTAAGTAAACCAAAACCTTTTTTCCTAATACCTTCAATCTGTGAATGAACTGTGGTTGCCCAGTCCATACCCAAACTAACACTGTAAGGCCTTGACGTAGCCACCAAGAGGTTCCAACCTAAACTCTCACCTTAAGGGTTAGATCACACCTATTGGCGTAAGTGTGTTTATCGAGTCTCCTCTCAAAGGTATCTCCAGACGTGAGAGTCAAGTCAACGGTATTAACCAGAAACTCTAGGTCTGGGACAAGATTTGTGGAAGGAATGATTGGTACCTATGTCTATTGATATCGCAGCTCGTAGTAGACATAGACCGTACCTAAAATTATTCTTAGAGCCCTTGGTTCACACTATGTGACCGCATGCAGCTATTCTCTTCCCCTACCCTTCTGTTCCCTGAACCTGGCGGGGACTACAAAGGAGGGTGGTTGTAACATGTCGAAATGTACACCACCTCATGCTGCTCTCCAAGCTCTGCTTCCATGTCTGCTGCTCTACAGATTCATCTATCCTTAACACTTCCTCTTCTTGAAACATTTTACACACCCAAGTCTCTAAGACTGCGCCAGTTTGAATCTTCC
Organism: Viscum album; assembly: GCA_963277665.1. NCBI lineage: Eukaryota > Viridiplantae > Streptophyta > Magnoliopsida > Santalales > Viscaceae > Viscum > Viscum album. Next base: position 214,071,526 of record OY728123.1, read on the forward strand.
CATTGCTAACATTCACTGTCTAAAACCGATCATCCAAAGAACATTCAACCCCAAAGGTTCACTCTAGTACCCTAACATAAGTAGGAATTCATAGAGGAAAGAGTGCTTACTCGGATATCCTTATACACACCTCACTCATAGGTCCGAGCTCTAAATCACTAATCGTATCGTAGTCATTAAGTACCAAGAACGATCGGTACACCTCGATGAATACTCAGCTACTGACATGTCATCCTGCCGAAGCTGTATAAGCTCTAGAAATCTCTCAGCCACCTCCTCAAGATAGTCCTCAGTCACCTGTGAGTCAGGATCGCCTCGGAACCTGAGGGGTATCTGATGCTGAAACATGTCTAAGGCACTAAGACAACATGCGTCCTCTACCGGTACTGGCAGTTGTAACTGCTGATCAACATGTAGTAATATAGATGGAACACTACCCGAAGGTAATATCTCAGGCATCAGCCCACGTACCGAAGCCTCAACACTATGCAGACCAACCTCATGGTCACTCACTGGGAAACACCAGTAGTTAAGATCACCATCTTCTCTGCTAGCTCTAAACTAGGTGTAGAACTCTAGCAATCACCTCCATCCAGTCCACTGCTACCTAGAAATATGTCTCACCTCGTAACCTCAGAGGCCTCTGCTGTTGGAACTCGTGCAACGCGCTCTGCCAACATGCATCGTCCACTATTATGGCTGGTGGAATCCTCTACCTAACGGGTGGTGGTGGTGCTGCTGCACCACCCAAAAGAGCCAACATAGAAAGAGGGACCTGCACCGGAGCCTCATCACTCGGTGATCCATCATCGAGTACTCTCTCGGAAACTCCAACTGAATGTCTGTGTGGAGACATCCTGAACAGATGTGACACGGTCAAACGATTTAAACCTGATGAGCTGACCTAGTTTGAGCTGACTTAAAGAAAACTTTTGAAACACACACGCAATCAGTGTTTTCGTGCACTAAGTCGGAAATCAGTAGTCAGGGTCCGGATGTACGGATACGTCAGCCGCTGCACCAACACTGGACTCCCTGAACTGAAAACCACACTTAGTACCCTTAACACTATTTCTTCACAAAAAGAAAATATCATAGTCCTAAGTTCTACGGTAGAACTGACTCCTCTAATACCAATTTTTCATGACCCGTCCTCAGGGCCCATGCCGTGACTACCCCAAGCCCGCCTTCCATAGGCTAGGGGCTGGTGACTAGCACCAAAGGCGTAAATCCCAATGAAAAGGGAAGGAATTTCCTTTATAAAAGTAAACAACACAACAGATTACAAGTGGAAGCTAACACTAAGTATAGCAGTAAACAAGTGTGTTGGAAATGGAAAAGGGTCCGGAAATACAATCCCAACAGAAAGGTACAGCTACCACTCAAAGTAAAGTATAACTCAAAGGAAAATAGATGAAAGGTGACAAGAATCTCCTGGATCATCCACCATGGATCCTATATGAAGGGTAGGTACATATGTCCTCCACAGCATTCCGCATTCGATCGTCCGTCTGTCCGTCTCCTCTGGGTACCGACTCGTCGTGAGATCCACCTCTGGGTACCGTCCATCTCAACAAGACTCAACTATAATCAGTGATGTCCGTCATCTGCAACCAACACAACGAGGTGCAGGCGTAGCCCGTGTAGGGGTGAGTATAACAATACTCAATAGGGACCCCAAGACCCTCAAGTTATCACTAAAATCCAACAAGGATAAACCAAAAATAAAGATCTCAACAGATAACCTTTACTTAGGTGTATGCCCTTACACACACATAAGTTATCAAGTAACCCATCTCAATCACAAGGAAACACAAAGGTTATGAAATCAACGGATAACCACTACTTAGGTATATGCCGATACATATACCTAAGTTATCAAGTGACCCATCTCAATCCTGAGGTAAACACAAAAGTCGTTGACTCACCTCAAACCAGGATTTTATTCATGATGTCGAAACCACAACTGCTGGAGAACTCCTCCTATGTCAAGCATAGTAGTCATGTCACGACTCTGAGGCGCTACTCACTAACCTTAGACTGCTGAAGTACTCTTCATGTTGAGTACTACGGGTCTTCCACCTCACAAAGTAGTGCTCCCCGCCAAGGGTCTGCCACCTCACACAGCAGTGCTCCCACTCATAGCCTACAGAGGTACTCCTCCTATTGAGTACTATGGGTATTACACCTCAAAAAGTAGTGCTCTTCCACCATGGGTCTACCACCTCACAATGTAGTGCTCCCTATTGGGCTATACAAGTCACTCCGAATCGAATCGGACAAGCAGTCATCAGGTCCACAACTACTAGGTCTCCACACTCCGTACGCTCATCTCCAAGAGGATCCATTCCATGAGCTACTGGTCGATACTCCATGTATCACAAAGTACTGCCTCGTCATATGGGTCTCAACGCAACAGACGGCACGTCAATCGGACGCCCGGTCGATGAGTTATTAGCCTTTTTGTCCCTAGGGCCCGGTTGGTTTCGTGTATGAACCAACCTGACCGTATCTCAACTGTACCCCGAACTCACATAGGGTATACTCATAGGGACCATTTCTTAAAGTGATCACCAACACCGCTGACGATTCGTCAAACGGTCGTCCGGTCTGAAAGTTATCGGCTTTTCTGTTCCAGGGGCCCGGTTGGATTTCGGGTATAATCCAACCCGGCCATATTCCAACTGCATCCAAACCTCGGGTGAAGTATGCCAGAAGAACCGTCTCATCTAGAAGAATCCAACAAAGTTTACGGCACGTCAATCGGACGTCTGACCCTTAAGTTATAAGTGTTTCCGCTCCGAGGGCCCGGTTGGTTTCGGGTTCGAACCAACCCAGTCGTACTTCAAATGAAACCGGTTAACCAAACCAGTAACACCATTGCAATCCATACGAAAAGACACACGAGATGGACTACCCATTGGTCCAAAACGGATAGCCTGTGAAAAAATTGCATTTCACCACAACACGCGTGAACCGTGCCTCGTGGGGCCTACTCCTCGACCTCGACTTAAATATCCAAAACTGTTCTTGAAACATCTGTCGTAATTCCAAGGTCGCAACCTCACAGACGGTTTGAAATTCCGACACCATATGAGAGAGATATGTCTGATACAGGATCCCGTAATATTATTAATATTATTATTATTCGGTGTTTCGTGGGCCCGAGCCACGAACCAGAATTTAGTATTCAACATTAGACTTGAATCAACCGTACTGATGTCAGGATTACATCACCACTAACGACAATCCAATCGGACGTCGCACGCATGAGTTATGGCGGGTCAAAGATTTAATAATAATATCAAATCTATTATTTTCCGAGTGCTTCGGGTACCTGATCCAAAAACCTGAAAAAGGCATCCAATATTGGACTCATAAATTCCGTCTCGAATTCAGGGTCACACTGCCGCATATGGTTCGTGAAACCAAGGTCACACGAATAAGATACAGTCAAAACAGTGTTTTACCAAAAAAATTAATAATAATAATTTTTTTTTGTTATTATTAATTATTTACTTATTTATCTTTCTAACTCCAAAATCAATCACGATTTTGGACTCCTTGCGCACTGGAATTCATCCCCAAAACCCCCATTTATCATTTATTTCTCTTTTTATTTTATCCCCACTATTATCTTATAAATCATCTCTCTCTCCAATCTCATTTACTCTTCCATGATTATGTTCTCTCAATTAGCGCCCTAATCACCCGGCCTCCTTCCACACGGCCAGAACCGCCACAACCTTCTCCTGACTGTCGCGCTGCCGCACCACCCTCGGCTACCCGCGCCGGCGCACCTCAAACCATCTGCATCGCCTAGCCCCTCGTCCGCTCGCCGTGCCACCTCTCGTTACCACGCACCCGACCCCATACCGCCGCACATCAAGAACTAGTTGGCGGTGGGTCCGGACTTGTTCGTAGTCCATACCCACCGCATTAGCAGTTCGAATAAACACCCAACAGAATATTCTTCCATGCTTGAGGGAAAGAATCATGTAATCATAAATAAACAAAAACCCCTACCTCGAAATTGACGTCGCACCTGGTCGAGTTGCGGAAGACGGACGTCACGGTAGTCAGGCGTCGTGGAAGAATGGTGCCATACTATCAACATTGGAGGAAGAGTTATTGACGTAACCGACGATTTAAAACGGAAGTGTCTCCTCTCTTAACACGAAGGAAGAAGAAGGTTGGCGAAAGAAATTCTTTCGGTTCTTCGAGTCATGGAGCTTTCTTCGTGTTCTTCGTGGAAGAACTCTCACTTTCAATATCTCCAACGTGCTCCCAACACCGCAAATGCCAAACCAAAATAATAGCCTAAGATATTATTTTATTCTCCCATGATATAACATTTCTATCAAATTCAAATTAATTCAAAAAGACTATTGAATTATTTATGGCATTTGAGTTGGCATCTTTAATGGAAGGGAGATGGAAATGCTCCACATAATTAATGGGAGGTGTTATCAAAATAAATAAAGGGAGTGTTAAAGGGGGTTTAAGGGAGGTGAAGGGTTAGGCATAGTGTGAGTCCCACCTCAAAAATATCCTCCCATGGGAGGTTATGTGGGGTGTGGGCCCCACCCCTAACTTCCACTTAGAGGATATAACCACCCAAATAAATAAAATGGTGCACAACCATTTTATTTATTTATTTTTGCAAATCCCCAAAAATTAACTTTCAACCCGCATAAAACGCAACTGCGGTAAAGGTCCCCTTAAATGAATACCAGCACTGCGAGTTCATCGGTGTACTAAGATTTCAATTCAGATCACCGGTTCAAAAGTTATAAAATTACGAACGTACGTTTACTGAACATACCCGAAAAAAAGTTTGAAAAATTAATATCTGTTACCCTCGACCCTCTGCGATCAAGGTTAGGCTCTGACTAAGTGAAACACAGCCCAACGAACCCAATGGTACTCTCGGATTTTCAATCCGAGTTACCGTATAGAAGTTATGAATTTTACAATAAAATAATTGTCATTTAATTATTTTATTTGCGGCCAAAAACTAACTTTTTCTGGGGGCTCACGTCGGCCAAAGTTAGTATATGCTTAAATAAATCATGCCCTCACAAGTTCAGTAGTGGTCTCATATTTTTAATCCGAGCTACCATTTGTGAGTTATAAGTATTTGAAAAATAAAATGATTTATTTAATTATTTTATTTACGGTTAAGGCATTTTTGAGATTTCTCATAGGAAGCTCGTGCCGACTAAACATAAGTCATGCCTAGGGTAATCCCGCCATCCTGAGCCCAACAGTGCCCTCAGATTTCTGATCCGAGCAACCGTTCAAGAGTTATTCCACTTTTTTAAGAAAACTACTTACGCGCGTTAATTTAATCTTAACAAAACATCGACGGATCATTTCGAGAACTCCAGGCCTCAGAATCAGGCGCCGTCAGAAACCATAGACTCATAAAATTCCAAAGTATTTAAGAGAAAAAAATTCCTTGAAATTTACGAGCTTTTACAACTATCATATGAAATATGATAACTATAATATCTAAAAAACTCAAAAAAATATTCTTATGAAATTATGATATTTATTTAAATAGGTTTTATTAGTTATTTTTATTAATTAGATACTTTTGCTCTTAGATTTTATTTTTCCTAATTAGTTTTTAGTGAGTATTGGAAACTCATTTAATGTATCAAAATGCTTCTCAAAATATGGAGAAACCATGAGGATATGATTATGGATATTATGAACTAGTCATTGGATAATTTTATTTTAAATTATTACAGAGGGATCCAGAAGAAATAATAAGGCACTCATATGAGAGATATGATACTACTGAATCAATAATAACATGATTTCTATTCTACTATTTTGACCTCAAATGATATTCAATCTATAATATTATTATATAAGTGATCATGTTGTAAATCATTTTATTCTTCATCCTTTCTATTCTAGTTTCTATATTGTATTTTCATATTATTTTCTATTTTTATATATCTATAAGTCAATTTATGTATTTCCCTTCCAAAAAATTTTAATATATTCCTTTGTTATACCTCCAATAAAAAGGTAGATTATTTTATTTGTTACTCTGATAAAATATAAAGTTTTTTATACTTCATTTATTGGTTCATAAATATGTAGTTTTTGTTTTTTCGTCCCTCTAGGGGAGAAAAAGGTTCGGTCTGTAAAAGGTTGTCAAATGTTTTAAATAGTTAGGTTAATTCTATTAGATTCATTTTATATTTTGGGGAAGATAGGATTTTGGAATAGAAAAAGGATCACATTGATCCAAACAACTATAGGATTCTAGTGTTCTTATTTGTAATTTCTGATACGTAATTATATTTGATATTCTACTACATGTTTTTAAAATAGTAATTATATTAAACAAGTTATTTAATTTTCATGTTTTATTACACTAATATTTAACATTTTCTAATTAATCTATACAATATTTTAAGATGGTTTACCCCTGGATCAATTCAGCATCTCATAGTGGGCCAACAATTAGTATTAGAGATTATTCCTTTTGGACTTAGGTTTTATATATTATTTCTTTTTTACGATATCCAATTTATAGTATTCATAATATAAGGAAAATATTTTAGTAAGATGTTAGGAATTGACTATAATGATGGTTGTAACCCTTATTAACCATTATAATTTGATGTAGACGATTATGGATACTAGAAAGAAAGGATTAAATCATAGATTATAATTTTAATTACTAATCATTGGATAATAATGGTAAAACCATATATACAATGTGATGGTTATATATATATATATATAATATTATAGGTAAAAGAAATTTAAAGTGAATATTAAATTAAAAGGTCAAGAAAATATTATAATCATTAGGAAAACGTGTAAGATAATACTAACACAATTGTTAACTATGGAGGAATGGGGACTACTAAAGAACTTCTTCCACATGGAGATAATTGAGGTTCATCCACTCTAAACCCTAATTGATCATTTTTAGAGGTGTTTTATAGTAAATAAATCATGGATGATGCTATTGAAGGTTTACCATGTACATTCCAACCACCTTTTTGAAAAAAGGGGAAACCAGTTATTGATTATTCAAGGTACCGTGTAGATGTTATTGCTTCGGAGTTCCAATTCATTTTTATTAGTATGTTTTATCACTGATGTACTTCTATTAAATTAATTAGAAGGTCCCTATAAACTATTTTACTTTTCTCCTTCAATCCAGGGATCTTTATTATAGATTCATCATTGTACTTCTTTTTGTGAAAGATAACTATTATATATTATAGTCTCGTGGTCACTGGTACTTTTCAAGGCATTGTATGAAGATGATGAATGGACCTCGGTTTTTGATAAGTACATCAAGCCACTTGTGGTCACTTACTGGTTAGGATTTCAAGGCCTAAAAGTTATTATATATAATATGAATGGTTTTTCTTCCATTTCTAACCTTATTGGCACTCCCTTTAATCCTGATTCAACCAGCTTTAATATATCAAGATCTGCCATTGAAAGGATTTTAATAGAGGTGTATATATCCAAACCTATACCCTATATCATATGTGATAAAAATAGAAAGAAATATTTGTATCAAATGGTGAATTATGAAAATCCATATTACAATTGATTTTTGGGCTTGAAATTTGGAAATTATGATGATCTTTGTGATAAGGTGTCCTTAAAGGAACCCACTTCACAACTAAATATTAGGAATAAGTAAAATCTGGATTAAAAAAGGGAAAAATCATTATACTATTATATTAAAAGATCCCACTTTGGATAGGTAGAAATTATATGGGTTCATATCATTGGATGTTTCTAGGAATCATGTTGTCCCCTCAAAGCATAATTAGGGTAACCCTGAGGAAATAATTTTTTTGATTTGTTGATGTTGTTTAGGAATCCCTAACCAACTCCATAGATTAGGGGGTATTAGAGTCACCATTTTGAGGAATCCATCCGTAATGAATAAGAATAAGGTTTCCAAATTGGGTAAAATTTCATATTCTTTGGTTCTAGAAAAGGGAAGAAAACATTGTTGGATTTGGATGGTTTTATCACCCCACACCATGAAAATACCTAAAAACGTAAGGATTAGTGTAAATCAAGGTGGAACATTATAACTTGATCCTTATTAATTAATATTGAGGAGTAAAAATACATCACTCCATAACCTATTATAGATAATGCTCCCTCATCCTCTAATGAATCATCTTCTAATGAATCATCCTATGTAGATGAAGGTATTTCCAAGATCAGGAATAAAAATCATATTATCAGGGAGGGTATAATAGAGTAAATATAATCATGTGTTAATGAACATAACCTATTTTATTTTAATAGATATAATATTTGGGTATGTATCTTGATGATTATATTGATCTTAGATTACCTAAGTTTTCTAAAATTGATTCAAATTTTGGAAATAATCCAATGCTTGAGTAATGAGATCTCTTCCTGGAATAATTTAACATGATGGAAAATTTTGTACTATTACTACCTGATTCATATGAAATTATTTATTTACCTATAGATGGTGGTTAGGGATTTGTAATTCTGGAATTTAAAAAGTATTTGAGTTAGAAATGAAAGAATAAATTTCCTTTTAATTTTTCTTTTTTGGAATTATTTTTAATTTTCTTATTCCTCTAAATGTTTTTTGATGGATTAACAACTCTCCAATGAGTGAAGACTTACTTTTTCTATGTTTGGATGATTAATTCGTGATTTTATTTATATTTTCATAGATGGATACTGAATATAAATTTCTTAATAGCATGGAATCACACACCCATCTTATTTTAAACCAATGAGATCCTATTAGTTATCATATGAATGTAAGATCTTGGTCACCTGCATGAGCATATGGAATCCTGAAGCTGTTTTATTATGGGAAGTGCTTCCTATTTAGATGTTATTTCCACTTAATCCTTTTGTACATATGTTTCATGTTTGGGAACTCATTTTCTACTAATGTTCTAGAGAAATCCTTCTTATATAGGAAATTATTTACCATCTCATACCTACACTTTACTGCAACTCAATAACTACTCATTCCTTCACTAATATCATTTTCACATAGGTATAAATATTTCTTTGAATAATAATTTGGGACAGAGGTGATGCAATGATAATCATTATCCTTGATCAAGGTTGCATTTGACACCAATTATTGGTGTATTAATGAGAGTTTTGCGAACTCATTAGGATCCCAGATTATACAAGAATTTATTGCTTTCAAAATCTATTTGGTTCTTCAATGCTATAATTTTAATTTTCAATTGATCACCTCGATCAGTCTCAATAAACGGTTTCAAGAATTTATGGTCTATTTTTAGTAAATTTTTTGTTGATTAAAGTTTGTTTCAACTCATACATTATCCTTTAGTACTTTGTTTCTTCTAATAAATGTTTTAGGGGGATGATTTGGTCCTCCAAGTTATATCTCATGCCATTTCTGATATTATATTGTGTACATAATAAAAAGTTATTTTGTGATATATAATTTGTAAGACTACTCAAGATAGAAGGGGGATGTTATAAGTCACACACTATGGTACAAATATTCTCAAGTGATTGTAAAATGGAATATTAAATGAACAATACTAAGAATATAAGATGGGAAAAGATAAATCTATGAACCACATGTTTTATATATTCACAAGTATTGTAAATGGAATTAGTGTGCTTGGAAAAGAGTAGTAGAATATAGTCATAGTTGAAAGGGTGCTGCGATATCTACCATACAAATTCATTAAAATAAGGTGGTAATTGATAAGAGTAAGTATTTTAATGAGGATACTTTATATTAACTCATTTATTCACTTCTATAATATGAAATCAAAATAAAGTACATTATATATTATGATACCTTAAATAATAAATATATTGTGTTTAAATAAAATATACATGTTTATGGAGAGTCTTATGACTCTAGTCATCAAATAAGTGAGAATTATGAGAGATAATACTTTACAAAAGGGGTTCATAGGGTGATAAAAATAATAAATGGATTTATGAAGATATCTAAACAAGTAAATCAGAAGGGTGTTCAAAATTAACAAGGAAACAATACTAAATATAATGATCTTTAAGATATACTATGATATGAGTGTAGAAATAAGGGACATTTTAAGTTAGTCTACCTAAAATTAAATCATGAAATAAGAGACCATAAAGGTATGAAAAATTAGAAACATGTTCTAACGACTAGATGGAGGTGTATAGAATAATTAGACTCAAGTAGTGATTTTAGAAGTCAAATAGATTTTACTAACCTATTTTTGATTGATATGAAAATAATTAAGGTTATTAGTGATTTTAGTTCAACATTTGGATATTATTTTAATTCTAAAATAGATGTTAAACAACTAAATAAACAAAATTAAAACATATAAAAAGATTCATTAGGAATTTTGGAATTATATATAGAGTTATAATGAAAAAATAATAAACTTTATAAGAAAAATACCTCTCATAATCATAAGAATATTAAAATTATAAAAGATAATTAGAATATAATAAATGTGTCTTCTTATTTTGAAGAAAAATTTTGTATAGACTTATAATATACTCAATATATAGAATGGGATGTTAAAACTAAAAAGTGTCGGATTAAAATAAAAATTATGTAAACTTTTTTCAAGGAAAGGTGAATTATTATAAGATATTATTTATGAATAAATGAGACAAATATAAATATAGTTTTGGATATAATAAGAAAATAAATAAATTATATATGAAATTATTTTTTAATGGTATTAAAGGTAATTTTTCTATAGTGTAAGTTTTTTTGCAGAATATGAAAGGAAATTATGCTAATGAAAAATCATTGAGATTTAATTGATACTTAGGTTATTCAAAATCCTTAATTTCATAGAATTTATCTTCAAAATTTCTCGCAATCACATTTCATAATTTTGTTTTTGTGCCTAAGATATATTATACTAATCCCATTGTATATAAGAGAGTATAGGCACCAATCTTGTTTTTTACATGACAGATTTTATGAAATATGACTTAAGAGTGTCATGAAAACATGGTACTTGGATATCGATTCATCCATGTATATAACTGGTGAAAAATTGAACTTTTTATCTTATAATAAATTTCATGGAAATTCTTTGAAATTTTGTAATAAATAAAACATAAATATTAGTGGATTTGGTAAAATATATATTTTTAATAATGTCATAAATTAAAATGTATCATATGTTGAAGGTTTAAAACAAAAATAATAAGTATTTCATAGCTTTTAAATGATATAAGTTTTGTTATGTTCCAATATAATGTCATGAACCATCCCCCTAGGCCCATGTCGTGACTACCCCAAGCCTACATCCCATAGGCTAGGGGCTGGAAAACAGCTCCGAGTAGGCATATCCCAAACAAATGGGAGGAATTTTCCTAATTACATGTACACATGCACACAACTCCAAGCCAAATATGCTGGAAAGTGAAAACACCTCGTAAAAAAACAAGGTGTGCTAGTAGAAAACTAAAGTTAAATGACGCCAGAATACAATCCCAACAAAATGGAAAAGTAAAAGCACAAGTATCTGGAACTCCTCTACAGAAAACCCTACCTGAAGGATAGGTACCAAAATAGCTATCTCAAGATTCAGAAGAACACCTCATCTGTAGGGTCACTCTAAGCACCACTTTCCCTGATCCACCAAGGAATCTTTCAAAGCGTCAATCGTATACACAAGACACGATATGTGTGGGAAAATTTCATGTATGGGTGAGTAAAAAAATACTCGATAGGGAACCCCGAAACAAAAAGTGAAATACCATAAAGGAAACACCACTAGAAAGATACAATCATATCAACAGTGGTATGTGTCAACAACACCTATTAAAATAACATCCCGGTATACTCTTAAAGGATTCCAAGACTCAAGGTCTCATCCACTGCCATCTATATGGTCCTGCTCGTAGCTTGTTCAACCCTGTAGATCTCACTCCTCAAGCTATATAATAGTAGACACGTAGAACCAATATAACAAAAGTATCTGAGAGAAAATATTGTTCTGATATGTCATGATGTTTCCCTAACACATTCGGTCTTGCTAAGACAAGGAGTCTCGATATCACAACCAATCCTAGTTTATCATATTTTTCTCAAGGTAGGATTGTTCCAAGAGAACTCACCCCGCGAGATATGAAGTCATCAGATACCCTCTCAAATAGGTCCCACTGGTTTCGTCCCTGACCAAAGAGAACACACTAAGAACTACCTGAAGAACACTGGTCAGGTCAAGTCACGAAAGAATAAATCAAATCTCGATACACCAATAGGGGGTCCTCTTCCCAGGACTCACTCAGGGACTCATGTACCTACATTAAATATAGGTTCCCGCATAAATATTGGTCTCAACTTCTTCAAAAACCTTATATAAGGTTACATGAAGAGAATTTAGGATCGACCAGGCCTATCGGTGCGATACACGCTCTATCCCACTGAGTCACTGCTAGAGTCGGTCATAGACAACTCACATCAGAGCATGGGTCATCCTCATTAATTGGAATAGGACCCTGCATCAAACCTTCGTAGGAAATACCAAGGGTATGATCTCAATCTCCACTATCAACCTCTATGAAGGGATTAATATCCTATATTGATCCCTCATAGTAAGGACAAAGATAACACTACCAAACCCTTCTGGTCCAACTAAAATTCCACCACGCTATCTCAAAAGGACCACCTCATCATAAAGGTACCAACTCCATTGGTGTCTCATAAAATGGGTGATCCATTTGAAAGATAACTCCATTTTTTCTAAAATTGGTTGACCTGGGTTCGGACTAGGTCTGACCTAAACCAACCTGACCCGATTCGGATGAACTGATCTGGTCCGACCTACTAGACCCAGTTCAGCTTGGCCTACTGGACCGACATGCTGGATCAGATGGGTTGTGGGCCACTAGACCCAGCCCTCTAGGCCACTAGGGAAGCCTAGTATATCAATACCAACCCACTGATTGGGCCAGCACACTTCCACGAGAGGTGGCTAGTGCCACGTCCGCCTGGGCCACGTGGTCTGATGACCGGGTGTCTTCCACCTAACTGATTCTGTTAATGAGGACCTTTCATTTCCTACATGAGGCTCAACTAGATGTGATCGGTCTACATGGGTGTCATAGTGCTCAATTTGGCGGTCTGCCATCTCCATCTAGCCCCGCGACATCCACCAAAGGCACATATAGTCGCTTCCCCGAGCGACCATCCTCCACCGCTATGTGCCACTATCGCCCGATGTTAGTGTTGGGGTGCTGGTAGCCCCTTTCAAGACCATCAGATTCACTCTGGTGCATCAATTGTTGATCCAAAATATGTTCAATGATCCTTGGCTCTCCACCTTTACTATCGTTCCCTCGGATCCATGTCATGATGCATCCCAGTGCTCAGAAATTCAAATTGTGATATCTTTTTCCCCACTTTGATCCATTTTCCATCGCCATCGGCTCACCTCTTTCATTTTCTATCCACCCCAGGTCTGCTATATCAGATCGTTGTGCCAAGAATTATTTGTCCAATGATCAATAAATCGCAAATTGTCGAGTCTCAGGACAAATGAAGAATACCCATGATGAATGAAGAACAGAGGGTGAAACGCATGACTCAACAAAGAGGAACGAACCTCGATCGATGCTCATATCGATCATGGTTTATTTCTGTTAGAATGGTTAATGAAAAACCACAACAAAGGATAATCAATAGTAGATAAAAAATCCCCAATAAACCCTGAAAGGTAAAACCCAAACCACAATTTGCAAAAACCGTGGATTAATCCACGTTTACCATATGGATAAAGAACGGGGAAGGAAATTAGATTAAAAATCACCCCTACCTGGATTTTGGATTGGTTGATGTCGGGGTTCGATCATCATTGGATAACCATTGAGAGTCATCATGATCCATCGTCTCATAGATCCTTGATCCTCGATCCTCGATCCCCATCTCATCATTGTCTATAATTCTATAATGAGAGAAAAATAACAAGGCTCTTCTCCATTACTCATAGGGAAGATTCATTAATCTAATCATGTATCCCTTCTGATAGTTAAAAAATAAATCTGTTTTTCATCATTAAATGTGTTTCAAAATTACATGTGTTTCAGTTGTACACATGTTTTAGCATTACCACATCACTATGTTTCAACATCATTGAGTTGTTGTGTCGCAGTGATACTTTTTCATTGTGTAACATCAAAAATAAAAAAAAATAAACTTTTTAGGTTTATTTTATTCTCCTTTAAAATCTCCAAAAATTATATTTTAGAGTCAACCCACACCGGTCGATGTTTGGCCACACCGAAGTAAAATTCCACATTACGAACTCAACGATGGTCTTAGATTTCTAATTTGAGTCACCATTAAAGATTAATTAAGATTTTAAAATAAAATAAAATAATTTAATTATTTTATTTACGTTTATGTCATTTTCTTGTTTTCCCACTTGAGACCCACTCCGACTAAAGTTATGTTGTGCTTAGGGTAAACCCACCATCCTGAAAGCAACAATTCCTTCAAATTTCTGATCCAGGAACCCATTTAATACTGATTACTCTTTTTCAAGAAAACAACTCACATGTGGTATTAAAAACATAAAATTTTTCTTTGAACCATTTTGGACACATAAAGCCTCAGAATCACACGTCGTCTGAGTTCCTGTTCTCAAAATATTCCCAAAAGATTTTTAAAAATAAAACCATGAAAATCTGAGTCATTACATTCTCACCACCTTAAGGCTTTATGTCCTCAAAATCCAATCCAAGTTCTAACCAAACATATTAGGGTATAAGAATGTACCTAATCCCCCCACTACTTTGTGCTCTTCTAGAGATTATTGTACTACCACCAGGAACGCGCTAATGGTATTGAATTCCCATAGAGGGTCCTCTCCTATCGATCCTGGATCTCCATGACCTGGATTAAATGTGATCTTCCTGATCAGAAACTATCTTCAATGGGATTCCATGGATTAGAGCTTTCTCTTTCACGTAGAGGCATCCCAAGCTCTCTACTTAAATATTCTCCTGAAAATATAAGAAAGTGGCAGAATTGGAGAGTCGGTTAATGATCACCCAGATAGTATAGTGTCCCCTAGATGTATGTAGTAAACTCGTCCTGAAGTCCATTGATATCCCTTATCACTCCCTTTCTGGAACCCCATGGAAGAACAAAATCCACCCCTTCCAAGCACAGGGGCCTGACATGGTGAGTTGAAAAACCACAAAACTGATTCAAACAAGGGATCAACTTTTATATTAATAGGTAGGCATAGCTTCAACCTGTACCTCCATCCCCGGTGTCCTTCTTGACACCCCAGATGCATATACTAATGAATCTCGCCACTCTAGTCGTCCACTACTATTATTTTGTGTCCTCTGAAAGAGAATAAGTTCTCTCTACCTTAAGAATATCCATTAGGGGCATTCCGCATGTTTAACTGAGCTCCCAAAATCCCACTTTCGATATCACCAAGTCATGCCTCCCTAACTCACTATAAGAGTTGAGGGGTAACAAACACCGAATGGAGGTAAGATGTATCATCTCTATCCATGAAGGACAATTGTAATGAGTCCAAATTCTTTATTTCCTCATTACTCTCATGTGGTCTCAACTAATTTGAACCCTAGATAATCACCACTTTCCTCTACATCATGACAAAACCATGTACAATCCCTAATACATCACAAAACACTATGTACTCAACTCACTCCTCTGGAAAACTCTATCTTAACTGTTGAAAATCCTGCAGACACCTTTCTATTCGCGCAAAAGGCTTACCCTTTCAAATGATCGATGTTTTCATCAACCCTTTGGTTGTGGATACTCATTCTCCATGGTCACTTGGTTAAAGTATCATTAATCCATAGAAAACCTCAATGGATGGGTCTAACAAATCCATTCCTATGTAAATCCTCCACCTACACCCTGAAATCTCAACGCTCTACGAAATCCATACTATACAATTATACTAATTTCAGTTCCATATCAGGGTGTAGAAAAATGCAGAAGTATATCTCCATGTGGGGAGGTAAACTTAGAAATATCTACTATAAACACATCCTTTTACTTCACCACTACTACTAGGAACCAAAAAACTCATAACATCCACTATCCCGAGGGTAAGGCAAGCTGACTAATGAGTGATCGGCTACACCCTCTTATTCACGAGTCTATTTTATGCTGCTATGGTTTCCTTTATAAACGACCAAGGAAACCCCCATTCATCATTGCAGATATATAACACACTTTTTTTCATAAAATAATCAATTTAGGCATGGACTTTCGATAACCAATCTATACCAAGAATGACATTGTATGGATTGGATGTTACCACCAAGAGTTTCCAACCGGAACTATCGCCTCAAGGGTCAGATCACACTATTGTCATAAGGATGATTATCGAGTCTCCTACCATAGGTATCTCTAGACAAAAGGGTAAAGTCAACAGTTTAACAAGAAACTCTAGGTATTGAAGAAGATCTTTGACTCGGAAGAATGATTAGAACCTTTTTCTATATATATGAAATATAATAGCAGACACATATTGTATCTCAAATCATTCCCAGATCCCTAGGTTCATATGGCTTAACCGCATGCAACTGCCCCTTCCCCTTTCATCTTGCTCCCTGATCCTAGTGTGGACCACATGCGGGTGGTGGTGGTAACATGTAAAAATGCATGCCAGCTCCTAATTCTCTCCCAGCTACACTTTCACTTCTTCCTCACTATAGATCCATCAATTCCTATCATTGTCTCTACCTCGGTGGCACATCCACTATTTCCCTATCAACATCATGGAGGGCTGGAAAACCTTTAATGAGATGTCCCCTACCATCTCATGAAAAGATTTTCCTCTCTCCAGGCTGACTAGACTGAACCGATGAACCATGAGCTATATATCCCCTATCCTGGGACCTCCTCTCAGAACATCTCACTCGTCCATTTCTCTAAGAGTGACGTCGGCTTCCTTCTCCGAAAGTCTCTACTCCTTCTTTCCCTATAATTACATTCCCAATATCTATTTACTCATCCAAAGTAATTTCAACCACAAAGGTTCGCTCCATCACCCTAGAATAAGTAGGAATGCATAGAGGAATAACATTGGCCCGGATGTCCCTAAGAAAACCATGCTCAAAGGTCCAATCCCTGAATCACTGGTCATGTATTATATACATTTAGTACTTGTAAATGTTGTTATGCCATGATTAATACTGAGATATAGACATTTCATCCTGCCGAAGCTGTAAAAGATCTTGTGCAAGCATATCCCTTAGCTTTTTTGGTGAGAGAACCTCCTCAATGAAAGGTTATCAAACTATTTCCACTGAAGAGTCACCTCATAGTAAGATTAGGTAATCTAAACCCCACCATTTCCCTACTGTTCCACATAGAATGATCACCACTAGGACCACCATCTGATCTAATGGTTTCCTGAAAGGACAAAAAACTTAGTCACCACCTCAAGCCAGTCCTGAGCCAACTTAAAGTTAGGCTCACCTTGAAACCTAAGGGGTCTCTATTGCCGAAACTCGTGAAGGGTGATCAACATGTTTATCTAATCTGTTGGTACTATGAGTACCATGTGCAACTCTACAGGTTGTGGTATAGTTGGTACACCACCTAGAGGTGATGTCTCCAGTACAAATCCATGTACCCATATCTCGTTACCCCATGGATCATCCTTGTGATCATGCAGTGGAGTCATGGATGACTGTCTATGTGGAAGAATATTGTAGAAAAAATAAGGTGTACCATGATCAATAGAGTATACCTAGTGAAATGAATCAAGAAGGACATGTAAAGCACAACCCATTCTTATACGATGCATGTACCATCATTTTTTCCTACAACTAGTGTTTTCATGTACTATGTTGAAAAGAAAAATTTGGGGTCCTCGTGTATGGATACGTTGGCCGCTTCACCAACATTGGATTCCGTAACCTAAAATTTGAGCTCTAAACACATAAAATTATTTACCCAAATAATACTCATAGACTTTGGGTTGTTAAGGTAGAACCAACCTCATCTCATACCACTCTATCATGACTGGACCCCGGGGCCCATTCTGTGACTACCCCAAGCCCACCTCTCATAGGCTAGGGGTTGGCTACTGGCGCCAAGTAAGCATATCCCAAAAAAATGGTTGGCATTTTCTTAACTACCTTTACACACATATACAACTCCAATACATAGATAATGTAAAGTGAAAACAATATTTAATCAAACAAAATGTATGATATTAGAAAACTGAAGGTAAATGAGGCTAGAATACAATCCCAACAAATTGAAAAATTAAAAGTTAAAGTCTATGTAACTCCTCCGTAGAAAACCCTACTTGAAGGGTAGGTTTAGAAACAGCTACCTGAAGCCACAGAAGAACACCTTTTCTGTTGGGTCACTCCTAGAACCACCTGGCCCAAGTCCAACAAGGGATATGTAACAGCATCTATCGTCTGCACAAGACATGACACAAGTGGTAAAATCCCATGCAGGAGTGAGTAAAACAATTATTAGTAGGGCACCCTAAACACAAGGTAAAAGGACACAATGGAAATGACACTAAGAATACACAGTCCCTCTCAATAAAGATATGTTTGAACAACCCATATAACAAGAACATGAAGTTATACTCGTAAAAAATTTCAAGACTCAAGGTCTCATCCACTACCATCCATATGGTCACGATCGTAGCCTGATTGACCCAGAAGATCACACTCCTCAATATGTTTGATAGTATGTATGTAGAACTAGTCTACCAAAAGTATCCGAGAAAACATCTGGTATCGATACATCATGAAGTTTCACTGAGATATCTGGTCTAGCTAAGACAATGTGTATAGATTTCACAACCAATTCTTGGTTACAAGATTCTGCTCAAGGAACTCTTCTTCCGGGAGAACTCACTCACCGAGATATGAAGTCATCAAAGACCCTCGCAAAGAGGTCCTGCTAATTTGGGATCATCCCAAAGAGAACACATCGAGAACTACACAAATCACACTGTTCAGGTCAATTCACGATGCAAAGAATCTCATCTCGATACATATATAAGGGGTCCTTCACTCAAGGCTCACTGGGGGACTCCAGGACCTATAGGAAATATCATCCAAGATATGGTATAGGTTCCCACATATATATTGGTCACATATTCTACACAAACCATATCTAAGGTACCACGAAGAGTGGTGAGTATCGATTGGGCCTCTCATTGCGATACATGCTACATCCCTCTGAGTCACTGTGGAAGCTGGGGTGTGAAAACTCACTTCAGAAAATAGTTCATCGTCTATGATAGGAATGAGATCCTATATCGAACCTTCATAGGAAAGGATAAGGGTATGATCTCAATATCCACTATCACCCTCTATAATGGGATCAATATCCCACATTGATCCTTAATAGAAAAGGAAAATAGAATGCTACTAGATACTTATAGTCCAACAAAAAACTCACCAATCCATCTCAAAAGTACCTCATCATGAAAAGGGTCCCATTTCCATAGACGTATCATCAAACAGATGCACCGTCTGAAATATGCATCCATATTTATGAAAATGTCTGATCTGGGGATGGGCCTGGCCAAACCATACCTGACCCAGTTTGGGAAACCTGACCTGGTCCTGCCTATTGGTCCTAATCCGGCTCTATCCTCTAGACCGACCCGCTAGCCTAGCTAGTCTGTGGGCCACTGGGGTTGTAAGGCCCCAACCTTAAACATTACATAATATTGAATTAAGTTAATAATTCACATTGAGGATCTTTTCAGGTTTAGATATTTAGATAATTATGTCATAACTTATGCATAACAACTTGAATATTACATGTAGACATTTCTACTCACTATCCATTTTTTCATAAATCAAAAACTATTACAAAAAATCAACACGTCTTGTTCCATGCTTTAGACAGCGTGACTTTTCCTTGATCCCATACCTGACCCTATTCATCTTTGAGACCTATTAAAAACATTTCAAAACTTGGGAAGAGAATAAAAAGATCAGTAAGGGATACATAAAGAATGAAAAATGCTATTTTTTCAAAACAATATGTAAACCATTAATACATTTTCATAAAGTAATACTTTTCACCTTTAAAAAGTATAAAAAACACATCACTAAATATATGATCATTTCTTACCCATTTTTAACCAAAATATTCTCATAAAGTCTAGTGAAAACGATTTATATCAAATAAAAGTAACATAGGACATAAAAAACATAAATAGAATAACCATACAGTCGACTTCCACACATATCACTAAATGGAAAAGCTATACGAGCAACCTCCATACCCAATGCATTGGAGGTTATAACATAACCACTTATCCTTGTTTTATCATAGAACCACCCATAATTTGGTTTATCACATAACCATACGTCATTGGTTTATCTCGTAACCACCCATAAAATGTCAATGTACCATTACATAATCATAACACATAAAATATTGAAAATATCAACATTTAAGTAATAACATTTAATTTTTAATCACAATATATCATTTCAAGATATTGAAATACTCAGTACATTTCAAAAGCTATTTTCCATACCAAAACACCCTGATGGCCCCTCACTCACCCGACCCCCCGCTCTCGCCCCCCGCTCTCGCCCTTCTCTAGGGTTTCGGGAGTCTTTTGGCGATGATGCTCCTTCCCTCCTCCTTCTGCCTCTTCGGCCGCTCTCTTTTCCGGTATTCTCGACAGTGGCTCTTTGGGGTTTCTCCCTCCTTTGGCTCGGCGGAGAATCGGATCTTGCCTCCTTTCTAGGGTTCCTCCTGAATCCCCTCTCTATTATTTCTCCTTCTCTTCACCCCGTCTCCTCAATTTCGCAGTTGGTCTGCTTCGATGAAGGCGCTCCCCCCTTTCCCCAGCTGCCGCTCCTCGCTCTGACCCCGAGGTCCTCTGCTCCTCTCCAGGTCAGTTTGGGAGAGTTGGATTCTTGAGGTTTTGGTCTTAATGGCTCGGTGGTCATGGATCTTCAAGGCGTATTCATCTCTTTTCTCTAGGGTTCCAGGCCCCTATCTCCCCTCTTCTTCCTCGTTTCGGTCTTCCCCTGTTTGTTGTTATTTTTTGAAGGGTTTGATGTTTAAGGTGTTGAGGTTTATGCTCGTTGTCCGGTGCTTTGTTATCTCTGGAGTTTAGGGTGTCGGCTGTCTTAGTGGTCACCGGTGGCACGGTTGATGTTTCCGGTAAGGGATCCTCATGCGGCTCACTGTTTCTTACGGATTGATTTCTCCCTGTGCAGGCGAGGGTCGATTCATGGCGGTGTAGGAGGGTTTCGGTGGGCGTTTTGGACGTCGCCGGCATTTCTTGGTTTGGTGATGAGGCGACTGGCGCCTCAGGGTGTGCTGCCTGCGAAGGTTCTTTCCCCATTCTGATGTTTGTTGTCTCGGTGGCTCGGTGTCTTCGACCTTATGACGACGATGAGATGTTGAGTCTCGGCGGCGAAGATGTTATTTCCGGTGGGTCTTTCCGGTGAAGACTATTGGAATGATGTTTTGGCGTGATGAAAAAGTGATGTACCTGATGGATGTGCGCGTGTGACAGAGGTGGCATGTGGATCGGTAATGGTGATGATGCGGTTTGGTTTTGATATTTGAATTTGGTTTTTGAATATTTTTATTTATGGCGCGTTGTTTGTATTGTGGGTTGTTGTTGTTCGGTTACGGCTTCCCCTCAAAGCATCTCTTGGAAAATTAAAAAAAATGTATTTGGACCATACCAAAACACCCCAAAAGTGAATAAGGGATTTATTTTCCTTTTAAAAACATTTAGGCTTATATAGGAATCCAAATAATGATTATGGTGACGGAGAGTTCATTATCACCACATATATTAAAAACATTCTTTTGTCATTTAGTAAAACGCTTCATAGAAAAAATATTCCCTTTCAATGACTGTAAAATATAAAGGGTTTTATTATTCACCTTATAAAATAAGGAGGTATATATTATCAAAATATTCCTTGATTAAAGGAGATTGAGATGAAGTCCCTTTACTCGTGTCTGACTTGACTCGTTTGTTCTTTAATTTCTTGAATAATATAATTATATTAATTTATATTTTCTTCAGAACCTATTTCAAGAAAATTAATTCTTTTATATCACTTATTATAACATTATAAAAATTACATAATTATTTAAGTTAATATGGGTCGTTTTGTCGATATTGGGTACTTGAGTTGAAAATGATCTTGTTATAATTATAATTTGTCCATGTGGTCAAAACTCCATTATATTCACAATATTATTCACATATATATATATATATATCATATATATATTATATATTTATTTATAATATTCTATAACATTTGAAGATAATAAATGAAATGCATTGTTCATGGAGACGGTAAGTCGTACGTACACATGAATGATACTTTCATTTATATTTCATATTTAATGGAATGTAAACTTAATGACACATTGGTATATTACAATTAAATTATATTATAATATTTTATATATGTTAAATAATTTAATTAACACCATCTTTTACATGTTCGATTTATGGCATGAATGAGTCATATCACATTGAGGGGGTGGTAGTCCGCACTTCCTCAAATGAAATTATCGTGTTTATACATCATGAAAATAATGAATATATATTGTAAAAAAATTTCAATATAATAGATAATATATATAAATATAATATATATCATATATAAATATATTTCCATAATAATGGCCACCACGAGAGGTGGTAGGGAAAAATTGAACAATCATCGTTTCGTGAGGCCATAATTCGCTATACACAAAAACAGTATGTCCATATACATTTGATGGAGGTCTGTGGAAGTGTACTTATAATAATTCTAATAAAAACATAATATTATAGTAAATATACTTTTTTTGTTATAAAACAATTGAATAAAGAGATTTTATGGGGTTGGAAAAGGAAAATAATTCGATGAATCTTGAGAGAAAACATTACCTCAAATCGGGTGAATCCCTTTGATTTAAGTTAAAAGTCTACCTTGAATTGCCTTCTGGCCAAGGTAAGGCTTATAGGAGTAATATAGGGATGTTGGGAGCTTATTTGGTTAGATTTTTGGTGATACAAGGGGCTTTAGAGGTGTGAGAAAGGGGTTATATGTGGTGGTCATTTGTAAGAGGAAGGAGGGTCACTTTAGGAATGTCTTGAATGATTGTTTTATTATAAAATGAATTTCAATATAAAAAGGTCTCCAACTAATTTAATTTGAATATAAGGTGAGGATTGTTCTATATCCTCACAACCAATAGGTTTTAGAAAAGTTTTTGTTTAAAATTTAACCTTATCATTTAGCTTTAACCATTGGTTAACAAATTTAACTATTAACATGTCTTCTTGTATATTCATATTATAGTGTTAATATAGTTACCATTAAATTCCAATAGAACCTCAAGTGGTTCATTAATGACATGTAAAAAATTATATAATTCATCTGGACAAGATTATATTTTTAGCTCTATTGTATCATTTAATAAAATAGTATTTTATTTAAAAAATTCATTGATGTCAAATTATATATACTATTCATATCATGACTTTTAAAAAAATATATAACAACTTTATTATTTAGAACAACATTTATTACATCAAAGATAACAATTCATAAGTATCCATAAAATTCTAGGATGGCATAAAAAGTTTAATAATAAATTTATTTTAATATTTAAAATCTCATTTATTTAAATCCTTCATTAATAAGGTAATCACTACATCATCATTGTGTCATAAATATATTTATTTATTTGATGTATAAAAATTATAAATAAAGTAAAATGATATAGGAAATAGTTTTATATTTCTAATAACTACTTATAGTATTAAAGATAACTTATATAACCCCATATAAAAATTTTTTTACTAAAAGATACAAGTTTAAGTTATATTTTCCTTATTTTTAAATTAAAAGTAAATAAATGTCATTTTCACACACAAGTGGCTCCATGGGGTCCTAAAATCGACCCAAGGAGTACCATGGTCGGAAATATCTCATCCAATAGTACAAGGACATGTTTTAGAGTAATTTAATATTATTATAATATTATTTGTTAACCCTTATTTACCGAATTTACCCAATAACCATGGTTAATAAAATATTTACTGATGTTACTATTCATAATGTCTAAAAAAGTTTCCTATTTAAAAATTTTGGACCTCCTGATTCCAAATATTGAATCCAATTTTCTAAATTCAAAACAATGATGTTTCCGAAATTAATTTAAAATTAATTCCTGTGGTCAAAACCAAAAAATGTGTTTTTAAGAAGTAAAAACTACCAAAAGATGGACATGTGTTTATGTCAAATTTCAAAGTGAAATTACTTACAATGAAAAAAATTGGATTAAAGGATTAAAATATAATCAAATTAAACTTTAAAAACAATTAAAAGTAGAATATAACTATATATATAAATTTGATTAAAAGGTAGTTTTGATTTAAAATGTACAATTTTTCACTATTCATTAAAAACTGAACTTTTAAACAAAAATACCAAAATTTCATCCAAAGTAAATTTTGATGTTATTATTATAAAGAATAATTTTATTTTGTCAAATAAAACATATAAAGGATTCAAAAACTATATTGAAAAAGGGTTCTCTATCAAAAAAAGGTAAAACTACATTTTTAGAAAAATACTTCTTTATCCAAAAAATTGAATTTATTCTTATACAATATCAAGAAAACATATAAGGTGAATTTAAAACATTAAATTGTATATATATAATATATTTTTCATTAAATAAAAATCCATAAATAGTGATATGAAAATAAAATTATTCTATTTTAAATAGGTTTTTCTAAAAGCACATACATTATATTCAATTGGTTTTTATTTCCATTTCTAATAAATTTAGTAACCAAAGAATCATATTTAAACATGTGTAAACCATATTTCAAAATTTAGTTTATAATATTCATTCCCTCCATTCCAATGGCTAGGTGTTAAATACTATTTCAAAAAATAACAATATAATTGTATTATTTTTCAGTATAACTCAATGTTGTGTGCATTGTATGATTTTAGAGAAGCTTGTCGTTACGTGTTGAGTACGCTATCATAAAAATCATCACCTTTAACTTAAAATTAATATCTTATTCATAAGTATTGATAAAAATGAAAAAGTATTATTCAATAAATATCTGGTCTGTTACATCCTTCCCCCTTTTGGAAATTGCATCCTCAAAATTTTAAAATTAGGCTCAGAAACATCATTGAAAGTCTCACATAGGAAAAAGAGTCAATAAAACCATCACTTTAAAAGAAATAAAGAGAAGTATAAATGTCAAACAAGATAAAACATACTAGGATTCTATGAAAAAATGGATATGGAATATAAAACTAACCATAAAGTTATGATGCAGAGTGATAGAAACCATGATCAGAAGAAAGTTAACCAGCAGAAAATCACAAATTGGGGATAAGTTAAACGGTATTTGATTTCCCAGTAGAAAAAGTAAATGGACAACATTTGTTTTTGTTTTATGTTCCCTTTAAAATATTTGGAGAATTTATTATGTGATTTACAAATAACATAAGGAAATTTACGTACTTTTCAAGTATAGTTTCATCCTATAATAATTTTCTACCAAAAACTCATAATTTCTCCAAACGATGAGTTTTCAATATGACTTGGTCACACCTGAAGCACGAGAATAAAATTATAGAAAATAAAATGATCCAAAAATGATGAACCATATATTTCCTTTATCTTTAGACATTAACCAAAACCAAAATTGTTAGTACAAGATCAGATAATCCCCAAAAATGATAATCTTTTATAAAAAGAAATTCTACTATTAATCTTGAAAATTGAACAATCAAAACCCAAATCTCAAAAAATAACATTCAATACAAAATTATCCTTAAAATTATTCAAAATAATCCAAACTATGTTTGAAACCCAAAATTCAGAAGTATTAGATCACATAGTCTTCCACAAAAATCTTAACATTTATCTCCAAATAACATCAGCTAATCTTAAAGTATCACACTGAAAAGTAATTAACCTAATCACATATTCTCTATGATAGGTTAATAATTTCCATAAATAATCCAAATTTTTATATATCCATAATAAAAAAAATACATTTTTCCAAAATAAAATTACACCATTACTCCTCAATTGAAATCCCAAAGTATTTTATTTTATTTAGGCATATAGGGTTCCCAAAAGGGAAAACGTCTTTCAAAATAACCTTTTTCACTTAATCAGAAAATCATTTCCCATACTAAGGATATGAATTTGATAAAATATAAGATCACAAATCAACTTATTCTTGATCAATAAAATCATTTAACTAAAAATAATAAGTCATACTAACTAGGGACTTCATGTAGGCTAGTGGTAGGCGATGAACCATTGTCACCCTCCGGTTGTGGGTTCGATTCGCATGACTATTCCGAACGCGATGGGGTTGTCACCCATCCTACGGGTTGTCCTTTTTTGAAAACCTTATCATTCTTATAACATTCTAAAAAATAAGATAATTTCCTCAAAAATAACCATAACCTATTTTATCCTCAAATTTTATCTAATACCTTTCATTTTTCATCCAAAAATGTAATAACCATTTATCACCTTAAAAACAAAAGATCCTATAAACTACTAATTTTATCGATTATGTAAACACAAGAAAAGATACTTATTTCATGAATAACATTTTCACATATCAAACTTTAGGGTTACACATACTAAAAAAAGTCTTCCAAAGTAATCCCATCATCAAAAGAGCCTTAATATGTTTAAGCATTTCATCATAATAAAATATAAAAATAACTCTTGAATACATTATATGTATACTTATTTATCATTCAATGTTATTCATGATCCATTGTCCATTCTTTTCCAACTTATTATATAATAAATCTTTCCTACAAACAAAACCCTGAATCTTTTCCTAAGATTCAATAATGTCAAAACATTATCTACGAAATAATCCATACCATTTATTGGTCATTGTCAGTTTCTTCATCATCAATTGGAATGGAATTAGGTATTAGTAAACATATATTTGTATGGTCCTACGGATCCCATTCCCGAACCTTCTTCGTAGGACATCTATTTGTGTAATGGCAATGCACACCACATTTAAAACATTCAATCGATCCCTCTAAAAGAACTTTATTCCCTTTCCTAGTGTAAATTGGATGCTTCCTTTTTATATGGTAGGTTCTTACATTATGAACTTCATTACCACATCTATATCATCTTCCCGTCCCTTTGAAGAATCTTCCTAGATATTTATTTCCACATCCTTAACACATAGGTTTTTGAATATACATACCTTTATGATTATTACCAGAACATTATAGGGGTTTATTTCTCACATATACGATTTCTTATAAAAATCAACAAGTTCCAGGTGGTCAATCATGACTCCAGATAGTTGGTTGAGAATAACCATAAGAGTTTTCATTGCAGCTCCTATTTCATTTAGTTTATTATTCAGAAATCCATCGTAGTTTTCTTAACACCCATTGTTACTTTAGTGCCTTCTAGATCCATCCATTTGCTAAAACCAAAATGGTCAGTGTGATTATATCAGTAAAATCATCATATAATCTATTATGAGGAGGTTAAATGATAAGATATAATTATTAATGTTATCTTAAACTCATTGAATTTATCTAAAAGAACTATGAATCTTTCTAATATACTTACCATTATGGTTATGTCACTTATACTTAAATAACATCCTAACCTCTAAAGTTATCTAAACCGACCTCTGATACCAATTGTAAGGCCCTATCCATAAACATTAAATAATATTGAATTAATTAAATAATTCACATTGAGGATATTTTTAGGTTTAGAGATGTAGATATTTAGATCATAACTTATACATAACAACTTGAATATTAAAAGTAGACACTTCTACACACTATCCATTTTTTCATAAAACAAAAACTCTTAAAAAAACATGTCTAGTTCGATGTTTTAGACAACATGACTTTTTATTGACCCCATATTTGACCCTATTTATCTTTATGTCATGTGAAAAACATTTCAAAACATGGTATGAGACTAAAAAGACCATCAAGGGATACATAAAGAAGGAAAACTGTTATTTTTTTAAAAAAACTTGTAAACAATGAATACTATATCATATTGTAATACTTTTCACCTGAAAGAAGTAGAAAAAACACTTCACTGAATGTAATCTCTTTTCCTACGATTTTTTTAACCAAAATATTTCCTCAATGTCCATATAAAACAACATATGTCATATAAAGGTAACTTTGGACATAAACATACTTAAATAGAATAACAAAATGGTCGACTTCCATACATATCACTAAATGGAATAGCCATACAGTTGACTTCCATACCCAATTCATTTGAGGCTATAACATAACCACTTGTCCTTGGTTTATCATGGAACCACCCATAATTTGGATTATCACATAACCACTTGTCATTGGTTTATCATGTAACCACCCGTCAAATTTCCAAGTACCATTACAAAATCATAAAACATAAAATATTGCAAATATCAACATTTCAGTAATGAAATTTAATTTTCAATCACAATATATAATTTTAAAATATTTAAATACTCAATCCTTTTGAAAAAACTTTTTTCAAAACCAAAGCACCCAAAAAGGGGATAATGGATTTCCTTTTCTTTTTAAAAACATTAGGGATTATATAGGAATCCAAATAACGATTACGGAAGTGGAGAGGTCATTGTCACCGCATACATTAAAAAAATTATTTTTATTTATTAAAATTATTCCTAGGAAAAATATACACATTGAATGAAATTAAAAGTCAAAGTATTTTTTTATACATAGTATTAAATAAGTAGTTATATATTATCAAAATATGACTCAATGAAAGGAGATTGAGACAAAGTCCCTTACCTCATGTCCAACTTGACTCGTTGGTTCTTTAATTTCCTAAATAATAAACATAAGTTAATTTCTACTTTCTTCAAAACCATTTTAAATTTTATTATTCCTTTCATATCGGTTATTACCACATTATACAAATTACATAATTATTTAAGTTAATATCGGTCGTTTTGTCGATATTGGGTACTTGAGTCGGAAATGATCTTGTTATAATTACAATTTATCCATGTATTCAAAATTCCATTATATCTGGAATATTATTCATATATATCATATATATCCATTATATTATTATTTATAATATTCCATAACATTTGGATATAATAAATTAAATGCACCATTCATGGAGAAGGTAAGTTGTATGTACGCATGAATGTTATTTTCAATTCTATTTCATATTTAATGGAATGAAAACTTAATGATACATAGGTATATTATAATTCCAGTATAATATCATATTTTATATATGTTACATATTTTCATTAACTAAATCCTTTATATGTTCCATGTATGGAATGAACGAGTCATATCAATTTGAGGGGGTAGTAGTCCGCACTTCCTCAAATTAAATTATCGTGTTTACATATCATTAAAAACATAAAGAAATGTTGTAAAAAAAATTAAAATATCATATATAAAATATAAATTTAATATATATAATATATAAATATATTTCCATCATAATTTCCACTATGAGAGGTGGTAGATAAAAATCAAACAATCATCATTTCCTGAGGCAGTAGTTCTCCGTACACAGAAACAGTATGTTTGTATCCATTAGATGGAGGTGTGTAGAAGTGTAGTTAAAATAATTCTCATAAAAATATCCTAGTGTATTTAAGATACTTGTGTTTTTATAAAATAATGTAATAAAGATAGTTTATTGTGTTGGAGAAGTAAAATAAATGGAAGAATCTTGAGAGAAGACATTACCTCAAATTGAGTAACTCCTTTTGATTTTAGCTAAAAGGTCCTCTTGAATTGACTTGTGACCAATGTAAGGCTTATAGGGGGTGATAGGGATGTTTGGAGATTATTTGGGCAGATTTTGGATGAGCATAGGGGCTTGAGAGGTATGAGTAAGGGGTTAGAGGTGATGACCTTTTATAAGAGGAAGGAGGGACACTTAATGAATGTCGTGAAATATTATTTTATTATAAACTGAATTTAGATTTCAAAAGGTTATAAACTCATTTAATTTGAATATAAGGTGAGGATTTTTCTAAATCCTCTCAACCAATATGTTTTAGACAATTTTTTGTTTCAAATTTATCCTTATAATGTAACTTTAACCCTTACTTAGCTAATTTTATTATTATCATGTATTCTTGTATATTCATACTATATAGTTAATATTGTTACAATAAAATTACAATAGAACCTAAAGTGGTAATTAATGACATTTAAAACATTATATAAGTCATTTATCCTAATCATATATTTTTAGGTCTATTATATCATTTAATAAAATAATATTTGTTTTAAAAACTCGTTTATTACAATTTATATACTATTCATATCATGACTTTTAAAAAATCCATAACAAATTTATTATTTAGAGAAAAAACTAAATTAATTAACATATAAAAAGTCATAAATATCCCTAAAATTATTGGATGGAATAAAAAGTTTCAAAATAAATTTATTTTAATATTTATAATCTCATTTATTTAAATCTTTCCATAATAAGGTAATCACTACATCATCATTGTGTCATAAATATTTTTATTTATATGATGTATAAAAATTATAAATAAAATAGCATGATATAGGAAATATTTCTAGAGTTATAATTACTATTTATAGTATAAAATATAACTTATATAACCCCATGTAATTTTTCCTAAAAGATACATGTTTAGGTTATATTTTCCTTATTTTTAAATTAAAAGTAATTAATTGTCATTTTCACACACAAGTTGCTCCATGGGGTCCTAAAATCGACCGAAGGATTACCATGGTCAGAAATATCTCATACAATAGGGTTAGGAAAAGTTTTATTGTAATATAATATTATTATAATATTATTTTTTACCCTTATTTACTGAATTTACCCTTTAACCATGGTAAATAAAATATTTACTAAAGTTACTATTCAAAATGTCTAAAAATTAAAGTTACATATTTACACCATTTGGACCTCCTGATTCCAAATATGGAATCCATTTTTCCAAATTTGAAACAAAGAAGTTCAATAAAGTAATTTTAAATTAATTCTCGTTGTCAAAACAAAAAAAAACGTGTTTTTAAGAAGTAAAAATAACCGAAGGATTGACATTCGTTTATATCCAATTTCAAAGTGAAATTACATACTATTAACAAAATTGGATTAAAGGATAAAAATATAATCCAATTACACTTTAAAACCAATTAAAGTTACAATCTAACTATATAAATAAATTCTATTAAAAGTCAGTTTTGAATTAAAATGCATTATTTTAACTATTCATTAAAAAACAACTTTAGCAGAAAAATACCAAAATTTCATACAAAGTAAATTTTGGTGTTCCTATTATAAATAAGAAGTTTATTTTATCAAATAAAACATATAAAGGTGTCAAAAAATTATTTAAAAAGGGTTCTCCATCAAAAGCCGGTAAAACTCCATTTTTAAAAAAATACTTCACTTATCTGAAAAAAATGATTTTATTCTTATATAATATCTAGAAAACATATAAAATGAATATAAAAAATCACATTGAATATATATCATATATTTTTCATTAAATAAAAATCCATAAAGAGTTATATGAAAACATAATTTTTCTCTTTTAAATTGGTTCTCATAAAAACACATCCATTAAATTCAATCAATTTTTATTCCCATTTCTAATAAATTTGGTAACCAATAAATCATCATTTAAACATGTGTAATCCATATATAAAAATTCAGTTGATACTATTCATTCCCTCCATTATAATGTCTAGGCGTTAACTAACATTTAAAATAATAATAATATTATTATTGTATTATTTTTCTGTATAACTCAATGTTGTGTGCAATGTAAGATTTTAGAGAAGCCTATTGTTATGTGTCAAGTATGATATCAGGGAAAGAGTCAACTTTAACTTAAAATTATTATCTTATTCATAAGTCTTAATAAAATAAAAAGGTATTGTTTAATAAATACCTAGGTTGTTACTGGGGTGGCCCAGTCTATTGAGATTGTCCCACTGATCGGGCCCGCTCGCTTCCAAGGGATGCGACTGGTGCCGTATCTGACTGGGTCGCGTGGTCCGCTGACTGCATGGTAGTCGCTCAACTAGGTCCATTAAAACAGACCCCTACTTTCCCACATTTGGATATTCCATGTGTTCCTTGTTTATGTGGGCGCCACCGCGTCCAGCTAGCCCCGTGGATTCCACCACACCATCACGCAGTCCCCGCAGGCATCGGTGCACCGGTGGCCCCTTTTTTGGGCCACCAGATTTGCTCTGGTGCTCCAATTGTTGATCTGAAAGATGTTCTATGATCCTCAGAACTACACCTTCACTATCGTGGGCTCATATCCACGCCAAGATACAACCTAGTGCGAAGTTGTTCGAATGATGATATCTCCCACACTACTTAGACCCATCTTACATCGTCATCATCAGACCTCCCTCGTACCGTATCCATCCTAGGTCCTTGATATTAGATAATTGCACCATGAATCAGTTCTGCAATGATTGATCAATTGGAAATTTTTGAGTCATTGTCCAAATTAATAACACCAGTGACAAACAAAGAACTAAGGGATAAAGGCATGATCCAACAAAGAGGAATGAACCTTGATGGATGTTCATGTCGATCATGGTTCATTTCAGTTAGAATAGTTAATGAAAATCCAAAACAAAGGATAATCAATATCCGATAAAAATACCCAATAAACCTCTCAAAGTAAAACAAAACCTATAATACACACGACATATGGATTAATTTGTTGGTCGATTAATCCAAGTTCATAATTGGTATAAATAAAGAGGAAGGAAAATAGATTAAAAACACACCCTACCAAGATTTTTTATCGGTCGACGTTGGGGTATGATCATCATTAGTGATCCATCGAGAGTCGTCCTAATCCATCATCTCATCAATCCTATATCCTCGATCCTCGATAATCATCTCTTTGTCGTATATTGGTCTCCATCGAGAGGAAAACACCAAGGATATTTTCCATCACTCACAGGGAAGGATCATTGATCTAATCATGAATCCCTACTAATGGTTAAAGAAGAAAGTTGTATTTCTGCATTAAATGTGTTTCAATGTTACACACATTTCATCATTACATGCGTTTTAGAATTACTAAATTGTTGTGTTTCAGCATCGCTATATCGCAGTGTTGTTGTGTTATTGTGTAATGTGAAAAATAAATAAAATAAACCTTTTATGTTTATTTTATTATCCTTTAAAATGTCCAAAAATTATCTTCCATAGTCGACCCGCGTCAGTCGATGTTAGGCCCTTCTTAAATATAATTCGACATTAAAAAATCAATAGTGGTCTTAGATTTCCAATATGAGTCATCTTTCATGCGTTATTAATATTTTTTAATAAAATAATTTTACTTAATTATTTTATTTACAGTTACACCCTTTTCAAGTTTCCTCCCTAGAGACATGTGCGATCTAAAGTTAAGTTACACCTAGGGTAAACATGTCATCCTAAAAGCAACAGTGCCCTCAGATTTCTAATCTGGGGACCCATTTAAGAGTTATTATACTTTTCCTGGAAAACCACTCATGTGCACTATTAAACACTTAACATTCTTCATTGAACCATTCTAGGAACACCGAGCCTCAGAATCACATTCTGTCTCAATGCCCAATTTTGGAATTTTCTCAGAAATTTACTAAAAATAAAACCTAGAAAATTTGAGTCATTACAGATTTTTTTGAGAATGAATCTATTTTATTTTATTCTAATAAAAAATAAAATATATATTCTAATAATTTTTTAAATAATAGTAACCAGAATGTTAAGTATCATAATGTTAAAGAAACGAATGATATTTTATGGAATAAGAGCCTTGTACACGAATTTGTTTAGTTTTTTATAAACTATCGAATAATGGAAGGTTTATGTAACTTCATAAACTGAAAACAAGTAATTATTTTAAATGTGAATCATGTTTAAAAGGATAACTACTTAATGAAAATTTTATATCTATTAATAATGTAAAAACCAACACCGCTTAAAATTTTCATATTTATTCATTTGGTCTGATTAAAACTATTAATTTATGAGGCAAAAATGTATGTTTTATTACATTTTATGATTTTAGTAGATTTATTTGGACTCATTATGTCTCATTAAAGTGAAAAATTAACAAAATTTAGGGGTTTTTCAAATTAAATAAAAATTATAAAATTTTCTAATTATATTATTAGAATTGATAAAGGTGTAAATTTTTTTAATCTATATTTTTTTTAATAAAGTATTAATTTAAAAAAAAAATTATTCCTCTTAAACACCAAAATAAAATGGTGTCGTAGAAATTAAAATAAATCTATAATGAAAATCGATATGATTGTGCTAAATGAATATAACATACCTTAATACATTTGGGTTGAATCAACAAATGAAGAAAATTATATCATAAATATATTTTTTTATTAGACCTTAATTAATGAAAATCTCATATGAATTGTATAATATAATGGACCCTAAACTTGGATATTTTATTGTTTTGGGGTGTAATGTTTTTATTTTTAAAAAATAAATACAATTTAGATAAATTTTATGATAATAGTGGTTAATGAATTTTACTTGGTTATTCTAATTTTAGTAAATCTTATACAGTGGTTAATAATAAAACCATGTTATCTAAAGAATTCATTTATGTTAAATTTGAATAATCTGGTTTAAAATATTTCAATTTGGATGTGGGGAAAATTGAATAATAATTAATAGAGTATAGTTTTAGTGAATAACAATCAGAAAATAATTATGTATTTTTTTAGGGTGAGGATAATCCTTATAAATATAATGATCGAATTTAGGGTATACATAATGATCATCCTTCTAAAAATTTAATTTTAAACATTTAATTTGGAATTAAAACTACAAATATGTTTTTAATTATTATGTCAATTTTTCTATTGTTTCTAATTTTATACTTACTAATGCGTATGAAGCATTGAATGATTCTAATTGGATTATTAGTATGAATATGAGCTTAATATATTTATAAGAAATATATTTTGGGCATTATTTAGACCCCCAAAATAATGAAATATTTTAGAAACTATAAGGGATTAGAAAAATTAAATGGATAAATCTTCTTGAATTGAAAAAAATAAGGCTAGATTTTTTGTATAAGTATTTTATTCATGAGAAAAGTATAGACTTTGATGAATCATTTTTTTCATGTTTCTAGGTTTAATGGTGTTATCATTTATTAAGAATATGTGTCTTTTCAAGGTTTTATATTATTTCAAAAGGATCCTAAATGTGATTTGTTATATATTTTAATTTATAAAGATGTTTACGTAAATGAAACACTATTTTTGGCATTATATGATTAATAATCAATTTTTTTAATTTTCAAAATGATTATATGGACTTTATCAGGTTCCAATAAATTTTTATTAAATTATATCATTGTTTTTATTTAGTAATAGATATAATTGAGGTAAGTATGTTCTTACCTTGATTAATAATAAGTTTTATAATGATTCTTTAATTTTTAAAATATATTTTGATGATATTTTTTGGTACTTCATGTTAATTTTTAATTATCTAATTTTATCATTTAACAACTAGAGTTTTTGAAATAAATTTAATGAGTGAGTTTAAATCCCTTTTATGACTATAAATACTTCAAACACCAAAGGTAATATTCCTAAATAAATATATGTATCCTAAAGGGTTATTTAAAATTTTTAATATTGATTCTACTTAAACATTTTGATCCACCATGAGTACGAATTCAAGATTAGATTTATATGTATATGTAAAACTTGTAGATAATAAACAATTTATAGGAATGATATGAGGTTTACTTTATATGACTACTTATCGAAATCATATTATTTCAGTTTATATATGTGTGTTTGATATCAAAATAATTGAAAACAAAGTAATTTAAAGGTTATTAAAGAATATTTATATATTTTAAAGAAATTATAATTTTTATTTTATTTTTTTACAGTCAGTACAATTTTGATTTGTATTTTTTTCTATTTTTTACTTTACTGGTTATGGGATTTAGAGAAAGAGAACATTAGGTATGTGCCATTTACTTTGTATAATATTGATTTCATTGACTTAAAAGTAGAAATTATCATTTTATTTATACATATATGAGGATTAGTATATATTTAATTGTGATTTTGTGTTCAAATTTTATGCATTAAAAAAATTATCTTAATTTAATGTTTACTTTCATAAAGTGCATCATCTACTATTTAAATTTAAATAAAAATTTTACATAATTCAAGAAGTAAACATACATATGCTTGATTTCATTTTTTATATATCATGTAAATAAATGAGATAATTTTTTATATTTTTTTCAACTCATAATCAACTTGCTAATATTTTTACTAAAAATCTGAATGTATTGATGTTCATGAAAAAAATGTAACCTTAACAAGAGGGAGATTTTTCATGTACTGTTAGAGTTTAATGTGTTTATTATTGTATATTGTTTCCAACAATTATATTTTAATGAATTTATTTTAATAAATATATTTAAAATGTTTAATTTTAATTTTTTATTTTGTAATCAATTTGTAAGATTGTGTCACTAATATACATGTGATTATTTTTTATTTAATTAATTTAATATTTCTCACTATTTTTTATGTTTTAATTAATATATATAAAATAATATATTGATTAATTTATATATTTTTTGTATTCTATTAATAATATATACATTTTTTATTTCTATTTTGATATTTATAACTATTAACTTTAAGAGTTTTATTTTTTTAGTTCATTAATTAAGGGGATGCTGAACTATTTTTATTATGTAACAATAGTTTAGAATTACTATTTAAATGTTTTAGCTGATTAATTACTTAATTATGATAATTTTTTATATTTAAAAGGAATTTTATTTCCAATTAAAGAGTGTTTTTGAACAAATTTCTATTTGTTCATCTTTTGGATCAATTACCAAAGGGGGGAGAGTTTTTGAAATATATTTATTAGTTTTATAAATTTATAAAATTGAGATATTTTTACTAGTATATTTTAGTGATTGTGAAATATTTAGTTTAACACCCCAATATTTTAAATTTATTTCTTTTTAAATTAAACTTGAAGTGTTTCATATCTTTCCTTACACGCATCCCCATGTGTATAAGAACTGCTATATTGTAAATTGTTATAACATATCCATTAAATTAGAAAGTATAAATAATATTAACCACTTCATGAAAAAAATTTATAATGTTTTTTATTCAACAAATTGTATTTATAGCATCCCGCCTTTTTATAACATAAACTTTCATTACATTACACAAAACTAAGGATCTTTAAGGTTTAGTGTCTTGGAAACCAGGAACATAATACATGAAAACAACATAAAACATTATTCTTAAACACTTAAAAGGATTCTCCTTAAGTTCATCCTAGGTTCATTACTGCATCTCATAACCTGGGGACATACATCAAAAGAAAGGGTGAGCAGGAAGCCTAGTAAGGTAACAAGAGAAACATTTAACATGTGAACTTGAGATACATCAACTATGTCATGAAAAAGAACTTTAAGGCATGAGAAAAAAATCATGTGGCATATCATAAAAAAATAAGATTTTTTATAACTTTAAGATGTGGCTACATCATTTAACATAGAAAATCATGAACATATCACCAAGGTCCATCCCCAAGGTGTCATTTGAAAATTACCAAGGTTATTCACCAAGATATCGTGAAAATTGTAATCTCTAGTGGTTACATCATTACCCAATGCATTGGAGCGCTATCATGGTGCACCTTTAAATTTGCCTTTATTATCATGTGAGCCACATATATCATAATAAATCATTTCATATACAACCCATATATCATAAAAGAAATGGGTTTCATTTCATAATCATAACATTTTAAAAAATGCTTTAAAGACATAATCTTT
Source organism: Viscum album (assembly GCA_963277665.1). Classification (NCBI taxonomy): domain Eukaryota; kingdom Viridiplantae; phylum Streptophyta; class Magnoliopsida; order Santalales; family Viscaceae; genus Viscum; species Viscum album. The sequence goes on from OY728123.1 coordinate 214,109,427, forward strand.
ATGTCACATTAACCCCACGAAAAGGGAAAGCGGGTTTCATGTATGTAAATCCCAGAATTTAAAATAGAACATTTTGATATATATGTGAATACCCCTGTAGAAATCATAGATTTGAGTATTCACTTAATAACATAAATTAATTTTCAGATAAATAGGGAGGCATTTTGAGATGAAAACAATGCTAGATAACGTCTACGATACATGGTTTCAGAAAACATTGGAAAGAGAGGGGACATGGGTCACCCACTCAAAAATGATACATAAAATAGTAGGGGAATAGAATATATAGTATTTAAGAACATGGTAATGAAATTTGAATGATATGCCATATGAAACGAAGAATTTGAAAGGAATACAAAAATAAGATTTCTCTTATGAGAATTCGGTAGCCTAACAGCGTCACTTCAAACTCCCAAAAATGGATTGAGGAGATCAAATAGGGTCTCTCATCATATGAACGTAAATGATCTGTATGATATATATAGATATCATACCCAACATAATAAAAATTAACTTGAAATACTTGACATGAAAATATTTCTTGGAAACGAGAAGGGTAAAAGAACCCCTTAGAAATTCGGCAGCCTAACGTCGTCACTTAAACTTCAAAAAAAGTGAATTGATGAGATAAAATGGGGTATCTCATCATATGGTTATAAAAGATCAGTATGATAGATATAGAGATCATATCACAACATAAAAAAAGGAACTTGAAATAATTTACATGAAAGTAGAACATCAAAACGAGAAGGGCGAAGAACCACTTAAAAATTCGGCAGCCTAACGGCGCCACTTAAAACTTCAAATACTGAATTGAAGAGATCAAATGGGGTATCTCATCATATGGCCATGAAAGATCAGTATGATAGATATAGATATCATACCCCAACATAAAAAAAGAAACTTGAAAGAATTGACATGAAAGTAGAACTTCAAAACGAGAAGGGTGAAGAACCACATAAAAATTTGGCAGCCTAACGGTGCCACTTAAAACATCAAAATACTGAATTGAAGAGATCAAATGGGTTGTCTCATCATATGTTCATAAAAGATTAGTATGATATATATAGAGATCATACCCCAACATAACAAAAAGTAACTTGAAATAATTGACATGAAAGTAGAACTTCAAAACTAGAAGGGTGAAGAACCACTTAAAAATTCGGCAGCCTAACGACTCCACTTAAAACTTCAAAATACTGAATTGAAGAGATCAAATGCGGTCTCTCATAATATGGTCATAAAAGATCAGTATGATATATATAGATATCATACCCCAACATAACAGAAAGTAACTTGAGAGAATTGACATGAAAGTAGAACTTTAAAACGAGAAGGGTGAAGAACCACTTAAAAATTCAGCAGCCTAACGGCACCACATAAAACTTCAAAATACTGAATTGAAGAGATCAAATGGGTTCTCTCATCATATGATCATAGACGATCAGTATGATAAATTTAGAGATCATACCCCAACATTACAAAAAGGAACTTGAAAGAATTGACATGAATGTAGAACTTCAAAACGAGAAGGGTGAAGAACCACTTAAAAATTCGGCAGCCTAACGGCGCCACTTAAAACATCAAATACTAAACTGAAGAGATAAAATGGGGTCTCTCATCATATGGTCATAAAAGATCAGTATGACAGATATAGAGATCATACCCCAACATAACAAAAAGGAACTTGAAAGAATTGACATGAAAGTAGAACTTCAAAACGAGAAGGGTGAAGAACCACTTAAAAATTCGACAGCCTAACGACATCACTTAAAACATCAAAATACTGAATTGAATATATCAAATGGGTTCTCTCATCATATGATCATAAAATATCAGTATGATAAATTTAGAGATCATACCCCAACATAACAAAAAGAAACTTGAAAGAATTTACATGAAAATAGATCTTGAAAAATGAAAAGGGAGAAAGAATCTGTTACAGAAATTTCGGCAATCTAACGGTGCCACTTAAAACTTCTTAAAACGAAATAATGACAGTAAGAGGGGATCTCTCATTATTTGAACATGAAAAGGGCAGTAATAAGAGTATAAAATAACACCCTTTGACATAATAACATGGAGCATAAAATAAATTACATAAAAGAGATTTCTTGAAAAGAAAGAGAGAGATCGGATCCCTTACCTTAAAACGTAACTCTTAAAACTCAAAGGTTTGGACATTGAGGGCTTGGGGGAACCTTTGGAGGACTCCTTGGGAGGTAATGATACCGGAAATTCGTTGGGGGAGAGTGGGGAGTCGAAATGTATGAGAGGATGGCTTGGTATTTATAGGGAAAGTGAGGGGACAAGGCATTAATGGCCAAGGGACACCTCAAAAGTGGTTTTCTCAAAACCATGTGCTCTCCCATGGTATTTCCCATGTAGTTAGGACACATGGGGCCCCACAAAAAATAATTCAATACCCTTGGTCGACCATCCCTTAAAATATCTCATGGAATCATCATGACACAGCTATGATTTCATTAAACATACTGAAACCCTAAAACTGTATTTTTACTATTCACTGAAAATTCAACTTTCTCAGAAAAATCCCAAAATTTCACATTACCCAAATATCAATGCTCTAATTTCAAAAATGAAATCAATTTTATAAATATAATTTTCTAAATATTTTTAATTTAATTTTTAAATAAATACACTATTCACTGAAAAATCATTGTTTCAGAAAAAACCCCAAAAATTTCCATAACATAATATCGACGCTCTAAGTTCAAAAATGAAATCCATTATATAAAAATATTTTTATAAATATTTTCAATTAAATTTTTTATTAAAAAACACTATTCACACGAAAAAACTAATACTTGAATAATAGTATATGAAACAGTTATTTAATCATTTTATTGAATCACATTACTTAATCAAGGTGCCTAGATTATATTAACACTTTCTTTAAGTGAGATTACTAATCTATTTGGTCGCGTTACTAATCCTAAGCATAAAATCACTATTCATAATTTACTATTCATCAAAAGTTAAGTTGATCTTATTAGACTCTAAATTTCATAATAAACATAATTGTAGAAGACCATTTTTTGAAAATCATTACACGTTTTTAATTATTTAAGGTTTACATACAAATTTTTAAAATATCCTTTTTCTAAAATTCATCAAAAATATGCATACTATATTTATCCAGTCATTTGAAAAAAATCATAAACTTCACCATAAGAAGAAATCGAAATTTTTATTTAAAAAAAGGATTACAGAAGGCAGTTACAGTCTCCTTACATATCCCCATATCACACCCGCATAGGACCTAAGTGTAAGGTGTGCTAAGGTGAGAGAATCTGAGGGAGGCTCAGCTAACATCGCACAAGTAGTAATTTCTATTAGTTTGAACTTCTCGCAAAGGAGATTCCGTTCTAGCATCACACGATGAAGTTCGGCTTGGGTTTGGTCCAGAGCAAAGCCCAGTGGTGCTACCTCCTTCCCAAGTTCTGTTAGATGGGCTTCGATCGTTCCAAGACTATTGGGTGAGGCTATCAAATCTTCTTTCTATATTAATTAACCAAGGTCACTTGTATTTAGAGACAAATATCGAAATGTTTAGTTTCCAGTGGTCATATTGAACAATGGTCATATAAAAGTCAAAACCCAACAGTTTCATTATACTCATGTTATCCAATGAAATAGTTTTGTTGAGTATATATAAAAAAATCAAATAAAATAACACACAAAATTAGGAAAGAAGATTTATTCAAAATTTCGGGTCGTTACAATGTTCCCCCCTTAAGAAATTGCGTCCTCGCAATTTTTAAAACTGGGTTTTGAAATTTCATTGAAATTCCCACACCAGAAAAGGACTCAGTAAAAATATTAATTTAAAAGAAATAAAGGGAAGTAAAAAGGTCACTCGAGTCAACCCATACTAGGATTCCCTGTAGGAAAACATGGACATGGAATAAAAAACAAAGGGTCAATTTATGAGGGAGAGCGATAGAAAACATGATTAGGAGAAAGTTAAAAATAAGAAAATCACAAACTTATGATGTGTGTAAACGGTCTTTGATTACCTAGTAGGAAACGTAAACCAACAACGTTTTTGTTTTACATTCCATTTCATAATTTTGAGGAATTCATTTACTAAATAGAACAAAAACACAAGAAACTATACCTACCTTCAAGAAGAGTTTCATCCTTTAATAGTTTTCTACCAAAACTAATCTTTTCTCCAAACGATGAGCATTCAGAACTACTTGGTCTCATCAAAAGCACAAGAATCATCTTCTAGAGAGTCACATAAACCACAAAAGATTAACTATTTATTTCTTCTATCTTTAAACATTATCCCAAAAATATAAAGGGTAAGGTAAAACAACTCTTCAAAAAGAAAGAATCCTATAGGAATTGAAACTACTTTTAAATCTTCAAAGTTCCATGGTACTACCCAAAGTTCATCATAGACCATTCCATAAATAATAGTCCTTAAAATTCCTTAAAATAAACTGAACTAAGATTGAAACCAAAATAAAAGAAGGACTGGATAACATAGTCTTCCAAGATAAACTTTATCTTTCATCTCCAAAAAACATCAAACACTCCTAACATCTTATAACCAAAGTAGCTAACCTAAACATATTTTCCCAAGATATGTCAATCATTTCCATAAGTAACCTATAATACCAAAATCTCACCTGAAATTCGTTGATTCTTCAAAATATAAGTCAACCTTACTCCTCAATGAAAATACCGTAGTAATCTATTTACCTCAATCATATAGGGTCCCCAAAATAGTGAATGTCTTCCAAAATAATAATCATCTTTTAATCCCTTAATCATCTCTGTCATATTAATATGACAATCATCGCATTTCCTATCACTTTGGTTGTTGGGACATGTTCTTCCATTTCCCTCCATTAACTAAGATAAGAAACTATAATTAGGGGCTTAAATACGTAGCCAATAATCATGAAAAGGAACTTAAAGCATATAAGGATAACATATAGAAGAATAGTATACCCTAACTTGTGATCCCCTAGGTTCCCATCTAGGTTATCCATGATCATATATTATTATGTGAATCTTTATTTTATTATATCTTTGTTCCTTTAAAAATGGTTCATACTAAGCTTTTGAATTTAACAAAGCATATCCCCCGGGAGTGTCGTAACCAAGAGTACAGCAAGGCCTGTTGTCATGTACTAGTTCCCATTTGAGTCTAGCTCAAAGCGGTGTTTTCGGGTTTTACCCCTATGTACATCTGTGCCAGAGCCACCTCTACCTGCTCGTATCTAGACAGGGATGTATTTTCTTGGCAACCCCTTACTCAATACTCACCAAAATACCAGAAATATTTCCTATATATAAACATTTATATAGGCTTCTTCCTAAAGTTTTCATATCCTAATTTCCACAAATAACTAAACCATCCTTTGATACCAACTATAGCATCCCGCCTTTTTATAACATAAACTTTCATTAAATTACAGAAAACTGAGGAACTTTAAGGTTTAGTGTCTTGGAAACCAGGAACATAATACATGAAAACAACATAAAACATTCTTCCTAAACACTTTAAAGGATTCTCCTTAAGTTCATCCTAGGTTCATTACTGCATCTCATAACTTGGGGACATACATCAAAAGAAAGGGTGAGCAGAAATCCCAGTAAGGGAACAAGAGAAACATTTAACATGTGAACTTGAGATACATCAACTATGTCATGAAAAAGAACTTTAAGGCATGGGAAAAAAATCATGTGGCATATCATAAAAAAATAACATTTTTCATAACTTTAAGATGTGGTTACATCATTTAACATAGACAATCATGAACATATCACCAAGGTCCTTCCCCAAGGTTTCATTTGAAAATTACCAATGTTATTCACCAAGATATCATGAAAATTGTAATCTCTAGTGGTTACATCATTACCCAATGCATTGGAGTGCTATTAGGGCGCACCCTTAAATTTTCCTTTATTATCATGTGAGCCACATATATCATAACAAATCATTTCATAAACAACCCTTATATCATAAAATAAATGGGTTTCATTTCATAATCATAACTTTTTAAAAACTTCTTTAAAGACATTATCTTTATGTCACTTTAAACCCACGAAAAATGGAAAGTGGGTTTCATGTATGTAAATCACAGAATTTAAAATAGAACACTTTTATATATATGTGAATACCCCTTTAGAAATCAGAGATTTGAGTATTTACTTAATAACATAAAATAATTTTGAGATAAAGAGGGAGGCATTTTGAGATGAAAACTATGCTGCATAACGTCTACGATACATGGTTTTAGAAAACATTGGAAAGAGATGGGACATGGGTCACCCACTCAAAAATGATACATAAAATAGCAGGGGAACAGAATATAGAGTATTTAAGAACATGGTAATGAAAATTGAATGATATACCATATGAAACGAAGAACTTGAAAGGAAGACAAAAATAAGATTTCTCTTATAAGAATTCGGCAGCCTAACGACGACACTTCAAACTCCCAAAAATGGATTGAGGAGATCAAATAGGGTCTCTCATCATATGAACATAAATGATCAGTATGATAGATATATATATCATACCCCAACATAATAAAAAGTAACTTGAAATACTTGACATGAAAATAGATCTTGAAAATGAGAAGGGTAAAAGAACCCCTTAGAAATTCGGCAGCCTAACGACGTCACTTAAAATTCAACAAAAGTGAATTGATGAGATCAAATGGGTTATCTAATCACATGGTCATAAAAGATCAGTATGATATATATAGAGATCATACCCCAACATAAAAAAGGTAACTTGAAATAATTGACATGAAAGTAGAACTTCAAAACGAGAAGGGTGAAGAAACACTTAAAAATTCGGCAGGCTAACGGCGCCACTTAAAACTTCAAATACTGAATTGAAGAGATAAAATGGGTTCTCTCATAATATGGTCATAAAATATCTGTATGATAGATATAGAGATCATACCCCAACATAACAAAAAGGAACTCGAACTAATTGACATGAAAGAAGAATTTCAAAACGAGAAAGGTGAAGAACCATTTAAAAATTCGGCAGCCGAATGGTGCCACTTAAAACTTCAAAATACTGAATTGAAGAGATAAAATGGGGTCTCTCATCATATGGTCATAAAATACCTTTATGATAGATATAGAGATCATACCCCAACATAACAAAAAGGAACTTGAAAGAATTGACCTGAAAGTAGAACTTCAAAATGAGAAGGGTAAAGAACCACTTAAAAATTTGGCAGCCTAACGGCGCCACTTAAAACTTCAAAATACTGAATTGAAGAGATCAAATGGGCTCTCTAATAATATGGTCATAATATATCAGTATGATATATATAGAGATCATACCCCAACATAACAAAAAGGAACTTGAAATAATTGACATGAAAGTAGAACTTCAAAACGAGAAGGGTGAAGAACCACTTAAAAATTCGGCAGCCTAACGATGCCACTTAAAACTTCAAAATACTGAATTGATGAGATCAAATGGGGTCTCTCATCATATGATCATAAAATATCAGTATGATAAATTTATAGATCATACCCCAACATAACAAAAAGTAACTTGAAAGAATTGACATGAAAAGTAGAACTTCAAAACGAGAAGGGTGAAGAACCACTTAAAAATTCGGCAGCCAAACGGCACCACTTAAAACATCAAATACTGAATTAAAGAGATCAAATGGGGTATCTCATAATATGGTCATAAAATATTAGTATGATAGATATAGAGATCATATCCCAACATAACAAAAAGTAACTGGAAAGAATTGACATGAAAGTAGAACTTCAAAACGAGAAGGGTGAAGAACCACTTAAAAATTCGGCAGCCTAACGTCGTCACTTAAAACTCCAAAATACTGAATTGAAGAGATCAAATGGGGTCTCTCATCATATGATAATAAAATATCAGTATGATAAATTTATAGATAATACCCCAACATAACAAAAACGATCTTGAAAGAATTTACATGAAAATAGATCTTGAAAAATTAGAAGGGAGAAAGAATCTGTTATAAAAATTTCGGCAGCCTAACGGCGCCACTTAAAACTTCATAAAACGAAATAATGAGAGTAAGAGGGGATCTCTCGTTATGTGAAAATGAAAAGGGAAGTAATAAGAGTATAAAATAACACCCTTTAACATAAGAATATGGATCATGAAAGAAATTACCTAAAATAGATTTCTTGAAAAGAAAGAGAGAGATCAGATCCCTTACCTTAAAACGTAACTCTTAAAACTCAAAGGTTTGGACCTTGGGGGATTGGGGGAAACTTGGGAGGACTCCTTGGGAGGTAATGAGACCAGAAATTCGTTGGGGGAGAGTGGGGAGTCTAAATTTATGAGAGGATGGCTTGGTATTTATAAGGAAAGTGAGGGGATAAGGCATTAATGGCCAAGGGACACCTCAAAAGTGGTTTTCTCAAAACCATGTGCTCTCCCATGGTATCTCCCATGGAGTTAGGCCACATGGGGCCCCACATACAATAATTCAACACCTTTGGTCGACCATACCTTAAAATATCTCATGGAATCATAATGACACAGTTATGATGTCATTAAACATACAGAAACCCTAAAACTGTATTTTTACTATTCACTAAAAATTCAACTTTCTCAGAAAAATCCCAAAATTTCACATTAACCAAATATCAATGCTCTGAATTCAAAACTGAACTCCATTTTATAAAAATAATTTTCTAAGTATTTTTAATTTAATTTTTAAATAAATACACTATTCACCAAAAAATCATTTTTTCAGAAAAAACCCTAAAAATTACCATAACATAATATCGACGCTCTGAGTTCAAAAATGAAATCAATTTTATAAAAATAATTTTCTAAATATTTTTAATTAAATTTATAATTAGAAAACACTATTCACATGAAAGAACTAATACTTGAATAATAGTATTTGAAACCGTTATTTAACCATTTTATTGATTCACATTACATAATCAAGGTGCCTAGATTAAATTAATACTTTATTTAAGTGAGATTACTAATCTATTTGGTCACATTACTAATCCTAAGCATAAAATCACTATTCATAATTTACTATTCATCAAAAATTAAGTTGATCTTATTGGACTCTAAATTTTATACTGAACATAATTGTAGAAGACCATTTTTTGAAAATCATTACACATTTTTAATTATTTAAGGTTTACACACACGTTTTTAAAATATCCTTTTTCTAAAATTCATCAAAAATATGCATACTATATTTATCCGGTCATTTGAAAATTCATAAACTTCATCATAAGAAGAAATTTAAATTTTTATTTAAAATAAAGGATTACATAAGGTAGTTACAGTCTCCTTACATAGCCCCTTATAACACCAGCATAGGACCTAAGTGTAAGGTGTGCTAAGGTGAGAGAATCTGAGGGAGGCTCAGCTAACATCGCACGAGTAGTAATTTCTATCAGTTTGAACTTCTCGCAAAAGCGATTCCGTTCTAGCTTCACACGATGAAGTTCGGCTTGGGTTTGGTCCAGAGCAAAGCCCAGTGGTTCTACCTCCTTCCCAAGTTCTGTTAGATGGGCTTTGATCGGTCCAAGACTACTGGGTCAGGCCATCGAATCTTCTTTCTATATTAATTAACCAAGGTCATTTTTATTTAGAGACAAATATCGAAATGTTTAGTTTCTAGTGGTCATATTGACCAATGGTCATATAACAGTCAAAACCCAACAGTTTCATTTTACTCATGTTATCCAATGAAATATTTTTGTTGAGTATATATAAAAAAATAAAATAAAATAACACAAAAAATTAGGAAACAAGATTTATTCAAAATTTCGGGTCGTTACAGTATTGATGAATTCAATATAAATAAGAACTTAACCTTCAGTAAATTCATTTTACACCTCAAAAATTGGTTTTCTTAAAAAATAGGTTATATCGCATTTCATAACACAACAATTATATTCATTTTACCAAATTTATAAATATATTTTTAGGAAATTAATATAATTTTTATAATATTATTTTCAATATATTTATGGGGTTAATTTTTATAATTTTTCTAAAAAAATTATTTTTCCATGGATAGTGATAAATGGTGATTTTGGGAAAAGTTGACTTTTATTTCCAAGTAAATATCCCATTATGCATTTAATTTTATCTTTAAATAAAATAATTATCCTTTAATTTGAAATAATATAATTAATTACATATTAATCATCAATCAACTTGATTTTAGTATAAGTTACTTTTTGGGAAAAATAATACATCTCTCTAAAAAACAATTTCTATATGTGAACTGAATTTTTATTTTAATAAATTTAATCTATTTGGATTAATATTTTAACTAAATTAAATATAAAAATTTTAATATTTATTATATGGTTTTTAATAGGTAATTAATTGATTTAGGTTATGTTTTACACTTAAAATCCGATTTTTCCCAAAATGGGGTTTTGTTGTGGTTTTCACGCTTAATTAAAATTAAATTCTACCACTTATATAAATTTAATCCAGAAAAATGCATTACATATTCTGAATCATAATAATAAATATAATTTAACAATTTCAATATACTTTTTGGTCATATTGAATTTTAAAGACAATATAATGTCATTACGGTGGTTAAGGTTAAAACGGGTTTATCGGGGGTTAAACCATGAGATTGTGGTAGGATCATCACCAAAACCAGTTAAATTATTCTAGGTTGAATATGTTTCAAAATTATATTATACTAACTTTTAATCCATATCCATATTGAGCCAGAAATCCTCTGAAAGTAACCTTAAATCATTAAAATCATTTACAAAATTCCATGGGTGTCCCTCCCCTCAATTACAAAAGGGAACCTCTATCCTCTCCAATTCACACTATTTTAGCCTTATATCTTAAAAAATACTGATTAAAACCATCATACATTCCTTACCTTTATCCTATAACTTAGGTTTTTCTCCTAAAACCAATCCTTCATGAAATAAGGTGTAAGATAATGGAGGTCTCTTAAAGAATATGTATAGATCTTAACTAAGCTCCTTAAATTCTGTTTCTTCTTCTAATTCAGTTAAATTTGTTTTTCCCATAAAATCAATATTAATCAAGTATCATAAATATAATTATATTTTATTACAATTCTTTAACAACATTTTACCACCTACACTCAATCGAATGTGAGATGAATGTATCTCACATACAGTTGTGACGAATACCACCTCCACATAGAGATATAATATTTTTTTCATTTCCATATTTCATAGAACATTATTATACTTTTTACGGTCTATATATGATATATATGAAATAATTTTTCTTCTATAAATATGATATTATATCTAACTTCTTACCTTTTATTCTTTTGCTAAACGATGATGTCACTCATTCATATGCGAGGACTATAACCTCTATGAAGTGATGTGATTTATTTATAATTTTATATTTAAATGAATGGTAAAAAGTATACATATAATGAAAATATATTATATTTATAATATAATAATTATTCTATAAGGTTTAATTATTAGTTACCTTCCTTTTTTCCCGGCCATCTAAAAGTTGAAACGTCACTCATTTGTAATACTGTCTCCTTGATGTGATGTAATTCATATTCCATCACCAAATAATATAAATGGTGGTAAATATGTATAGAATTAATATATACTATATTCATATAATTATTAACATTATGTACATGGAAGAAATTTGATCACAATTCAAGGATAATAACAGCCTAACTAAAACAAACATGAAAAACAAAGCAGTTAACACCTAAAATGATGGATTTAGTATGGAATGTTTAATAAACAGGTGTTTAAATGATTTAAGTGAATAAAATATAATATTTTATGTATTAATCTTTTCCTTTTATAAAATTATTATAAAATTAATTTTATTATCCATGATTTTATAGAACATATGAGGAAAGACATTATTAAAGTAAGGGTTTCCTCTAAATTTCTCTTAACTAAGACATTTTATAATTTTATGCACCAATTTTTTAGTTGTATGATGTAATAAAAACCTATAATTTATTATGGAACACACAATGACTTTATTCATGGTATTTAAAAATCCATATAATAGCGACCCAAAATTTTTATTCATTAATATTACATTTCTATATATAAATAGTTTTTTCCTAATATATCCCTCCAAACCATAATTATATAAGCCTAATATGTTTGGAAACCTAGAATCATAAACAAATTGTTCATAATTTTACTACATTATCACCAACTTATATCTTAATAATTGTCATACTTTATAAACATACCTTGAAAAATATTTCTTCATAACCTAGGAAATAAAATATAATAAAGGGTTATATTTGATGTTTTATAAGGATAAACAAGAGAGATATCAATGATCATATAATCATAACATGAGAAAAATGGAATTATAACATGGTATTAAAAATTCAAAACTATACATTGTATATCATAGATCATAATCTTGAGTCATGGTATAAATCTGGTCTACTTATAAGACATGATTCATAAAGAGAAAAAATGTTCCATGAGTGAATAATATAATAAAAACATGGAATTGTGGAAGAAAAATAATATTAATAAATCAATTATTTATTAGTCAAATATCATTTTCAAGAATGTCATAGTGTAATGGTTTCACTCTCCAAACCATTTTAACTGTCAATGTTCAATCTCAAGACTATCATAGTGTAAAAATCCCATATTGAAATGGGTTTGCTCCCTATTCCTATCTTAATTATCTCAAGAGATATCAATATTTACCTAATGCATTGGATGGATATATAGGACCGGCCCATCACTTATTGAAAATTATATATATGTTTTCCATAACATCATACACCAAACATCATATAATAACCATTTAAAATAAATGGGTATGATTCAATTTTCATCATAGCATAACTCATGGAAATGGAATGATTTTCATAAACAACATTTCTTAATAAAAATAATCCACCTTGAGAAAGAATAAGGAAGGTTTACTGGGATCATATTCCCATTAAATTATAATAAACATTTAAGGTTGTTTTTGTTGATGAATTAAAATATCATTAAAATATTCTATAGGAAAATAACCTTTCCATTTTTAAATTACTTCTTCAGAATATAAGAATTGTAAAAATATAATGGAAAAAAATTTCAAATAACAATGGGAAATTTTAAAGGAATATTAAAAATCTTGATCATCTTTGACTATGGTAAATTCTTTTCATGTCATATAAATTTTAAAAAACATTCGTTCTATGCTTTTGAAATAATAGTCACAAACTACACCATTTAGAAAATGAAAAGAAGATATATTTAAAACAATTTTTTTTAAAGTAAAGAACCTATAAAATGGAATTAAAATATTATATTATAATATTAATTCCTTCAATAAAACTATTTTTTAAAACATTGATATGGATCAAAAAGTTTTTTCAATTGAATAGATAAATGAATTTTATTTTCCTTAAAAACATATTTTCGGTATCATGAGTGAATAAGGTGAAGAAAATGAAATTAAAAAATATTTTTTCATAAAATAACTAGAGGATAATTAAATTAATGAGTACCCTGAGTGTATTATAATAATATTTTATCATCATAACCTAACTATAAACAATATTGTAAACAACAAGATTTTAATATAAAACCCTTTACCTTAGGCCTGAATTCCTTCATAGATTTTCAAACAACCTGTATGATAAATATAGGATTGTTATACATATTATTACAGAACCATAATAATATATATATAACTATATATTATTTTCTTTTACCTTATTATTACACGTTTATTAATAATTATTTTTTAAAATTAATATTTTTGGTAATAATTGCTTCTTATTTTTTGTAGGTATTTTTTTAGTTCTGGTCCACGTGCTTTAATAATTGTTCCATAATATAAATAAATATAATCATGTAATAAATATCATATATAATCACTATATATTTGTATTTATATTCATCTATAAAAATTACTAATACAAAAATTAATTACATCTTTCATGGAGACGGTAAGTCAAACATATGTATAAACGTTGATTTCATATTTCATGGGATGGAATAAAAGAAAGGTAAATATTAATTAAATATTATAAAATCTTTATTATATCATATATGTCATATAAAATCATTAAATTCCTCTTCATTTAAAACCAAGTAAAATATAAATGAAAAATTAATCGCGTCAATTTGTAGAGGTGGTTGTCCAGACATACGCAAGAGTGATGTTATTGTTTCCTAGAGAACTGTATGGTAAGAATGTAGAAACAATATATTCAATAAAGGAGTAAAATTGGTTCATATATTTCATTTATAAATTTTAATCCCATCATAGCAACCGTCCATAAAATATGGTGATGAAAAAATAAATTGTATCACTCTGTGGAGACGGTAAGTCATACATACGGACAAACGATACATTCACTTCTCATTTGAGGGATATAGAATGTGTAATGATGTTTTAACAATCATAACAACAATTAATTTTATTTAATATAATAAATTTACTATTAAATTAATTATATAATATATTTAGAGGAGATAAATGAAACATTTTAAAGAAAGTTATTTGTTAAGGAAATTACCTATTTTTTTGAAATGACTCATTTAGATCTCATCTAAAGGGATATAGAGTTGATCTTTTGGAAATAAAAAACTCTAGGATGTTTATTTGGAAGTGGAGATGATATATATTTATAGTTTTTACAATATAAAAGTCTCAATGTGGTGTGAAGAAGAGAATGGGGGTTCCATTTTATAATTGATGTGATGGGCACTTTTGGAATTTATTAAAATATTAAATTAATATAAATTAATTTTGTTGTCAAAATAGATCAAAATTGTTAATAATAAAATATAATATGATTAAATTTATAAATAATCCTATAAAATAAAATTTTGGAAATGTTTGGATCAATATTTCCCCTTATATTTCCATTTTATCCCCCACTAACCCTTTTTGAAATTACCGTAATAATATTGTTTTCTACCCATTAAGAGTTCATAATGTCACTATAAAATCCAAAAATACCAATAAATGTACCATGATTAATATTTAAAATTGTATACCCTTTATTTTTATGAATATACAATTTGGTCGAATTTTATATCATTTAATGAATCCTTATTTATTATAAAATATCATTAATAACATTTCAACCCTAATCAATTAATTTAACTCTAAAAACATCAATACAAAAGAATAATTAGAATATTTTTCTTTAAAAACTCCTTAATATTTCATATATATCTACAAAATCCATGGGAAATATCAAATAACTCAAATAATATCTATTTAAATATTTTAAAAATCATTAATTATATTTTTTTATTAAATTGAGAAATACTTCATCGGTGTTGCATAAGAAATTAAGGCCATTTTATAATTATAAAAAATCAAAAATAAATTTATATTAAGAAAATAAATTAATAAATCTGAAAATAGAAACTTATATTTATTCATAACTTTGTTTTTTACCTATTTTGTAATATAAGAGATATAAAAAATGAGTGACATTTTCTAACTTTCATTTATTTAAATATTATATATGTAATTTTCATGAACAAATGTCCACTAAACTAATAAATTTCAATCTTGTGGTGATAATGAAAGAATTAAATTCATATAATAATAATTAGGATAAAAACATATGGCTTTAACACTTAGTTTCAACATAGATTAACATGACTTACCCTTTACCAAATTTATAAATTTTACCACAATTCTTATTCATATGGATGAAAATGAAAAGGGTATTAATTAAAAAATTTGAACCTCTTGATTCTAAATATGTCATTAATTTAATCTAATTAAACACCTATAAATAGAATAAATTAATTTTATAGTATGTACATAAAATGTGATGAAGATTTTTTTTAGAAAAATATATTTTAAGCAAAAAAATGAATTTATTTCTATATTATTCATAATAAAAATTATTAGAATAATTTTGACACATTTAATTTAATATATAATGTATAAATTTCATTAAAATCATTTACTAATAATTTCCTTTTTGATTTAATAGGATAAAAATATAAAATGTACATAAAAAAATTTATTAGAAAAACACATCCTTCAACTTCAAATGATTTTTATTTTCAATTATAATTAATTGATATATAATGAATTAATTTTATGCATTTATAAAAAAAATATTTTCATAACTGAGTTGATCATATTCAATCAAACTAATACAAAAATTATGGGATAATAACATTTTAACAGTATATCATGGTTTGTCTAAACTTGTTTTTGTGTGTATCACCGACTATCAAAAAAAATTATTTGAAAAATATATTTCTGAAAATATATTGGGGTTAAATTATACACCCCCTAAATAATGTCACCCTAAAATTTTTGGTACTCTGATAAAAACTAATGAATCTTTTACCTCATCATATTATCTTGTTCTCGTGTATCTTCATCAAATTGGTGGTTTCATAACAAAAATTAACTACAAGAGAGGTATTTTTCATTTAAATTACAATATACAATATATAATATACATTTTTTCTTCCTCGTAAGTAATAGTTTAATCTAATTTTATGAAATCTATGTTGGTTAAATGTTAAGGATCATGTATGTAATTCCTCATGGGAGGTACCTGGAACACATCGTGAAATAGAGAGAGATTCAGTGGGACATCCAATTGAAAAGTTATTTTCATTATGAATTCAATAATTTTAAGAGGAAAATAAATATCTTTTGATTTGATTACTTTTTATTCCAAATCTCATCACCCTCTTCTAGAGATATATTTATAGTAATACCTTATCACCAACTTCAAACTCTTGATCTTTTTTACGATTTTCAGTATAATTTCCTTTTCAACTCTAAGATTCTCTTATGTTTTATTTAATGGATCTAAACATATCTACCATTCACTCAATTAGATCAGGTACCAATATCTGTATATCTCCAACTAAATTCTAGCATGTTGATGTTCTTCACTTCCTACCATAGAGGGCTTCATAAGGATCAATATTAATGTTGGAGTGAAATCTAATTTTGTGAGAAAATTACACCAAAGGAAGGTGTAGATCCATACCACCTTGGAAATACATAGATCAAATTATAAACATGTATTCTAGAGGTTTAATTTTCCTCTTATAATGACCATCTATCTAAGGAAGATAAGAAATTCTGAAACGTAACTCAATATTTAGATACTGGTGAAGACTTATCCAAAACATCAGGGTAAACCTATGTTGCTGATTAGATTGAATTTATAGTGGCACACCATGAAATATTTACACTTATTTAATTTATAACAGAGTAATTTTATCAAGAGGTAAATATTATCTAATTGAAATAAAGTGTGATGACTTTGTATAGAGATCGACTATAATCCCTATAACGTTCTCCCCTTTAGATATTTTGGGGTGTCCTGAGAAAAATCCATGGTGAGGTTTTCCAATTTAATTCAAGTATGGGTAATGGTTGTAACATAACCTAAGTCTTATATATTTTATCCTTAACGTAATTTCATGACAAGCACCATGGAATACTCTCCTTGCTTGTTATCCCACCAAAAATACTCTTTAATATCTCTATACATCTTCATTCTTCTAGGATAAATATAGAATGAAGAAGTATGAGCATTATCCAAAAAATAATTCTTAAAATATACTACTTAAGGGACACATACATGATTAATAAACCTTATTATTACCTCATAATCAAGTTTTATATAAGGAATATTTATCTCATTCTTTTTTATCTCTACATCATCCTTAAATTCATCTTTAATTGTCACTTGGATACATGGTTGAACACTCATTTGATAAAGATAATATTCATACACTTCCTACAACATTTCAAGATCCATATTTTTTATGTCAATATATATTGGATATTTTTTATCCTCATCATAGATAACCTATCAAGATCCTATAAAATTAGATCATATTCCACCTTGTTCACTTTTATAGGGTGGTAATGTATTAATAATTCATAATCTATAATTAGATTCAACCATGTTTTTTGAATCATGTTCATCTATTTTTGAACAAAGTATTCTTTAAACATTTATGATCAGAAAATATGTTATTTATTTCTCTATAGAGAATACGACTCCATATCTATAATGAAAAAATTAGAGCACCTAACTCTAAATCATGAGTTGGTAATTTTGATCATGGACCTTAAATTGTATTGAGAAATAATATATAACCGTATAATTATACATGAATACATATCTTAGTCCATTATTTGATGCATCACTATAGATTATAAACCCCTCTCCACAATAAGGTATTGCAAGTACAAGTGCATTGAATAAACTTCTATTTAGTTCCTCAAAACATTAATCACAATTATACATCCAAACGAACTTGGATCTGTTCTATGTACACTAGCTGAGTGGATTTGATAACCTTGAAAAATTATTCAAAAAGAGCAGATAATGTCCATCCAAACTAAGAAAACTACATATCTCATTCACAGTTAATTTTTCAAGGCCAATGTTTATTAACTTTTTTCATTGAATGGTATACTCAAATACCCTCACATGAAATTATATAACAAAATTATGAAACTTTATGAATCTAAAATTCACACTTGGTAAATATTTTATAAATATTATCCTTCCTCAGTGTATTGAGCACAATCTATAAGTGATCATTATAATCTTGATTTATCTTAGAATATATAAGAATGTAAAATATAAAGACTATCACAAATTTATCAAGTAATTCTATAAAGAATATATTCATTAAACCCATAAAGATAGTGGGGGAATTTTTATGGCTAAATGGAATCAATATAAATTAATAGTTTCTATGAAATTTATATAATATTATTTAGGGTATATAATCATTATTGAACCTTGGTTAATTATATCTAATATGATGATCAATCTTGGTAAATTATTTAGTTTCATGTAACTGATCAAATAAGTAATAAATATAGAGTAGCAGATAATTATTCTTAATAGTGATATTTTCAAGTTCTTTATAATAAATATAGAGTCTAATTGATTGATATTTCTTCTTAAAAAATATAATCGGTGCACCCTAAGGTGACACAAGTCTCCAGATGAATCCCTTGTCAAAATTATATGGGATTTTATTCTTTAATTATTTCAACTCAATCAGGTCTATTGTATATAGAGTGTTGTAAAATGTTGTAACACCATGTATGAGTTCAATTGAAAACCCAAATTCACTATTTATAAGAATTCTAGGCAATTATTCTAAAAATACATCAATAATCTCCCAAGAAATAATCATATATTTGTTTTTGAGTTTCTCCCAAACCATATAAGATAAATTCCATTTTTTAATAGAAATCAGGACCCATACGATGGATATAGTTTTCTTCGGATGTTCATTTTTTTCACCACACTAATAGGTGATCTTTGTTTTGTTTGGAATATCAAATGTAACTTCCCTTCATTGAAAATTTCGGTGCAGTTAATGTAATGAAATCCAAGACCTATACAAAATGACATTGAATTAAACTAGAGGGAGAATAAAAATATTGTCATGAAGTATATTCATATAAACTTCAATTGGAGAAGAATCATAGACTTAGGATATGATTATCAAACCATTATGGGTTTTTATTACTAACTCAACATTTAATTATTCAATTGTTACTATGATACCCTTAGAAAGTTATTTGGATATAAAATAATTGGTAGATAAAGAATAAAATAATATATTAATAGTTATATAGTGGATGGTAAGTGTACCTTTCATAATGTCATTGTATTAACCATCATCATAAATAGATATCAAATCATATTTCCCATTTTCCTTAGGATTAATAGGTTTTTGAAATAGATCATAGTCATTTATCTTCGAATTTGGAAACTAGTTAGCATAATTCACATAATTATTGTATTTAAAACACTGAAGAGTGGGTGGTTCATTATATGGTGATAGCTATCTTTTTCATTATTATATAACTTTTTTGAATCAGTTTTTTATTCCATTTCTTGATGATCGTTGTTTTCACACTTGAAAAATTTACCATCTCCCTTAATAAAATTTCCCCATTATTCCCATCTATATTTTTAGCATAAAGGAAATATCATATTCTTCTCTCAATGGGTTTTATAATATACATTGAATTTCATTTTTCTTTTCTTTTCAAAACCAGGATATTTATGGGTATCTCCAATATCCATATCCATCTTGATGGAACATCGAATGATTTGTCTATAGTTTTTTAATTCACTTATTGATAATTCCATTTAGAGACTTAGTTTTAATTCATTAAAGAATCAATCAACCTTACTTTTAGTATCGATGATAATACCATAATCATACCCCAAATGTATTTTAAAATGTTCCTCCTAGGTACTAGTAGATTCATCATCTTCTATTTCAACTCATGTAACATCGTCACCATTTTCATATAAAAAACATGAGGAAAATAAATTTTAATAAATAAGCTCTTAAACTCATCTAAATCCTTATAGTCAATTTATTCATGTTGCTTCATGTTCTTGATAAGATTCCACTATTAATCAGATTAACCTTCTAAATGATAACTATAATGGATAAATTTTTCATGTTCGGAACACTAGAGAATGGAAAATATTTTTTCAATGTTATTGATCCACTGTTCAGAGACTAGTGGATCAGTAGACCCAATAAAAGAAGGTAAATTTTGAATCACAAAGGACTCAATAGATTGTTATTACCTTCATTTCTCATTTTCAATATCATCATGATTCATATATTTAGAAGCTTGTCTAGTCATAGAAATGATATTTTTCATTCTAGATCCCATAATTTTTTTGGGAGGAAAATCATTTCATTATCTATTGAATTCACCAATAACATGATTCCTTTATATTCCTTCCACTGACTA
Organism: Viscum album; assembly: GCA_963277665.1. NCBI lineage: Eukaryota > Viridiplantae > Streptophyta > Magnoliopsida > Santalales > Viscaceae > Viscum > Viscum album. The sequence goes on from OY728123.1 coordinate 214,130,191, forward strand.
GAATAAGAAGAATAGTGTGATCAACAATAATCATTGTTGGAATCTGCCTAATAATGAAAAAAACATTTATGGGATCTCTACATCATTACATATTCATCTATAAAAACATAGGTTTAACCTAGGTTATTTATGATCATTACCAAACCATTAGGACTTTATCCTACAATTACAATTATCCATAGGTTTATCACTAAATTTTGTCCATCCTAGTTTCCAAAGGCTAACTATACCATACTCTAATACCAATAATAGAATCCTAAATGTTTCATACATAGATATTACATCTATGTAAATAAATATTCTTTACATCACAGAATGATCCATACCAGAATCACATCGATCTAATATCATTGGAAACATAGAAATTTAATAAATGGTTTTTAATATTTTTAAATTGACTCTCACTTATATAATTATAAATATCACAATTCATATTCCTATCTAACATAAAAAAATCTTCAAAACTTGGGAAAGGATACATAAGAAAGGGTGAGATCTGATGCTCAGTAGTGGTAAACTAGAGGGATATTAATGATCATATAATATTAACATGAAAAAAAGTGTATGATTAAATGATCTTGACATTTTAAAATCATACCATTAATAACATAGATTAAAATCTTGAGTCATTGAATAAATTCTGGAATTTTATAAGGCATGAATAATAAAGGATATGAAGGATATGAACCCTGAGAGAATAATATAGGTATAAGACATCGAATTGTGCTATACACATAATCAAAAAATCATTTATTTGGTAGCCTATGATCAATTTTAATACTATAATAGTGTAATGACTTCAATCCCCAAATAATCATAGTACTAGAGGTTCACTCCCAATACTATCATAGAGGAAAATGCCATTTATTAAACACGGTTCACTCTCCATTCTATTTATGCTTAACTAATAAGATATCCGAACTTACCAAATGTATTAGAGGTAGATATATGTACCACCCATCACATAATTAAAATCATACATATATGTTCCATATAATCTCAAACCAATCATCATATCATAATCCATGAAAAGAAATGGGTTTCACAAACATTTAATCAAAGCATAACCCATGGAAAAGGAACAAGTATCATAAACATAAATCCATAATACACATTAATCATCCAAATAAATAATAAGTATGGTATAATTGGATAATATTCATGGTAAATTATAAAAAACATCAAAGGTTGTTATTTTTTATGAATTATAATATCATTAAAATATTCCTAAGGAAAATGAACTTTACATTGTGAAATCACATCTTCAAGGTATAAAAAATAAGAAAAAATTTATGTAAACAATTTTATTTGAAAATTACCAAGGGGAAATATAAATTATGGATCAGAAAATTAAGTGTTTATAATAGTGGGAAATTTTTAACGTGTTGTATAAGTTAAAAAAACATTTATTCTATAATTTTGTCTGTAAAGTCATGAGGTACCTCATTTGGAAAGTCACAAGTAGATTCCATTAAAAATATTTTGTAAAAAATTTAAAATGGGTAAAATTTAAATTAAAAATAATAATATAATAGTAAGAATCTTATTTAAAACATTTTTATAAAACATTGATAAGGAAGAATAATGTTTTTTGATGGAAGATAAAAATGAAGTCGATTTTCCATAAAAACATATTTTCAGTCCCTTAATTAAATAAGGTGTGAAAAATGAAAGGAAAATATATATTTTTAATAAATAAAATTATTAAAATAAAATTCAATAGTGATAATAATATTTCAGCTTCCTAAATTAATCATAAATAATTCTCATTAACAATGAAATTGTAACATAAAACCCTTTATCAAATATCTGAATTCCTTCATATGTTTTAGAACCCCTGATATAAAAAATATAGTTTTAATATACATATTATAAAAAACATAATCATATATATCAATCCTTATATTATTTACCTTTAATCTTTTATTAATAACTTATCATCGTTTCTTTTTTAAAATCACCCTTCTGAGTGATAATTGCTTCATGTTTTGGGTAAGTATTAGTTTGGTAGTTTCGGTCCTTGTACTTTGATCATAGTTCCATTATCTAAATAATTTTAATCATAATATAAACATATTATATATTAATTATGTTTATAAATATTTATAATAATTAATAAAAAAATATGGATTTAAAAATGAATTACACTATCCCTGGGAACAGTAAGTCGTATGTATGCAAGAACACTAATTACATTTTTTTATGGATAGAGAGAAATAAAGGTAAATATTTATTTACCTTTTGAATATCATCAGTATATCATATAAATTTTTTAAATTCATTTACATTCTCATCCAATTAAAATTTAAATGAAAAAAGAATCACATCTCTTTGTGGAGGTGGTAATCCACACGTACGCACATGCGACATTATTGTTTCACAATGGACTAAATGGTAATAAATTAGAAAAAATATTATCATTATAGAGGTATAATTGTATCATAAATATCATATATAAATATTATACCCATCATAATATCCATCTAAAAAATATGGTGATGAAAATGAATTGTATCATTACGTGGAGATATTAAGTCATACGTAAGAATAGGATATACTTCCACATATCACTTGCTGGAAAGAGTGTTTATAATGGTGTGTTCATAATAATAATATAATATAATTATATTTATGATACGAATTTTTTCTTTTATTGACAATATAATATATTTAGATGAGTTAAAATAAAAATTTCAATGATAGTGATCAGCTAAGGGGATTGTCATTTCATTAAAACAACTCATCTACATATCCTATAAAGGGATCTAGGTTTGGTCTTTTTAGAGGATAGAAACCTCTAGGATGTGTCTAGGGAAATGTATAAGAGTAATTTTAAGAGTTTGTATGAGATATAAGGCTCAATGTGGAGTGAAAAGATAAAATACATCACTTTATAATTGGGGGGAGGGGAACTCTTATCATTTCCTAAAATTTTATATTAATATAAATTAATTTTGATGTCAAGATGGATCCAAATTTTTAATATTCTAATTTGATATGAGGATAATTTTCAATCATATCCTTTAATAAAATTTAGACAAGTTTGGATCACACATTTACCCTTAGCTTTTAATTTACCCCCCCCCCATTTTCCTTTTTCATAATCACTATAATATTAAATTTTTCTACCATTTATGGGTTAATAATGTTACAATAAAATGAAAAGAGAACCATAAACTTTCCATTTTTATTTTTTACAAACATCTACCATTTATTTGGATTAATATAAATTTATATTAATTTGATATCAGTTATTAAAATATTATTTAATATTACATATCATTAATGTCAATTTTAACACTATTCATTTAATTTAACATTAAATTCAACAATAAAAATGTGGAAGTAGAATATAATTATTTAAAATCTCTTTAATATTTCATATAACTATATAAAATTAATGGGATGCATAAAATAATTCAAATTGTATCACTTTTAATATTTTAAAATCACTTATTATATTTTTAATTAAATGGAGAAATACAACATCAATGTTGCATAAGAAATTAAGGAAATTATATTATTATTCAGAAAATTATAGTGGGAAAATAATTTCATAAATATTAAAATAGAAACTTAGATTAATTTATAACTTTCTTTTCCCCCATATGGACGCATGAGAGATATTAAAAATAGAGTGACATTTTGTAACTTTCTTTCATATAAATATTGATTATATTATTTTCATGTGATTTTTTCCATTAAACTATGTAATTTTTATCCTAAGGTGATAAAGGTATAATTTACATCAAAAAATAATAATTTAAATGAAATTTTATGTCATTACCACTTAGTTTTAACCTAGATTACCCTGAGTTACCCTTTAGCAAGGTGATTGATTTTGCCACAGTTACTATTCATATTGACTATAACATATTTTTACTTGTTTTTATGTTTTTTTACCCATTTATTTGGTTACCTAATGATTGGGTATCTTCCCGAGTCATTAATAGAGTTTTTATGGACTTTTTTGATGGTTGATGGGCATATCCACGGTTTTCACATGGTTTGAGCATTGTTTGACAACATGTGCATCCTCAATATTAGGGGGTTGAATGGTTGGTGAAATTTTTGACAAAGTGTGTAGCCAAATAATGAAACATTTAAAGCGTCTCTATTCTAGGAACATGCTTAGTACTAACTGTTCAACATAACCTATGAAATTATAGACGTGATAATTAAAGTTATAAAAATTGTAATTAGAATCCCAAAACCCCCTAAATAAACACAAACTCCTCCCACTAAAACATAATGTGATCCTTATGGTTTTGGGGGACCTCTTGAGTCATCTTTTCTAAAAAAAATCATCTCTGGGAGGATTAAAACACCAATTTAAGTAGTGATCATATTCCAGTGAATTATTTTATTTTTAATCATGGAAATCCTTTCTCCAATTTAAAACATTTTCCTAATGGTTTTGACAGTGTTTCATTTTTTGAATCTTTTTTGATTGATATGGAATCTTACATCCAGGATATCCTTTAAATTCTTTCAATATCTATCTTCTTAGATCTAGTGATCTCCATCAAAGCCGACTCATCTCATATTTTTTGCGGTTGGTTTCCTTAATTTAAATGTAAGTGTTTATATGATTTTCCTTCATCTTGTGATTCATTCCTGCTCTATAAATTCATAGATACATGTTTCTGAATTTCTAACCAATGTTCATTGAAATTCGTCCATTTAATTCCTCATAAATTCTTCCTTGACCAAATATCTTTGAATTGAATGTGTAATTAATTTAATTTCTATGATCTTGAAGTCTATAACCTTTTTATAAATTATTTGAATTCCATGTTTGTTTGGATTTTTTTAATACCTTTTAAAGGTTATTTTGGTGAAATTGGGGGCTTTGGACCGTGTTTTGATTTATTAACTAGATTTAATGTATTAAAATTAATTTAATTGAACAATTTAATGGTTTCAAAATCGTTTTAAATGCCTGAAATCATTAAATGACCAAGAACCTGTATTAAATGATTTTACCATTGGTTAAGAATTAATGTTATTGGGTTATTTTAAATAAATGATTTATCTACTAGGAAAGAGGGTGTAAACCCATGATTTTAAATTTATTCAATCATTTTTAAAGTGTAATTATTACATTAAATTATTTAGGGATGATTTAAAATAAATTATTTTTTAAATTACTATTTGTAATTTTAATGATGATTTCTGGATGGAAGCAGGTATTATTACCATTTTGAATATTGAATTTTTAAAAGGATTTGGAAGGAATTGATGATTGTTTTAATGGGATTTTGTCCTTTTAATGATGAATTGTGAAAGAAAGTGGGTATGGTTACCCTTTTTAATGATGAAATTGTAATTATTACATTAAATTCTGTAGGGATTATTTGAAGCAAATGATTATTTTAACGGCCCATTCGGCATTATAATGATGATGTGGGAAAATAAAAGGGTATGGTTACCTTTTTAAATGTCAAGTTATTTAAAAGGATTTGAATTTAATTGATGATTATTGATGACCTTGTTGGAACTTTGTGATGATCCCATCTTGTAATAATCCCTCTTTGTAAATTTATTGATTCTTGTACATCCCATCATTGGTTTTTGAAAAATTGATTATTTACTTTGAGTGAATTGGGGGTGAGAGTGAGATGTTATTTGAGTGAAAGTTCCCATGACTGATGTTGATAAGGATCTCAATAGTGATCCTTCTAACTTGAAAATCTCACTCACTTATTTTGAATGTTCATCAGAACTTGGACATTTTGATGAGATAACTAAGACATATGCTTCACTAGTGGACTCTCACCATTCTAGTGGATCCAGAGAAAATGTGGATGGTGAATACTATAGATTTGTAGCTAGGAAAGTGGGTGTACAAGGAAATGGTTTTCTTTTGACCCATGAGAATATATGTAAGACAAATAATTGGTCATTTTGTATTTTATTATCCATTATGAGGTGTAGTCACTATTGTACCTAGGTTGTACCCATGACATCCATATACTTGATCTCAAAGTATGAAATTGTTAGTTATCACAATTTGGAACTTGACTTTTCTTTGATTTATTCATTTATTATTATTATGAACCTTAACTCTATTGAATTAATTCTTGTTCACATCTACAAATCAGGTGCACATTATTATCTTTTCTTGGTTATTTGAATTTATCTTTTGAAATGGTTTGCAGTGATTTTAAATAATTTTTTTAGTTTTTAAAATGATAAAATTTAATGTTTTATAGGTTTAGTTTGATAAATGGTTTTTAAATGATTAAAACTCTATTTTTTAAAAACTAATTTTACTCTCTTGCTTGTAATCCTCTTTTAGAATATTTCAAATTCATTATGAAATCACAATATAGAATCTTTGGTGGAATCCTATCAGTCTATTTAAATCACACCCTCCTTTTACTTTTTGGTGTTTATATCCTTTATTATATTATAGTAGGTGTTCATGTTATCACATTCCATTGTGGATTCATGATTGGGTGAACAAGGGTGGGTGACATGGGACATGGTGCGTCATTGTGGACCACTAAGAGGTGGGTGGTCAGGGATAACAAAGAGGTTGGGTTTTTATTATTATGTTCCATTTTCAGTTTTATTAGTGTCTCTTTATTCTATGATATGTATGTATTGATTTATATCTATGTATTAATGTTTCCTCGTTGTACTATGTTATAGTAATACATTTATTGTGAAATGATTACCAATGGTTATTTGTTAATGCCCAGGTTCTTATCATCGACCCATGTCGGCTGGGAATGCTCTTTGGGTTAGTGGTGAATCAGATCAGATATCATTTTAGATGGAATTTCAGGTTGGTTTGTTACAAATGGTATCATATAAAGGTATTTAATTAACATTAAATAGTTGAAATTGAAATCATTATGTTATTTTAGGTGATTTCTGGTAGAAATGAGATTAAGAATGTGTTATGACTCAAGAGGTAGTCCGTGAGCATGTTCTTAATCACAACCCATTCAAGGTGATACTAGATTTACTAGGGATGTTGGTACTTGAGTATTTATTTTGAGTTATTGGTTTTCTAGTGATAAATTATATTTATAATACCAAAGAGAATATCATTGATTTTAGGAATCTCTAAGGAGTTATTAAACCAGAATGGAAGGATGACCATAGCGGCACAATGTTTTCATAGTCTCGTAAACTATGAGGAATTAGTGTGGCTTGTTAGTAAATCCAACCATGAATAATTGTGTGGTTGGTGTGTGGTTTACTAGATTATATGACCAACCCTTTTACAATTATATCTTTGTTCTAAAATTGAAACATTTCCCATTTTCTTACAATTGACTTAACTTATGTGATGTTGGTTATGTGGGTTATGGATGTGGTTTGATTCGTGATCTCATCTAGTTGTTTCAAATTTTAGTCCTTTTTAATAATTTTAAACACCTTGTGAAATTTCTAATATGAATTTAAATAAGTTTTGGTATGTTCTTTGAGAAAAAATTTCAATTTTCATAGAGAATGTTTTAGGAAATGATTGGTTTTGAAAACTAATTTTAAAATACTATTATGGGATATAGTAAAACAATGTTTTAAGAAGAAATTTTTTTATGGATTTAAATGGAAAAGGTTTTGTTAGTTGTAAAAATGGGTTAATTCTTTTGAAACCACATAATTATTTAAAACTACTAGTTAAAGGGTTTTCGAAACTATGAATGATTTGTAACAAGATTTGTCATTTTGAAAGTAAAAAAAGTATACTTTTATAAATGGTGAAATCTTGGGCATTTTGAAATCAATAATATTTTGTTTAAAATGGGTTTTGACTTTATCTAAAGATGTCTCTGCTCTTTTTTAGTGTTCATTGATGCCTGAGTTGATATTATTTCTTTATTTTTATGTTCAGAAATGTCTCCCAGAAAGTCCTTAAATAATGATTGAATATTAGTCCAACGATATACTTCTCAGGGTAGTTATTAACATCTTCCATAAGTAAAATCAATTATCGACGACTCTAACTAGACTCTATATTGAGTGGTTTATCCATATACCTTCCATCCTTTGAACCCCATCATTTAATTCTTGGATTTTCATCCACATTATTATAAAGGAAAAAAAGGTTCTCTTGAGGTATTGAAGTGTCTTCAAGAAGATGATGAGATCTTCGAAACTCTTAAGACTCATAAATCTGTGAAAGTCAATTATATAAAATTCTTCTTTGATGAACCTAGCCAATAGTGGTGGGATGTTTTTATTACCACTAGTTTGTATGGATCACTGTCTAGGGAATGATTTAAGTAAGTATTCACTTTTTTGAATTATCAAGGGGTTGTAAGGAAGGGGAAGTTATTGAGTTTTTTTTATAAGATGAGATATTGGTCTCTGAGAATTCCAACAACTTATCATGTTTGGTATTTTTTATATATATTATTTTTGGTGATAATTATAGTAAGGAAATATATTTTATAAAATTTCGTTACCAAGACCTTATAATTTCCATGCTTATAGTCAGGTTGATTTCTTATTGAGAGATTATCAAAAATGATTTATTAGTTGAAGTGGAGATAATGAAACAATGTGAAGGGAATAACACCTCTTTTTCCATAGATAATGTACATACTTATCAAAAAAATAATAAACCTATCATGTGTTTCTAGTATGGAGAACTTATTCACTCTAAGAGTTCATGTTTAAGATATTCCACGGTATGTGGAATGCGTGGTTGTCGAGTTCACCTTCATAGGATTTCTAAGTTGTTCCACACGAAATTGAAATGGTCGGTTCAGAATATCATCTCATAAATATAGAAAAGCATATGATTTATAATAATAGGGTTCCATCGACAGGACTTGGAGCAAAGATTTTCATGCAGTGGAAGAGTTTTTTTTTTGCAATCTTGTAGTTTCTAACATCGAAGTATAAATTTTTTGTGTTTTCCTTCTTGTGAATTTCCTTTTATGGAAAAATTGTGTGTTTTAAATTTGTGATGTTTTCTTGTTGAATATTGTTTGGGTGATTTGTGGATTGGTGAGGTAATAATGTTGTCATTTTTTTATATTGTTTTTTGTTCCTTGGTGTCCTCTTGTTTTGACTTGATGGTTATATCTCAATTTCTATATATTATATGATCTCCTATGTAGGAGTTTTAAAACTAGAAAATTAGATTATTTTCAAAGTTTAAAGTTGTGTAAATATGACCAAAACCATGGTCGTATCATACATCCATGGTTTTCCTAAATTGTGGCCTCTATGGAAGTCGCAATAGGTGGGATATTGCTGTGGTTTTCAAAACTATGGAAATAGGTATCATTTTTTCCACCGTGGTAGTTGAAATATGGCTACAGTTTAAATTGTGGCCATAGGTGTGATTTCCACAAATGGAAACCATGGTTATAGCCCAAAAATAATATTTCACTGCCAAGATTCGATCTTTGTACATCACTTATATGTTTCAGATACCTAACCACTACACCATGGAGAGCATTGGATATATATATATATATTATGTTATATATATTATTAAAAAAATTGAAGTAGCATAAACTATGGAAATTAACCTTCCTACTATTTTTTCTTTAGAAAAAATTTAATCCCATGAAAGGGTCGGAGAAAACCGTGGTTATAGACCTTGAAAAAATATCATATATCAATAGTAAAATTATGGCCATAGATACCACATATTTCCATGGTTTTTGTAAAACAATGGCTATATCCTACCTATATCCATGCTTTTGAAAATCATTGGTATAGTTCCATGGAAATCATCTAGTTTTATCCTTATTTGTAGTGCCCAATTATGCACAGGACTTGATGTTTATTCTCTTTCTATTTTGACTTGGATGGACCTTGGGAGTGTACTTGGGTAACTAAGACAATGTGGATTTTTTATAGACTATTCTTATAGTGGTCTTAGAATTTGTTTTAATGAGCTCATGGAGGTATGAGTCTTGGTTTTAATAATCCTTGGTCACCATTGAGTACATACCCATGGTATAAATCCTTGTTAGTTATTTACCTTTCTTGTGGATGTTTTATCCTTGATTTTTACCCTTATATAATAGTTACAGTATCTTTTTTGGGTTAAAGGGACGTGTTTTTTTGTATTATCCTTTTTTGGTGAATATTTAAATAGCAGGGATACATATTCTAAGTCATTGATATTTCTCTTGTTTAGTGACATGTGATGATCTTGGTGTTTTGATCTTGGAGTTGTGTGTGTTTTTATTCTTTTATGAATATATATTTTGGACCATAGACTTTCCACCCCACAAGACCAGTGAGGGATTTCTTCTTATGTCATCATGTTCTATCTTTTGTACTTGATTATTTATGGGAACATCATTTCCTGTGATGGGGATGTTGTAACACCCTGAGATTTTATGAAAAATATTCTTTTTAATTTCATTAATGTCTTGTGTTGTACGATATACCAAAAGGAGCTTGCACAACATGCATCCTTGACTTTCCTTGCATTACACGCAATTGTGACCTTCCTTGATAGCGTGTGTAGTACGCAATACCGAGTTTCACTAAACAATGATATGCTATTAAAATATTATTAAAACTAGCCGTTATGAATAGTAATAACCACTTTTTGAAATTTTGTAAATTTTATTTTTCAAAATGGACTTCATTTTAGGATTCGTAATATCGAAATTATCTTAGGGTGAAATTTTGGTACTTTTCGGATAACTTTCATATTCTGATGAATAGTGAAAATTACTAAATTTTAATTAAAAACAAATTTTTTAATCGAAATAATTAATAGTGATAAGTTATTAATTTGATTGGTTTTAAAGTATATTTAGAATATATTTTTACCATTTAATACAATGTTGGTCATTGGATGTAATTTCACATTTAAACCAGACATAAACAAGTGTCAATCTTTTGATAGTTATTATCTCTTAAAAACACGCTATTTGTTTTGACGACGAGAATTAATTTTTAAATTAATTAATGCAACTGATATGTTTTTAATTTGGTAAAATAGATCATTTTTTAATTCATAATATCAAATATAGCTTAGGCCTAATTTTTGGTATTTTTCTGGAAACTTTCATTTTTTGATGAATAGTGAAACCACTAAGTGGTAGTTAAAAAGACTGAATTTTTCATAAAACTTAATTTTACGCTTCTGTGAGTGGAATTTAGAAAATTCGAGAGACACAGTTAATATCAAGGACTAAAATGTGGTTCAATGAGATGAAAATAATTTTTGGTGAATAGTAACTTTTTAATTGTTTTTACCACGGTTAAAAGAAAATAGGGTAATTAAGGGTAAAAAAGATATTATTATTACCCTAAAACATGTCCTAATTATATTGGATAAAATATGACCATTTAGGCCCACTTGGATTAGATTAGGACATTTATTATTAATTTATTTATAGAAGGGTTTAAATAGTTAAAATCAAAGTTTAATAAGTAAATCATTTTTAATATGGGGTTATACATAAGATAAATTAAACTATAAATATTCATTAGAACGACAATAAAATTTCTTACATAATTGTATTTTATTTGTAATTTTAAGACATTAAAAAATGTAATTTATTTATGACACAATGATGATGTAGTAATTTTCTTATTAATGAAATATTGAAATAATTGATGTTATAAATACCCAAATAAATGTAATTTGAGACGTTTTTACAATTAAACTAATTTTCCAGGATAACATGACATGTCATTATTGATTTAATTAACTTGTTTCTAACTAATCATTCTGTTATGATATTCACAAAAATCAATTACTAAATAGTGTCAAAATTGACATAAAATAGTTTTTTAAAAAAATATTATATTATTAATTGTTATTTTATTCTTAAAAATCTATTTTAAGTCCAAATGACTTATATAAGGTTATATATATTAATAATAAACAACTTGGGGTTCGTTTGACTTGTTATAGTAAGTTTATTAACCTTATAGTGTAAGAACACAAGAAGACACGGTAAAAGTAAAATCATTTAACTTAATGTTAAAACTAAATGATAAAGTTAAAATAGGAACCTAAAATTGTCTAAATTCTATTGGATGATAGGATTTCGACCCATCCCCACCTTAGCTTCGAAATAAATCAATTTGGAGCTATTTAAAACCGAATTTGGCTTTATAATAAAATAATAATTTTAGTTTTCCAAAGGTGCCCCTCTCCTCCCTTATAAAAGGGAACCTCCTCCCTCTCTTCCTCACACCACTTTGAGCCTTAAAGCTCGGCCAACCCATGAAAAATTCTCTTATCCACTTCCCTAGAAACATCCTATAGGTCCTGGTCTTCTTCAAAGACCAATTTTAGTGCCCTAAGAGGAGGACCCAAAGAGGCGCTTCAAAGAACAGGTAATGCCCGTTACTGATTCTTTCAACTTTATTTCTTCTTCCACTTCTTCTTCTTAGGTTGTTTCATTATGAAGTAATAACATCAGTATCACTCATGTACGTATATGTTATTATAAGTATGAAACAACCCTATTTCACCATCTATCCATCCTACGGAAAACGAAATCACCGCGCATGCGTACGTATGGAATATCGTCTCCACGTCGTGGTGTAATCTATTTTCTACCACCACCTTACTTGGATGGCTATAATAGTGTACATAATAACTATATATTATTATTGTAAAGTGATATTGATTCTGAAATAGTTTACATACACTCCAATACAATTCAACGATCATGAGAACGATATCATTGCTCGTGCGTACGTACGGACTACCGTCTCCACGACGCGATGAGATTCATTCTCCATGTTAACCATTCATGAATCATTATGAAGTATATAGAATAAGTAATCATGAAATATATGACATAATAATGATACTGTATTTATGTTCATATATATGTATGCCATCTACTTAATTCCATTCAACTCAATAAGGAAACGAAAACAGCGTTCAGGCGTACGTACGGCCTACCGTCTCTATGAACGGTGTATTTATTTCCATTTACTGATTTATTATATATATGTATATTATGAATATATATTATATATAAATAATTTTTTATATTCTGTAATTATGTAAACATGATCTAAGTAATCATATGAATAATTACAAGTCAAAACACGGACGACAAATGAAACGATTTTACCCAAAATGCTCTTTAACATGGAATTTACAAACGAACGGGTAATATAAAGTCATAAGTGAACCATATATAATATAATAACAATGATTATGATTATAGAATAAGTCAATTACATTATTCAAATCATTATATAGGAGGTTCGGATACTTACGAAGAAAATCGGACCTAAGGTAAGGGATAATTGTGCAAATCTCATTTTTATCCGAGATTGCTTATTCGTAAGTATTTACTGGGGTTATTGCTATCATCCATGTACATGATTTATAAAAAAGTATTCATGTATGTTTAAAGTCCTTTTTACCCATTTTTGACTTTTACTACATGGTATGTAAGGAATCTTTCTTTTGTTTACGTTATGAGGTACTTTTTGATTTTTCCGACAAAAGTACGAGAAGAATGTTTTTTAACGTATACGGCATAAAAGGATTTTGATGGTTTTATAAAGCTTTATTTTTATGAAGCTTCCTCCAAAATATTTCATGACTATTTTCAACAAAATATTCTTCTTTTAAAATTTCATGACTTTTTGTGAAAAGAAATTGATTTTGAAGAAGAAAGGATATTTTCCTCAAGAATTCATTTCAAATGTTTTATCAAAACCATTTTCCATCTAAGATGACATTATTTAATATGTGTATGTTTAAAGTTTAATGTCTCTATGATTTAAATGGTTTCACTTTTCTTATGATGAAATGTCCATTTTTTTATATGGATTATGAGATGATGGGATGATGTTTATGAAACCCATTTTATTCTATGGGTTATGATGAATGTTTTAAGTTTATTTTTTGCCACAAGTAAGAATAATTTCACTATGAGATGGGTGGGACCTATATCTCCCCCCAATGCATTGGGTAATGATTTTATATCTCATGAGTTAGACATGGATGGAACAGTATGTTAATCCGGTTCAGTGTTACAGGACTGAAATGAGGAGTGAACTCAATTCAGAAGGGACTTTGTCCACTAAGATGGTCTTGGCAGCAATGCCTTGGCTGCAATGGAAATCGTGACATGTTCTGAATGGTTTCAACAATTACATGTTTTATTCCCATGCTATTTTATCATGATTTATGTTCCATTATGATATATGCCTTGTGTAATTCCATGTTTTATGTCGTTCCTCAAGATTTTGATGTTTAAACATTATGTTCATGTTTTTAAGTTCAAATGTATATGGTATGTTTTATTTTATCCATGCTTACCCTTACTGAGCATTTGAGATCACCCTTTTTATGTTTTCTTTTCCCCCAGGATTAAAAGAAAGGTTTTAAGTAAGGAAACAAAAAGTGTAAGATCTTTATAGGAGATGTTGAAGATCTTTCACTACGATTAGAAGATTACGTTCCAAGTTTCCAAAGACACTAAACTATTACGGTCCTTGTGTGTCTGTTTTTATTATGTATTAAGTATTCCACAAAAGTAATGTAATGTACATGTATGTCAAGTTTCGGTTCTCTACAGTTGGTATCAGAGGAAAGGTTTAGTCAACCTTAGGAAACTAGGATGTGAGAAATTTAGTGAGAACCCTAGAGATATTTCTAAGGTATGTCTAGGGATGTACCTAAGGTTAAGTATAAGTATAGGTTATAGTTCTGGAATTCTGCTAATGATCATAGAATTAAACCTAAGATGTTAGATATTGAAGGTAGTCCCCCGTTATTATGTTGTTTTCCCTAGCATGATTTTTACCTCTCACACTATTCTTTTTGGGTTTTAGAAAATGGATAGAAACAGGAAGATTCAAGATAATGGAGGATATGACGGACAATGGAATGATATTATTCATGAGAAACCAAATGAAATGGGATTTGTAAGTCCAAACATCGTTATTATTCCTAATCAGCAATCTCATAATATAATCAATAATCTCAACTTTGGTAAGTTTCCTGACTCAGATAATAAGAGAAATATGGAGTTTCATGATCATCATAGAGGAAAGAAAGTTCAATTTACCTCATGTAAATCATGTGGGAAGAGGCATCAGGGATATTGTTTCAAAGGAACTAGAAGATGCTTTGGGTGTGGAAAAGAAGGACACAAAGCCAGTAAGTGCAAAGGAAAATGTTCAGTTAACACCAGGGATGAGGATAATTGTATTGCTACGACATCAACAATGGTTAAATGTTTTAAATGTGGAATGTATGGGCATTATGCAAACCAATTCCCTAAGGGAAAGTCTCATGAAGAGAATCAGTATGGTCATATGGGTAGTATTTATGTTGATGATGATGAAGATACTACAAATGATATGTGAGATGAAAGAATTGTTGAATCTCGGTCAATGGTTTAAGAATGTAGTGGAATGATTACATGTTTATCATGTGTAATGTTGTATAAGTAATCTCATGGTACTATGGAATAAAGAGATATCTAAGGATTGTTACACTGTTGTCTTTCCTTGAGTTTTGAAAGTTTATGATTAATGGTACCAGTATCCATGAAAGGTTATTCAGATATTTTTGGAATGTAGATGATATGCGCATAATGAAGGGATGCGGAGAAAATTAAATGTTTGATAGTATTCATGAGCTCATGAATGATATAAGGAGAAGGTTATATCATGGTTTGAGTATATAGAATTTTTGGATTTTGGTATGTGGAAAGAGTTAACTTTTGACAGCATTCATGTTTTCACTAAGGTTTAATGGGTATTCATTTTTCAAGAGAATACATGATTAAGGTATTCACATGATTGGAATGTGACCAACAAGATATATGGGGGATAAATTATGGTATGCACATGCTTGGTTGATGACATTTGAAGTAATCATTTTCTTTATACTATGAGCTTGGACCAAAGTATTTTAGATAAGCCTAAAGATTGGAATGGATTATGTTAGACATATGTTAGTATTGTTTAAGGGTATAACTTTTTTCTATATTACTGATGGGATTTTATAGTAATGTAGTTTTAGAAAAACGACAACCTGCAGGACGGGCGACAGCCCATCGCATCAGACAAGGCTGTGGGAATCGAACCCACAACCGAAGTGCGACTAGACTTTATCACCTACCACTGGCCTACAGGAAGTCCCTGTTTAGTAGAAACTAGTTTTATTATATTAATAAGTATGATATATGAAGTATAAGTCCATTTTAGGAACCATATATGATTAATCTCACTATATATGGACTTATGTATTTTTTGATAACTTTTCTAACCTTTTGTTTGAGATATATGGAATGACCCTTCATTCTATCACATGATCTTTTAACACGTCACGAATGACAAATTCAACTTCATTTATTTAAGAGATGCAGTGGAAATTTTCCAAAGAATGACCAATGGTGAGACTATACCAAAATCATGAAAGTATTTCTTCTAATTCCAATTTCATCAACTTTAAGGAAATGATCGTGAAAACCAAAAAAATTTCCCTAGTGGTCTTATATCTAATTAATCAGACGGTACCTTAGATCGTCACAAATTTTGGTTTTGTGATTTCTGGCTTTTCCATAGCCATGTTCTCTACCACTCTCCATCAGAACATGGTGGTTAGATTTCTCTTCCATATCCATATTTTCACCTATGTGGAAACCCATTGATTAGTTTATTTGGGTAACCATTACGTTTCATACTATTGTTTTTAAAGATTGGTTTTGGTATTCCTTTTTACGAAGTGGGTTTCTATTAAAGAAACTTTCGAGTAGTAAACCATTTATAACCCTGATGAATTTCGAGGGCGAAATTCATTTTAAGGGGGCTACAATGTAACACCCTAAGATTTTATGAAAAATATTCTTTTTAATTTCATTAATGTCTCATGTTGTACGCTACACCAAAAGGATCTTGCACAACACACATCCTTGACTTGCCTTGCATTACACGCAATCGTGACCTTCCTCGATAGCGTGTGTAGTACGCAATACCGAGTTTCACTAAACAATGATATGCTATTAAAATATTATTAAAACTAGCTGTTATGAATAGTAATTATAAGGCCCCAGCCTTAAACCTTAATTAATATTGAGTTAAATGAATAATTCACATTTAGGATCTTTTCAGGTTTAGAGTTTTAGAGAATTAGGACATAACTATTACATCTAAAAAGATCACAAAGTAGACACTTGTACTAAGTTTCCATAAAATAAAAAAACAAATAAAAAGAAACATGTCTAGTTCCATGTTTTAGGTTGCATGACTTTCCCTTGATCCCATACATGACCCTATTCCAAGTTAAGTCCTGTGAAAAAAATTTCAAAAACTTGGGATGAGCATAAAAATCTCAGTAAAGGATACACAGAGAATGAAAACTGTTAGTTTTTCAAAACAACAATAAAACCATGTATACTTTATCAAAGTAATAATTTTCACCTTTTCAAAGTACTAAAAACTCTTCACTGAATAAAAGTTCATTACTTACCCTTTTGTAACCAAAAGATTACCATAAAACCCATATAAAGATCACATAACATATAAAGGTAACTTGGGACATAAACATACTTAAGTGGAATAACCATAATGTCGACTTCCACACATATCACTTAATGGAATAGCCATTCGGCCATCTTCCATACATACTTAATGGAATATCCATACAACCGAATTCCATACCCAATGCATTGGAGGTTATAATGTAACCACCCATCCTGGTAATCATGGCACCACCCATCATATGGTTTATCACGTAACCACCCGTCAAATGTCCACGTACCATTATAAAATCATAAGACATAAAACAAATATAATGGAAAGAAAACATTTCCACACTTTTATCACAATATATCCCTTAAATATATTAACATAACAAATCCATTATAAAAACCATTTTCAATACCAAAATAAAAGAAAATAAAAACATGGTTTTTATTTTTCATTAAAAGGTAATGGCTTGTAGAGGAAGCCGAATCTCAAATAATGGTCACGGCGGCGGAGAAGTCGTTGTCACTGCATATGTATGACAAAAAAATTCCCTTTTTTCGTTTAGTACAAAGCTTCTTATAAAAAGATTCCTTTTGAATAAATGTAAAAGTCAAAGGGTTTTATATACCGTATAAAAGAAATTTGTGTATAAAACGAAAAATGCCTCAATGAAAGGTGATTGAGACGAAGTCCCTTACAAAGTCGGTATCCTTATATTAAGGATAAATCAATTATATGATTATGTGTGAAAAATAAGAATACACAAAATATAAGTGGATATTAAGTGTAAAACAATCAAAGTTCATTCACACATAATCATTTAAAAACAAAACCAATGACATAGATATTTAACTCAATGAAATGAGATTGAGTTATGATTTCCGATACAAGTCCGTCTAAATGACATAAGAATTTATCAATGAGATGATTATGTGTATAAATAGTATATCCACACAAAGTTTTGTGGAAACTTCAACATAGATATTCCACACATAATCTTGGAATAATAAAATCAAGAATTAGAGTTTTAACCCAAAGAATTGAAAGTGGGTTAAGAAGTTCCCTTATAGAAATTCGACAGCCTTACAGCATCACTTCAAAACTTATAAAATGAGCTGATGAGAGATAAAAAGGGTATCTCATCACTTGGACATAAAATTTACATTAATAAGGATATACAAGAACATATCCCAACATAATAGTATGTGAATTAATAGACATAACAAAATAAGTCTTTTAAAAAGAGGAGGTTGAAAGGTTCCCTTACCAACTTGGGTAACTTTCGAAATGTACACCCCATTGAAGAAGGGTCATACAATGAATATGTAAGTACCCATAAATGAAATTATATTACACAAAGATTATAATAATGGGAAGTAAATACACCACTCAAAGGAAATGGTGGCAAATGTAGCATAAATCTCACTGGAATAAAAGTGAGATGAAAAATTCTTTTCGAAAACTCGGCATCCTAACGGCGCCACTTAAAACTTCCAAAAATGGATTGATGAGATCAAATAGAGTATCCCATCATATTACAATAGAATGTAAAGAAATAGGAATATAAAATACCATCCCCCATCATAAAAAATAGGATCTTAAAATAAGTGACATAAATGGGAGTACTTAAAAAAAAGAGGTTATATCTCTTACGAAAATTCGGCAGCCTAACGGTGCCACTCAAAACTTCCAAAATGGATTGATGAGAGAAAATAGGGTCTCTAAACATATGAACATAAAAATTACAGTAGTATTAATATAAAATAACATCCCAATCATAATATATATTATCTTAAAAGGAATGACATAAAAGAGTGTACTTAAAAAGAAAGAGAGGAGTAGGATCCCTTACCTTGGGTCCGACTTTACTCGATCGTTCTTTAACGTCCTGAATAATAAAATTGAGTTAATTTATACTTTCTTAAGAACCTTTTTCAAGTTAATTATTTCTTTTATATCAATTATTTACATGTTATAAACATTATTTAATCATTTATGTTAATAATGTTTGTTTTGTCGATATTTGGTTCTTAAGTCAAAAGTGGACTTCTTACAATTACATGTTGTCAGTGTGGTCAAAGGTTCTTTATATACAGAATGAAATTCCTGATTTGGATATCATATATATCATATATATCTAGCATATACATTTATTTATAATATTACATAATCATTTAGTGGTAAGAAATGAAATGCACCGTTTATGGAGACAGTAAGTCGTACATACGCAAGAACACTACTTTCATTTCTATGTCATATTAATGGAATTAAAACTAAATAATAGATGTGTATATTTTTAATTCCAGAATTATATTCATCCTTTAGATGTATCATAAATCATAAATATCCATTATATGTAATTATAATAGTACATTACATTTGAGGATAAGAAATGAAATGCATCGTTCATGGAGACGGTAAGTTGTATGTACGCATGAACGCTACTTTCATTTCTATCTCATACTTTAATGGAAATAAAACAATAATTATATAAAGGTATATTATAATTCTAGTATAAAATCATATATAATAACTTTAAATCCATCTTTATACATCCCACATATGCCATTAACGAATCAAATCACTTTGAGGGGGCGGTAGTCCGCACTTCCTAAAATGAAGATATCACGTATACCCATAATGGAATCCATAAAGGTATGACACAAATGAAAAATAAATAAGCTTAAGTAAAACATATAAAAATATTATATATCATATATAAACATATTGACATCTCAATGGACACCTTTGAAGGTGTTATATGAGTGTTGAACAATCATCGTTTCGTGAGGCAGAAATTCGCCATCCACAGAAACAGTATGTTATTTAAACATTAGATGAAGGTGTGTGTAAGTTTAGCTCTAATACATAATATAAAAACATCCTAGTATATTTAATATACTGTATTTGTTACAAAATAAATTAATAAAAAGAGTTTAGGGGGTTGGAGAAGAAAAATAAAACAAAAGAGCACAAGTGAAGACATTACCTTAAAATTGGGTAACTCTCTTTGGTTTGAACCAAAAGGGTTTCTTGAAGAGCTTCCTGCCTAAGTTAAGGCTTCTAGGATGAGTATATGGATGTGGAGAGACTAAATGATCTGATATTGGCCGAACCAAAGGCTTGAGAGGTGTGGGTAAGGTGGTAGAGGTGGGGGGATTTTATAAGAGGAGAGGAGGGGCACTCTTGGTAAAGTATAAAATGTTACTTTATTTTCAAATTTTTTTCGGATTTTAATGGTCCCACATTGATATAATTAGATACTAAGGTGATAAGGGTTCTAAAGTCACCCATACAAAAGGTTTTGGACATGTGTAGGGCTTATAATTTACATTATCTTTCCATTTTATTTAAATCCTTTATTAATGAGGTAATCGCTCCATCATCATGACGTCATAAATAATTTAATTTATTTAATGTCTAAAAATTATAAAAAACTACTATGATGTAGGAAAACTTTTTATCTTTCCAATGAATATTTATAGTAAAACTTATGACTTGTATAAACACATGTAAAAATTACTTTAGTAAAACAACTCATGTTTGTGACATTTTTATTTTAACTTTAAATAAAAGGCATAAATGTCATTATCATACCCAAGTGGCTCCATGGGGTACCCAAAATAGACCCATGGGTTGTCTTGGTCGGCCATAACTCATCCAATAGGGTTAAGACAAGTGTAAATTTAATTTCATTTTATTATAATATCATTTTTACCTTAAATCACACTAATTACCTTTAATCGCGATTAATAAAACATAAAAGTTACTTTTCCTCAAAAATTATTTTCATCCCATTAAACCACATTTTACTTAATAGTTAAAATCATTTAAATTTTATTTTTGAAATTCAAATCACAGAAGTGGTAAAGTTCCATTTAAACGAAAAATCAAATTTTGTAACCACCACTTTGTGGTTTCACTATTCATAAAAAATTGGAGTTTTTTATAAAAATCCCAAAAATTCACCCTAAGCTATATTTGATATTCCGAATTCAGAAATGATGTCTATTTTTTCAAATTCATAACATAGAAGTTTCATTAATTAATATTATAATTAATTCCCGCAGTCAGAGCAAAAATCGTGTTTTTATGAAACAATAAGTATCAAAAGATTGACACTAGTTTAAGTCCAATTTCAAAGTGAAATTAATTCCAATGACCACTATTGGATTAAATGGTAAAAATATATTCTAATTTTACTTAAAAAAAATCCAAAAGATAATCTAATCATATAAATAAATTAGATTAAAAATAGGTTTTGAATTAAAATACAACATTTTTCACTATTCGTTAAAAAATGAACTTTATTAGAAAGATACCAAAAACTTAAACAAACTAAATTTTGATGTCCCGATTCTAAATAAGAATTTTATTTTGTCAAATATAACACATAAAATTGTCAACAAGTTGATTTAAAATAGGTTCTCTTTCAAAAGGCGGTTAATCGACCTTTTAAAGAATATTAGAATGTCTACGCTTAAAATTGGATTCATTCGCATTTTTAATCCTCTAACATTTATTGTAAAGAGTAAAAATATTTGACAAACATATATAATCATTTTATAGGTAGTTTTGTTCATTCCCGCCATTACAACGGCTAGGAATTAACTATTATTTAGAATAATATTATTTTATTATTAGAGTGCAATGTAAGATTCCCAAGAAACTCGTTGTTGCGTATTGGGTACGCCATCGAGCATAGCATCCCCTTTAAAGTAATATTAATATTTTATTCACAAATATGGATAAATATAATAATTTAATATTCTTTATTTACCTGGGGTGTTACATCCTTCCCCCTATTGGGAATTTCATCCTTGAAATTTTAAAATTGGGCTTGGAAATATCCTTGAAAGTCCCACATCGGAACAAGAGTCGGTAAAACAATCACTTTAAAATAAGGAAAGATAAGTACAGAGGTCACCTGAGTTAACCCATACTAGGATTCCATGTAAGAAAACATGGACATGGAGGAGAAAACATAGTGTCATGTTTTGATAGAGAGTGATAGAAAACATGTTTAGGAGAAAGTTAACCACAAGAAAATCACAAACATGTGATGGGTTAAACGGTATTCGATTCCCCGGTAGGAAAAGTTAATAGACAACATTTTTGTTTGAAGATACTTTTTATTAAGGAATTTATTCATAAGGAAACATAATCACTTATCATGTTGACTTTAAACTTTTATTATATTCCTTACACAAACTCATATTTTCTCCAAAAAACGAGTATTTAGGAAGACTTGTTCACATTAAGAGTACTATAATCAACTTCTAGAGAATCACCTAATCCAAAAAAGAGAACTATATACTTCCCATGTCTTTATACTCTAACCAAAACCAAAACCAAAAAGGTTAGTACAAGATCAGATAATCCAGAAAAGGATAACCCTTTATAAAAATAAAATCTATTCTTAATCTCCAAAATTTGTCCAACAAAACCCAAAGTTCAACGAGGACCATTCGATAAACAATTTGTCCATAAAATTCTTCAAAGTAAACTAAACTAAGATTGAAACCCAAATATTTTAAGGATTTATTCACATAGTCTTCCAAGGTAAAAATTAACTTTTATCTCCAAATAACATCAGTTGCTCTTAAATTCTCATATTGAAAAGTAATTAACCTAATCACATATCCTCCATGATAGGTTAATCATTTCCATAGATAACCCAAACATAAACTTACTCTTGACTCCTAAAATCATCTAACTAAAAATAATTAGTCAAACTAACCAGGGACTTCACGTAGTCCATTTGTAGGCGATAAATACCAGCCACACTTTGGTTGTGGGTTCGATTCCCGCAGCTTTGTCTGATGCGACGGGTTGTCACACGGTCTGCGTGTTGTCCTTTTTCCAAAACTATATAATTCTTAAAACATTCCCCAAAACGAGATAAAATCTTCAAAAATAATCATAATATATTATAACCTCAAGTTTATCTCATGCCTTTCATTTTCCATCATAACATATAATAACCCATAATTACCTCAAAAGTAAGGATCATATAAACTCTAACGGTTAACTTTATAATTATTACCTGAACTTCCACATCGATTGGTAATCTTGTACATGATGCATTACAGAACATACCAAGGTTCAAGTGGTTGATCATGACTCCTTGATAGTTGGTTTAGAACAACCACGAGTTTCCTCATTGAATCCCTCATTTTATCAAGTATCATAATAAGAGAACCACCACAGTTTCCTTCAAAACTGTTGTCTCTTTGGTTCCTTCTAGATCCATCCATTCACTAAAAAAAATGTCAGCGTGATTATATCAACAAAACCATCATGTACTAATGAGGAAGCTAAATGCTAAGATATACTTACTCATTCACTTTATCTAAAACATGGACTCCTTCTGAAATCCTAACCATTATGGTACTGTCACTTATGCTTAGAGAATACCCTAACCTCTAAAGTTATCTAAACCGACCTCTGATACCAACTATAAGGCCCCAGCCTTAAACCTTACTTAATATTGAATTAAATGAATAATTCCCATTGAGGATCTTTTCAGGTTTAGAGTTTTAGAGAATTAGGACATAACTATTCGATCTCAAAAGATTACAAAGTAGACACTTCTACTAAGTTTCCATAAAAATAAAAAAAAACTCTTAAAAAGAAACATGTCTAGTTCCATGTTTTAGGTTGCATGACTTTCCCTTGATCCCATCCTTGACACTATTCCAAGTTAAGTCCTGTGAAAAACATTTCAAAAACTTGGGATGAGCATAAAAAGCTCATTAAGGGATACACAAAGAATGAAAACTTTTAGTTTTTCAAAACAACAAGTAAACCATGTATACTTTATAAAAGTAATACTTTTCACCTTTTTGAAGTAGTAAAAACTCATCACTGAATAAAGGTTCATTACTTACCCTTTTTTAACCAAAAGATTACCATAAAACCCATATAAAGATCACATAACATATAAAGGTAACTTGAGACATAAACATACTTAAGTGGAATAACCATAAGGTCGACTTCCACACATATCACTTAATGGAATATTCATTCGGCCAACTTCCATACATACATAATGGAATAGCCATATAGCTGACTTCCATACCCAATGCATTGGAGGTTATAACATAACCACCCATCCTGGTATTCACGGCACCACCCGTCATATGTTTTATCACGTAAACACCCGTCAAATGTCCAAGTACCATTATAAAATCCTAAGACATAAAACAAATATAATGGAAAGAAAACATTTCCACACATTGATCACAATATATCACTTAAATATATTGAAATAACAAATCCATTATAAAAACCATTTTCAATACCAAATTAAAAGAAAATAAAAACATGGTATTTATTTTTCATTAAAAGGTAATGGCTTGTAGAGGAAGTCGAATCTCAAATAATGGTCACGACGGCGGAGAAGTCATTGTCGCCGCATACGTACGACAAAAACATTCCCTTTTGTCGTTTAGTAAAACGCTTCGTATAACAAGATTCCTTTTGAATAAACATAAAAGTCAAAGGGGTTTATACACCTTATAAAATAAATTTGTGTAAAAAACGAAAAATGGCTCAATGAAAAGTGATTGAGACGAAGTCCATTACAAATTTGGTATCCTTAGATTAAGGATAAATCAATTATATGATTATGTGTGAAAAATAAGAATACACAAAATATAAGTGGATATTAAGTGTAAAACAATCAGATTTCATTCACACATAATCATGGAAAAACAAAACCAATGACATAGCTATTTAACTCAATGAAATGAGATTGAGTTATGATTTCCGATACAAGTCCGTCTAAATGACATAATAATTTATCAATGAGATGATTATGTGTAGAAATAGTATATCCACACAACGGTTTGTGGAAACTACAATATAGATATTCCACACATAATCTTGGAATAATAAAATCAAGAATTAGAGTTTTAACCCAAAGAATTGAAAGTGGGTTAATAAGTTCCCTTACAGAAATTCGACAGCCTAACGGCGTCACTTCAAAACTTATAAAATGAGCTGATGAGAGATAAAAAGGGTATCTCATCACTTGAAAATAAAATTTACATTAATAAGGATATATAAGAACATATACCAACATAATAGTATGTGAATTAAAAGACATAACAAAATAAGTCTTCTCAAAAGAGGAGGGTGAAAGGTTCCCTTACCGACTTGGGTAACTTTTGAAACATACACCCCATTGAAGAAGGGTCA
The DNA here is from genome assembly GCA_963277665.1 of Viscum album. Taxonomy (NCBI): domain Eukaryota; kingdom Viridiplantae; phylum Streptophyta; class Magnoliopsida; order Santalales; family Viscaceae; genus Viscum; species Viscum album. Next base: position 214,155,796 of record OY728123.1, read on the forward strand.
TATAATGAATATGTAAGTACCCATAAATGAAATTATATTTCACAAAGAGTATAATAATGGGAAGTACATACACCAATCAAAGTAAATGGTGTAAAATGTATCATGAATCTCACAGGAATAAAAGTGAGATGAAAAATTCCTTTTGAAAACTCGGCAGCCTAACAACGCCACTTAAAACTTCCAAAAATGGATTGATGAGATCAAATAGAGTATCCCATAATATTACAATAGAATTTACAGAAAGAGGAATATAAAAGACCATCCCCCATAATAACAAATAGGAGCTTAAAATAAGTGACATAAATGAGAGTACTTAAAAAAAAGAGAGAGTTTAGATCTCTTACGAAAATTCGGCAGCCTAACGGCGCCACTCAAATTTTCCAAAATGGATTGAAGAGATAAAATAGGTTCTCTCACCATATGAACATAAAAATTACATTAGGAGTAATATAAAATAACATCCCAATCATAATAAAGATAATCTTAAAAGGAATGACATAAAAGAGTGTACTTGAAAAGAAAGAGAGGAGTAGGATCCCTTACCTCGGGTCCGACTTTACTCGATCGTTCTTTAACGTCCTGAATAATAAACTTGAGTTAATTTATAATTTCTTAAGAACCTTTTTCAATTTCATTATTCCTTTTATATCAATTATTGATATGTTATAAACATTATGTAATCATTTAAGTTAATAATGTTTGTTTTGTCGATATTTGGTTCTTAAGTCAAAAGTGGACTTCTTAAAATTACATGTTGTTCATGTGGTCAAAGGTTCTTTATATCCAGAATGACATTCCTGATTTGGATATCATATATATAATATATATCCAGAATATACATGTATTTATAATATTACATAATCATTTATAGGTAAGAAATGAAATGCATCGTTCATGGAGACGGTAAGTCGTACGTAGGCATGAACGCTACTTTCATTTCTGTGTCATATTAATGGAATTAAAACTAAATGAGAGATGTGTATATTTTTAATTACAGAATTATATTCATACTTTAGATGTATAATAAATCATATATATCCATTATATGTACTTATAATAGTACATTACATTTCAGGATAAGAAATGAAATGCGCCGTTCATGGAGACGGTAAGTCGTACGTACGCATGAACGCTACCTTCATTTATATCTCATACTTTAATGGAAAGAAAAAAATAATGATATAAAGGTATATTATAATTCCAGTATAAAATCATATATAATAACTTTAAATCCATCCTTTATACATCCCACATATGGCATTAACGAATCAAATCACTTTTAGGGGGCGGTAGTCCGCACTTCCTAAAATGAAGATATCGCGTATACCCATAATGGAAGCCATAAAGGTATACCACAAAAGAAAAATACAGAAGCTTAAGTAAAACATAAAAATATTTTATATCATATATAAAAATAGTGTCATATTAATGGCCACCTTTGACGGTGTTATATGAGTGTTGAACAATCATCGTTTCGTGAGGCAGAAATTTGTCATCCACAGAAATAGTATGTTCTTTAACCATTAGATGAAGTTGTGTGCAAGTGTAGCTCGAATAATTATTATAAAAACATCCTAGTATATTTAAGATATTTGATTTGTTACAAAAGAAATTAATAAAAAGAGTTCAAGGGGTTGGAGAAGCAAAATAAAACAAAAGAGCACAAGTGAAGACGTTACCTTAAAATTGGGTAACTCCTTTTGGATTGAACCAAAAGGTTTTCTTGAAGAGCTTCCTACCTAAGTTAAGGATTCTAGGATGAGGAGAGGGATGTGGAGAGAAAAAATGATCAGAGCTTGGCCGAACCAAAGGCTTGAGAGGTGTGGGTAAGGTGGTAGAGGTGGGGGCCTTTTATAAGAGGAGAGGAGGGGCACTCTTGGTAAAGTATAAAATGATACTTTATTTTCAAATGGTTTTCGGATTTTAATGGTCCCACATTGATATAAGTCTAGGATAAGGTGATAAGGGTTCGAAAGCCACCCATAAAATAGGTTTTGGACATGTGTAGTTCTTAGAATTTATATTATCTTTCCATTTTATTTAAATCCTTTATTAATGAGGTAATCGCTGCATCATCATGACGTCATACATAATTTAATTTATTTAATGTATAAAAATTATAAAAAAAATACTATGATGTAGGAAATATTTTTAGCTTTCCAATGACTATTTATAGTAAAATTTATGACTTGTATAACCACATTTAAAAATTTCATTCGTAAAACAACTCATGTTTGTGACATTTTTATTTTAACTTTAAATAAAAGGCATAAATGTCATTATCATACCCAAGTGGCTCCATGGGGTACCAAAAATCGACCCATGGGTTTTCGTGATCATACATAATTCATCCAATAGGGTTAGGACAACTTTCAATATATTTTCATTTTATTATAATATCATTTTTACCTTAAATCACACTAATTACCTTTAATCACGATTAATAAAACTTAAAGGTTACTTTTCATCAAAAATTATTTTCATCCCATTTAACCACATTTTACTTAATAGTTAAAATCATTTAAATTGGATTTTTTAAATTCAAATCATAGTAGTGGTAGAGTCCCATTTAAACGAAAAATCAAATTTTGTAACCACCACTTTGTGGTTTCACTATTCATCAAAAATTGATGATTTTCAGAAAAATACCAAAAAATCACCCTAAGCTATATTTGATATTCCGAATTCAAAAATGATGTCTATTTTACCAAATTCATAAAATATAAGTTGCATTAAATAATTTTATAATTAATTCCCACAGTCAGAGCAAATAGCGTGTTTTTATGAAACAATAAGTATCAAAAGATTGACACTAGTTTAAGTCCAATTTCAAAGTGAAATTAATTCCAATGACCACTATTGGATTAAATGGTAACAATATATTCTAATTTAACTTAAAAAAATCCAAAAGATAATCTAATCATATTAATAAATTAGATTAAAATGTGTTTTTGAATTAATATACATCATTTTTCACTACTCAATAAAAAATGAACTTTATCAGAAAGATACCAAAAATTTAAACAAAGTAAATTTCGATGTCCTTATTCTAAATAAGAATTTTATTTTGTCAAATATAACACATAAAATTGTCAAAAAGTTGATTTAAAAGAAGTTCGCCTTCAAAAGGCGGTTAATCGACCTTTTAAAGAATATTAGAATATCTACGCTTAAAATTGGATTCGTTCACATTTTTAATCCTCTAAAATTTATTGTAAAGAGTAAAAATATTTGACAAACATATATAATCATTTTGTATGTAGTTCTGTTCATTCCCGCCATTACAACGGCTAGGTGTTAACTATTATTTAAAATAATATTATTTTATTATTAGAGTGAAATGTAAGATTCTCAAGAAACTCGTTGTTGCGTATTGGGTACGCCATCGAGCATAGCATCCCCTTTAAAGTAATATTAATATTTTATTCACAAATATGGATAAATATAAAAATGTCATATTCTTTATTTACATGGGGTGTTACAATAATAACCACTTTTTGAAATTTTGTAAATTTTATTTTTCAAAATGGACTTCATTTTTGGATTCGGAATTTCAAAATTAGCTTAGGGTGAAATTTTGGTACTTTTCGGATAACTTTCATATTCTGATGAATAGTGAAAATTACTAAATTTTAATTAAAAATAACTTTTTTAATCGAAATAATTAATATTGATAAGTTATTAATTTTATTGGTTTTAAAGTATATTTAGAATATATTTTTACCATTTAATACAATGTTGGTCATTGGATGTAATTTCATATTTAAACTAGACATAAACAAGTGTCAATCTTTTGATATTTATTATCTCTTAAAAACACGCTATTTGTTTTGACGACGAGAATTAATTTTTAAATTAATTAATGCAACTGATATGTTTTTAATTTGGTAAAATTTACATTATTTTTTAATTCATAATATAAAATATAGCTTAGGCCTAATTTTTGGTATTTTTCTGGAAACTTTCATTTTTTGATGAATAGTGAAACCACTAAGTGGAAGTTAAAAAAACTGAATTTTTTATAAAACTTAATTTTACCGCTTCTGTGAGTGGAATTTCAAAAATACGAGAGACACGGTTAATATCAAGGACTAAAATGTGGTTCAATGAGATGAAAATAATTTTTGGTGAATAGTAACTTTTTACTTTTTTTACCTTGGTTAAAAGTAAATAGGGTAATTAAGGGTAAAAAAGATATTATTATTACCAAAAAACATGTCCTAATTCTATTGGATAAGTGTAATTCGACCAAAAACAACCTAAGGAATAAAATATGACCATTTAGGCCCACTTGGATTAGATTAGGACATTTATTATTAATTTATTTATAGAAGGGTTAAAATAGTTAAAATCAATGTTTAATAAGTAAATCATTTTTAATATGGGGTTATACATAAGATAAATTCGACTATAAATATTAATTAGAAAGATAAATATAATTCCTACATAATGGTATTTTATTTGTAATTTTTAGACGTTAAATAAATTAATTTATTTATGACACATCGATGATGCTGTAATTATCTTATTAATGAAATATTGACATATTTGATGTTATAAATACCCAAATAAATGTAATTTGAGACTTTTTATGAATTCCACTAATTGTACAGGTTAACATGACATGTTAGTAATGATTTAATTAACTTGTTTCGAACTAATCATTCTGTTATGACTTTCACAAAAATCAATTACTAAATAGTGTCAAAATTGACATAAAATAGTTTTTAAAACAAATATTATATTATTAATTGTTATTTTATTCCTAAAAATCTAATGTTCAGCCAAATGACTTAGATAAGGTTATATATATAATAATAAACAACTTGGGGTTCATTTGGCTTGTTATAGTATGTTTAATAACCTTATAGTGTAAGAACACAAGAAGACACGGTAAAAGTAAAATTATTTAACTTAATGTTAAAACTAAATGATAAGATTAAAATAGGAACCTAAACTTTTCTAAATAATATTTTATGAGAGTCTTTCGACCCATCCCAACCTTAACTTCTAAATAAATAAATTTGGAGCTATTTAAAATCGAATTTGGCTTTATAATAAAATAATATATTTAGTTTTCCAAAGGTGCCCCTCTCATCCCTTATAAAAGCGCACCTCCTCCCTCTCTTCCTCACACCACTTTGAGCCTTAATGCTCGGCCAACCCCAGCCAAATTCTCTTCTACACTTTCCTAGAAACATCCTAGATGTCCTGGTCTTCTTCAAAGACCAATTTTAGTGCCCTAAGAGGAGGACTCAAAGAGGCGCTTCAAAGAAGAGGTAATGTCTGTTACCGATTCTCTCAACTTTATTTCTTCTTCCACTTATTCTTCTTAGGTTATTTCATTATGAAATAATAACATCAGTATCACTAATATACTGATATGTTATTATAAGTATGAAACAACCCTATTTCACCATCTATCCATCCTACGGAAAAAAGAAATCACCGCGCGTGCGTACGTATGGAATACCGTCTCCACGCCGTGGTGTAATCTATTTTCCACCACCACCTTACTTAGATGGGTATAATAGTGTACATAATAACTATATATGATTATTGTAAAGTGATATTGATTATGAAATAGTATACATACACTCCAATACAATTCCACGATCATGAGAACGATATCATCACTCGTGCGTACGTACGGACTACCGTCTCCACGACGCGATGAGATTCATTATCCACGTTAACCATTCATGAATGATTATGAAGTATTTATAATAATTAATCATGAAATATATGACATAATAATGATACTATATTAATGTGTATATATATGTATGCCATCTAGTTAATTCCATTCAACTCAATAAGGAAACGAAAACAGCGTTCATACGTACGTACGGCCTACCGTCTCCATGAACGGTGTATTTCTTTCCATTTACTGATTTATTATATATATGTATATTCTGAATATATATTATATATAAATCATGTTTTATATTCTTTAATTATGTAATCATGATCTAAGTAATCATAAGAATAATTACAAGTCAAAACACGGACGACAAATGAAACGATTTTACCCAAAATACTCTTTAACATGGAATTTACAAAAGAACGGGTAATATAAAGTCATAAGTGAACCATATATAATATCATAACAATGACTATGATTATGGAATAAGTCAATGACATTATTTAAATCATTATACAGGAGGTTTAGACACTTAAGAAGCAAATCGAACCTAATGTAAGGGATAATTGTGCAAATCTCATTTTTATCCGAGATTGCTTATTCGTAAGTATTTACTGGGGTTATTGCTATCATCCATGTCCATGATTTATAAAAGTGTATTCATATATGTTTAAATTCCTTTTTACCCATTTTTGACTTTTACTACATGGTATGTAAGGAATATTTCTTTTGTTTACGTTATGAGGTACTTTTTGACTTTTCCGACAAAAGTACCAGAAGAATGTTTTTTTAACATATACGGCATGAAAGGATTTTTACGGTTTTATAAAGCCTTATTTTCATGAAGATTACTCCAAAATATTTCATGACCATTTTCAACAAAATATTCTTCTTTTAAAATTGCATGACGTTTTGTTAAAAGAAATTGATTTTGAAGAAGAAAGGATATTTTCCTCAAGAATTCATTTCAAATGTTTTATCTAAACCATTTTCCATCTAAGATGACATTATTTAATATGTGTATGTTTCATGTTTAATGTATCTATGATTTAAATGGTTTCACTTTTCTTATGATGAAATGTCCATTTGTTTTATATGGATTATGAGATGATGGGATGATCTTTATGAAACCCATTTTATTCTTTGGGTTATGATGAATATTTTAAGTTTATTTTGTGGCACAAGTAAGAATGATTTCACTATGAGATGGGTGGGACCTATATCTCCCTCCAATGCATTGGGTAAAGATTTTATATCTCATGAGATAGACATGGCTGGAATGGTAAGTTAATCCGGTTTAGTGTTACAGGACTGAAACGAGGAGTGAACTCTATTCAGAAAGGGACTTTGTCCACTAAGATGGTCTTGGCAGCAATGGCTTGGCTACTATGGAAATCATGACATGTGTTGAATGGTTTCCAAAATTACATGTTTTATTCCCATGCTATTTTATCATGATTTATGTTCCATTATGATCTATGCCTTATGTACTTCCATGTTTTATGTCTTTGCTCAAGATTTTGATGTTTAAACATTATGTTCATGTTTTTAAGTTCAAATGTATATGGTATGTTTTATTTTATCCATGCTTAACCTTACTGAGCATTTGAGATCACCCTTTTTATGTTTTCTTTTCCACCAAGATTAAAAGAAACGTTTTAGGTAAGGAAACAAAAAGTGGAAGATCTTTATGGGAGATGTTGAAGATCTTTCACCACGATTTGAAGATTACGTTCCAAGTTTCCAAACACACTAAACTATTACAGTCCTTGTGTGTCTGTTTTTGTTATGTATTAAGAATTCCGCAAAAGTAATGTAATGTCCATGTACGTCAAGCTTCGGGTCTCTACAGAATTTGTAATATCTTGTTACTTTTTTATATGTTTTTTGACCAATTTATTTGACTAACTAATGATTGGATATCTTCATGGGTCATTTATGTAGAATTTACAGACTTTTTTGTTTGTTTCAATGACGTTTTATGGTTTGCACATGGTTTTAGCATGGTTTGGCAATGTCTGAAGTCTAGAAAGTAGGGGCTCACATGGTTGGAAAATGGTTATTACTAACCGTGAAAATTATCCTATGAAATTGTGCACATAATAATTAACATTACTGACATTTTAATTAAAATCATGAAACCCCTCTAAATATCCCCAAAATCCTCCCACTCAATCATAAAATGATTTTTATGGTTTTAGGATCCCTCTAGAGCCATTTTTTATCCTTAAAAATTATCTCTTGGCGGATCGAATTTTGAATCAAAGAAGTGATCATATTATGGTGATTTATTTTCTTCTTAGTCTTGGATCTCCCTTATCCTATTGATTGATTAATCTTAAAGGTTTTTAAATCCTTGGGTTTTGTTGTATCTTGATTTATTGTTGTGTATGTGTGTGGTTTTTATTTTATGGTGGGTGGGCGAAGAATTATATATACCTCCATTGCATTGGGTAAAGAGAATATATCATAAGATAATAAGAACTGTAATGGGGTGTGAACCCAATTTATTAATGGTATTTATCTAACAACATAATATTTGTAGTGATCCTTGACTATATACTAATGGAATATGGAATGAAAATAATACATTATGATAGTCTTAGAAGTGATCCTTGAATAAGGAAATCGGTTTCCATTATTATTTTCATGATAAAAACGTTTATATTATTCTTATGATATGATTTAATGGCTAATGATTTATTATTGATGATTCCTCAATATTATGTTTTATTTATTTTATTTTATGAAATCTAAGGTCGTGTTTTGTGATTATGATATATGAATTAATGATTATGATTTTATAATTTTTATCTCATGTTTTCATACATTTTTTATTATATTATGGTCACTTATTATTATTTATTTATATCTCTTATATTTACCCTTACTAAGCATCTATGATCACCCTTCCTTATGTTTCCCTTCCATAGGTTATAAATAATGGTTTTAAGTATGACATATATAAGAAGGGTGATAGATATAAAGAAAATATTCATAAATTATGTATATCATTTATGTACTAGTTATTTACATATCAAACTTCCCAAATACACTAAACCTATATAGTAAATAGGTGTGTATTGTTGTGAATTTATTTAAATATTTATCTAAAATGTTGTAATGTTTATATATGAAAATTATGCATCACTATACTTGTTATAGAAGGGATTTCATAGAAAATTTTGGAAAATAGGATGATTAATATTTATTGATAACCCTTAGGATAAGAATATATATAATAACATCCTAATTTATTGTAAAGAAAATGGTGTGGTTTCCTTAGGAAAATACATCCCAGTTTGGATATAACAAATGGGTGTGATCTTGTAATAAATGGATATAGGTGTGATAATATTGAAAATAGTTGGTAAATTATATCCAATCCATCAATATATTTCAGGTAAATGCACCCTCACCATGTAATTAGTGTTACACTCATGGAGGTTATGCTTAGGTAAATTCACAATTCCTTTAATATACATTATGAAGGATTGGAATAGATGGTAAACATGGATGACCTAGGTTAAACATAATGTGTCCTAGATTTAAAACAAGGTGTCAATATTTAAAAAATTTATAAATTAATTTTTAGGATTAATCCTCTAATTAATGATGCTCGATGATCATGAAAACCAAATTAGTTTTAGTAAAGTATTAAAGATATAATGATAAACTTAAGTTTGTTACAGGTACACTCAAATATTTTTGTACCATATTTGATATTAGTTATATAAATTATTGTTTTCTAGTAAAAGTATCAAGTAATTTTAATATCTACCCTCAAGGATAATATGTTTAAATAGAATTAAAACCCAATAATAATATAATGATCACATCTCTATAATATGATTCTAACATAATTAAAGTTTTCAAGAATCTATTTCCTACAAATCTTGGTATTCTCCAACTAGTTTAATTTTATATGCTTTTTGGAATGGGTTATACTTATTTATAGAAATCCCATATCATTTTTTTATGATGGGAAGTAAAATTTGATATTCCAACCCAACTAATGATTTTCTATCAGTGAGAGGATAATTGTAATCTTCAAAAAGAAATTATAATCATTTCATTGGTCTTTATTCCTATTTAAAGTGAGTATTTATATCAAATTGTTAGGTTAGAAATCAACATTGAAGATTTACTTATTTTATGAGAGCTTATTAATGTCCTTCTAGAAGATTTTCCTAGGATTCTTCCCAATCATGGTGTTGATTTTAAAGTAGAACTCATACTTAGTGCTACACATATTAAAAAGGCTCCATATATAATGGATTTGATTGAGTTTTAGGAATTGAATAAGAAACTCAAATATAATATTGATAAGGTATTCATTTGTACAAGTGAATCATCATGGAATTCACCTATACTTTTTACTGAGAAGAAAGATAGATCAATGCACATATACATTGATTATCGATGACATAACAATATGATGATCAGGAAAAAGTATCATGTTCCCTATATTGATAATTAATTTAATAAACTATGAGGAGATCGGTATTTTTTCAAGATATATCTTTGATATAGATACTATAATTTAGGGTAAAAAGTGAATAAATACCGAATGTAGATATTTATTTTTGGAATGGACACTATAAATTTATTGTGATGTCATTGTTTATTACTAATCCCCCCAACTTCATAGACATAATGAATATCTTCTTTATAGATTACCTTGATCCATTTTAAGTAGTAATTATGGATCATATTCTTATACATTCTAAGGGAATGAAAGATAATGAGGATCATTTTGGGATGGTACATTAATACCCTAAGGAAAAATAATTTATATAGAAAATTTACAAGTTTGAATTTTGTCTACAAAAAGTTTACTTTTTGTGTAATATTATATCTACCAAGGGTATATCGGTGGATCCATCAAATAAAAGTGGTATTAATCATTGGACCAAACCAACCAATGTGACTGAAATAAAATTTCCTCTTTAAATGGATGGATATTATCTATTATTTTTTAATTATTTCCTATGGATATCTAATTCATTAACGAAGTTAAATTATAAGGGGGTTTCCTTCATTTGGATAGATTAGTGTGATTAAAAGTTAAAGGAACTGAAGATTTGGTTGGTAAGTGAACCTATACTCACACTACCCAATATAGGATAAGGGTTTATGATTTATAAATATGCATTAAAATAACTGGTATGGATATGACCTCATGTTGAATGATATGGTGATATCTTTTTCCTAAAACTGATTTACAATTTGTGAGAAAAAATCTCTGACTCCTGGTTTGGAGTTAGTAGTAGACATATTTTCATCAAAGATATGGGGGGATTATCTTGGTATGTAAAGATGTGTCATATATACTAATCCTAAAATTTTAAAGTATATATTCACCTAATAATAGTTGAATACGAAAAAATATGGTTGTAGTTGATTAATGATTTTTGACTTATCAATACACTACCACCTTAGAAAGTGAACAAGGTAGATGCAACTTTGATTTGAATGGATTATTCTAACTTATCCATGACGAGGATCACTAAATATCTAATATTCATCAATTTTCAAAAAATATACCTTGAAATATTGAATCAAAACAAGAAATATTATCTTTCTCAAATGATTGTTCAAACATCTATCCATGTAATGATTAATAAGGTGTAAAAAGGGTATGTGGATATCAAAAAGAATGTCAGAAAGTTCTTTGAGTTGAACCATGATTTTGAGTGCATGGTATGATTCAAAAACCAAGTATGTTTCCTATCAATGTCTTACTAGAAGAAGGGATTGTTGGAAGAATCTCATATCTCATCATTATCTATTCATCCTAGGAGTATGAAGACGTTTTTATATTTAAAAAAGTATTTCCAGTGAGAAAATGTGAAGAGATATATCTCTACGTATGTATCTTGGAGCTTGGTTTGTCAGAAATTTATGGTTAATAGATAGAATTCTAAGGGTTTGTTACAACCATTACCCATAATGGAATATAAATTGTAAAATATCACCATGGGTTTAATTATTAGACTCCCCAAAACATATAAAGGCTATAAATTTTTTGGGTAGTAATTGATCACCTTATAAAGTCAAAAAATGTCATTGAAATTAGAGAAAATTTATCTATTGATCAAATTTATATGATATATTTTTTATTAATTGGGAATATTACATGTGGTACCACATTCAAGTGTATTTGATTAGGATCTAAGGTTTACCTTGATGTTCGGGTGACGTCTTCAGGAATCTCAAGATATTGAGTTTTTTATATACTGATTATCATCCACAAAGAGATGGTCATTTTATGAGAACCAATCAAACCTTGGAGGATAATTTAAGATTATATTCTCTATATTTTAAAGGTGGTTGGTATTAACACCTTCCTCCAGTCTAATTTTATTATAAAAATAGCTTTCACTTAATAATTCAGATGGATAGTTAAGAAACCCTATTTGGAAAGATGTGTAGAACTAAAAAATACTAGAATGAATTTGGATAATGAAATCTATTGGGACATGAGATAGATAAGGAAATGGAAGATAAGGTTAGATCTATTAATCAACATGTCAAGGTACCTCAGAGTCCAAAAAATATTTATGTTGATAATCATTAATTAGATCTAGAATTATATATTGGTGAGAAGGATTTCGTGTAATTTCTCTATGGAATATGTTTATAATATTTAGAAATAAGGGAAATATGATCCTTCGTAATATAGGTCCCTTCAATATTCTTCATCAAGTAGGGACGCTAACCTATCTATAGGAACTCCACTCAAACATCTCTCATGTTCATGATGTGTTCTGTGTATCTCTCCTAAAAAAACATACCTGATCCTTCATATGTAATAAACATATAGGTTATACCACTAGGTCATGATATTTTCTATGAATAACACCAAATATAATTATTTAATCATAGATATAAGTTTATATGGAAGAAGAATACTTAGTTAATTTTATTTGCAGGAATCATAACTTTGTGGATGTAAAATAGGAACTAAAGGATGTGATGAAGCACAGATGTACCCATTTTTTTGTACCATAGTGATAGAATTTTGAGTGATAAATTATTTTTTCTAGGTGTATAATATAACACTGTAAGACTTAATATTTATTTCCTTTTCAATAAAACTTTATGTATTAGATGGTTTGTATTACATGCAACCACGAGCCTATATGAACCATGGAATAGTATAATGATATAAACATGTCGTTTATTTGGAAGGTATGAATATTAGTCACCAATTTATGAAGATTATGAATAAATATTTTTTATTTCAATTTTATTTCTTAATTTATAAGTAATAAATAATCAATTTTCAGTAAATCCATTTTACGCTTCAAAAATACATTTTCTTCAAAATTGGATTTTATCTTTTTTTACATGAGATCATTATAATAATGTTTTAAAAATTATAGAAATTCTATTTTAGGAATTTAATTTAATTTTTAAAATTATTATTTTAATTTTTTATTGCAGGTGATTTGTAGGATTGTTTTTGAAAGATTTATTTTCCAGTGAATAGTGAAAATACTAATTTTTATAAAAAATATTATTTACATTAAGTAAATGTACCATTATGTTTTTAAAATGATCTTAAAATAATTTAAGGAAACTTTAGTTAGATATAATATAAATAATTACATAGTAATAATCATTAAACATTATTTTTATAAAAGTTAATTTTTGGGTTTAAGAACACATTAATCTAAAAAACATTTTTTACATGAACAATGTAATTGTATCTTAATAAATTTTATTCTTATTAATTAATAGTTTTAATTAAAATTTTATACTATATATTAGAAAAATATTAATATGTTTTTTGTTTTTCTAGAAATAATGTAATGGAAATAAATTAAATTTTATGCTTATAAAATTTTTTCAAAAATGAGTTTTCATTGTTATTTTCATACTTAACTAAAATTAGATTATATAAATTAGAAGAAAAAAATAATGTAAAATAAATTAAATATTTTAAATCATAATAATTAATAAAATTTAGCTGGTTTAACATAAATTTTGGTCATAATTAATAGTAGAATCATTAAAATTTTGTTTCCAAGTATAAATTTAAAACAGTTTAATCAGGGGTTAAACCAATATATAAGGGTGGAAATGCTACACACACATATAAATTTCATATTTTCTGAAGATATTTTAACTTTATATTTAATAATTTTTATCTATCACAATTTTTATCTACTTTAACAAGAAATAGACTTTAAATCATTAAAATCAATTAATAAATTCAATGTGTGTCCTTCCCCACACTTATAAAAGGGAACCTCTTCTCATTAATTATTCACACCATTTCAGCATTATATATTTGAAAATAAATACTCCAAAACATTAATATAATACTTCCCTTTATTGTATATCTTATTTTATTCTCCTAATACCAATACTACAGGGAATAAGGAGTAACTAAAAGGAGGCATCTCAAAGAAGAGGTATAGATCTTAACGAAACCCTTTTAAATTTATTTCTTCTTCTAATTCTATTGAAATTATTATATCCATAAAAAAATGATGAATCCAATATCATAAATTTTTAAGTATTTTTTTATTATTATGTAATAACCATTTTCCCCCTATTCCGAATATAATGGGATATGAAAGCATTTCTTATGCGTTAGTGTGGACTACAACCTCACATATCAATAAAATTGATATTCCATCATTATATTTAATGGGTGTTTATTATGAAGTTTTTATTGATTTAATATGATATTTATGAAATAATTATTCTACAATCATAATAATAATATCATATAAAAATTATTGCCTTCCAATCCATTACTAAATGATAACATCGGTAATGCGTACTTATACAATACAACTACGCTGAAGTGATGTGACTTATATATCATATATGCTTTACATGGATGGTAAAAATATATATATAATAAAATTAGATTATATTTATGTTAAAATAATTATTCTATAATGTTTAATTATCATTTAACTTTTTCATTTAATTAATCGAAAAGTGGAAACATCACTCGTGTGTATATACAAATTAATGTCTCCACAGAGTGATGTAATCTATTTTTTATTAATACATATATGAATAGTAATATATATATATAATGAATATATATGATATTTATATAATTATTTAAATGGATGAATCATGATCAATTAGAAAGGATATTAATTGTTAAACAAAAACATATATGAAAAATGAATCCATTAACAACTGAAATGGGGACTTTAATAGATAATTTTTTTTAAAACACAATTGGAATGATATAATAGTATCATATATGATATTATATATATATATATATATATATTAATATTGATAAATATTAAATTTTAAATAAATTTAAATTTATTATACATGAGGTTAGTGATCTTACGAATGAAGAAAGATTATAGCTAAGGGTTTCGTCTTAATTTCTCTCCATTGAGACATGTTTTAATGTCACACAAAAATTTATTTTCTATATGGTGTATATAATTCCCAAAAAAATATAATTCTACAAAATTTAATACCTGGTATTTAGATATCAATTTTATTATCAAGAATATAATGTATTTTGACTCAAATATTACTACATCTGCAAGGGTTAAATGTTAAAATCTCGTTTTTATTTGGATTTTTTATGATTAAATTTACTGATGATAAAATTATATAATCCATGTAACAAAATGATATTTTAAGAATTTTTTTTCAAATAAAATAAACCTATTTGATGGAAGTAGTTATAAGAAACACCTAATTTTAATGAATTATGATAAACTATTAATATTACAATTTATTCTATATTGTAATAACCAAGACATTAAATTTGGAGGTATAAATAAGAATAAATACATTTTTAAAATTAAAAATAAATTTTTCATGCAATGAAAATATATTTATAATTAAGTACTTAATTTTTACTAAAGTCTTTATATGCTTCGAAAATACCTTTATCGATAAAAAAATTGATTTTTAATAATATTTTTGAACAAATAAAAATAATAATTTCTGGAAGTACTAGAAAAAATATTAGGAAAAATTATTTAATTTTTTGAATCAAAATTTCAAAATTATATTATGGTGATTTTTTGATAATTTTTGGAATAGATTCATTTTTCTTTTGAATGGTTAAAATAATAATTTTTATTAATAAATTTACACTCTATTAAAGAATTTAAAAAGTTACATCTTGTTAAAAAATTATTTAAAAGTGAAATTATATCAATAATATATTTATTAATACAATTTATATAATTTTAATCAATATCATATTCAATTTGTTCATTAAAACATTCTATGCTTATGAAAATTTTCTGTTTGGAAAACTACTTTTACATCACGTATGTAGGTTTAATTTTAAATTAAAATTTTACACTTATGTAAATGGAATTTGTAAAAATTTATTCCATATTTGAAATAAGAATATTTTATATTATATAATATGTTCATCTTAATATTCTATCAAATTAATAGTAAAAATAGTAAATTTTAATTACTTTTGTTAAGGTTAAAATGGGTTTACCTTATGTTAAAATTAACAGTTAATGGTAAAAATTACCTTAAATATTTTCAAATTATAAAAATATATCCATATTTCAAATAGTTTAACCTTAGGCACTATTTTCATGTTTATGTGGGACACTTTTACCTTAAACTAACAAATATAATAATTTAAGTAATGAAAAAGTCAAAATGTCACCCACTTGATTTTGAATTTCATTTATGTTTTTACATAGGGAAAAAAGAAATATGTGAATGAATATTGATGGTAAAATTAAGTATAATGAAATTAATTTCATAGGGTACTTTAATTTTAAAATTTTAGTAATTATATATTTACTTTTGAATTCTTAGGCAATGCCTATGTGATAATTATTTAATTAATTGAAAAAGAATAGAAATTATACAAAAAATATTAAATGTAATATAAGTTCCATGAATTATTAAATGACATTAATTTTTAATATATATATATATATATAGGTTTTAAAGTAATATATTTGAATTCCAACTTTTTATTGATGTTTTTAAATTAAAATTAAATTAATAGTGCCAAAATTTACATTAATGTTATTTTATAATAATTAATATTTTATTAAATGATTTAAAATTCCAAAAAAACATATCATATTCCAAGATATTGGTATATTTTTAAAAATATCAACCATATACCATTAATTCACCAACTTACCTCTATAATAATTATATTGACTCTTAAATATTAGAAACATGGTTACAGTGGTAAAGGGTAAAATAGAGTTTTGTGCGTTACATGCGACCGTGTTGAAATTAATTTTCCACACATATACCATATTTATTTTTAAAATTTTATTTCATATTTATGACTAGTGGGTGATAATTATATAATTATTATCATTTATTTATAATCTTAAATGATATATTAACAAGGTAAAAATAATATTTATTGTAGTGAAAATGAAAATGGTAAAAGTAACAAAACATTGAATTTAAGGAAAAACATGTTTATAAAATGCATTTTTGTGTGTGTTTGATGTGTTTATGAACCATATATTCCCTCCAATAATTTTATAATAAATTGTGGGTGAAATTGTTTGTAGAGTTACTTCCAATTATGAAATAAGTTTGGGTATTCTCAAAAATACCACTCCTCCTCAATTATAAAAATCCACCACTTTACCTAACTTATTAACTCCTCCTAAGCCTTTTGTCTCTCCAAAACCTACCAAAATACCTCCTAAAAATTATTATACAAGTTATATATCTTCTTATAATCCCAAAATACAAACCTTATTTTCATTAATAAGTGATCCAAATGGGGTTATTGTAAGAGAAGTTAATAATCTTCACTAAACACATACATTTTCACTTATTTTCATACCAACTCCATTAATTTCTTAATAATTAAAATATAATAAAATAACTATAAAACATATACTTACTTACATTTTTTATATGTATTAACTTATATCCATCCCCACTTCCATAAAAAGTGAAACAATATTTTCAGTCGCATGTCTGAAGGACTACCTCCTCGTGAACTGATTTAATTTTTTTTCATCACCACCTATGACGAATGTATATAATTATGGACTTAACATATTTATATGATATTTAAAAAATATTTATAATTTTTTAATTATAATATCACAATAAATTTATTACTTTCCATCCCGTGAAAAAATTATAATGTCGCTCATGTGTATGATGGACTATCACCTCCCGAAGCGATGTAATTCATTCATAATTTATGATTTAAATTACATGTAATAATGATAGGTTTAAAGTAAATGTGTAATATATATGACATAAATATGATTATTTATTGGAAATATATTATCTACCATTATTTTTTATCATCTATCGAGAAATGAAAGCAACATTCATGCGTACGTACGGAGTACCATATCTATGAATAATATAATTCATTTTCTATCTCCACATTTATTGATTTCTATAAATACATATAAAATGAATATATTTTATATTTATATCATGTTTAACATTTATTACATTATAAAATCAGGATAAAATTAAAATTACTAAAGATACAAAACCAAAACACACATGAAACACGAAACAGTTATTACTTGAAGCATGATTTTAATAATGAATTGATAATAAATGGGTAATAAAATGTTATAAGTAAATCATAAATATTATGATGGATATAGAAATGTTTCTTTAAGGGATTAATAATAAACATATATTTATTCAATATTTTTATTGAATGTTTACAGAGGAATTTGAGACTTAATCTAAGGGAATTTTGTCACATACTATTTTCTTTGGGACTTATGTTAAGTTATGAACCTTTTTTGAGGTGTATAAACTACCCCTTTGAAATTACATATCAATAATTTACTTATTTAAATGATATTTAATGTCTCATTTGATGATATTATTTAATGGTCCTTATGATCTTAAATATTTCCAAAGTAGTAAAAGAATTATGGTCCCCCTTTTATTTCTGGTAGACATATGTCATATTCACCACTCCATTATTATGTGTGGGGTCTATACAACCCATGAATATATTTTATAATAATTATTATAAAATTTATGATGATTTAAACTTATATATAAAATTATTTCTTTTATTGGGCTTATGATTCAAAATATTTCTAAAGCACTAAATGATTTATGGTCTCTCTTTTATTTTTGGGAGACATGTTCAATATTCACCACTTGTCTCTTTTGTAAGGTGTATATAATACCCATGAATATATTTTATTATGATTATTTTTAATTTAATTGTGATTTAAATATCTATATAAAATTATTTATTTCTTGGGTATTATGATTTAATAGATACAGAAGTGGTAAAGGTTTTCTATACGATCTCATTGTTTATCAGGATTGTTTATGATTATGTTAATGATGATGAAATATTATGATATATTTCCTAATAAGCTCATTATTTTTATTATAATATTATTATTTATTGAGAATAAAATTTTCATTTATATTTCTTCTCCATATGTGTAACGACCCGGACCCAGCCAGCCACCCGAACAGTGCCGAATGGGTCAGGTGTCAAAACCTTAAGCTCACCTCCCCTGAACGCCAAAGGCTGCTGACTAGCAGCGAGGGTCTGATAGGTATAGTGGGGAGGCTATACCCTCCCGAAGGAATAAAATGTTACCAGTCTGAGTAGAATACTAAATCTGCAGCGGAAATAAATGACTTAGCAGACTCGAACTAGACCCGCATAGTGGAAGCACATTCAATAACAAAAAAAAAACAGTGGAAGCAATATAAAAACAAAATCAGTGGAAATTAAACAGAACGTCATTCCAGCAATAAACTGCAATAAGTGGTAATACAACCAAGCATGCATCCAAACAAGTCACACAAATCAATATATAAATATCACGGCGCCAACGGATAACCAGCTGTAGCTACAATATAAAGTAGACATGCTGATGTAAGAAAAGAATACTAAACAAGTAACTCCAGTACGGCACGACCTTAGGGTATGTTCCAGTCTCCAACTCAACAGCACTAAAGTCCATCTCCTGAGGCTGACCCTTTACCTTCACGCAATTTCATAAAGTCTACATGCGTTTCGAAGGGCCCGTGTAGGGTGTGAGACAAGTCTCAGTAGGATACCACCTAGAGGTGAATACCTAATATAAGAATTTAGGTAGACATGCTCATATAAGAAAAACAGTAAACAATTCAATGCTCAAAAGTAAACAAAGACTTCACTGGTGCTCAGCAGCCACCAGAAATTGTCACCTGCTTTGGCCAACGCCGGAAAGTCTGATCTGCAGCCCGGCACCTCGTACCACCTAACACCATGTGTCTCAAGTATCGACGTCCCGAAGTCATGCCCAATCATCGTAACCAATATTGAAAGCTCATCCTTCCCATGGAACAACATCCAAAGAAACAACGATACCTATCCTCAAAAGATAACTGGAGGGACAACGATGTCTGCCCTCAAATCACGGCGAGCCTCTACCCCCAACCTGACCGCCCCGAAGCCGTCTCCCGAAGGCTCCTCACCTTACACGTGGCTTCCTATGGAAAGCACCCCCAAACCAAAAATATCTAACCACAACTATCGGGGGCCTCTACCAAGCGAGTAGCCGTACCACCTCATCTCGGAGTCTATGTATGTACACACTACTCAAAAGTACCTGGTGATCGGTAATCACCTCAGTATGTCCCAATCCACAACACCTCTGACACCTCGTGTCCCTGCGAACCTGTCGCTCAATTCAGATGGACTCGCCATCCAAGTAACCCAGGACAAAGCCCAACTTGACAGTCCAATTGCCTCAAACGACATCCATGATGCCCAATCCCGTGGTAGAAACCACCCAAATTATCCCAATCCAAAGCCCCAACCTGTGATCCCCATCACTCAAAAATATATCCGGGCAATGCCCAACATAACAAGCAGTTCAACACATGAAATATCACACATTGCATATTCATACTTGGAAGCATCACTTTAAACAGGAAACTAATAAACAGTCAAATTGCACCAACCTCTGCTATCACACACCAGCACCTAACTCATTCATGAATTAACAAATTAAACTAAACAGTTTAACTCAAGACATTCAATAAGCATTATAACACAGCGGTTTAAACAATGCTCCAATTCACATGCATTTTGGCACCCCTGGCCGAATTTCCCCAAACGAGCAACGACCTCTAACCCGGTCTCACTCGATCGCAACAGGGTTAGGGAATACCCAGAGGCATTCCACAATGTAGATAATTAAATAAAATCAAATAAACAAGGTCCCTCTTAACACCCGACGTTGCGCCCGAAGGTCTCAACCCCAAATTGTCTACAAAAACATGAAAGAAGGTATAAACCACCCACCTCGTACTCATACGATGACACTCCTTTGATTTCAGCCTCTGAATCAGACTGAATCACGGTAGATCTATGTTTCCATCAAATCCAGAAATTTCGTTTGGACAGAATCTGCGGAAAAACAGTTGAGGAATCAAGGACGAAGAAGGGTGCGTGGCGTTAGCCTTTCCGATGCGGTCCCGCTTCCACCGACGGATCAAAGAACGGAGGTCGTACGGACATTCTGGAAGGGTTTGAGTTTTTCGGGAGTTCTCAGACAAACTGTTCGTCCAAAGGGAAAGAAGAAGGGAAATCTGGGAATGAGGTGCGACGACTCCTCGATCGATCAAATAAAAAAAAGTACACGGCGTGTATTTACAAAGTACACGACGTGTATATGTGTTTTCGTACTCTGACTTAAGCGGAGTGCATCACACGACTTGGACCGTGTACATGGTCAACACACAGCCAGGGTCTCGGCCACTACACGGGGAAAGGGTACACGGCGTGTTAAGGAAGGCTACACGCTGGGTAGATGGAAATTTACACCTGGGCACCACACGACATGTACCTGGCCTCGCACGGGTAAGGGATACACAACATGTCTATAAATACATGCCATGTAGTAGTAAATTTCTACACGGTCTTCACACAGAATGTACTCGGTGAGTGCACGGCCGGTCACTCGGGTAACTCATACACGGCGTGTACTTAAAGTACATGGCGTGTAGTCTGGAAATTTCCAAAAACTTCCCAGATCTTCCAGACTTCTCAAAAACCAGTCAAAAGTTTAAAAAAGGTAGTAATTTGATCCATTTCTAAAGACTCGGGTTCTTACAATATGTACTCAACATTCTATAATAATATTTTTAAGAAAAATATACTTTATTTTTCTCTTCAGACGAAAACATGTTTCCTTCCAAGTCTATGTTTCCTAATGAATATTTTAAATAATGTTTTTAATATTATCCAATGTTTTTTTAAATAAATATTTACCTATTTATTACTTTTTTAAATTTTTTTAAAAGGAATCTTCATATAATTTTCCAAACATGACTAATTTTTCTTTTACTAAATACGTGAAAGAATTTTTTTTGTTATGTGTATGACATGAACTTCATTTTCCATTATTATGACCAATAAATGTTTTAGGGATTCCGTTATATGTTTCCAAGGATATATTAAAAGAAAATTATTTCTAATATATTTTCTAAATTTCTAGTTTTAAAAATTGTATCTTCCAAAAATGACATATTCCCCATGAAATGTTCCATGTGATTTTATTTTCAATATCATTTCTCATGTAAGATGACATCAATTGATTTTATTTAAGATTATCAGTATATATAATACAATGATACAATATTTATCCTTTATTTTGAGGTTTTATATATATGATGAAAATATTCTTATAAAAATCATTCCAATTATATGGGTTATGCTGTGATGAAATAATGAAATGTTTCAGAAACACATTTATTTTACACAGGATTATATAATGAAATTTTTATAAACCCAATTTCTTTTAAGGCACTATGATATTTTAAATACTATATAATCTTATTGAACATAAATATCTGTATTATTTTATGGGTGGTACCAATATCTTTTTCCAATTCATTGGGTAATGATTACTGTTATATGAGCTCGAAGGGTACTCGAGAGGTTATCCCAAGCCTGGAAGAGGGAAATATGAGGTTATCCCAAGACTAAAATAGGGTTTATGGGAGGTAATGCAAATCCCAAAAAAGGTTACATGGGAGGTTCTCCCATGATCAAAGAAGCTGCATTGGTGGTTATCCCAATCCCAACTTTTTATGAATGTCTCGGTGGAAATCATTAATATATGATTTATTATGCTTATGTGTATGCCCCACATATATTTCTTATGTCAATGTTATGATATCATAGAAAATGCTCATTAAATCCATTATGATTCATGTTTTATTAAGTACCAATATTTTTTCCATGACTCAAGCTTATGATTTATGATATATAGGTCATGATTTTTCAAATGTTATGCTCATGTTATCGTGCCCTTATACTCATGTTATGTAGATATCTCTATTTTTTACCCATACATATCATTAGATATAATCCTTTATTTTGTTAAATTCCCCTAGTATATGAATAATGTTATTATATATGATATTTCAAAGAAGGGTGTAATTTATAAAAATCTTAGTGGGAGATTATGTAGTTTATTTTTGGACATGTTTTTTTTTGTGTTCATGTTTCCAAAGGCACTAAATCTAAACTTTCTGTAATGGATCATTATGTCATGTAATGAATATTAATCTATTAATATGTAGTTATTTTTTATGTAAATATTGGGTCATTATAGTTGTTCTCATAGTAAGGTTTAATTATCCTTTGGAAGTCAGGATGAGAAAACTTTTTTGAGAAACCTTTGGATAATCCTCTGTATAGAATAACATCCTGGAGTTTTGGTAAGGAATATATTATGTGGTTTGGTAAGAAAAAAATCCCTTTATATATAATAAAAGTGGATTTAGTTCTTTTATAGATATACCTAAGGTTAATGACATCGATAAATGTGTATAAATCATAAATCATGTGTTAACTTGTACACAAAAACGATCCTTAATTCACAC
The DNA here is from genome assembly GCA_963277665.1 of Viscum album. Taxonomy (NCBI): domain Eukaryota; kingdom Viridiplantae; phylum Streptophyta; class Magnoliopsida; order Santalales; family Viscaceae; genus Viscum; species Viscum album. Next base: position 214,179,290 of record OY728123.1, read on the forward strand.
CTAGTTTGAAACTCACAAGGGATATGCTTTGGTTAATTAAAATCATCTTTATGAACCATCATAAAGGATTTGAATATATTATGACCATGGATTTTATAGTTTAAACCTGAGGTATCATAGATAAAAAATATGTTTTCCTAATTTATTCATCCTATAAATTATTTTTCATGATTATATGATATTTCACTATGAATATTGTTTCTCACACTATAATTTCATGTTTTAGTCAATGATGGGAACCTAAAAGAATTTTGTAAACATTGAATGTGATATAAAATGTGTTAATGAGAAACCAAGTGGGTTGATGATTAAAGTGAAGGATATTGTGATTATGACTACTTAGTTAACACGATATATGAAAAACAAATTGAACCATAACCAACTCTCAGACACACTAAATAAGAGAAGTATAGATTTTTGATCATTTGACGAAAGCCCCAACTTTTAAAAAAACTCATAATAATTCCTAAAAGTAATTATAATATGCTTTATTATTGTATAATAATGTCATGATGCAGGTAATTTCCTTAGAAAAATAAAAATATCAGTAAAAGTGATGGATGGGAATATTTCTCTTATTAAGGTATTATTAATGGATGAATGTTTTAAATGTGGAAAGTATGGGAATTATAAAAAAATTTCTAGGGGAAAAGTTCATGAGGAGGATTTTCAAGGTTGTGTGAGTAAAGCTTTTTTCATTGATGATGAAGACACTACAAATGACATAAGAAAGGAAGAAGGTAATAATGAATAAGATAATGAAGCACCATAAATGATTTAAGAATGAAATTTAATGATTTAAGTGTTTATATATTGTAATTTAGAAATTATATTATGTGAATCATGAAATATATGTAAGTATTAATTTATATAATTTTACAATAATTATTTTCAAGAATATGTTGAATTATACTAATGTCCTTGAAAATTTATTTTAAAAAAATGTATTTCATTTTTTGAAAACAAATGATTAAGGTAAGATAACCCATATTATAGTCATGATATTCAGATAATGGTGTTTAGTTTAGATAAAGAGATGATTTATATGTATAATATAAATTGGATAGTATTGATGTCCTCAAAACATATTAATGATTTTTTGAAAAAGTGATTTATGTTATCATTGATGGATTTTATAAAATTTTTGGATTGATGTAATATATTCAATAATAAATGGTTTTAATTAAGGAATGAGGGATCATGTATGTTTTTATTGAGGATTTATGGTAATTATGGTTAATATTATCATTCAGGAGAAAATATTACCAAGGTATTCACATATTTTGTATATGATAATTATGACATAAATTATAATATTTATGGGATTAATAATAAGTATAATTTTTAAAATTTAATGACCATGTTTATAAATTTTTGAAATTTGGGAGTTTCTTAAGGTTAATCATTTATTGAATGGTTTTATCTGAGCTTTGAATGATTTTTTAGAGAATAATGTATTATTTAATCATATAAAGAATTATCCATATTGGATAACTTATTATAACCATTGTTAATGATAAATATATATTTAATGGATTATATATAATTAAATTTTGGATCTTGTGATTTTTTAGTTCCTTATGCATGAAAAAATCAGCTTCATTTCTTGGATTATGGGATGATGTTTAAATTGATTGAAGCAGAACCAAAGGATGATATTGTTATTATGAAATGGAACGAAATAAATTAATTTTAATTTCTCATGTAATGTATCATTATAGTAAAAATTAACTCCAATATAGAAAAAAGTATCATGAGACAAAATTTTGCCTTATAAATTTCATTGATTTAGAATTGATGGTCTGTTAACTTAGCCCAGATTTATGAATTGTTGGTTGTCAACTTTCACCTGACCATGTCCTATATAACTCTATATTGACCCTTGTGAATTATATTTCTCTTTAATTCCTATATTTTCACTTTCCACCAACATTCCCCCATTTCAGAACACAATTATGTGATGAAATTCAAAATTTATTTTCTCTCTTTTCAAGAAGAATATTTTTACCCTTTTTACAATGTTGGTTTTCCATAAACAAATTTTGAAATGTCAAACCCTTCATTATTGAGATCAAGTTCAAATGGTGAGAAAACAATTTATTTAATGGTGGTAGAAGGTAAAAACATGATATATTCTGAAATATTAATTTTTCAAATAAATTTATTTTCATTAATTTCTTGGATTACATGCAATACCATATTTTAACAAATCACGATATACTATTAATATTAATATTTACTATTATAAACTATCTATTAAATCATGAGGTATGAATACGAATAAAAAAATTCTAAAAGCTTATTATATGGGTATTATATAAATAAAATATATTTATAAATAATTGCTTAATTTTTAGTAAATTATTTATATTCTTGGAAAATATTTTTTTTCTCCAAAAATTATTTTTATTGATTTTCATGAAAAAATAATAAAATAAAATTTTTACACTTATAGAAAATTTATTTAGACAAATATATAAATTTTTTGGAATAAATAGGTTAAAATTTTCTTAGGTTGAATTTTTGATAATTTTTTGAAAAGATTTTTTTTCATGTGAATAGTAAAAAATACAGATTATTATTAAAAACAACCTTTTTATTTAATGAATTTACAAAGTTCAATATTATGTAAAAATGTTTTAAATGTATAATTATATCAATAAAATATTTATTAATCCAATTTAAATCATTTTAATTAATTTCATGTTGAAATTTGATATGATGACATTGTATACTTATGAAAAGTTTCTCTTTGGAGAACCATTTTTTCATCACTTCTATGGGTTTAAGTTTAATAAAAAAATTAATATTCTAATAATATTAATTTTGAGTAATGGATTCAATGCTTTAAATAAGGATAATTTATATTATATAATATTTTATACTTAATTTTTGTTCAAAATTAATAGTAATTGTAGTAAAAATTAATTACCACATTTAAGGTTCAAACGGGTTTTTTTAGGGTTAAATTGAATGTATAAGAGTTAAAGTTACCTAAAAACGTGTAAAACTATTATTTTCATGCCATCTAGTGAGTCATATTACCTCAGTATCTAATTTGATGTGTTTGGTTAACACTTTTAAATGAAATTAACCAATGTAATAATTTAAGTCCAGGAAAAGAAAAAATGTCACCCACTTGAATTTAAATTTAAATTATGTGTAAACAAAGGTAAAAACAACATGTGAATAAATATTTATGGTCATATTGATCTTGTTGAAATTAATTTCATGAGGGTAATTTTATATTTAATAATTATTAACAATATAATTACCTTAAATTATTATGGAACGCCTATGATGTAATTATTTAATTAATAGAAATTTAAAATAAATGATAATAAAAATATTAAAAGTAATATAAATTGAATGAATTATTTCCATTACTTTAATTTTTTAGATAAATATAACATTATAGACATGTCATAATGTTATTATTCGAATTAAAACTTTTTCTTAATGATTGTAGAGTCAAATTAATTGAATAGTTTCAATGTTATCATTAATTTCACTTTATAAAAAATATATATTTTATTAAATGATTTAAAATTCATAAAAATCATATCCTCAACTAAGATGTTGGTATATGTTAAAAAATATCAACAATAGTTCATTCATAGAATAATTATCCTTTTATAAAAATTATATTGACTCCTAAATATTAAAAACATTATTACCATAGTAAAGGGTAAAATGGAGTTTTGTGTGTTACATGAAGTTGTGCTAAAATTAATTTTTGGCACACCAAAAATTTTCATTTTTAATATTATATTTAATAATTAAAACCAATGGCTGAAAAATTATGCAATTATTATCATTTACTTTTTTCCTTAAATGATAAATTACCTAGGTATAAAGACCATTTGCCACAATGAAAACTAAAATGGTAAAGGTAATTAAACATTGAAGTTATGTAAAAACATGTTGGAAACATGTGTTTTTTGTGTTATAACTATTTCTCAACCATATCTTCCCTAAAATACTTTAATTATAAATTTTTTATGAACATGGGGTGATTTTTTTGACGTCCCAGATCTGGACGCCACTTAATAGGTTCCCCGAGCTTGGTGGGACACATGGCCTCAAGGGAATATCCCCAAATTCAAGATGCTTCTGACTAGTAATGAGGTCCAAGGGTGTGTTCAAGGGTAGACTATTACCACATTACCAAAGTGTACTATATTAGATAAATATAAACAACGATAAATAGTGAAAGTGATATAAGTAAAGAGTAAAATTAGAAAAAGTGATAAATAGGAAAGGATAAGAATAACTGAAAGAGATTGAAAATTATTTAATCATTCAAGAGATGATGAAGATACATAATGTCACTAGAAAAGTGGAAAACATGTATACAAGACAACAAGCATAAAATGTTCCATAAATCTATAAATAAAATCAAAGTTCTTTCCCAAGAATCCCAATCTCTAGCTTCGCCCTCTTCTTTCAAGCTCCATCCTTACCCAATAATAAATCAAGTATTCGAAGACGTATACTTCCCTTTATTAACACCTACAATCATTTAATCTTCCCCATGTACCAAACTACACCTAAAGAGGGTATGGGATAAATCATAGTGGGACAACACCAACAGTTTCTATAACCATATACCCATGTAATGGAAGTATAAAAGTATGTAAGCATGAGTATATAAATTAATGTAGTAGAATTTAAATAAATACCCAGGTATGTTCTTCATCCCTCAGCTAGTGTCTGAACATGTAACCAATTCATTACTTGATTGTTACTAGTGTAGGTTTCAAGAAAATCAGAAGTGTGGTATCAATGTGTACCCAACATTACAAATTGAGATAATCCATGATTAATCTAGGATCAATACGATGATGAATGCCAGTATCCACAGTATTAAATCAATGATAAAAGACAAAGAAGATATCCTATAACTAAGAAGAGAGTATTGAAATATTTTTGTTTATAATTAAATTAATTAAATTATAGAAATACCTACAAGGTGATTCTTTCTTCGTTGATGTGTCCGACCAAGGGTCTTAGGTGCGGCTTCGTTGCGATGTAGAATCCAAGTATATTAATCCTCTAGTGGGGATCCACTTGTGCTCCATATATCTCCCAACATTGCCAAAAGAGAGTCTTGGTGCTACCATGGAAGATCCTTGCGCTAGCGATGTCCTCCTTTGATCACCTTGAGAATCACTTCCAAAGTGTTCTCCTTGATCCGGTGGAGGAGGATCTCTCAAGTTCTTGAGAGCGTTCTTGGACAGGGGAGTGTTATCTAAGCTCAAGATCTTGTCTCTAAGGATGTTGTGCACACAATGATTGGTGATATGGTCTAATGACCCCTTGTATAATTTAGATAATAATAACTTAATGGAGAATTTAATTCAACAGGTAATAATAAATAATTAGCACAATTTTCATTACTTAATTTAATATTCCTAGTGAAACCCCATGTGAATAATAATATCAATGTTATTATTTACATGACATGTGCATAACTTTCACTTTATAATTAAATATTATTCATCCAAATAATATTTAATATTATTTCTCACTGAACACAAAACACAGTCTTCCAATCCTCCTCAATATTTACCAGGCCGGGAATAATGACTATTTATTTATAAAATTAATATAATTTCATTATTCACTGATAAATAAATATTCCCTCCACATTTTATTATCTCTAATGACCAGATACAAAATAAATGTGACCTATAATACTTGAATAATTTTTAAACCACAACCAAGATTAATATTTATTCAACATGTTAAATAAATAAATTATTTAACTGAGATACTATATACACTCAGTGTGTGACCCTCTATACCTCTTTCTTGTTATCATTAGGTGGGCATGCCTAATGTACAAGATTTCTATCTAGAAATGGGTCAAGGCACCCAAGAGAAAGAAGTTGATTTCACAATGAAATGTCACCCCATATGAACACTTACTATGTTATATAATATATTTTTCCAGATATCTCCAATAAAGCGGGTTTCATTCAAGTTTCAAAAACCCATGTGCTTGATTTCTCAATCTTTGGCTTCTCATAATTGAACTTTCCTTGAGTACACCATGGATATGGATTTATTTAGGCTATATAATTTCCATCAAAGGGATTGAGATATCTACTTCCATGTAAGTTACATATACTTTCTCACATTATCCATTAATTCAGTATTACTTGTGATGCCCCCAACATATCCTACATTGTCGCAAACATCTGTCATCACGGTTTTCATCAATACATCTAAGTGAGAAATTCATAATACCTATTAATAATAATCTTAAATTCTATTTACAAATCCACACATATATAGATAGTAACATCAAATGACACTTATGAATTTGTATTTTCTATTGGAGGGTCTTTTTCTCATAATCTCCTCCTAGATATTACCAATGAAACACACAATGAGAAGGTGCCTCAAAGTTTCAATAGTCCCCACCCATGGTAGCCTATATCATTTTTGTCCCATCAAATGATATCATCTATCCATAAAACATATATTCAAGAATAGTTCCATGTCACTTTCATGTTCATATAATAGGAAGTATCCATTATAACCATTTAGTGTGACATATATTATTAGGACATTATCACATGCTATGTCACGTAGAAGAAAAATAATGATGTGATTAAGAGTTTGTAAATATTCATCCAATGAATACAAATTTATCATAAGGTACAATTAATTTGGTTTCTAGGGAACCGACTCCAATAGACTCCCACTTTCGTTAGATCCAACTGCTAACAACCTTCATTCTGTTATCTCTCACACGATATTCATGTTTAGGATGAGATATGAATTTAGTCAAGGGGTCATCTGCGTTCTCTTCCTTGGAGACTCTGTTCACTGAAACTTCACCCCTTTGACTAAAATCCCTCAAGAGGTGATAATCTTGGAGTATGTTATTTATCTGTTGATGTGACCTTGGATATTTTTCAAGAGCCAGTCCTATAGTATTATCACAATACAATGCAATGTGATCTTTGCTTCTAGGAACCCCATCAATCTCCTAGAAAAAGTTCCAAATCCAGATGGCTTCCTTGGATGCATCAGAAGCCGCTACATTTTCGTAATCCACTACTAAATCAGTGAAAACTGGATTCATTGAACTCTTCCATCTCACAGCTCCTCTGTTGAGACAGAAAATATATCCTAATTGCGACTTCAAATCATTCTAATATGTTTTAAAACCAACATCATCATACCCTCTGATGACAAGCTCTGATTCTCCTCCATACACCAAGAACATATCCAAAGTTGTTCTCAGATACTTATGGATAGTCTTGACAGAAATCCAATACTGTTCTCCTGGAACTTCATGATATCCCCCTACCTTGCTCAGTGCATAAGCAACAACAAGTCTGGTATATAACATTGAATAAATGATAGATCCTATCACTGAAGTGTATGGAATCATACTCATCCTATTTTTCTCATGTTGTGCCTGGGGACACATTTTCTTGGAAAGATGTATACCATGTGACACTGGAACTAATCCCATCTTAGATGGTTCCATACTAAATGTCTTTAGTATCTTGTCAATGTATGTACTTTGACATAGCCTAAGTGGCCACTTGGATCTATCACGAATGATCTTGATGCCTAGAATGGGGGTTGTTTCACCTAAGTCCTTCATGGAGAAGCACTTTTTCAACCAGTCATTGAAGGAATGCAAGACTAGTATGTCATTTAAAATTAGGGGTGTCTAGACCCGACCCAATCAGATGGGTCCGAACTGATCAGAATGGGTCGGTTCGGGCCAATCCAGGTTATGTTAAAAATAATTGGGTTGGGTTTCTCATAGTTCGACCCATGTATGGGTTGGATCGGGTCTCATGTTGGTTGCATATCAACCCAACACAACCCTTTGACCAGATGGCATGACTGTGTAAGTAAGGAAGAAAACATTCGGCTCATCAGGTTGTTCTTGTTCCTTACCTCCCCTATCTTGCTACAGTCACGCTGGCGCTGGGAAGATCCTCCCCTTGACCTCGACCTTCTCTTATGTTTCATAGTGGAGAAACCCTCCTTCCTCATCCTTTCCCTCTCTCATGTTTTGTAGGTGATGAATCCTTTCATCTCCTCCTCCTTCACACCCTCCTCCTCTGAGCTCATCCTATAAAACTCTAGCTTGCCTCTTATGGGTGTGGTGTATGCGTGCAGTCCATCTCTACTCACTATGGTGGCGGTACATAGCTAGATTTATTTTCACTATATATTCACAACAAACATTCGATTGCAACTCATTCTGTTTTAAAATTTGAAATTTCATGCTAATCTGGGGTTATATTTAGTTAAGCATGGTCCATCTTCAAGAAGTTGGATACTATTTTTTCTATTGATGTATGTTTACAATACATTGTATTGGAACTCATTTTGTTTTATGTTTATGTATGTTTATATATTTTTTGGCATTCTTCTGAATTCTGAATCTTTTATTATTTAATCATTATATTACGGATTTCTTGCAATATGAGAATTTAACCTTGGGTTAAGAAGTGAGGGAGAGTAATATCTTAGATATTAACTTCAATGTTATAATGAATTCTAATTGACCATTTCTTCCACTTATATTTGAGGCAGATATCAATTAATTCTTATGGTAGGTGGTACAACAACAAGTGGTTCTAATCACCCAGTTTCTGCCGTAGTGGGAACTCAGAGTCAGATGAGGTCTGCACCAACTACACATTCTATTACAGAAATAGGAGGGGGAGTTATAGAAAACTAGTTGAAGAAACAGAGGGTAAGTTGTTTCCTAAAAATGTATCAATTCCTAAATATTCTGTGGGTTTTAGAGTTTCTAAAGCATGGGATCATTTTAAAAACAAAAATAGAAAGTTTTTTTGTAATTAATGTGGTCAAGATTAATCTTGCATGCCTAGTCATCATAGAACATGTAATTTGAATAGGAATTTGACAATATGCAACAACAATCCTCACAAATTTCTTGAGAAAATTCAAACCACTCTTGGTATTATAAGGAAGTGTTAATATGAGGATAATAGAATGATTACAATTTTAGTAGCTCGTTTTAATAAAGAAGATTTTATAATTTCTCTTCCTAAAATAATAATCATTTATGAGTTATCATTTAAATATGTTGATAATCAATGCTTTAGATAATTTATTGAAGTTTTCCAACCTCAGTTTCATGTTCCGTCCAGACAAACAGTTGCTAGAGATTTCTTGCAGTTAAATTTGAATGAGAAAGATATATTTAAGACCATGTTTGATATGTTCTCTCATATGGTATGTCTTACCACCAACACCTGGAATTCAATTCAGAATCTGAATTATAGGTGTGTGACTATAGATTTTATTGATGATAATTGGATCTGGAATGAAACAATAATCAGGTTTTAACTTATTGCGGATCATAAACGGGGAACAATTTGTCGGGTATTAGAATAGACATTGAAACAATGGGGGACTGAATGGATTAATACTGTTACTTTGTACAATGCTAGTTCTAATAATACAATTATTAGTTATTTTATGAGGTGAGTTAATGACTGCAATGGTTCTATTCTTAAAGGAGAGTACATTCATATGAGATGTTGTGCACTTATTTTAAACCTTGTTATTAGAGATGGGATAAATGAAATATCAATATCAATTTCTATAATCATAGTTTCTTTTAAATTTGCAAGAAGTTCACCTTCTATATTGGCTCTTTTCTAGAGCATTTTTTGGGAGTGAAAAATTCCTAGTATGCAAGCTATAATTCTTGATGTTCCTACTAGGTGGAATTCTCTTTATTTAATATTGGATGTTGCAGAAAAGTATGAGAAAGTATTTATTCCTCATGAGGAGGATTCAAGTTTTAGGAGTGATCTTTACTGTAAAGGTGGAGTCCCAACAACATATGATTGGGAGTGTGCTTGTGTATTTTTCACGTTTTTAAGGATATTTTATGATATCACAATTGAATTTTCTGGTTCTATGTGTGTGACATGTCATACATTCTTTCATACTCTTTGTGACATATAAAAAAACAGGAAATAGATGAAGAGTAATGATATGACTTTGAGTGCAATGGATATTGCAATGAAGATGAATTTGGACAATTATTGGGGTATTGTTTTGAATTTTAATTCTCTCTTACTTGTGGTAGTTTTTCTTGATCCGCGGTATAAATTAGAATATGTTTGGGATATTTTTGAAATAATATTTGATGATAGAGACAAAAATGAGTTGATCAGCAAATTAATAGAGGTTATGAATAATCTCTCTTAGGTTTACAAATGCAAATATCTCATCCCATACCCCGTTGATTAATGAGAGTCAAGTTTCCATCAAGATGCACATATTCATGACATTGGTAGTGGTAGTGAGGATGATGAAAAATGGAAAGATGCTTATAGATCATAGAAAAGGATAGGACAATTGACACAAAAAAGAAATGAATTTAAATATATCTAGAGATTGATGGTTGTGAGGATGATTTTGATGGATTTTATATTCTAAGATGGTGGAAAGTAAAGGCAAGAAAGTATCGTGTTATGTTATGAATTTATAGAGATATTCTAGAAATTACTTTAACAACAGTATCTTCAGAGTCTGTATTTAGTATAGGAGGACGAGTCCTTGATCACTTTCGTAGTTTCTTTAATCCCAATACTCTTGAGGCGTTAATTTGATCCCAAAATTGGTTTATAAATTCTAAACTTATTGACATTCGAAGGAAACTGGAATAAGTTTAATTGATTGAATAAGGTATCATTAAAATTATACTATTTTTTTATTTGTTCACATTGATCATTTATAAAACTTTGTTTGAAAAATAAAAGCACTAACCTGCTATTTCTTTTTTTGTTATTTTTATATATGTCATCTTCCACAATAACTCATTATCAAATTTTCAATATCTAAAAATACTAACTTGTTATTTCTCCTCTCAAATCCATTTATACATCTTACAAGTATGTATTATTCTAATTTTTTTCTGGTTTTATTGAATAAAAATAAATGGGTGGTGGAGATATCATCTATTCTAAAATAGTCAAGGAAAACAAATTTAAGGGATTAACTAGAGGTGACTTAATTTAGAAACATGAGTAGGTAAAGGTCTTTGCTTGAAATTTATTATTTCATTCAATGACATTAATTTATATAAATACATGATTTATAACCTGGATCTGTAGGTTTAACTCTATCTTTCCTTAAACCAGAAGAATTACAAACCTATATCTCCATAAAATATTAGAAATAATACCTCTTTATAACTTCAACAACCCAATTATTACCTACAATAGGAGTGAAACCGGAGGTGACTCCCAGTTGATCTGCTATAGTAACCAACCTCTACTATTTAGAAACACCTTACAAAACCTTATCCATAATCTAGTTTGTTACAGGTTAGTCCTTCCCGAACATCACATCCTTTGATGTATAAGTACACTGTGAGGGACTTCTACCAACATTATACCCTTAAGAAACACTAACCCCAATATTCACTCACATCCCATTTGAAACCACCTGATTGGATTTCTTATACACTATAACTGAAACATGTGGTGAATATTATTGATCTTTACTTGAATGAACATTCTACATAGGATGTGTACCCTATCGAGTTTCCCCATTCCACCAACTCCACTTCCTTTTCTAGAACATTTTCTTTTCTTGAGACAATTTCTTTCATCATGTTCATCGGTCTTCTCAGAGTCTTCTACTACTGATAACTGAATCATTGAAACATTATTTTCTATCACTTCCATTTTCTTAGTCTAATTGGAATGATATGAATCTTGTTTCATGGAGATATATTTTAGATCATTGACGGATACTTTACTTTATCCTAAAAAATTATTGATACAATCATCATAATTTGAATTAGTCATTGATTCCATTTTATTCCATCAACCTTTTTATAAATAGTATCGCATATCCCACTGTATTATTTATCAACTTTACAATAATTTTCAACCTTATAAACTCCATCATTGATTCCCCCTTGAACTATTTAAACTAAAATTCATTATGGATAAAAATATCAGCAAGCCATTTCCTATAACTCTAACTTTCAATGAAATGGAATTTTATTAAAATTTATTTCCAATGATCTCAGATTCAGCCTTTCAAAACTATCAGACTGGATTTATGGCATCTTAGAAGCATTATCATCAAAACAGTGCACCATATTTTTGCATTATTTATCTATTTCTTCCCTTAATTGAATGTGATTTGAAGCCTCACTATTGGTTACACTATCAGGTGATTAGGGTTCCCATCTCCTTGTGGAGGATTGGATGTCAACATCTGTTTTCATTCTCGATGTAGCAGTAATGAGGGAAACTGCACTATCAAGCAATAGGTATAGCATTATCCATGCAATCACACACCGAGTCCCTATCATGGGATTCAATGCTCTTATTCACATGGACTTAAACTTTAGAGATTGGACGAACCAAATTAGTGAGATACATCTCAGTAAAAAAACTCTATTATTTATTCAATTTAAGTGCTTTTTTTATGTAGACTTCTATTTTGTGACCTTTATAAACCATGTTTTGTTGTGTTATCCATTATGTACCCTTCTATTTTTTGGTTGTGTTGTGTTTTCATAACTTTCTGAAAGTTTGGATTATGTTCTACCTCATCTTTCCTGCAAAAATTCTGCCACTGCTCTGCTGCATTTCCCCCCTCTGCTATGCAGTATTCCCCCCCACCTCTGTGCAGCTGCATCCCCCCCCCCCTGCGCTGCATTTCTTGGGCTTAATTTTTTGTTATGGGGGTAGGGTCTCGGTAGGGTCTGGTTCAGGTTGTTCTTGGTTGGGTCGGGTATGGGTCGGGTTGGTCTAGGCTGGGTAGGGTATGGGTCAGGTCTGGGTCGGGTCTGGATCTATTTCCATTGGGTTAGGTCGGGTCTGGATCTGTATCCCTCAGGTTGGGTTGGTTCTTCCCACTTAACCCAAGATGATTTGACCTAACCAACAAATTTTGTGGTTGTGTCATGTCCTTTTATCCATGCATCACCTAACCTGACCCATAGGGGTTGGGTTGGGTTGGGTCATATGGATATGTAACGCGTGACCCGACTCGACCCGACCCGAAATTTTCCCCCCAAGCCATGTCCATAATTTCCTCCAACCCAACCCGACCCGGCCCTTGGACCCCCTATTTCCAATAGGAAATATTTCATCAACATACATTACTAGGATAATGACTGCATTCCCATTAAACTACTTGTAGACACATGGCTCACATTTATTCTTCATGAATCCAAATTCTCTTATGGCTTCATAAAAGAGAATTTTCCATGCCTTGGACTCTTACTTTAATCCATAAATGGATCTCTACAACTGCATAACCATTTAGCATCACCTAATGTCACAAACCCTTCTGGTTGTGTCATATATAAATCCTCCTAAAGGATCATATGAAGGAATGAATTTTTTACATCCATATCCCAAATATCAGAATCACGAAAATTGGTTATGGAATGAATGATTCTTGTGGATTTAAACATGGAAACTGGTGATTAGGTTTCATCATAGTCAATTCCATGACACTGCTTAAATCCCATTGACACTATAATTGATTTATAGGTTCTAACATAACCTTTAATGTCTAGTTTCTTCTTTAATAACCATTTACATCCAACAACTTTACATTAATTGGTGCATCGACCAGAATCTAGACTTCATTATAATACATGGAATCCATATCAGAATTAATAGCTTCTATCCATATTATAGCTTCTGAGCTTTCTACTACTTCCTAGTAGGAGATAGGTTTATCATTGTCCAACAATAATGAGTCACCATCCTTTGTGACAAGGAAACCATATCTATTTGGTTCCCTTACCTCTCTTGTACTCCTATACAGTACTTATGTTTCAGGAACTACCTCTTCCATAGGGACCTGTGGAACTTGTTCCTATACCAACTCCTATGTATCTTGAGCATCAATTTTATTGAATTCAGTCTTTCACCCACTATCCATTTTGAGGATGTGATATCTCTCAAGAAAGACATCATGTTTGGAAACAATCACTTTCTTTTCTGATTAGTTGTATGGGTAGTATCCCTTTGTTTCCTTGGGATAACCTATAATGATACACTTTGTGCCTCGGGGTGCAAAGTTTTTTCCTAATAAAGCCTTAAAAAATGCCTCACACCCCCATACACGTGTATGCGACATAGTGGGTTTCTTCCCACTCCATATCTATAAGGGAATCCCATTTTCTACCTTATTTGGAACTTGGTTTAATGTGTATTCTATAGTTTTTAATGCATATCCCCAAAAGGATAATGGAATATCTTCCTGAATCATCATCGACCTTACTATGTCCAACAAGGTATGGCTCTTCCATTCACTAACACCATTCCACTATGGTGTATAAGGTGGATTGAGTTGAGATAAAATCACAAACTCCCAAAAAAGGTTGATTACCTCTTGGTTAAGATAGTATCCACCTCAATATGATTAATTTTTTTTATCTTATTTCCTAGATTATTCTCTACATCATTCTGGAACTCCTTGAATTTCTCAAAGGACACGAACTTATACCTCATTAATTATACATTTCCATATCTACTCATGTCATCATTAAATGTAATGAAGTAATAATATCCACCTCTATCTTCTACTAGAAATGGTCCACACACATTAGTGTGTACCAATCCAAAAAGCCCTGTGGAACTTTCACCCTATCCACCAAATGGTGGTTTGGTAATTTTCCCTTGTAATCATGTGTGACATCTATAAAGTGTTATTAGCTCAGAATAGTCTAAATAATCAACTCGATAAAGCTTTGTCAGGTGCTTATGTTTACATGACCAAGGCGGTGATGCCACAACTTGGTGTTGTATGAGTCATGTCAAATGGGTTTATTATCAATTTACAATACTTTTTTTTTGTAATTTAATACATACATACAATTATTTAAATGCACCATACCATTACAAATGTTGTCTTTATAAAAGTAACAACATTTATTTCTGAACATGAAAATAAATCCATCTATATACAAACTCGATATAGAAATTATGTTCTTGGTAACACTAGGAACAAAATAATATCCATGTAAAGCCAAAATCATTACCATCAGACGTGTGCAGTGGTAGTCGCCAATGGAAAGAGAATGCATCCTCACACAATTGACATCTCACAGATCCACCTCTCCTCTAGAAATTTTCAAGAATATAATTGGTTATGGCATTTTAAAATAGGTATGATCCCAACAATCTGTATCTAATACCAAATTTCTAGAAATGTAAAGATTTCACTCGATAAAAAACACACATTTGGCTTCACATTTCCTTTAGGTGAAGTTTCTATTCGAGTGTCATGACTTGCCACATGAAAATCATACTACCTTCTTTTCGTTATCCTAGCTTAGGATCTTCTTCTTCTTGGTTAGACTATGATCATAGTCTTTATATTGTTAATAAATCATAGTCCCATTTTTTTGTCCTTCCTCTTCCTATTAACCATATGTACTATGGGTCTTCATTCCCCATGTCCTTATAAACTTCGAAAATTAGCATAAGAAGATCTGACAGACTCTTCTCATTGTTTCTCATATTATAATTCACAATAAAACTAGATAAGGTCTTAGTTAGTGATGGTATTATGAGATATATATGAAACTCATATAGTAATTTAATCCCTAAGATGTCCAGATGCTCAATGTATCCAATAAGCTTGACTACATGTGGTCCAGCTGTCATAGACTCTCCAAGTATAGTATTGAACAAAGCATTGGATATCTCATACCTCTCATGTCTCATCTTCTCCTGATAGAGATCCTGAAGGTGATATATCATGCTATATGCCTCCATTTCCTCATTTTTTTCATGAAATCATTGGTCATGGATGATAGCATAAGGCACTAAACATATGTAGTGCCATTCATATGTTCCTTGTATATAGATATTTCCTCATCACTTGCCTCATTTCCAGGCGCAACTGGTAAAGTCTCTTCCAGAAAATAATGTTTCCTCTCATGGAGAAGGATAACCCAAAGGCTCCTTTTCCACTCTTGGAAATTATTTCTAGTGAGAAAGTTTTCCTTCACGAGTATATATCATACTGATATGTTTGATTTCATTTTTATTTTTGTTTCTAAAAATTAAGATGAATAGATTTTTAGTACTTTATCTTGATAAATATAGACAAATAAATAAATTAATATCTATTAGTCTCCCAATATTTTATTGAAACCCAATATCCCTCACCATTGGCTTCGGAATATCCAATTTCTTGTACATTATAGCAGTAAGGATCTATATTTCCCTTCACATTACCCAAACTAGGGTTGGTCAAGCAACATAAAAGGTTTTAAGTAGGCATTCCAAATTCCAAATGCATTAACTCAGAACTCCTTGATCTATTGAGTGGACTCCCCAATTATAAAATCCTTAATTATATATTTCCTCAACCTTTGCCTCTCAGTTACACCAAGTCCTACTAGGTAAGTTAACCCTTTATTTAAACTAAGTTAATTCAACACAAAACCTCAAATTAGAATTCCCCGATAATTTGGAAGCACCACAACTATGGTTGTTCAAGCACTCTAAACTATTTTTAGATTCTAAACGAAGTAATAGAGGGATATATAGACTTAATATTTGATTGAGTTATTTTACCCTTTATGTTTAAATGTTTACTTATTATCCTTTCACATGATTTTTAATGTTAAGTGGTATATACTTAAGTGATTAACCATGTATAGAAAATATTTACACAGAACCCATTTTTATTGTAGTTACATCTTGTATGCTTGTGAGTTCATTAATTATGTGATCAAATAAAACATCCATAATGAATAACCATTCAACTAAAATAAATAAAATAAAGGGTGTGATTATGAGATTTACTATTGGATAATTAATCAAGCAGTTGATAAACTATCTTTGGACTAGGTGAGAAATACATTGAACCATTTAAGGTTTGTGTTTATAGATTTGGACATGCCCACATTTGTATCTCCATAGATTGGTTTCACTCAACTCCTAACTTGAACCGCCTCCACTAGCTTTGGAGATCTTCCCCTTAAATCTACTTTTAACTCACACACATGTGAGGGGTAAAGGGGGGTCTGCCTAAAAGAAACCATGGGACCATAGGCCCTATATATTAATGAGGAGAAGTCACGTAGGGCACTAATTTTAATTAAATAAATATATTAAAAGGAACCCAATCACATAAAATTTTGTAGTCTATATCATGATCATCCACATGCATGAAACTAATTACGCATTAAATAAAACTAGAATTAAATTATATAATTTTTCTTATTAAGATAAATTAAGCTTGAATTTATTAATCATTATATTTAATTAATCAATCATTTTTATCTTAATAATTTTTTGAATTTCCTTGAGATTCTCATCCATAACCTTATACATAAATTATACCTTGGAAAAAACCTGATCAATAACCATCCAAAACTACCTAGCATGTATTTATACTTCTATATACTTTATTCATTTTTACTGTAGCATGAACATAGAATTATAATTCTAATAAAACTAATACATGATGTACATATATTTGAACATTACGTAGATGTTAATTAAACACACACACACACACACACACACATATATATATATATCAAACACCTATAATATGTTTCTTCCAGCTTTACTCCCACATGAAGGTTCATTTCTAAAGGGTTACATAATATAATAATAAATTTTTAAATCTGTGTAATCTGGAAAGACTACACGACATGTAGATATGACTACATGACGTGTACCCTCCTCACCATCCATTCAAAGTAAATGCATGGGGAAAAAGCATGTGAGGATTACTTCAGAAATATTCAGAGTACATGGCATGTCTAGCTGGCCACACACTGTGTAGAATCCACATTACATAGTCACTAGCTGGGAAAGCCGTGTATGAGATACACATCCTGACCCTAACCCGAAGGGACTATATGACGTGTCCAGTGGGCCACATAGCGTGTAGTCCATATGGTCAAGTGCAAGTCTGTCTAGGTCAACATAGGGTGTAATAATTAACTAAAATAAATGTCATTAATGCACGTGACTTGAGTAATTACTGAATAACTCTTGATTTATTGAACACAAATTCACGACATATAGATCCAACTACACGATGTGTATTCTTGTCTTATCTGGAAAAAACCATCGACACCTCCTAATGAGAACCTTGATTTAATTTTAATCATAAAATTATCTGTTTCTGTAAGATCTACAAGGAATGATAAGGGTAGAACAGATCAAGAAAATGAAGATTACAAGAACAATTAAACCTGAATTGAAAAACTAAATTATTAAAGTGTGAATCATCAAAAAAATTATTTAAATAATAATAAATGAAAATATGACCGCTATGATATCACTTGTTGGTTTCAGGCACAAAAAATAATGGGATGGGCATGTACCCAACTTTGAAAATTACCATAATCGATGATTAATCTATGATCAATACGATAATGAATGCCAGTATCCATGGAAAATAATCAAAAATAAAAGAAAAAGGATAGAACTCGGAATTGAGAAGAGTGGTTTGACATATTTTTGTTTATAATTAATTTAATTAAGTTATAGAATTACCTCCAAGGTGATTATTTCATCATTAATGCGTCCAACCATGGGTATGATGTGTGGCTTCATTTTGATGAAGAATCCAAGGATATGAACCCTCTAGTGGTGATCCAAACATGCTCAATGTATCTTCAGATATTGCTGAAGGAGTCTCTAGGTTCTAGCATAGATGATATTTATTCTTGTGATATCTTCCATTGATCACCTTGAGAATTGCTTGCAAAGTGTTACCCTTGATCTCGTGGATGAGTATATGTCTCATTATTGAGAGTGTTCTTAGAGAGGGATCATTATTTAGGCTTGAGAGATTTTCACTAAGGATTGTGTGCACACTACAGTTGGTTAGCTTGTCAAATGTCCATTTCACTAATTTAAACAATAATAACATAATGGGGAGTTTAATTCACCATGTAATAATAAATAATTAGCACAAGTGTCTTTACTTAATTTATTATTCCATGTGAAACCCCATGCCAATAATAATAGCAGGGCTATTATTTCCATAACATGTGCTTAACTTCCACATTATATTTAAATATTATTTAACCAAATAATATTTCATATTATTTCTCACCTAACCCATAACTTGGTGTACTCTTCCTCCTTGATATTTACTAGTCCTTGAATAATGGCTATTAATTTATAAAATAAATATAACTGCATTATTCGCCAATAAATAAATATTCTATCCGCAATATATTCTATCGAATAACTAATGAAAAAATAAATTTGATCAGTAATAATTGAATAATTATTAAAACAAAACCAGGAATAACATTTATTCAACATGTTAAATAAATATATTTTTTAACAAGATATTTGTTACACTTAGTGTGTGACCCTCTAGGCCTTTTTCTTGTTGGCATTACATGGGCCTTCCGAAAGTCCAAGATTACTATCTAGAAATGGGTCAAGTCACCCAAGATAAAGACATTGATGGCATAATGAAATGTCACCTCATACAAACTCTTACCATGTAATATAATCAATTCTTCATGATATCTCAAATCAATCAGGTTTCGTGTAAATACAATCAACCCATGTGCTCGATTTCTCATTCTTTGACTTCCCAAAATTGAACTTTCATAGAGAAAACCAGGTCCATGGATTTAGTTAGGTGATATAATTCCCATAAAAGGGAAAGATATATCTAATTCCTTATAAATTACAAATCCTTTATTATATTATTCATTAATGCAGTATTACTCATGATTCACCCAATATATCCTTCCTCCCTGTGAACATTTGTCTTCACAATTTTCATCAATACATCTAAGTGCACGAGTCATAATACCCAATAATAATCTTAAAGTATAAGTAAAAAAACACATTCCCGCTGATAGTAACATCCAATGACACTTATGAATGTGGATTTCCTACCAGAGGGTCTTGTTCTTATAATATCCTCTTGGATATTACCAAGGGTGCACACCATGAGAAGGTGCCTCAAAGTTTCATGAGTCCACACCCCTTATAGACTGTATCATTTTGTCCCCATAAAATGATATCATCCGGCCATATAACATATATTCAAGAATAGTGTCATGGAACTTACAGGTTCTCATCATAGAAGGGATCCACTCTGACATTTTAGTGTGACATATGTTCTTTAGACATTATCACATACTACGTCATGCAGAAGAAAAATCATGATGTAATAAGCTATTTATATATGTTCATCCAATGAATACAGGTTTATCATAAAGTATAGAATAATTTGGTTTATAGTCCACCAACTCCAAAAAATATCTTATAATTAAGTCACATGTTTACAATTGTAAAGGTTCTAGGATATAACAAAGAAACCTGTAATGATATTTAATAATAAAGTTACAATGTAATAGCCAAGGAAACATAGAACTCAAGGGTCTCCAACTCTATAATGATTGTAGAATTCCTAATGGTAAGAGTGTAATCAAATGATAATATTATACAGTAAGATTCCTATAAAGTCCAAGGTGATCATCCATGGTTAAACAATGTTATGCAGTGACTGGGCCTTGTGAGATGTAACTGTGGAACCTACTTGTCAATGATGGATCAAAAGAGTGTATCTAAGACATCTTGAAATTCTATGTGATGGATCCTACAGTTTCATATCGGGATTCCAAGAATATACAAGGATTGGGTTCTAGGTGGGTTACAACCTAAGAAAGATGTATCCTTAATTGAAATGGGTTTTTCGAGTACTCAAGGCATTACCTGATATTAATCCAAGGAAATATCGAGTTATGTCACTCCTATTTGATAATTAAGTCATATAATATATCATATGGTTCATTCCTAGAATTTATTTAGTGTGATAAGGTCATGTAGCATGAAACCTATAGTGACCCGAGCCTTTTACATATAATATTTCTTGATTTTAAGCATAATTAATCATCAGAGTACAATCCAAGTATCTTTAAGTCTGGTATCTTTCAAGACTAGGTACATAAAACATAAAACTTGGGTCTAAAAAAACACTTCTTTATTCAATCTACATAATGATCTCATAACTTCCTTTGAGCCCTTGCATCTGCATAGGGTACCCTGGGGAACACATGAACAAACAGATGAGCTGAAAAGCCCAATAAGGGAATGAACATAAGGATGTATCTTAAGCACATGAGTTGGGAGGCATGGTATAATGAAATAAAAAGAATGAAAAATATTAAATAATATCATATAATCATGGGATAATATAAAAATGGAATCATATAGATGTGGTATAATCATAAAACATTTATTTAGTATGGTTCAAGGCTAACTGCCAATCATGTTTCCCATTTCAGTACGGGTCAAGGCTAACTGCCAATCCCGTTTCACATCGCATATCATGAGACTTAACCTTACCCAATGAATTGGAGTGATATTTGGGTCCAACCATATCAACATTTTCAAGAATATTATTTCCAAAAAAAATTCTTACCTCATATATAATCATACATAATCAACCATACATAAACATAAGGGTACCCATGGGAAGAATTGGGTACCACAATCATGACATATATCATAATCAATGGGAGTATCAAGAAAGTGTCCATGAAAGGAACGGATTATAACATACATGGAATTTAATAGGGTATACTAGGAATATAACATGGTAAGTGGTGTCAAATAGTAGTGACAACATATAAGAAATGTATTTTAGAATCATTTTCATTAAAACATTTTTGTGTGGTTTTAAGGAAAATACTATAGAACTTTTCAAATAGAAAAGATGAAATTATTTTATATAAAATCAGAATTGAACCAATAAGGTTTTAATAATAAAATAATTATTTTATAAATACAATGGTGTCTTAAAATAGGGGATAAATTGCACTTGAAATTTGTGTAAAAATTCGGGAAGTCCCCTTAAAACAGGTTTTCTTTTTGAAAATTTCTAAGGAGGGAATCTTTTAAAAACATGTATATCCCCGAAATAAATTGATTAAAGGATATTTATATAATAATCTTTTAAGACTATCCATAATTCATAATATTCCCATAAATATATAATATAACACCATTTTTAAAGAAATCTAAGGCAACCCAAAAGAACAAATATGGTTCGGGTAGAATTCGTTACGATTTTTTCGGCATGGTGTCAGGTGTAACTAAGAGATATTGATGAGAGAGAAAGGGGGTTTATAATCAATTATAAATAAATATGGAATTATGGGTAGGTGATTAAACATACACCATAATTTCTTATTACATATAAAAAGTCATATCATAGAGGACAATCTTGATTAAGAGTGAAATAGAGAGGATCCCTTACCCTAAATCAGTTGGTGTTCTCCACTTGTTATTAAAGAACTAAAAAAAGAAATTAGGATTATTAATTAAAAATTAAATAACACCTTATATATGTAATTTATTTATTATAACCCTTTTTAGTTCATTCAAATCCTTTTTGATTAGTAATAAGGTTCAATTTCATTGTTCGGGCTTGTTTGTTTACTTGGCTTTAAAAGATCCGTTCACTTATATTAAATTTTGTATTATATGTAATATTAAAGTGGTTTTATAGAATTTAATTTATATTATATTATTTAAAATCTAGGATATTATATGGTTTTAAAATTAATTTTGTTTCTTTGAGTGAAGTGGAATTATTGTATATATAACCTTAGTGATAACTGTTTTTGTTAATCGGTGGATTTGATTACAAAGAACATGTTTTTCTTTATAACTTAATACCATTTGTACAAAAGGATTAAAGAACAAAAAATATGATATATTAAATACATAATAATCTGGTTCAACCATAACACAATTTTTTTTGACCATAATTAATGATAATAATAGAAATTGATAAACTGTTGTTCTTGAATGTGCTAAATTAGCACATCTCAAACAGTGCTTTCATTTCTTTCAAATAAAATGGTGGGGAAAGGAGAGAAGATAATGAAATATACAATTATCATGAAAACATTCCACTACATTTATGTTACTATATTTATCATATTATTATGGTTAAGGGATTTGAGGAAAGAAATAAAAATAAAAGTACTTAAAAGAAAATAAGAAATTGGGGAGAGGAATTTACATCTTGAGACTTCCTCGTTTGAGAACCTATTAAGGGGAGAGTTCTTGGTATTTTGAAGATTCTAGGAGCTTTTGGACGTGGGGTAGGATCTTGGGGAGATATTTGGGAAGAATATTGGCAAGGCACAAGGTTTGAGAAAAGTGAAGAGAAGAGGAAGTGAATGGGTTTGTTATAGTGGAGGAGAGGAGGGATTCCATAATATTATAACCATTAATTTATTATTTCTTCACAAGATAAGGAATAGTAATTATTTCATGACCAAGAATAGTAAATGGGTCATGTTAATTCAAACCAAAGGTGGTTACATAATCCATGATGCTATTAATAGTCTATTTATCTTATAATGTATATATATGGTAAATTATCATATTTTACTATTCATCGAAAATTCAAGTATTTTAGAAAAATCTAAAAAAATTACCCTAACCTTTTTTCAATGTGTAAAATCAAAAAATAAATTCCATTTTTCTAAAATAATTTTCTAAATATTATTATTTTAATATTTAATTGAAATCATAATTTATTATCAAAAACCAGTTTTAAAACATTCATGAACTTATTTTAAAATATAGGTATATCGTACTTTAAACTTGAATATTATTTATATATTATCATAGGTAAGGTTACTATTTATTAGGGTATATCACTATTCATAAGGTTATGTTACTATTCATAAGGGTAGGTTACTATTCACCAAAAATTATGTTTTTCTTATTAGACTCCAAATAAATTACTAAGTGCAACCGTGTATGTCAGATTTTCGAAATTCCGAATACAAAAGTTACAAAGTTATGTTTAAAGGACACTTAGCACTTAGTAGTTCATTATGTTGTGTTTTCATGTGATTTTATGACATATTTATATGAAATTAATTTCCATTTATAAAACATTTGTTCGTTACATTCTTCCCCCCTTATGAAATTTCGACCTTAAAATTTCGTTTTACATTTTAATCCAAAAACAAGTGTGGGTACTTTTCCTTCATTACTTCCTCCAGTTCCCATGTTGCCTCTTCGTACTTGTGGTTTCTCCATAGTACCTTGACTAGATGAGTTGTCTTTTTACGTAGAACTTTGTCTCTACGATCCAAGATCTTCACTAGCTGCTCCTCATAAGAGAGATCATCCTCCAACTGTACCACCTCTGAAGAGAGTACATGTGAAGGATCTGGTATGTACTTCCTTAAGAGGGATACATGAAAGACATCATGTACATTTGACATGGTAGGTGGATGTGCCAGTCTATAAGCCCCAGATTCGACTCGATCAAGGATCTCGATGGGGATGATGTACCTGGGACTTAACTTCCCTTTCTTCCCAAGCCTCCTGACTTTCTTCCAATGATATATGCATAGAAATACAGTGTCTCCAATTTTTAACTCAAGGTCTCATCGATGATTATCTTCATAACTCTTCTATCGACTTTGGGCTTCCTTGATATGCTGCTTAATGGTTTCACCTTCTCCACCATTTCATCATCCATTTCAGGTCCTAGAATCTTATTCTCACTAACTTCATCCCAACACACCGGTGTTATATACCTTTTCCCATAAATGGATTCATATTGTTATATTCGGATGCTCGAGTGGAAACAATTGTTGTAATAAAATTCAAACAGTGGAAGATGTGGGTCCCATCCTCCTTTTAATTCCATAGAACACGCTCTCAACATGTATTCTAGTGTCTAAATAGTTTTCTCAAACTTGCCATCAATTTGAGGATGATAGGCCGTACTGAAGTTCAGTTCAGTCCTTAGAGCATGCTGGATACTTTTCCAGAACATTGAGGTGAATCACATATCACGATCGGATACAATATATAGTGGTACTCCATGCATCCTTACCAAATGTTTGATGTAAATCCATGCAAGTTGATCCAATGAGAAGTCCTCTCGAATCGTGATAAAGTGAGTTGTCTTTGTAAGACGATCCACAATGACCCATATAGCATTTTTTTTCTCTATATGTCTTTGGAAGTCCAGTGATACAGTCCATGGTAATGTTCTCCCACATCCATGATGGTATGGGTAGTGGTTGCATAATCCCCTTATACTTTTGTCTCTTAGCCTTCACTTACTTACATATGAAGTACTTTGATGTATATTTAGCGATCTCTCTTTCCATATTATCCCATCAAAAGTTTTCTCAGATATCTCGATACATCATTATGCTCCCTGGCTGGATAGAGAAGTCCAAGCTATGTGCATCATTTAATATCTCTTTCTATATCTATGGATTAGATGGTACACATAATATTGTCCCAAATCATACAACTCCTTCATCAATTTTGAAATTAGATGATTTCCCATTTTCAACAGCTTAAACCCTTTTCTGAATTTCCACATCCTTTCTTTGAGCATCCTTTATTTTCTACAAGAGGGATGGTTAATAAATCATTTGTGAAAGGATTGATGATGTTCCTCCCTTAATGATTCCCATGTCCATCCTTTTCAAATCTTATAAGATTAGATCTTTTTCAATTCTCATCATTGATAAAGATGCAGGATCCTTTCTACTTAGAGAATCTACCTTCTTATTTTCCTTATCAGGATAGTAGTGGATTGAGAATTCATAATCCTTGATGAGATCTATCCATATTCAGTGGAACATATTAAGTTCTTTCTATGTGAATATATATTTTAGACTCTTATGGTTAGTATATATCTCACATTTCTCCCCATAGATATAATACCGCCAGATTTTCAACACAAAGATCACCGCCGCCAACTCCAGATCTTGCATAGGATATTTTTTCTCTTGTATTTTCAGCTTCCTTGAGGCATAGGCTATCACTTTATCATTTTTCATTAGCACACAACCAAATCCTTTCATAGAAGCATCACTACACACCACAAAGAGTTCTCCACTTGAAGGGAGTGTGAGTACTGGAACAGTGATAAGTCTCTTTTTAAACTCCATGAAACAGTCTTCACATTCCTGTGTCCAGAAAAAACATTACTCCCTTCCATTTTAGCTATGTCATTGGTTTTGACAATCATGAAATTTTTTTCATGAATCGTCGATAATACCCAACTAGACCTAAAAATATATGGATGTCTGTTACAGAAGTTGGCCTCAACCACTCTTCAATTTCCTTTGTCTTGGAAGGGTTCATTGATATCCCTTTTCTAGGGATAACATGCCCCAAGTGTGATACATCCTCTATCCAGAACTCACATTTACTATAATTTGCATACGACTTCTCCCTTCACAATGTCTTTAACATAGTATTCAAATTCATTTCACGTTTCTCTTTTCTCATGGAGTATATCATAATATCATTAATAAAGACTACCACATATTTGTCGAGGTAATATCTAAAGACACTATTCATTAAATCCATGAAAACTGTTGGAGCATTAGTGATTCCGAAGCGCATAATTATGAACTCATAGTGTCCATAACCTGTTCAAAAGGCAGTCTTGGTAATATCTTCTTCCTCACCTTTAATTAGTGATATCCCGACCGAAGGTCCACCTTAGAGAAATAACTGGCCCCACAAAGCTGATCAAACAAGTCATCTATCGGTGGAAGGTGATACTTGTTCTTTATCATGATTTTATTGAGCTCACGATAATCAATGGAGAGGTTCATTGATCCATCCTTCTTCTTGACGAAGAGGACACGATCACCCCACGGTGAAGAACTCTGGCGTATAAAACCCTTCTCCATATTCGCCTGTAACTGCTTCTTGAGCTCTTCTAGATCTACGGTGGCCATTCTGTAAGGTGTCTTTGAGATTGGAAGAGATCCATGGATAATTTCAATTTAGAACTCAACCTCTCAGTCTAGAGGAAGACCAGGAAACTCTTCATGGAATACATCAATTTAATACCTCATGATGGGCATGTCTTCAAGCATGATTCTCTCCTTTTTCTCAATCATTTTTTCTTGATATGCTTACTCATAAGGCAGCAATATACAAACATGAGATGATTATTCGAAAGGATATTCATATTCCTCTTTACACTTGTAAAGAATCGGAGGATGCTTCAGGATGTGAAAAGTGATCTCCCTTTCCCGAATGTTGATGTTGGCCTTGTACAAAGATAGCCAATCCATTCCCAAGATAGCATCTAAGTCCGCTACAAGAAGTATGATGAGATTTTCTGGGAGGTTCAGTCCACAAACCTTAACCGAGGGGTATTTATAAACCATGGACACAATAATTTCCCTATTCTCTATTCTCACAGATAACTTTTCCTCCAAATTTTGAGGTGGTGTTTTAATAGTTCTACTAAACCTTCAAGATATGAAATAATGCGTAAAAATATAATAAAATAGTACATTCGCTATTCATGAATGAATAACTAGTGTACCTATCCCCACATCATTTTCCGGCTCCACCTCAACAGTATTGATAGAATAAGACCTTCCTTGTTTCTTTGGAGGTTATTTCTGGTTGCCTCCGACAACCCTCGGCTTAGGGAAATTGTTAGAATAATTCCTGAGCTCCTTGCAGTTGTAACACTGAACTGTAGGCTGAGTGTTCATCTGAACCATCCTTTATTCCTCAACATTAGTGGGATTTTTCATATTCCTTAGACAGTTCTTGGACAAATGACCAAACATTCTACATTTGAAGTAGTTCTTAGTTCCCTTGAGATAGTTACCAAGATGCTTCTTCCCACAATTTTTACAAAGGGGAAACTCAGGCTCCTTTCCATCATGGGATTTGTTTGATGAACCACCCATGTTGTTCTCCATTTTCTGCTTCTTGTCACTGGGCCCATGAGACCACTTAGAGTCTCCAATCTCTATTTTAACCCTGAGGGCACAACTTACAATCTACTCATAACTGTTGAAGTCTTTAATCACAAACACTTTTTGTAGACTCATCTTTAGTCTGCTAAAGAAGCAGTCATCCTTGCTTTCAGTGTTCATGACCAAGCTGGAGGCATACCTTACAAGCCTTGTAAAGTTCCCTTCATATGCCCCAATGGACTCATCTTCCTTCTTCTTGAGTTCGAAAAACTCTCTCTTCATCTTGAGATGGAGGGTTCGAGGAAAATATTTCTAGAAAATAATCCTCTTGAATTCCTCTAAATCTATGGAATCAATTTCCTCTTGGGACTTTGTATTCTTGGTCAGTGTCCACCACTGATCAAATTCCCCATAAAAATTATAGACTGGTAGTACAACCTTATCTTCAATCGAGCACTAGAGGTTAGATAATATCTTTTCAATGGAGTTAATCCATTGTTCTGCGAGGAGGGGATTAGATGATCCTCTAAACATGGGAGGCCTTTGCCGCATGAAGGATTCTACGACAACTTTCTCTTTACTTGGAAGATGAGGAAGTTCTACCTAATTCAAGTTATTATTCATAACTCGATCCAACTGAGAAAGTAATGGCATGAAGTTTTTAGCACCCACTCCCATCATATCAAGCATATCAATAGGGAAATCATCACATTTCCTATCACATTGGTTGTTGGAATGTGTTCTTCTATTTCCCACCATTAACTAAAAAAAATAATGTATAATTAGAGGTCTTGAATACTTAAATACTGATCATAAAAAAGGAAACTTTGAACATAAAATGATAACCTTATAAAGAAGAAGTACATCCTATATTGTGATTCCTTAAGTTCATATCCAGGTTATCCTAGATCTGTTTCTTAACATATATTCTTATGGGCTTTTTTTGTCCCTTAATAATGGTTTGTACTAAGCTCTTGAATCTACCAAAGCATATCCCCCGGTAGGGTCGTATCCAAGAGTGATACGAGGCCCGTTGTCGTGCACCAGTTCCCATTCGAGTCTAGATCAAAGTGGTGTTTTCGTGTTTTACCACTAGATACATCTGTGCCAGATCTGCCTCTACCTGCTCATATCCAGACAGGGATGTATTTTCTTGATAAACCACTTAATCAATACTCAACAAATTCCAGAATTTTTTCTTATACTTAGTCTCATCCTTAAGGTTCTTGCTAAGGTGCTCTATTCCTAATCTCCAAAATTAACTAGACCATCCTCTGATACCAACTATTGCGAACTGAGCCTTTTACATATAACATTTCATGATTTTAAGCATAATTAATCATCAAAGTACAAGCCAAGGATCGTTAAGTCTAGTGTCTTGGAATACTAGGTATATAAAACATAAAACATGGGTCTAAAAAGCACTTCTTTATTTAATCTACATAATGAGCTCCTAACTTCTTTTGAGCACTTACATCTGCATAGGGTACCCTGGGGAACACATGAACAAAGGGATGAGCTGAAATGCCCAGTAAGGGAATGAACATAAGGATATATCTTAACCACATGAGTTAGGAGGAATGACATAATGATATCCAAAGCATGAAACATATGAAATAATATCATATAATAATGGGATCATATAAAAATGTAATCATATAGATGTGGTAGAATCATAAAACATTTCTTTAGTATGGGTCAAGGCTAATCGCCAATCTCATTTCCCATTTCAGTACGGGTCAAGGGTAACTTCCAATCCCATTTCACATCGCACCTCCTGAGACTTAACCTTACCCAATTAATTGGAGAGCTATATGGGTGCACCCATCTCAACATTTTCATGAATATTATTTCCACATAAATATTCTTACCACATAGATAATCATACATAATCAACCATACATAAACATAAGTGTACCCATGTAAAGAATTGGGTACCACAATCATGACATAAATCATAACCAATGGGAATATCATGAAAGTGTCCATGAAAGGAAAGGATTAGAACATAAATGGACGTTATTAGGGAAACATACTCATATAACATGGTAATTGGTGTCAAACATAAGTGACAACATATAAGAAATGTATTTTTGAATCATTAGCATTAAAACATTTTTGTGCGGTTTTAAGGAAAATACTATAGAGATTTTCAAATAGAAAAGATGAAATTATTTTATATAAAATCAGAATTGAACTAAGAAGGTTTTAATAATAATATAATTATTTTATAAAGACAATGTTGTCTTAAAATAGAGGATAGAGGGCACTTGAAATTTGGGTAAAAATTCGGGAATTCCCCTTAAAATAGGTTTTCTTATCGGAATGTTCTAAGGAGGGAATCTTTTAAAAACATATATATCTCCGAAAGAAAGTGATGAAAGGGTATTTATATAAGAATATTTTTGAACTATTCATTATTTAGAATATTCACATATATAGATTATATAACACCATTTATAATGATATATAAGGCAACCCGAAAGAACAAAGAAGGTTCGGTTTGAATGCATTACGATTTTGTCGGCATGGTGTTGGGTGTAACTAAGAGGGATTGATGACAAAGAAAGGGGGTTTCTCATAACTTATTAATAAATAGGGAAATATGGAGGAGGTTCATAAACATACCCAATCATTTTCTATTACACATAAAAAGGCATAACATAGAGGACAATCTTGAGTAAGCGTGAAATAGAGAGGATCCCTTACCTTAAATCTGTTGGTGTTCTCCACTTGTTATTAAAGACATGAATAAAAAATTAGGCTTATTAATTAATAATTCCAGAACCTCTTATATATTTAATTTATTTATTATAACCATTTTATTTCATTAAAATCCTTTTTGATTAGTTATAAGGTTCAATTTTAGTGTACGGGCTCGTTTGTTTACTTGGCTTTAAAAGATCGGTTCACTTATATTCATGTTTGGATTATATATAAGATGAAAGTGGTTGTCCAGAATTGAATTTAGTTTCTATTAGTGAAAATATATGAGATTACATGGTTTTAAATTTAATTTGGTTACTTATAGTGAAGTCAAATTATTATTTATATAACCTTATTGATAACAGTTTTTGCTAATCGGTGGATTTGATTACAAAGAACATGTTTTTCATTATAACATAATACCATTTGTAAAAAAGGATTACCGAACCAAAAATAGGATATATTACATATATTGTAATCTGGTTCAACCATAACACAAATTTTTTCATGACCAAAATTAAATATAATAATAGAAATTGATAAATTATTGTCCTTGAATGTGCTAAATTAGCACCTCTCAAACGATGCTTTCATTTCTTTCAAATAAATGGGTGGGGAAAGGAGAGAAGATAATGAAATATACCATTAGAATTAAAAAATTATAGAACATGTATATTACTGGATTTATCATACTATTATGGTGAAGGGATTTGGGGAAAAAAATAAAAAATAAAATAACTTGAAAAAAAAGAAGAAATTCGAAAGAGGAATTTACCTCTTGAGACATCCTCCTTTGAGAACCTCTTAAGGGAAGAGGTCTTGGTATTTTGAAGAGTCTTGGAGATTTTGGACGTGGGGTAGGATCTTGGGGAGATATTTGAGTAGAATATTGGCAAGGTACAAGGCTTGAGAGGATTTAAGAGAAGAGGGAGTGAAGGGGGCTTTTATAGTGGAAGAGAGGAGGGATTTCATAATATTATAATCATTAATTTATTATTTATTCACAAGAGAAGGAATAGTGAGTATTCCCTGACCAAGAAGAATAAATGGGTCATGTGAATTCGAACCAAGGGTGGTGACATCATCCATGATGCTAGGAATAGTTTATTTATCTTATAATGTATATATACTGTAAATTACAATATTTTACTATTCATAAAAAATTCAAGTATTTTAGAAAAATCCCAAAAATATACCCTAACAATTGTTTGACGTGTATAATCCAAAAATAAATTCCATTTTTCAAAAATAAATTTCTAAATATGGTTATTTTAATAATTAATTAAAATCGTAATTTATTATCAAAAAACATTTTTAAAACATTCATTAACTTATTCTAAAATATAGGTATATTGTACTTTCAACTTGAATATTATCTATATATTATCATAGTTAGGGATAATATTCATTAGGGTATATTACTATTCATAGGGGTGTGTTACTATTCATAAGGGTAGGTTACTATTCACCAAAATTTATGTTTTTCTTATAGGAATCTAAATAACTTACTAATTGCAACCATGTATGTCAGATTTTTGAAATTCCAAATACAGAAGTAAAAAACTTATGTTTAAAGGTCACTTAGAACTTAGTATTTAATTATGTTGTGTTTTCATGTGATTTTATGACATATTTATAAGAAAGGGATTTCCATTTATAAAACATTGGGTCGTTACAAAACCCTTTAATCAAATCATAATTTATCAACAAGTCCATTTGGTTCAAGCCTTGCCTTGCATTAGTGTGATAAGGCCAAGTGGCATGAAACCGTTCATTTAACCAATTTAAGAATACTAAATAATCAAGGATAATTCATATACCTTCAATTAATGTGGTAAGGGGTTCTGCAGACATGCAACTTATTACTCATTCACATTTAATATGGTCAAGTCATAGATGTGGTATACTTTCCAATTTCCCTTTCCCATTTAATTATCAAATTTGAAGCACTTTCCTTAGGTGAGTCAAGTGGTGATCATACATGGTACTTACCATTATGAAATTAAAAATTAAAAAATCATTTAATATAGTATAGCTTTCCAATAGAAGGATCAAGCTAAGGTACACCTGAATGATGGCTCAAACATGTCAAATACATTAAATGAAATTATGGCATAACATCCTACATTGGATGGATGGAGTTGTGTGAGTAAACACTAACAACTAATAACATATTTGTAAATATCATAACCATATGGTTCTATTTATTAGAATCATGAAATATTAAATCAATAAATAGAATCTGATGAAATCGGTGGGGCCCATAAGACAGTTCCAAAATCAATTAACTTGAAGGGTGAGTTATAGACCACCCACATTTGGGTTGTACGACTCTCATCCTATGATATCAGCCTCTTACTCAGTATAGAATATATTAAATCTAAGAAAAAAGGAAAAATTCTCAAACCTCGAGAAATATATCAAGATAAAGAGAGGAGATAAAATGCTTAAATGGACTCGAGTACTTACCATTGTGCATCCAACGTGACAAACAGAAGCTCGGTCATATCCCATATGAAGGAGATCTCTTGACCCTTACCTTAGGCCTTCAAAAAGCACCCAAAGGAGTGGAATGAAAGATAATACCCCTAGAAATCAGATTAGGTGGAAGGAGGCTCTTAATTAGATTATCAAGGAAAAAATAGACATTTTCTTAGAAATTATCTTGTGCATTGTTTGTCCACACGGTTTGACAAACGATATGCAACCCATGCATGAGTACGTGGGAAAAAGGGGAACTTGAATGGTTAGGCTCCATGGTTAGGGAAACTATGGGAAAATAGATTGTGATGGCTCTTCTCAAAAATTAATATCATCCTCATAGTTAGATCTAGCCATGTGCCATACCTGCTTGGTTTACTCTAACCATGAGACATGGCCAATTTTCCCAAAAAGATGGGTTATGGGCTCTAAACATGCCTTAGAAACCCTTAGAACTTTTCTAACTCTTTATGAATCTGTATTAGGCCTAAAATAAATTATTAGACTGAAACTTAAAGGAACCATACCTGATTAAAAAATCTGTTTCTTATAATCTTCCACCATTAAAATAACTCATCCCCTATTTCACCTTCTAAGGGTAGTAAAACACCTTATGTGAACAAATTTGGCCACTGAGCACATAAGTCGGCCTCCTTCTCACTAGTCTCATCCTACACATGGCCATGATTCTATATCACGCATACTAGAGGGACATACCTTCCTTGAAGAACCTTCATGCTCCGGTCAATGATTTGTACTGGATACTCCAAAAAGGAAGCATCGACATCTAATTCAACATCCTTGGGATCAAAGTTATGTGATGGGTCAGTATGATATTGGTGAATCTGTGAAACATGTAATAAATCCGGAATGGAATGGTGCCTCAGAGGTGATAGGAACCAATAGGATATCAGCCTGAATCTATCTATAATCTCAAACAACCATACATAATGAGGAGATATCTTCCATTGAATCTGAGTATCTCATTACTGAAGCTTTAGTGATACCCGAAGGAAAATCTGATACCCAAACACAAACTCTGTAGGTCATCGATGATGATCAGCAAAAGATTTTTTTCTAGATATAGCATTAGTCATACTCATTCTATTCAGATGAACCCATTACAAAGTATTTTAGAAGAGACAAGGGCGTAGTAGGGTTTTCTCCCCAACCGCTAGCCAACATAGGGTTAAGGGAACGAACTACCATATAAGGCCTCAAAATGAGTTGTATGAATTATCACCTAAAATATGGTTTTATAGGAGAAATCAATGAGAGGGATATCCTTCTCCCATGAACTGCTAAATTAAAGTAAACGTGATTAGAAAATATCCTCTAGAAATTGTAGTGTTTGTTCTAATTATCCATTGGTGTGAGGGTGAAAATTTGTGCATATAAGCACCTGTGTCCCCATAGACATCACTAATCCCTATTAGAAGCAGGATGCGAAATGAACATCACTATCTGAAATGATATTATGAGGGACCCTTTATAGTAATATGATCTCATAGACATACAACCTTCCCACATCATCAACTAAAAAATTATCCCAAATAGGAATGAAGTGGGATTTTTTTAGTCTATCAATAAATACCCATACAGACATAAAGTCATCACCTATAGACTAGTGGAACACCTAGTGATAAAGCCTGATATCTGATGTTTCATCCTATTCCATCAATACTGGCTTCATATATCTCTATATATCCTGAAGATACCTCAATGAACTAACGAATGAGAAGAATTGGATCCATGCCTAAACTCATCTATCATATCTATAGGTACCTAGATATGTCCATAAATACACGGGGTTTCATCTCTGTCTATAGAACACTCCAGAGGCGGGTTATCACCTGATATACTTTTATAGAGAACCAATCTATCTAGATCTAAAAATTGTCTACCATTCACCATATTATAGAGAGAAGTGGTAATTGTAAAAGATGATAGGTAAGACTGATCATGACTATCATGAAACTCTAGATGCAGCTCAGAGAATAGGACTATTAACCTCAATTCATCATTTTCTTCTCATGTGGTCTGTGTTTGAGTTTTCTGATTTAGTGCATCTGCAACCACATTTCTCTTTCCAGGTGTATAGGCTTGCTCAAAATCAATAGATTGTAGATATTTGACCCATCACCACTATCGAAGGATCAAGTAATGATGACTAAAGATATATTTGAGTATATTTTGGTTCGTGTACACCACAATGTAATCACTTAAAAGATAGTGTCTCCAGAAATGTAAGGCATAGAATATAGCTACTAGATCAAGGTCTTGGTCTGGGTAATTTCTCTCATGATACCTCAAATGTCGAGATCCATATGCAATGACTATATCCTCATGCATCAGAAATTATACTAGGTCGATGCATGGTTCATCATAGAAGATGGTATAAACTCTGATAGGATTTTGTAGAATCAGAATAGGTGCTAATACAAGCCTCCCTTTCATCTCTTGAAAGGATTTCTCATACGATTCTGACCCCAAGAACATAACACCCTTCTTTGTAAAACCAATAAGATGTGATGTAAGGTGGGGAAATTCTTGTATAAAACTCATGTAATATCCATCCATCACCAATAAACTCCATATATAAAACATGTTCTTGGGTGGCTCCCAGGAAATAATAGAACTAACCTTTTCTAGGTCAACATATACTCCTTATTCTGATATGATATGACCCAAGAAGTTACCCATTTTAATCTATAAGTGGAACTTAGAAATCTTGGAATAAAGATTATGCTGTATCAATACATTCAAAATGATCTAAATGTGTTTATCATGGTCTTTACGAATATGAGAATACACCAACATATGGTCAACAAAGACCATGGAAAAAGGGTAAAGATAGGGATGGAAAAACATATTCATTAGATCCCTAAAAACAGAAGGTTCATTTGTAAGGCAAAATGACATAACAAGGTATTGATACAGACCATACCTACTACAGAGAGTTATACGATGTATTTATGAGGGCCTTACACACACCTGGTGATAACATAGTCTCATGTTGATCTTAAAGAGACCCTAGCTTCTTGGAGCAAGTCAAAGAGATCATCTATTAAAGGAAGTGGATACCGGTTCATGATGGTATGCTAGTTCAACTATCATTAATCCACACATATATTTAAGGTTACATCCTCCTTTATGGTGAAAATCAGAAGAGAACCCCAAGAGAATGTACTGGGACATATAAATCCATTGGCCACTAGATCCTATAACTCTCTCTTGAGAACCTAAATCTCGGTATGTGTCATTATGTAAGGAGGAATGGACACTAGAGATGCTCCTAGAAGTCTCTCGATCATAAACTCTAACACTATTTGAGTAGGTCATCTAGAAAACTCATCGGGAAATATGTCCCTCTAATGATCCACTACAAGAGGGAAATCAGGTTGTTGTAAACCCTACTCCTCTATGAATAGACTTCCAATCTATGTGGTCACTCCAGCTAGCCCATGATGTTATGGTCCCGCTCTACCAGCATGACATCCCACTCACCCTTATGTAGATAACTTTTTCTATCTGGCGAGGTAAATGACACCCTATGTGGATATCAGTCTATAAAATAATGATACTAAATCAACACATCCATGCCAATAATGACATAGAAGCCTGTAATGTCAAGAATTAAGATGTTACATAAGAAAGGGTAACTTCCTACCTCAAGGGGACAGTCCCTACATTGGAACATTCCCTCTATTCATACTCCTAACAACATATCCAGGGTCATTACACCATAATAATACTATACGTCCAGTCCGAGACTTTCCATGATAGATACATAGATAAAAGAGTTAAAGTACCTGTATGAAATAAATAAGATAATATGGTGGATTTCATAAGAATAATACTATGTGTTGTATATGGTCCTATAACATAATCCTTGGGTATCAAAATTAATGCATGCAACTGACCTGGTCAATGGCCATGTGCAACATATGGACTACCACGATCAAAACATCTCTATTAGCGATGTTGGTCATTAGGGGTCTGTATACCATAGATACGACCTCCTCCCCTAGAAATCCTTCTGGTGTTATTCCAACTCACCACCTCATGGGATGTAAAAGAACCCACTCCTGAAGGTGGATCTAGAACATATACTTTTCCACTTTAATCTGGTGTAAACATCCCGTA
The DNA here is from genome assembly GCA_963277665.1 of Viscum album. Lineage (NCBI taxonomy): Eukaryota > Viridiplantae > Streptophyta > Magnoliopsida > Santalales > Viscaceae > Viscum > Viscum album. Next base: position 214,216,365 of record OY728123.1, read on the forward strand.
TAATCTTTGAATATGCCCCATATGGCCGTAAGCTTAGAACTCTAGTGGGTTTATATCACACTAAGGATTCATATTACCCTATAATCCACACTCAGGACACACCATGGAGTTATCAAAATGGGTACTATGGTTGTCACTAACCTAACAAGAATCCTCGAGGTTATGTTTCTTCCCATCAGAAGAACTATTGGCATCTTGTAGCATTGATCCTCTATGTCTGGTACTATTTATGTGCCTCATGTTGTACTCAGTGATAAGATCTTAATTGACTATTTCATAAAAAGTAGGCCGGAAAAAGAAATTCACCTTCATACGGATGGCACAAAAAATCATATCCTCAAAGTGTCTAGCACGGGAAATATCATTATCAACTTGAAGTAGTGAAAAAAATTGTAACTCAGTGAAACCCAATGAATATTTCATAACTAACATATAACCCTACTTAAGATGCATGAATTCTCAGGCTCTGTCATCTCTTAGCATTTGAGGAAAGAACAGATCATAGAAGGTAGTCTGTAAATCTACCCATAACAAGCCCTGATGATGACTGGCCTGGCTAATCACATCCCACAAATGCTTGGATGAATCCTATAACATGTAAGTATCATGTTTGACCCTCCACCATGGAGGTATCATTATATGATCAAATACATATAGGGTGTCCTCTAACTAAGAATTAGGAGCATTTTGACTACCATCCCCTAAAAAGGTGGGAGGATGCTGATGATGGAAGTCACGAGACAGATCATCCATCGTAGGTGAAACTCATGAAGCACTATGCATAGACTGTATGAGATGGTGGAAACTATCATGAACTTGGGTATCAGTGCCCAGATCATGTGTAATAGGTAGTTCCTCGAGTGACACTCCTAGAGGAAATACTTTTGGCTTAGGGCCCCCCACATCTAGAGAATGGTTTTCTCTACCCTCCTCGCCTATTATATGAGGACATCATGGTGGAATTGGTCTACAAATTCCATGCACACTCCTCATAACAAGATTAAGTTGAAAGATAGTACCACTAGTGGAATATGAACATAATCAAACTCACTACCCAAGGAATACTATCCGAAAAAAATTCTTAGACTATTAGGTATTGATAAGTGATGAAGTATAAGTTTCATTTCACATTATATTTAATTTTCAGGTTCACTCATTTATCGTTCCTAAACATGACAAGGCATGAAAAATATGTTAAACCATTTCCTTTTAGATGTCATGTTTCACTTTATAATGGATATCCGTTCTCATTGAATCATTTCCCATACACCTCATCAATGAAAATGAATCCCATTTATTTAAATCATAATGGATCAACTCGGTAAATTTCACATCTCAACCCACAAGGGCCCATACACCTCATGAATTGAGACTTGAAATCACTAAATAAAAACCAAGAGTAATGAAAGCATAAGATAAGTGTCACATCAACACTCAAAAATAATAATAATATCAAGAAATGAAAAGTAGTGAAGTGAACCTATATGGGATGGTAATATGCATGACATAAAAATTATAGGATCCTAATTTTATGCATGTAACAATGTTCCTTTCCCTCATATAATTAGGGCAAGGATGAAATAAATCCTCTATAAAAGTAATAATCCTCAACTTCACATAGAATGTGCATCAACCAATGTTGAAATAATGTCAACTATAATAAGAAAAATATAACAACAATTATATTTTGGGTAATTTGTATTTTACCCCAAACCTGGGTTTGCGACGCCTATGCATGGCTTATGAAAAAGTCCTATATTTTCCCTAATATCCTGAATATTGTCTAAAAATAATATATAAAGAATGTAAAACTCCTATTATACCACTTTGTGATGTCCCGGACCCATATTCCACTTAATAGGTTCATTGAGCCCACTGGCCACATGTAGTCAAATGCATCTCCCCAAATTCCAGATCTTTCCGACTAGCAACAAGGGCCATGTGTGTGTCAGTGGGGATATTATTCCATCATTACCAAAGTGTATCTAATCAGATAAATATAAAAATATATAAATATCGAAATCAATATAAGTAAACATCAAAAGTAGAAAAACATGATAAATAAAAAATGATAATAATAACTGAAATAGCTAGAATAACGCACAAGAATTCAATAACTAATAATGACATGTAATGTCACTATAAAACTAGAAAACATGGATATAAGAAAATAGGAATAACATGTACGACAAAAGTATGAAGAAAATCAAAAGAATATCCCAAGTATCCTGAGATTCAGGTCGGTCATCTTCTGTCGATATCCATCCTAACAAAGAAAGAAATCAAGTGTTCAAAATTGTATTCTTCCCTTTATCAACACACACAATCATGTAATATTCCACTAGTACCAAACAACACCCAGATAGGGTGTGGGATAAATCTCATTGGGCCACCACCAAGGATGTATTTATCCTTTGGCCCGTATAATGGAAATGTAACCGTATTAAAGCATGTATATACATAGTAAAGCAGTATAATGTAAATAAATACCCAAGTACCTACTTCATCCATTGGATGGTGTCAGGACATATAATCAATTCATTAATTGATTATTACTAGTTTATAAATGAGTCATACGTTTAAAATAGTGAAGGTTTCAAGATGTTACAAGGAAACATGTAATGATATTTAATAATAAAGTTCCAAGGTAACAACCAAGGAAACATAGACCTAAAGGGTCTCCAACTCAGTAATTATTGTTTCCTGGATAAGGTTAAGAGTGTAATCCAAGGAGCCTATTTCAAGTCATTCCATGATCATATGCCTACCGATTCTAAGGTGATAATCTAAGGTAAAATGGGGCTAAGCAGTGTTTAGGCCCTATGGGATGTAACCATGAAACTTACTTGTCAATGTTGTATACAACGTGTATAGACACGGAATCCTATAATACTAAGTGATGGATCCTATGATGTCATATCAGGCATCCAATAATAGACAAGGATCGGGTTCTAGGTGGGTTCCAACCTAATAAAGTTATATCCTTGAATCAGAATGGGGTTCCCAAGTTCTCAAGGCATTCCTTGATAATAATCCAAGTTGAGATCGTGTATGGACACTCTTATTTGATAATAAAGTCATTAATATATCATTTGGTTCAATAATTTCCTTTAATTAGTGTGATAAGGCCATGTAGCATACAACCCTATAATCAATTCATAATTTATCAATTAGTCCATTTGGTTCAAGACTTCACTTTCATTAGTGTGGCAAGGTTAAGTAGTATGAAACCATTCATTTAATTCATTTAAGCATATTCAATAATCAAGGTTCATTATGCTACATTCCATTAATGTGGAAAGTGGTTATATAGGCATGCAACCTTTTGTTCATTCATATTTAATCCATTCAAGTCATATGCTTAGTATACTTTCCAATTTCCCATTCAAATTTAACAACAAAATTTGAATAACTTACCTTAGGTGGGTCAATTGGTAAGAATACATGGTACATGACATTATATGATTCAGAATTTTAAAAAAACCATTTAATATATAATGGATTACCCTTTTAAGGGTCAATACAAGGCACATAAGAATGGTGGCTCAAATGTGTCAAATACTAAAAATCAAATTATGGCATAACATTCTACATGGGATGGATAGAGTTATGGGAATAACCACTAATAACGAATCACATATTTGGAAAGAGAATAACTAGATAGTTATAATGATTATAATCATGGTACATAAAATCAATAAACAGAACTCGAAGAAATCAACGTGCCCCACATGACAATTCCAAAATCAATGAACTTCAGGGATGAGTTATAGACCATCCACCATAAGGTTGTATGACCATCCCACTATGATATCAGCCACTAATTCATCATATAATTGATTATATTTAATGAAAATGTAAAAATGATCACACAAAGATAACTAGGTATAGATTAATAGAGAATAATAAAGGATTACATGAACTCGAGTACTTATCATTTTGCATCCAACGTGACAAATGAAAGCTCGATAAGATACCGGATGAAAGAGATCTCTTGATCTCTACTATAGGCCTTCAAAAAGTTCAAAATAAGAGTAATGGAGGATAATACCACTAGAAATAAGATTATGATGAAGGAGAAGCTTAGTTAGATCATTACAGAAAAATGTTCATTTTACATAGAAATTATCTTGTGCACGGTTTTTCCACATGGTTTGACATATCGTGCGCAATACATGCATCAGTACCTGAGGAAAAGAGCCACTTGCACAGTTAGGCCACATTGTGAGGAAAACCGTGTCCCAATCATGGGGAATGGGTCTATCCAAAAATGCAGACCATATTCATAGTTAGATCTTACTATGAACCCTACCTGCATAGGTTACTCTAACCATGCAATAAGGCTAGTTTACCCAAAATGATGGGTTCTAGGACCCAAAAATCAATGAACCCCCCTGGGAATTTTTCTAACTAATTAGGAATCCATATTTAGTCCAAAATAAATAATTATACCAAAATTTAAATAATCCATAACTTAGTGAAAAATAGGGTTCTTATAGATTTACTTCTGATTATTGAATATGTTTGGGTATTCACAAAAATGACACACCCCAATAATTATAAAAGGCCAATACTTCCCCTCACATATTCATACCTCCTAAGCCATTTGGATTTAAAAACCAAGTCAAAATCCATACAAAAAATCCATATCCATTTTCTATATATTTTTAACATCCCAAGATACCAACTCAAGGGTCCTTAATAAGAGATCCAAATGGGGTCGTTCTAAGTGAATGTAATTGTCTTCACTAAATACTTTCTTTTTTTACATATTATCTTACTACCTCCATTAATTTCCTAAAAACTACAATATAATTAAAACTATATATACCATATAATGAGATTATATTTTTTTATTTAAAAATATATATCTATAGCCTCTTCCATAAAATAGGAAACAAAACTATCAATTGTGTGCACGATAGAATACAGCCACGTTAACCTGTGTAATTACTTTTTTATCACCTCTAATAGATGGATATAATGATATATTTTACATATTTATATGATTTTTATGAAGTAATTATAATCATTTATTTATATTATTACATATAACTTCTTACATTCCATTCTATGTAAATATAATAATGTTGCTCATGTGTATAGAGGATTATCGCCTCACAAAGTGATGTTATTCATCTTAACATAAGATTTACATTAAAGGTAATAATGATAGGTTTAATAATAATATATGATATATATGACATGAAAATATATTTAAAGGTAATATATTATTTACCACTCTTTAATTTCATCTATTGAGATAATGGAAACAACATTCATGCATACGTACGACCTACTGTCACCATGAATGATGTAACTAATTTTCTATAACTAACTTAAATGGATTACTATAAATACATATTTAATAAATACATATGATATTTATATCATGGTTATCATTATTGATATTATATAACCATGTTTAAAAAAGGACTGAAAATACTAAACCAAAACATACATGAAAATCGAAGCAATTATTACTAGAAATGTGATTTTGTCTAGGAATTGATAACAAACAGGTAATAAAAGGGTAAAAGTAAATTTTATATGTTATGATACAAATTATTATGGTTATATAATCTATTTATAAAAAACTTATATTTATTATATAGGAGGTTCCAATTTTTATGAAATAATTAAATACTTAATGTAAGATAATTTTGTCTCAAACTGTCTTCTTTGGGATATATGTTATATTATGCACTTATTTTACTTTGTGTGGCATATAAACTACCAATTTTAAATGTTATATCATTAATATAATTATTTAAATTATATTTAATGTTTCATTTGATTCTATTCTTTTATTAGGCTTACAATTAAAAATATTTCTAAATAAATAATGGATTAATGGTCTTTCTTTTATTTCTAGGAAACATATTCCAATTTTACCACTCATTTATATTGTGTTATTTATATAATAACCCTGAATAACTTTTATTATGGTTATTATGAAATTAATTAGTATTTACATATCTATATAATATGATTTCTTTTATAGGGATTATCACTCAATGGATTTGGAAAGTTGTGGAGGATTCATCAACTGAATTTTATTTCTGGGAGAAATATGTCATATTCCCAAGTCATTTATTTTTTGTAGTGTATATAATTTATATAAATATCTTATATAATGATTCTTATGAATTTTATTATTATTTATATGACCATATAATATTCTCCCATTCATTAGTATTATGGTTCAAAAGATACCAATGTGGTAAATGTTTCAAATTAAAATCTCACCATTTATCAATATTGTTTATGATTATGTTTTTGATGATGAAATATTATGATATATTTATCAAAAACACATTAATTTTATTATCTTGTTGTTATTTTATTGGAATAAATTTTTTATTTTTTATTTCCTCTATCTACATACTCAATATTCTTAATTATTTTTTTAAGAAAAATCAACTTTATTTCTCTCTTTAGACAAAAACCCTTTTTTTAAAGTCCATGTTTTCTAAAAATTGTTATAAATAAGTATTTTACTATTCCATAATGAGTTTTTAATGAAAATTTTACACATTTATTAATTTTTAAAAACTTTTTTAAAAATTAACCATCATCTCTTTTTACAAATAAGGCTTGTTTGGATTTTATTGAAAATATGAAAGTAATCACTATTTTAATGTATGCAGTGTGAATGGTATTTTATACCATCATGACCACTAAATTTTTTAAATACTATTTTATAATTTTACAATTAAATTTTCAAAAAACTTATTGCTACAATATTTAATGAATTTCTAGTTTTATAACCGTTATTATCAAAGAAATTTTATTTTCCCCAAGAAATATTCCGAATGATTTTATTTGAAAATTCATTTTCCATCTAATATGAAATCCTTAGTTGTTACATAAGCTTCATTGGGTATATGATCTATTAATACTATATTTATTCTTTATTTGGATGTTTTATTTCTATAGTGACAATATTTTTATGAAACTTGTTCCTTTTATACGGGTTATGCTATGATGAAATGATGAAATGTTTACGAAATTAATTTCATTTCCATGGGTTTGAATATGATGAAATGTTTATGAAACACATTTATTTTAATGGGATATGATTTTATTAATATTTTATGATCTTGTGGAACAAAACATTAATATTATGTGATTGGTGAAACATATATCTCCCTCTAATTCATTGGGTAATGAATAATGATACATGATCTCAAAGGGTGTGTGGGAGGTTATCATAAGCATAAAATAGGGTTCACATAAGGTTATCCCAATCCCAAAGGAGAGTATATGGGAGGTTATACAAAGCTCAAGAGAGGTTACACAAGAGCTTATCCCAAGCTCAAATCAGTTACATGGGTATTTAGCCCAAGCCTAACATATTATGAATGTCTTGTTGGATAGCCTTGACATAAGGTTTTCAATGATTATGTTTGAGACAAAAATCTATATCTTATGTCAATTTTATGATCTCCTGGATCATGTACATTGATTAATTTATGATTCATGACTTCTAAACTAGAAAGATTTATTCCATGACTTAATTATATGATATATGATATGTAGTGTATGGTTTTTCAAATGTTACTAGAATGTTCTCATAACCTTATGTTATATCACGATGATATCTACCTTATTTACCCTTACATAGAATTTGAGATAAACCTTTCTTATGTTTACATTCACTAGGATATGAAGAATTGTATTATGTATTATATGTATTTGAAGGTTTCTCTTTAAGAACTTAGTGGGATATGACAAATTTCACTTATGGAATATTTGTTTACGTGTCTACGTTTCTAATTGAAGTATATATAAATAGTTATGGCATAGATAATTACGTTATATAATGAATATTCTTATATTAAGATGTAATATCTTTGTATGAGAAGTTTAGTTATTTATAATCTATCTCTCCCATGACTATATTTTTCTTAACCTCTGGTAATTTTGATATATTTAATTTTTTCCTTTAATTTTCCTTTCTCTATATGCATAAGAGAGTGAAATATTATTTTCAAAGAAAACTAAACATGTTTTTTCTTTCGATCTAGAATATTTTTTTCCATATCTATATTTTATTTATAATATTTTAAAAAATGTTTTAACTATTTGAAAAATGTTTTTTAAAGTAATTTTTGAATATATTTTTATTTATTTAATATGTTTTCAATAGATCCTACCTTTCATTTTCTAAAAATGGTAATTTTAACTTTTTAAAAAAATAGGAAATTTTTTTTTATATTAACATACACCGCATGAATGGATTTACCCACCATCATAAATACTCTTTTATTTAAAGCATTCATTTTATGTTTCCCTAGTTACTTTTAATTAAATGGTTACCAATAATATTTTTAGATATCATTAGATTCTAAATAATTAATTTCAAATGAAAATTTTATTCACCTCAAAAATAGTTTTTATACTTTTAAAGTATTTTTAATATACAATAATATCATTTGATGGTTCTTATGATTTACAAGGTATATGATACAATTTCACCAAATTTATTATTTCTCTGGATGTTTATGATTATGATCATGAAATGATTATGAATCCCAAATTGTTTACATGGGTTATTATTTGATTATTTGATTAATGCATTATGATCCTGTGGCACACATATTTTTGGTTTTCATTTTGGGATAGGTGTAACTCAAATTTTATATCCCTATAATTAATTTGGTAAAGAAGGATATCTCATGATATGATTAGGATTGTAATGGTGATTGAACCTTTTTTGTTATATACTTTTTTAATAATATGGGCCTTGGGAGTGAAGCTTGGTTAAGGAATGATGGAATTAGGAGTCGACCCAATATACTATGATAGTCTTGAATTTCATTCATGACAAATGAAATGATTTTGTGTACTTATGTGCATGAAATAAACTTATGTCTTATGATTATGAAATGTTTTCATGGACCATAAATGATTATGGATCCACAATATTTTGTATTTTTCCTTATTTTGATAAAAAAAATTATTCCATAATTCATGATTATGATATATGAATTTATGGGTATGATTTTATAATTTTTATCTAATGAATTCATACCATTATTCTTATCTTATGATCATTTATTTATATCTCTTATATTTACACTTACTAAGCATCTTAGATCACCCTTTTTTATGTTTCCCTTCCCCATGTTATTAATAAATTTTATAAGTATGATATGTCTAAGAAGGGTTCTATTTATGGAGAACTAAATCAAGAATGATGTTAAACTTTTATGTATAATATGTTTGTCTATTCAAGATTCCAAAAACAATAAATATTTATTTACCTCAAAATATTATGATTATTAAATGTATTGAATAATCATATAGAATGATGTAATATTTTTTCACTAATAGTATGGGTTACTATATTTAGTATTAGAGGAAACATAGATAGGGAAACATAGATAAGAAAATTTTAGTGAGAACCATTTGGATAGTCATAATTATTGAATAATATCCTATATTATGATAAATAAAGGAGTGTGGTTTCCATTAGAAAATATATCCTTTTCTATAAAATAAAATTGGTCATGTTTTCTAGAATAGATTCATCAAGAGGTGATAACCTAAAAAAATATTTATTCATGTATATATCATCCATCATTATGGTGCATGGGGAATTTTCCTTTAGTGAACACGTAGTTTGACACTCCTAAAGAATATTATTAGGTTAATTAACATTTTCTTTAAGTACCATTATGATCTATTTTAATAGATGATAAACATATATACCAATAAGTCGAGCCATAAGCAAATCTTCTGACCATTTATAAATAAGAAATAAAAATTACATATAAGGCATATGGGATCAAACAAATATAAATGTCCTCATACACCTAACAATAGGTCCAAATATCATAATATGACAAACCATTTCTATAATCAGAGTTACTAGCAGGATCCCATTCATATTGAAATTTATCCTGATTAAAAATATGAAGAAGTTTTGTTTCTACCTTCCTAGACATATTTGAAGATGATTTGGTAGACATATTCCTATGAAGGTTATAATAAATCTTTCATAGTCTTTGATTTGAGGGGACATATGTGAAGCCCTCACTATCAATCATATTTTCCATACCACTAAAGACTAATTCCTTAAAGGAAGCATGTCCACCACTTCTTGAAGCCTTAATAGGGTTATCATTCCCCCTTCAATACTCAGAAATGATCCCCCATTTCACATATAATTTGGAAGACTTAAAGAGCTTTTGGATTTCTTAGTGACAATCAATATGCTATTGTGCATCAATATGATTGGATATATCAACCTCATAGTGATTAGGGATCGTCAATCCCAAATACTGTGCAGGTATTTCCCAAGATAAAATAACCTCTTTAACCAAATTAACCTGAGGGTCCAAGGGGTTTGTATAAGGTCTCTCTGGAGACACATCCACCAAAAAAATATTGCCTTTACACTTAGACACTTGAGAGTCATATTTCCCAGAATTCATCACATCAGCCACAAATGGAAGTTGGATCATTGAGTGCATCACCATCATGAACATTGGACATTGAAAATTTTGAATCTTTATTCCATGAATTCTTTTAGTAGATATTTGATGGATGTCCCCTAACCCCACATTCCTTACATGAAATTTGATTCTAAAATGTCTTCAGAGTGTGTCCCATAGCCATACATTCATTGAAGAAAATAGTTTTTTTCATACTCAACATCAACTTAAATGTTATTATAAGTAGTAGAATGAGTTACCTTGATAATAAAGGTGGTTATTTGGTCAACCTCCACCAATTTATTAGAATATTGACCAAACCGGACATCCTTGGTCTCCTTGTAAAGATGAATAGGAGACCCAATTATTCTAGAAATATCATACAAAATACTAGGATGCCAAAGGACCTAATTGATCCCATGAAGATGAATCCAGACCTGAGAAAATGCATTTCTTGCATCTGAGAAATTAAAGTCTAAAGACCATTAATGTAAGTGAATCCAACCAGGTTTTAATAGAAGAGTACCAAATGGCCATACATGAAGAGTCAAGTCATCTGAAGGAAATAAGCAATGAAAAAAAACTGAGGCAAAGATAGATGCATTCCAAGTTAGAGAAACCCCATAATATTGAGGTTCTATGATTAAAATCATCAAGCCTCCATGGTCTTTCACCTTAGGAAAAAAAATTCTTGCAGTAAATGAGTTTTTGTTCTTCTAATTACCATTCTCTCATAAAGAGGTGTACGGTTAGCTTCAACATGAGCCGATGAACCCTTACGAAGGATTCTACCCGGGCATGAGTCCTTAAACATTCCTTGAGAATGAAATCCACTCAGATTCGACCCTCAATTTTTATTTTTTAAAGTTTAATCGTAATATTGCGAAGGAATATCATTACCATCGGTTGGATCCACCCTAGAATCCCACAATGATTCATTCTCCTTCCGACCAGAGGACATCTGCGAATCACCGTGGTTTTGAATCACAACATCAGCAGATCTATGCAGCGCATCCTCAAATATTGCAAAGATATCTGTAATCAAATGTTTTAGTTCATCATTAGATCTATCAAGTGGATATTAATACAAATAAGAAAAGGTTGATACATGATTACTCAACACGTCCATAGGGTTGTGGGTATTCACGAAACATCATGGGTCTTACAATGCATGATCAGATATTTTGGGTAGATCTAAATCCAAGTGAGGACATGCCGAGTCACGTGTATTCAGAGTATCTGTAGGGTTTCAAGTATCAGCCAGACACCATGGATCACGAATAGGAAAAGCCTCCAACACTGCAACGCTGGGAGGAATGAGGTTGAAACTGAGGTAGTGAGGGATGGCCATGGCTAAACCCTAGAGACCGCCGTCGATGGAGCAGGCTCCCGCTACCCGAAACTCCATCAAAAACATATTTAACCTTGGATAAAACTAAGGTGTCATAGAATGAAAATAATTTTTCAATATTTATAAATCCTATGAATGATTTTTTCAGATGAATCTCTCTGATTAATGATGCTTGATGGAAATCCTAACCATTTTGGTTTTAGTAATGGATTGAGGATATAATGAAAATGTTTAGGTGGTTATAAATATACCCAAATATTTAAGTACCCTATTTGATCATAGTTATATGAATTATTGTGTGTTAGGTAAAGTATCAAGGAATTTTAATTCAAATCCTCATTGATTAGATGTTAAAGTATTAATAAAAACACCTAATGGTATGATAATTGAATATCAAGTATTTGATTCTTCCAAAATTTGAAGTTTTTGGGCATATGATTCCTATAAATAATATTATTCTTCCTATAGTTGATTTTTTTGTGATTTTGGGTCTGGATTGGATTTATCTCTATAAACACTATAATAATTTCCAAGGAAGGGAAGTCACATTTAATACTCCAAACCAACCTCTGATTATTTATTGTTGTGAAGATAAATGTGAAAATACCGTAGAAAATACATCAATTTCAAGGGTATTTATTCCTATTAAATGTTGGAATTTATCATGGATGGGTGGGAAGGAACTAAACATAAAGTATATTCCTATTATATGGGAGATTTTGGATGTCTTTATAGAATAGTATCCTAGTATTTTTTCAGATCATGAACTCGAGTTATCAATATAACTCATACTTGGTCCTAAACCAATTTCAAATACTTCAGATTGAATGGACCTTATTGAGTTGTAGGAATTGAAGAAGTAACTCCAGGATATTCTTGGTAAGATATTCATTCAGCTGAGTGAATCACCATGGGGCACAGCTATACTTTTTTTAAGAAAAAAAAGGATCAACGTGACTCTTCATTGATTATCAGGAACATAAATGATCAAAATAAAAAATATGTATCATATTCCCTATATTGATGATTTGATTGATAAATTATAATAAGTTATTTTTTTCTATGCTTGAAATTTAATCGGGATACTATAAATTGAGGTACAAAAGTTAATACATCACTAATATAGCTTTCTATTCTAGGTATACAAACTATGAATTTATAGAGTTTCCATGTGACCTAGACAATTCCCTTGTTATATTCATATATTTAATGAGTATATTCTTCATATATTACCTTGATTAGTTTGTGTTATTAATTATATATGATATTCATATAAATTATATGAGTTAAGAAGAGCATTGAGATCACATGAGGGATTTCTTGAAGACACTAAGGAGTGATAATTAGTATGAAAAAGTTACCAAGTGTGAATTTTTAATATATAAAGTTTCATTTTCTATTCATATAACCTCAAGAGAGGGTAAATAGATGGATCCACCACATATAGAAGTTATTGAACATTGTCCATGACCAACCACTTTGATAGAAATATTTAGTTTTCTTTGATTGGGTAGATAATATCAATTTTTTTAGATGATTTCTTATAGACATCTAATCTAACTAGTAAGTCAATATAGAAGAGATTTATGTGTCTTTGTGATGATGAGTGAGAAGATAATTTCATGGTACTAAAGGGAAGTTTGGTCAGTACATCTATGATCACACTAACCAATATTGGAGAAGGGTTTTTTATTTATATTAATGCATAAAATAAATTTCTTGTCTATGTTCTCATGAATAATAATAAAGCCATAGCTTATACCTCATGATAATTGTAGTTTAATGAACAAAATTACATGACTCGTGATTTGATGTTATAGGAAATAATCTTATCATTAATGATATAGAGGAATTATATTTACAAAGAAAATTGTGATATGTATACTGATCATAAAAGTATAATTTATATATTTAACAAGAAAAATATGAATATGCACAAAAGAATATTGTTCTAGTTCATTAAATATCATCACTTCCCAATACACTACCACCCTGAGAAAGGGAAAAGGTGGTTGATGCATTGAGTTGGAAGAATCATGCTGGTTTATCTTTGATAAGGATCATAGAAGCTCTAATAATTATGGATATTAAAATTATGTACCTTTAAATTTTCAAAAAATTGGGACAAATATTATCTCTCTAAAATGAGAAATTTTCCAAATTTCAACCTTTATTATGTTGGAATGACAAGGTTTACAAACCAATTATGTGTTAGATAAATACCAGAAATGAAGATGTAACTTTTGGAATAATCTCATAGCTCATCATACCCTATTCATCCTTGAAGTTTGAAGATGTGTACATATTTTAAAGATTATTTTGTGTCTATACAAGTTGACTATAGATATTGTTGATTATGTATCTTAGTTATTGGTATGTTAAAATAGTAATGATAAGGGATAAAAGTATAAGGTGAAGTTACAATCATCACCCAAACAAGAATGTAAATTGGAAAATATCATTATAGATTTCATTGTGGGATTCCCATAAAGCATCTGAAGGTCATATTTCTATTTTAATTGTAGTATATTGACTTAGGAATTAATTTTACATGGTTACTATCAAAAAAGTATTCTCTATTTATTTTCAAGGAAAGATAGATGTTAAGGAAGTGGTATGATTACATGGGGCAACACACTCTATTTTATCTGATTAGAATTAGATATTTACCTTGAAGTTAAAAAGAAGTATTCAAAAATATCTTGATAATGAGTTATTTTTTTGTATTTCTTATCATCCCTAGAAATATGTCCAGTCTAATAGGATCATTCAGACCATTGAGGATATGTCGATTTCTTATTCTCAAATTTTAAAAGGTGGTTAGGATATACACCTTCATCTAGTCGAGTTTTGCTATAAAATAGATTTCACTCCATAATTCAGATGTTTCCTTATAAATCCCTCTATGGAAGGAATTAAATAAATCCAATATAGTGGGACAATGTTAGAGAAATAATGCAATTGGGTCTTGAGATAACTTGGTAAAATGAAGATAGGGATAGATCGAATGAGCAAAATATCAAGGTAAATCATGGTTTATATAAGAGTTATACTAATAATCATTAGTGATACATATAATTAATTTTTTGTGAGAAGGTTTTCCAATGAATTTATCCATTGAAGAAGGTAACTAAATTCAAAAATAAGGGATATCAGAGACCTATGTATATTAATCCCTTCAAGATTCTTGATTTTGTAGGGATTGTAGATTATTTCTTGGCACCCCACCGAACCTATCTCATTCTCACGATGTGTTCTATGTATCACTCCTGAGAAAGTAAATTTTTTAAAGTTAACATGTAAGGAAATATATGGTTATTACAATGAAGCATGATATTTTTCACAAATAAAAACCAGCATAAATCATTGATCATAGAGATAAATCTCTATGGAATAGGACTACTCACCTAGTTAAAGTTCTTTATAGGAATCAAAATTTTGAGGAAGATACAAGGTAATAATAAAATGTTTTGAAGCAGTGATATACTCATTTTTAAACCATAGTGATATGATTTCAAGGTAGAAATTACTTTTAGTGGGGGTATAATTTAACTCCCCAATATTTTATATGCAATTTCTTCGAAATAAAACAAGATGTATTTGACAGATTTCCTTACATGCAACATCAAGTCTATATGAATTGTAATATAATAAACCATTATAAAATAGTTTTTGAATTAGAATGTTTGAAAAATAATAAAAAAATTATGTAAAAAAATGTATAATTTTTTTATTAACTTAAATTTATTGATTAATTCCTAATACATAAGTACTTAGTTTTTAGTTGAGTCTTTTTGTGCTTCCAAAATATGTTTTATTCAATATGGATTTTATCAAATTTATTCACACTAAATTTATAGTCAATTAAAAAAATGGAATTTATTTTCAGATATTAATATCATTTTTAAAATAATAATTTTAATATTTACTTCAAGAGGATTTATTGTATTTTTCACAAAATATTTACTTTTCATCGAATAATGAAAATACTATTTTTTTATAAAAAGGAATTATTTATATTTCACTAAATGTATGATTATGATTTTAATTATATATTAAATTAACCAAGTATCATCTAATTATAAATAATATAATTAATTACATTTGAATTATTATTATACTTGATATCTAACAAAGTTAATTCTTGGGATTAAAAACACATTTGTTCTAAAAAACTTTTTTTATATGAGTAATGTGTTTTTATTTTAAAAACATTAAACACTATTGATTAATGGTTTTCATGAAATATGTAGATTTTATTTTTAATATTATATTTTAAAATTCATTTTATTATTTTTACAAGTTATAGAATGAATTTATGTTATATTTTATACTTAAAAATTCTATTTTTCAAAAATGAGTTTTTCATAGGGGTTTGTGTGGTTAATTAAAATTAAATCCTTACACTTATTTAAATTTAATATGTTAAGATGGATTAAATATTTATAATAATCATAATTATTATAATTAAATATGGTCAAATTTATTTTTTTCATAGTGAATAGTAAATATAGTACAGTTTTCATACCACAGTTATGTTTTAAAATTGCTTTACCTGGGAAGTAATGAATGAAATAAGGTTAAGATTTCAACCAAATACTATAATTTTTTTCTGAATATATATAAACCTTATATTATCCTAAAATTTAATCTATGGATATTTCGAGCCACTATCCCATGAAATTGATCTTAAATCATTGAAATAATTAGAGAAATTTCATGTGTTTCCCTCCCCTCATTTATAAAAGGGTGCATCTTCTCCTCCCTAATTCACACCATGTTAGGAATATAAGTCAAAAATAAATACTAAAAAACCATCTTATAATTCTACCCTTAATCCTATAGATTATTTTATTCTCCTAAGATCAATCTTACATGTATTATGATGTAAGGGAAAGGATATCTCTCAAAATTTTGTATAGATCATAACCAAACTTTTTCAAATTTTTCTCTTCTTCTACATCATTTAAACTTTTTAAATCCCTAAAAACATTATGAATAATTTATAATAAATATAATGATATATTATTATTGTTATTTTACAACCCTTTACCATATATTTTCAATCCAATAGGAGATGAAGGTATCACTTGGGCATATTTGTAGACTATCGCCTCCACATAGTGATAAAATTATTTTTCCATAGCCATATGTAATGGATGGTTATTATGATGGATTAAATGATTGTATATTATATTTATGAAAAATATATTATTATGAAATTTTAATAACATATCTACCTTCTTTATTTTTCATACATTGTTAAATGATAAAAATGCTTGTGTGTACATGTGCACTACCACCTCCCTGGATCAATGTGATTTTTTATCATTTATACTTCATCTAGTTAGTAAAAAATAAATATTTAATGAAAATATATGATATTAAGGAAATTATAATGATTATATAAATGTGAATTATCATTTAACTTTGTTTATTTTCATCCATTGATGTGTGGAAACATCACTCATGTGTGCATACTGATTGGCGTATCCACGAAGTGATGTAAATAATTTTTAATCACCACTTAATATGAATGGTTAAAAATACCTATAAAATTAATATATATTATATTTATATCATTATTAAAAATATATATAGAGAGGAACCATGATCAATGTTCAAGGATCGTAACCATATAACTAAAACATACATGAAAAATGAACTTGATAACACTGAAAATGACGGATTTCAAAGAAAATTTCTTATAAATGGTTTTTGAAAAAATATAGGTGGATAATATATAATATTATATATATTAATTTGGTTATTTCATAAATTTATAATAAATTTAAATATATTATGTTGGATTTTCGAGTGGTTATGAATCAAGAGAGACTTAATGTAAGGGTTTCATCTCAATTTGTATTCATTGAGACATGTTTTAATGATATGCACAAATTTCATATATCTAATATGTATATAATAACAAATAATTTATTATTTAATAATAAATTATTTAATACATTAAATTTATATGTCCATATTATTTTTAATCATCAAATAACTCTTGATTCAATGATTAATAAAGGTATATTGGTTTTATGTTACAATCTTCTTTTTACTGAAATTGATTATGATTAAATTTTTCAATAATGAAATTATTTAACATATTTATCTCATGATTTATTTTTTTTCTTATCTTATGGTTATTTCATGGGATTTAATGTTTTTCTTTAATTTTTTCCTTTTTATGTACTCAAGAGACCAAAATAATATTTTTAAGAAAAACTGACCTTATTCTTCACTTTAGTTGGGAATCTTTTCTTTTATTTTCATATTTTTTTTAAAAATTATTATGGATGATTTTATTATTCTAAAAATAATATTTAAATTAAAATTTTAATATATTTTACTTTTCATACCATGGTTAATAAAGGATCTTCTAATCATTTTCCTAACATGGTACTTTTTTCTTTTTACTGAAAATGTGAAATGAATTTTTAATTTAACAAACATAGCATAATCATATTTCATCTCCATTATGAATAATATTTTATTTAAAGACTAATTTATATTTTTCCTCTAACATTTTCAAGTAAAATTCATAACTTTATATTTTTTTGGAACTTTTTATATTCTAGTCAATTGATTTCAAATGAAAGGCGTATTTTCCTAAAGATATGTTTTAGTTCTAGTTTGAAGATATTTTTAATTGTGAAAATATCCTTTAAGGTTTCTTATGATTTACTAGGGGATATGATCCAATGTTACTGTATTTATTATTTCATTATATGGTTTATGATTATGACGATTAAATGTTTATAAAACTCATATCATTCCCATGGTTTATTATTGGAGGATATGGTGAATATTTAATGATCTTATGGAATACGTCTGTATGGTTTTCATTAGTTGAAGGGTGGGACCAGAATTATATATCCCAAAATTCATTGGTTAAAGAATGATATCTCATGAGATAATAAGTACTGATCTGAGGAGTTAACCGAATTTATTGAGGGAATTTTTCCAATAATATAGTATTTAGAGTGAAACATGACTAAGGATCGATGGAATAGGAAGTGAACTCAATACACTATGATATTATTGGAAGTGATCCTTGACTAAGTAAATGATTCCATATACTTATATGATTGAAAAAAGCTTACATGTTATGATTATGATTTGTTTCCATGAATCATGATTGATTATTTTTTTCACTCTAATGTATTGTGTCTTAATTTTAAGAAAACATTATACTGTGTTTCATGATTATGATATATGAATTTATGGGTATGATTTTATAATGTTTAATTAATTTTATCATACACTTGTGTTTATCTTATTCCCACTTGTTATCTTTTATTGATATCTATTTTTTTACATGAACTGACAATTTCTTCCCACCCTTTCTTTTGTTTCCCTTCCCCAAGTTATGAATAATGTTTTATGTATGATATGTCTAATATGGGTAATAGTCTTGAAAAAATAAAATATGAAATGATTTAGATATTTTATGTAAAAAAATTTTATGTATCCACATTTACAAATAAACCAAACCTATATGGTTCTTAGCTATATATTATTGTGAAATATGTTAAATATTAATCAAAATTTATATAATATTTTTGCATGAAAATAATGGGTCACTATAATTGGTATTAGAGGAAAAGGTTCAGTAATGTTTAAGAACTATGATGAGGAAAATTTAGTGAGAAACATTACAATAATCCTAATAATATGTGAAAATCTTGATTTATTGTAAAGGAGTGTGGTTTCCCTATAAAAACACATCCATGTATTGATGTTGTAAGTGGATGTGGTTCTTATTCATGTGAATATAGGAGTGACCACCCAGAAAAGAATATATCAGCCATTATTACGGTGCATGGTGATTTGGATCTTATTGTACATATGTTTTTGACACTCACTCTAAATATTATTAGGTTAATTTACATTCTATTTAAGAGACATTATGATGGATTCTAATAGATGATAAATAAGAATTGTGGATGTTAAACCTAAATAATTCTTCAATATTTAGATATTCAATGAATGATAATTATTGATTAATCACTATGATTAGTTATTATTGATGGCATTACTAACCATTTTAGTTTTAGTTTTTAGTTGATTATAGAACCATAATATAGTGGTGGTTATAGGTATGTTCAAATATTGAAGTAACCTATTAGAGATTAGTTATATGAATTTGTGTATATCAGAAAAAGTCTCAAGGAATGTTAATTCATATCCCCAATGATTAAATAAATAAATAATAGTGAAATGTCATAATAATATTATCATCAAATGTCAGGTCTATGATTATTCCATAATTGAAGTTTTGGGAATATTCTTTCTATAATCTTGTTATTCTTCCTCTAGTTGAATTTGATCAATTTTTGGGAAATAATTGAATTTAATTATATAAATACCATATCTATTGTCAAGAAAATGTAGCCACATTTGATATTTTGAACCAACCTATGATTATATATTGGTACTAAGATAAATGTGAATGTAAAATAGAATTTACATCCATTTCATTGGTCTTTAGTACTATTAAATGTGGGTATTTATCATAGAAGGTTGGGGAGTAACTCAATAACTAATATATGCCTATTGTACAGGTGTTTTTGATGTCTTTATGGAATAATTTTCTATTCTTCCACCAAATAACAATGTTTATCTTCCAACATAACTCATACCCAATGCTACATCTATTTTAAAGACTCAATATATAATTACATTGATTGAGATACATGAATTGAAGAAGAAACTCCATGTAAATATTGATAAGGGATTTATTCATCCATGTTATTCTCCATCGGTAAAACCTACACTTTTAGTTAATAAAAAAGATTTATCAATATAACAATGCATTGATTATTGAGAAATTGAAAATATCATGGTCAAAAATAAGTATCCCATCCTCCATATTTATTATTATTTTTGATCAATTATGAAGAGATAAATATTTTTCTAGGGAGGATATTTTATCTAGATACTATTATTTGAGGTTCAAAAGTGAATTCATACCAAATGAATCTTTTAGTTTGATGTGTGAACACAATGAATTTATAGTTATTCCATTTGGTCTTACTAATTCCCCTACTATATTAATATATTTAATGAATATTGTTTTTATTGATTACATTGATCATTTTTTGTTAGTCTTTCCAGATGATATTCTTGAATATTCCATGAGAAAGGATGGGAATGAAAACAACTGGAGGATTCTATCAAAGACCCTATGGAAAGATAAGTTGTTCAAAAAATTTACCAATTGGGACTTTTTATATATATAGTTTCAGTTTTTATTTATATAATCTCAATCGAGTGTATATATATGAAATAATTGAAGGTGAAAGATTTTTAACATTGTCTCATGCCAATCACTGTGACTAAAATCAGAAGTTTTCTTTTACTGGATGGATATTATCAATAATTATTGACATATTTCTCATGGATATCTAATCCAATCACAATGTTTACCTAGAAGGGAGTTAATATCCTTTCAAATGATGGATGTGAAGAAAATTTCAAGGAACTTAAGAACAGGTTGTTCAGTTAACATGTACCCACACTACCCTATTTTAGAGAAGGGTTTTTTATTTATAGTGATGCATAAATTAAAGGGTTGAGATTTTTTCTCATTTAGAATGATATGGTGATAATATATTCCTCATTATAATTGAATGATTTTGATAAAAATTACCAGACTCGTGATTCTCAGTTAGCAGCAATAATATATTCATTAAGGAAATCAAGGAATTTACTTTATGGATAATGGTGTGAAATATATACTAATCATAAATGTTTAAGTTATATATTCTCCCAGAAAGATTTAAATATTTTTTGAATAAAATTATTGGATTTGATGAAAGATTGTGACTACTCAATACACTACCACCCTAGGAAAGTTAACAAGCTGGATAATTCTTTGACTCTAAGGGATCATGCTAGCTTATCTATATCTATGATTATAAAAGATCTAACATTTATGGATTTTAAAATGATAGAACTTCAAACCTCGAAATAATAGGAGAAATATTATCCTTGTTATATGATTGTTTGTCCATTTATCTATATAATGATTTAAGTTGTGAAAAAGGAAAATTAGGAGCTATAAAATAATGTGATACATTTTCCTAATTTAAACCTTGATTTTGATGGAATTATAAGGTTCAATAATCGAGTATATTTCCCATAAATATCATACCAGAATATGAAACTATTGGAACAATCCCATAGTTCATCCTTTTATAATCATCTTGCAAGTATGTAGATGTACAATGATATAATAGAGTGATTCTAGTGGGACAACTTGAAGAGATATATTGTAGAGTATGTAACTTGATGCTTGTTTTTTCATCATAAAAAGTTATAGGGACATAAGTTTTAGGAGATTATATAATAATTTCCCATATCAAAATTTAAATGGTAAAATATTACCTTGTCATTCATAGTAGGACTCCCTACAACATATATTGGCCATAATGTTATTTGGTTTGTACTCGATCGCATTACCAATTAAAAGAACTTCATAGCTATCAGAGAATATTTATAATTTAATTAGATTAACCATATATATATATTCATTAAGTGATAAGGTTATATGGGTTACCACATTCAATTATGTTAGATCATGATCTAAGATTTACCTTGAAATTCAAGAAAATTTTTAATAATGATCTAGATATAGAGTTGTGTTTTACTGATTCTTATGATAATTAGATATTTTTATCTAAGATATCCATTTAAAAACTAGATTATATGTTGAAATAATGTTCTATATATTTCAAAGGTTGTTCGTATTAACACCATATACTAGTAATTTTTTTCATAGAATAACAGATTCACTCAAGCATTTAGACAAATCCTAATGAATCCCATTATTAAATGAATTGTATAAATTAGAAATAATAAGGTGAAGTTTTATAAAGAGTGATAAAAATATTTATTCTAGCTAAGGAAATTTTAGGGAAGGATAGATCCACTTAGAATCATATCATGGAAACTTAGAGTCTTCAGAATATTTATAATGAAAATAATTGGTATGATTTGGAATTCAATGTTGGTGAAAATGTTTTCCTATGAATTTATCTATTAAAGAAGGTTATGGGATCTAGTAATAAGGTAATGTTGATCCCTTGGTATATTTATCCATCTGAGATTCATGATCAATTAGATACTATAGCCCATCTCTTTTAACTCCCACCAAACCTATCTATGGTTCCCAATGTGTTCCACAAATATCCAATGAGGAATTATATACCTGATAATTAATATTTAATAAAATAAATGGTTATACCATTAGAAAATGATATTTACTATGAATATTAAATTAAAAAAAACTATATTTTTTAGATATACGTTTATGAAACAAGACTACTCAGGTGATTAATGTTCTTTAAAGGAATCGTAAATTTAAGAGAGATATATGGGAACTCAAGGATGATATAAAGTATAGATATCCTCATTTTATTAGAATAAAGTGATGGAATTTAATGGGGTAATTTACTTTTAATGGGGTATAATGTAACACCCCATGATTTTAAATTTATTTCTTTCGAAATAAAACATGAAGTGTTGGATAACTTTATTTTGAAGCAATATAGAGTCTATTTGAATTGAGATGTACTAACGATTATAATATAACTGTTAAATTGGAAGTTAGGAATACTAAAAAACACTTTACGAACAATTTTTAAAACAATTTTTAAATAAAATTTAATTATTAATTCATAATAATTATGTACTTGATTTTATCCAAATTCACTTTACGCTTCAAAAATACATTTTCTTTAAAAATAATTATTATCACATTTCACACATAAACATTATATTTTATTTTTTCCTTTTTTTAAATTTTATTTCAGTAAATTAATATAATTTTTAAAACTATAAATTCAATATTATATTAGGGTGATTTTTTTGGGTTTTTTCTAAAAAACCTTATTTTTTAGTGAATTGTGATAAATACCAATTTTTATAAAAAAACTCCATTTATTTTCAAATAAATATCCCATTAAATTTTGAATTTGATATAAAATTAACATAAGTATGAATTAATTATAAATTATTTATTTAATTACATAATAACAGTAATTGTACTTTATTTTAACATAAGTTAATTTTTAGACGTAAAAATAGATTTTTCTAAAAAACTATTTTTATGAAAGTAATGTGTCTTTATCCTAATAAATTAAATTTATATTTATTTATTTTTTAATTAAATTTATATATTTTTAATTCAATATAATATTTTTAAATTCATTTTATATTCTTTACAAGGAATGACATGGATGAAAATTATATTTTATACTTAAAAATTCATTTTCCCAAAACACGTTTTCATTACCGTTGGCACAATTAATTAATATCAAATTTTTTCACTTATAGAAATTGAGTCTAGTAAAATTAATTCCATATTTATAATCAAAATAATTAACCTAATTTAATAGGTTTGACTTATTTTTTATAATAATGAATAGTTAAAATAATAAAATTTTATTACCTTATTTATGGTTAAAATGGGATGAAAGGGGGGTTAACCCATGAGATAAGGTTGAGATTTCCAAAAAATACAATAAAATTGTTATTGGTTAAATATATTTCAACCTTATCATATCCCTAATTTGAATAACAATCCATTTGGAGACACTTTTAATTGAAATTGGCCTTCAATCATTTATATCTTTTAAGAAATTCCATGTGTGTCCCTCCCTTCACATATATTACAGAACCTCTTCTCCTATATTATTATCACCATTTTTTCCATGTTTCATGGAAAATTACTAATATAAAACATTCATATAATCCTCCTATTCAACCTAGATCCTTTTTTATTCTCCTATGACCATCCCTTTGACACTTAATAAGTAATCCAAATTAATTCTATCAAAGAAGATGTATATATCTTAACTAAGATCATTAAATTTTATTTATTATTTTACATTATATAAATATGTTGTATCCATAGAAAAATTATTAATCCAATATAACAAATATACTGATATTTTATTATGATGATGGAAAAACCATTGACACCCTCTTCTCAATCTAATAGTAGATGACAGTATCACTCATGCATACTTGTATACAACCGTCTCCACGTAGCGATAGAATTAATCTTCCATCACCATCACTAATTGGTGGTAATTATGATTTTTTAAATGTTTATATATTATATTTATGAATTAATTACACTTTTTTAAATATAATATCATATCAACCATATAGTGACCCATACTTTTCATATATAAATATAATATCTTATTAGATGAATATTCTTTACATAACATGATTATATATTCTATAATCATATAGATATAGTGACTTTGGAAATTTGGATACATAAAAAAAATAGTTTATTAGGCGAAAACATGATCCCCCACATAGTTATTCATAACTATAACCCTTCTTAGAAATATGATAAAAATAACTTTCTTCGTAACGTGAGAAAAGGAAACATAATAAATGAGGAGATAAAATTATTATTAAGGGTAAACATGGGAGAAATATATTATCACATATATATATATATATAATTATAATAAAGGTATGAGAATTTGAGTTAATCATTTTAAATCCATTCCCTCTATATCATAGATCATAATCATGAGTCATGGCATAAATCTTGATAGTTTAAATGATATGAATCATAACAAATTAAAATAACAAGTTCCATGAGAGCATAAAATTGGCATAAGACATGGAATTGTGGAATACACATAATCATTGAAAACCTTATTTTAAGTATACCCACATAGACATTCAAAACATTTTAGAGTTGGGATTACAACTCATGTGCCTGCTTTGGGCTTGGGATAGCTTCTTGTGTACCCACTTTTAGGCTTGGGATTACTTTTTGTGTAGCCATTGATATCATAAAAAATTAATCATTACCCAATGAATTTAAGTGAGATATATGTCACACCCATCACATAATTTAAATCATGCATATGTTTTAGACAATATCATAAAATATTCTTCATATCAGAACCCATAAAAAGAAATGGATTTCATAAAAACTTCATTATAGGAGAACCCATGGAAATGAAATCTATTTCATAAATATATTATTTTTTAAACATAAAACATCTAGATATATAATCATTATATCACAGAATTAGAAACTGATTAATTATTAAGTAAAATCAAGGGATTTCATCCTATATTTAAAATGTTTTTGAAAGATCACTTAGAACATTTATGGAGGAAAATATCCTTTCTATTTTTTAATCAGTTATTTAAAATCAAAAAATTTCCAAAAAATTATGTAAAGAATTTTATTTTAAAATAAAAATGTAAAATTTTAAATTAAGCATCAAATCAATGAGAAATAATGATGGTGTGAAATTTTTTTCATTCATTATAAGTTAAACGAAAACATTCCTTTTATACATTTTAAATAAATCATAATTTATCTCATTAGGAAAACATCAAGAATATTCCATTTGAAATTTTTTGTAAAAGTTTAAAATTTATAAAAATGACTTAAAATAGTCATAGTATAATATTAAAATAAACATTTAAAATATTTTTTAAAACATTTATATGGAAGAAA
The DNA here is from genome assembly GCA_963277665.1 of Viscum album. NCBI lineage: Eukaryota > Viridiplantae > Streptophyta > Magnoliopsida > Santalales > Viscaceae > Viscum > Viscum album. The sequence goes on from OY728123.1 coordinate 214,242,670, forward strand.
ATGTTTTGTCAACTGAAGAGAAAAATAATGTATGTTTTCCAAAAAAACATATTTTTTGTGTTAGGGGAACCTAAGGTGAAGATAATAAAAGTAAAACATGTATTTTTGATGAAATAAATAGGTGATAATTAAATTAATATGTTTCTTCAGAGGTATATCATAATATTTTATCATCATAAACTTAATCATAAACAACACTGCTAAATAATGAGATTGTAACATAAAACCCGTACCACTATGTTAACTTTTGAATCATAAGTCCCATGAACCAAATACCCTTATATGGATATATAAATCCCAATAAATTTCACAATATGAATCATAAAATACATTCATATGAAATATATACAACACAAAAAATAAACAATTGGTGTGTAAGGAATGTGACCCATAAAAATAAAAGTGATATGAAAAAACATTTCCTTGAGTTCTAGTTACTTGGAAAGCATTCTAACCTCTTATATAATAAATTTAAATTTATTATAATTATATACCACAATCAAATACATTATTATTATACCATAAAAAGTTATTATATATAGAGATATTTATTCATAATGGTACAGATAGAAAATGAATTACACTATTTATGGAGACGGTTGGACGTACTTACGTAAAAACACTATTTTCATTTTTGGAATATGAAAAAAAATTAAAGTTAAATAATAATTAAACATTATAGAATAATTATAATATCATATAAATCATAAATATATATCATATACATCCTTATTATTATCCATGTAAAATATAATAAAATTAATTGTATCTCTTCGTGGAGGTATTAGTCTACACGTATGCACGAGCGATGTTATCATTTTCCATAGGTTCAGAAGGTAAGAAGGTAGAAATGATATTATAATTTTAGAAGAATTATTATTTCATAAATATCATATATAAACTCTAAACCCATCATAATAATCATCCGTGAATGTTGGTGATGGAAAATGAATTGTACTACTACATGGAGACAGTAAGTCATATGTACGCATGAGTGGCACTTTCAATTCCCAGTTGATGGAAAGAGAGTGGAAAATGGTTATTTAATAATAAGAATAAAATTTATATATTTTTAGGATATTTTAGTTTTTATTTTAGGATAAGTACCTTATATTTATAGGAATTTTAAAAAGAAATAAATTGAAAGAGGTCGGGTTAGGCAAGTATCACTCTTTCCGGATACATCCTTTAGATCATTTATTAAGGAACTTAGGGATGCTATTTTTGGGAAAATAAAAACCTAAAGAACATGTCTTATGATATTTAAATGAAAATTATTGATGTTATTGTCAATTTATATGGCTCAATTTGGTGTAAAGAATAGAAATAATGTGTGTGTTATTATTATAGAGGCCGAGGACACACTGGGAATTTCATGAAAGATTAAATTATAATAAAGTAGTTATTGATCCAAAACGTTCAAAATGGACTAAAAATGGAACTTTGGTGTAATTTTAGATAATATACTATCCCATTTTTCTTCTTTTAATAATTTTATTATTTTATTGTAATTTAATAAAATAAAATTTTTATAAAATATCATTAATGTCAATTTTGGCACTATTAAATTAATTTGAATTGAAAGATGTAAATAAAAATATGTAATTAGAGTATTATTAGATAAAATAGGACTAATATTTAATATTAAAATAATAAAATTTAAAAATAATAACTCACTCAAATTATATTACATTTAATATTTTTAAAATCATTTTTTATATTTTTTTAATTTGAGAAATAACGCATCAATGTTTCATAAGTATTAAAAGTCATTATATAATTACTAAAAAATATAAATAAATTTATATCATGATAATAACTTCATTATGTAGAAAATTAAAATCAATATTCAGTCAGAACTAGTTTTTGTACCTGTTTGAAGAGAAAATATATATTTAAAACTAATAGAGTGAAACCTTGTAATGTTCATCATTTTAAAAATTATAAATGTAATTTAAATTTAAATTTGTCGTTTAAATAAATAACCTTTTAGTATAACGTGATAGGGGTATAATTTTATTCATCCAATAATAATTATGATAAAAAATTGTATCCTTATCACTTATTTTTAACCTAGATTATCCCGATTTACCCTTTATTGAGTTGATAAATTTTACCATGGTTACAATTCATATTAACGCAAAATGATAGATTCCTATTTACCAATTTTGAAACTCATAATTATAAGTATGGATTTAATTTTATCAAATTTAATACCTATAATTGGTATAAATTAATTTTAATGTAACTGTATAAAATGCGACAACAACCGCTTTTCAGAAAAATAAATCTTTTAAGCATAAATCCAGATTAATTTTTATCTCCTTCCAAGAAAACTGCTAGATTAATGTTGAGAAAATTTGATTTAATTTATTATAAATAAACTTATTTATAATAATTCACCAGTAGTGATGAATTAAATTTATTAGGATAAAAATAAATTGCGTGCATAAAAATAGTTTTTTAGAAAATAATCTCCTTTATTTTCAAATGATTTTTATTTTCATTTATAAATATTTGAAAAACAATTATTTATTTTTATAAATGTGTTAGATATAAATTTTAATAATCTAGTTATACTTATTCATAATTTATAATCTAATGACTTGGTGATAACATATAATAATAATAATCTATTTGTATATCGTAGTCCATTTACACTTGGTGTTTCATGTAATGCATGCTATGAGAGAATGCATTTATTCAAAAAACTATTTCAAAAAATCATAGGTAGTCACATTATACCCTTCTTAAATTTAATTTCACAAATTTGGAACATCAATAAAAAAAATGAGGATATCTATGTTTCATTATATCCTTAGTTTCCTAGGTTGCTTCCTCAAATTGGTGGTTTCTCCATAAATGTTTGACCAGGTGACTAGTCTTGTTCGGTAGAACACTCTCTCTATGATCCAGAATATCTACTATCTATTCCTCAAAATATATAACTTAATCTAATGGTATAACCTATATTTTTATTACATATTATGGATTATATATTTTCTTCCTCATGAGAGATACGTGGAACACATCATGAAATTGAGAGAGATTTGGTAGAGGCACCAATCAATAAGTTATTATCCCAACATGATCAATAATTTCGATGGAAATAAAACACATAAGGAATATAATTACCATATTTCTAAAAATAGTCACCCTATTCTAGGGATATATTCATATTAATACCATTTCACTAACTCCAAACACTAAATATTTCCAATGATTGTCCTCAAAACTCTTTTACTAACTCTATACTTCCCTTATATGTTGATAAATGACACTAACATTCGATAAATAATCTTTATATTTGTTGGGTCCCAAATGAATTTTTCTCCAACTAAATTATATCTCATTGGAGTTATGTAATTTCTACCTTTTAGGGATTTATAAAGACTTATTTGAACATTGGAGTGAATGATATTGTTGTATGAGAATTCCACCAAAGGAAGGTGTTGATCCCAACTACCTTTGAATACCATGGAGAAAGCTCTAAATATTCCTTATTTCTTTTCAATAGTAATTTTGGATTTACCATCTCTCTGAGGATGATACGCCATACAGAAACTCAATTATTTATCCAGATCATACTGAATACATTGTCAGAACTTCAATGTATACCTCATATCCTGATCGAATATAATGTAATGTAGTATTCCCTATAACATTACCACTACCTCAATATATATCCTGGAAATATAATCTAGAGTGAAATATCCACTTATATCGATGATGTTTGTTGTATTTTTACAGTGATTGATTATAACCATTATGGAATTTCTACATTAAGTCATTTTTGCGAGTCCAATGACAAAATCCATGCTGATTTTTTCTTATTTCCAGTTTTGTGTAGGCATATTTTGTAACATAACAATAGAATTTTCCTCTCATCCTTAAATTTATTACATGCTAATAACCAAGATACATACTCTAAAATATCACTATTCATACCATCCCATAAGAAAATCACTTTCTAATATATATGTATTTTTGTACATTCATGATTAATAGAAAATGACGAAATGTGAGATTCATCAAATATATCCTTATTCAAAACTTCTATGGAGGGGACCCAATTAAAGTTTCTTGACCTTACCACACCATCACAATCAATTTTGAACTTAAGAACATTTCTCACATTCTTATAGATCTCTACATCTTCCTTCTGTGCCTTTTTAATCATTACATGGATTGATGGATGAACTGTCATTTGAGTTAGATAATAATTTTACCATTCCTTTAATATTTATAGCTCTATCCTTTGAAAATCAAATAATATTGGATAATTTTTTTCCTTTTTATAGAAAATATTGTATGATTGTTTCATCTCAAATCATCGACCACCTTTTTTACTTTCCCAAGATGGTAATGTATTGAGAAGTCATAATATTTAATCAGCTCTATGCATCTTCTCTAGTTAATATTAAGCTCTTTTTGAGTTAATATATACATTAAAAATTTATTATTAGAATATATATCAGACATTTTTATATAAATATAATTTTTTCATATATTTAACACAAAAATTACTGCAGCTTACTTGAAATCAAATTTTTGGTAATTTTATTCATGAAAATTCAATTTTTGGGAGGCATAGTCTATAACCATATAATTTGGTATGAGGTGTAGAGACCCAAAGCTTGATGTACATGGAAATTACATTATTTTTTCAGAATAATTATTACATAAAAAAAACAGACACATAAGGACTGTAATAGTCTAGTTTCTTTGGAAACTCGGAATATAATCATCTAATCGTGGTGAAAGATCTTCAACATCTCCCATAAAGATATTCCCCTTTTTTCTTACCTAAAACCATTCTTTATATCCTAGGGAAAATAAAACATAAAAGGGGTGAGTTCAAATGCCCATTAAGGGTAAACATAGAGAACATAAAACAATCCATAAACATTTGAATGCAAATACTTGAACATAAAATCTAAACATCAAAATATTGAGCAAAGACATGAATCTTGGAAGTACGTAAGGCATATATCATAAGGGAACATCAATCATGATAAAATGTCATTGGAATAAAACATGTAATTGTGGCAACCATTCAGCACTTTTTGTGATTTCCATAGTATCTAAAGCATTGCTTCCAAGACCATCTTAGTAGACAAAGTCCCTTTCTGAATCGATTTCACTCCTCATTTCAGTCCTATAACACTGAACTGGAGTAACTTACCATTCCAGCCATGTCTATCTCATGAGATATAAATCTTTACCCAATGCATTGGAGGGAGATATAGGTCCCACCCATCTCATAATTAAATCATTCTTACTTGTGCCACGAAATAAACTTAAAACATTCATCATAACCCAAAGAATAAAATGGGTTTCATAAATATCATCCCATCATCTCATAATCCATATAAATCAAATGGACATTTTATCATAATAAAAGTGAAACCATGTAAATCATAGAGACATTAAACTTGAAACATACACATATGAAATAATGTCATCTTAGATGGAAAATGGTTTTGATAAAACATTTGAAATGAATTCTAGAGGAAAATATCCTTTCTTCTTTCAAAATAATTTTCTTTTCACAAAATGCCATGCACTTTTAAAATGAAAGTATTTCTTTGAAAATATTCATAAAATATTGTAGAGTAAGATTCGTGAAAATGAGGCGTTATGAAACCGTAAAAATCCGTTCACGCAGTATAAGTTAAAAATAACATTCTTCTCATACTTTTGTCGGAAAAGTCAAAAAGTACCTTGTAAAAGAAAGATTCCTTAAATACCATGTAGTAAAAGTAAAAAATGGGTAAAACTGACTTTAAATATACATGAAACCATTTTTAGAAAATAGGGACATGGATGATAAATATAACCCCAGTAAATACTTACGAATAAGCAATCTCGGATAAAAATGATATTGCAAAATTATCCTTTACCTTAGGTCTGATATGCTTTCTACGTTTCTGATCCTCCTGTATAATGATTTAAATAATATCATTGACTTATTACATAATAATATTAATTTTCATGTATATGGTTCACTTATGACTTTATAATACCCGTTCTTTTGTAAGTTCCATGTTAAAGCAGCGTTTTGGGTTAAATCATTTTATTTATCGTACGTTTTGGGACTTGTTGTTCTTGATATTATTACTAATTATATCATGATTTAATTACTTAAATAATTTAAATCATGATATATATATCATATATTCAGTATACATAAATATATATAATATATAGATAAATGAAATGAAATACACCCTTCATGGAGACGGTAGGTCGTACGTACGCATGAACGTTGTTTTCTTTTCCTTATTGACTTGAATGGAAGTAAGTAGATGAAATATATATATATATATATATGTATAAATAAATAAAGTAGCTTAATTATGTCATATATTTCATTATTATTCATTATATATACTTTATAATCATTCTTGAATGGTTAATCATGGAAAATGAATCTCACCGCGTTCGTGGAGATGGTATTCCGTACGTACGCATGAGTGATGATATCATTCCCATGATCGTGGAATTGTATTTAAGTATATGTATAATATTAAAAAATCAATATCACTTTAGAATAAACATATATAGTTATTTATTTACACCATTATACCCATCCATGTAAGGTGGTGGTCGAAAACAGATTACACCACGGCGTGGAGACGGTATTCCGTACGTACGCACGCACGGTGATTTCGTTTTCTGTAGGATGGATAGATGGTGAAATAGGGTTGTTTCATACTTATAACAACATATAAATATATGACTGATACTTAATTTATTACTTCATAATGAAACAACTAAAGAAGAATAAGTAGAAGAAGAAATAAAGTTGAAAGAATCGGTAACGGATATTACCTCTTCTTTCGACACGCCTTTTTAAAACCTCCTCTTGGGGAACTATGATTGGTCTTTGAAGAAGACCAGAACCTCTAGTATGTTTCTAGGGAAGTGTAGAAGAGAAATTTGCAGGGTTTGGCCGAGCTTGAAGGCTCAAAGTGGTGTGAGGAAGAGAGGGATGAGGTGCCCTTTTATAAGGGAAGAGAGGGGTACCTTTGAAAATACTAAAACTATAATTTTATTATAAAGTCATATTCGGTTTTTAATAGCTCCAAATTGATTTATTTCAAATATAAGGTAGGTATGGGTCGAAATCCTCTCATCCAATAGAATTTAGACAAGTTTTGGTTTCGATTTTAACCTTATCATTTAGATTTAACTTTAAGTTAAATAATGTTCTTTAACCGTGTCTTCTTGTTTTCTTACACTATAAGGTTAATAAACTTACTATAACAAGCCAAACTAACCCCAAGTTGTTTTTTATTAATATATATAACCTTATCTAAGTCATTTATCTGAACCTTAGATTTTTAGGAATAAAATATCAATTAATAATATAATATTTTTTTAAGAACTATTTTATTTCAATTTTGACACTATTTGGTAATTGATTTTTGTGATAATCATAACAGAATTATTAGTTCGAAAAAAGTTAATTAAATCAATACTAACATGTCATATTAACCTATAAAATTAGTGTAATTCATAAAAAGTCTCAAATTACATTTATTTGGGTATTTATAAAATCAATTATGTCAATATTTCATTAATAAGATAATTAATGCATCATCATTGTTTCATAAATAAATTAAATTATTTAATGTCTAAAAAATATAAATAAAATACAATTATGTAGAAAATCTTTTTATATTTCTAATTAATATTTATAGTCTAATTTATCTTATGTATAACCCTATATTAAAAATGTTTTAGTTATTAAACTTTGATTTTAACTATTTTAACTATTCTTTAAATAAAATAATATTAAATGTCCTAATCTAATCCAAGTGGACCTAAATGGTCATATTTTATTCCTAAGGTTGTTTTTGGACGAATTACACTTATCCAATAGAATTAGGACATGTTTTAGGGTAATAATAAAATCATTTTTACCATTAATTACCCTATTTACTTTTAACCGTGGGAAAAAAAGTAAAAAGTTACTATTCACCAAAAATTATTTTCACCTCATTGAACCACATTTTAGTCCTTGATATTAACTGTGTCTCTTGGATTTTCGAAATTCCACTCACAAAAGAGGTAAAATTATGTTTTATGTGAATTTTCATATTCTCCTAGAAGGTGGGTAAACGACGGTGAAAAGTTCAATAAAATTTTTATATATCTAAAATTATTATAAAATGACTTCAATAACTTAAATTGAACTCATATAGGTATTATGTATCAAATTTTACCTAAAATAAAATTAAATAAAATAACTAATTATTTAAATAAAATGTTGGTTTTTAAATAGTAACCTAGTGTTTTCACTATTCATCAAAAATTGAAAGTCTTCAGAAAAATACCAAAAATTCACTCTAGGATAATTTTGATATTATGAATCCAAAAAAGAAGTCCATTTTGAAAGATAAAATTTATAAAATTTCAAAAAGTGGGTATTACTATTCATAACGGCTAGTTTATATAACATATCATTGTTTAGCGAAACTCGGTATTGCGTACAACAGACGCTATCGTGGAAGGTCATGATTGAATGTAATGCAGCCAAGTCAGGGATGCGTGTAGTGAAAGATCCTTTTGGTGTACCGTACAATAAAAGACATCAATAAAAATAAAAAGAATATTTTTCATAAAATATCGGGGTGTTACATTCTACCCCCTTAAAATGAATTTCGCCCTCAAAATTCGTCGGGGTTACAAATGGTTTACTACTTGAAAGTTTCTTTAATAGAATCCCACATTGTAAAAAGGAATACCAAAACAAATCTTTAAAAACTAAAGTATGAAACGTAATGGTTACCCAAATAAACTAATCATAGGGTTTCCACATAGGTGAAAATATAGATATAGAAGAAAAATATAACCATCATGTTCTGATGGAGAGTGGTAGAGAACATGGCTATGGAAAAGCCAGTAATCACAAATCCATAGATTTTTGATGATATAAGGTACCATCTGCTTCATCATATATAAGGGTACTAGGACAACATTTTTGGTTTTCAAGACCATTTCCCTAAAGTTGAAGAAATTGGAATTAGAAGAAATACTTTCTTGATTTTGGTACAGTCTCACTGTTGGTCAATCCTTGGACAATTTCCACTTCATCTCTTAAATAAATGAAGTTGAATTTTTCATTCATGAAGTGTTAGCAGATCATGTGATAGAATGATGGGTCATTCCATCTGTCTCAAACAAAAGGTTAGAAAAAGTTATCAAAAATACATAAGTCCATCTATAGTGAGATTAATCATATATGGTTCCTAAAATGGACTTATAATTCATATATAATACTGCTTAATATAATAAAACCAGTTTCAACTAAACAATGACTTCTTGTAGGCTAGTGGTAGGTGATAAAGGCTTGTCGCACTTCAGTTGTGGGTTCGATTCCCACAGCCTTGTCCGACGCGACGGGTTGTCTCCCGTCCTGAAGGTTGTCCTTTTTCTAAAACTACATTATTTTAACATTCCATCAATATTATTGAAAAAGTTCTAGCCTTAAACAATACTAACTAATGACCAACATAATCCATTCCAATATTTAAGCTTATCCAAAATACTGCTGTCCAATCTCATATTATAGTGAAAAAGATTACCAAAGAGTTCATATAACAAGCATGTTAATACCATCATTGATGCCCATATATCATAAGATATTTCTTGTTGGTCACATTCCAAACATTCTAAGGCCTTAATCATGTATTCTCTTGAAAAATGAATACTCATTGAACCTTAGTGAAAACATGAGTGCTGTCAAAAGTTAACTCTTTCCACATACCAAAATCCATAAATTCTGTATACTCAAACCATGATATCACTTAGTCCTTATAACAATCATGAGCTGATGAATAATATCTAACAACTCATTATCTCCTTATCCCATCATTATGCGCATATCATCTACTTTCTAAAAAAATATTTCAACCACTTTTTCATGGTTACCAGTACCATATAATTATTGAAAACCAATACATAGATATTCCAAAATTCCATAATAACATAAATGAGATTTCATGATACTATTTTCGAATCTCATTACATAAACACTTAATCATTACAAAACATCATTGTCATACTCAAAATCGCAAATAGTGATCACATGAGACTTCCCTTTACCCTTTTCCTTAAGAGGTTTCTCATGTTGATCATCATTAACCCGTGGATTAGGGCATTTATTAGCATAATGCCCCATTTCCTTGCACTTGAAGCATTGAAGTGTTGGTGGTGCGTTTTCTGAAGTCTTTTCTTTATTCACATCATTAGAAATCCTTTTTCCATTACTTTGACACTCAGCTGCTCGATGACCTTATTTTTCACACTTAAAACATTTTCTAGTCCCTTTAAGACAATCTCCACCATGCTTCTTTCCACACTTTGAGTATAAAGAAACATTCATCTTCTTTTCACCATTATTCTGAGATTTCTCCTTGAACTCCATCTTTCATTTCTTATCAAAAATATGAGATGGATATGTAACACCAACTTCTATTTCTACCTTGACAGCACAACGCACAATTTCTTCATAGCTACTGAAGTCTCTAATAGCTACTGCCCTTCGAAGACTTGGTTTTAAGCCACTGAAGAATCGATCAACTTTTCTTTCAGGTTGGATGATAAAGCCAGATGCATACCTTGCAAGTCTTGTAAAATCCGCTTCGTATATACCAACAGATTCATCATCCTTCTGCTTAAGCTCAAGAAACTCATTTTCTATCTTTGTTCAAAGAATACGAGGGAAGTACATACTGAAAAATAATTTCTTGAACTCGTCCCATTCAATGGACTCAATTTCATCTCTTGGCCTCGTATTCTTGATAAGATTCCACCATTGATTAGCTTCACCTTCCAAACGATATACTACTAAGATGACTTTATCATGTTTAGAACATTGAATAACTAAAAATATCTTTTTAGTGGTACTGATCCATTGTTCAACAACAAGTGGATCAGAATACCCACTGAAATAAGGTGGACGTTGCCTCATGAAGGACTCAATAGACTATTGTTCCCTTCTCTGCTCATTTGGAAGTCCAGAATGATTCATATCTTATATAAGTATAAAAATAAGATTTTTCACTGCATCCCCCATAACATTTGTTTGTTCAGGAGGACAATCATTGCATTGTCCATTACATTGATCAACATGGTTCCTTTGGGTTCTATCCATCGTCTAAAACCCAAAAAGAATAGTGTGAGAGGGAAAAATAATTCTAGGAAAAACAACATAATAAAGGGGGATTACCCTCAATATCTAACATCTTAGGTTAAATTCTAATATTGTTACCGTAGTTCTAGGACTATATCATATACGTATACTTATCCTTAGGGACATCCCTAGACATACCTTAGAAATATCTCTAGGGATCTCACTAACGTTTTCGCATCCTAGTTCCCAAAGGGTGACTAAACCTTTCCTCTGATACCCAATGTAGATACCCAAAGCATGATGTACAAGGACATTACATTACTTTTGCGTAATACTTAGTAAATAACAAAAACAGACACACAAGGACTGTAATAGTTTAGTGTCTTTGGAAACTCGGAATATAATCTTCTAATCGTGGTGAAAGATCTTCAACATCTCCCAAAAAGATCTTCCCCATTTTTTTTATTACCTAAAACCTTTCTATATATCCTGGGGAAAAGAAAACATAAAATGGGTGATCTCAAATTCCCAGTAAGGGTAAACATAGAGAACATAAAACAATCCATAAACATTTGAATGCAAAAACTTGAACATAAAATCTAATCATCAAAATCTTGAGCAAAGACATGAATCTTGGAAGTACGTAAGGCATATATCATAAGGGAACATAAATCATGATAAAATAGCATGGGAATAAAAAATGTAATTGTAGAAACCATTCAGCACTTGTTATGATTTTTATAGTAGCCAAGGCATTGCTTCCAAGACCATCTTAGTGGACAAAGTCCCATTCTGAATCGAGTTCACTCCTCGTTTCATTCCTGTAACACTGAACTGGAGTAACTTACCGTTCCATCCATGTCTATCTCATGAGATATAAATCTTTCCCCAATTCATTGGAGGGAGATATAGGTCTCACCCATCTCATAATGAAATCATTCTTACTTGTGCCACAAAATAACCTTAAAACATTCATCATAACCCAGAGAATAAAATGGGTTTCAAAAACATCATCTCATAATCCATATAAAACAAAAAGGACATTTCATCATAAGAAAAGTGAAACCATGTAAATAATAGAGATATTAAACTTGAAACATACACATATGAAATAATTTCATCTTATATGGAAAATGGTTTTGATAAAACATTTGAAATGAATTCTTGAGGAAAATATCCTTTCTTCTTTCAAAATCATTTTCTTTTCAAAAAATTCCATGCACTTTTAAAATAAAAGTTTTTTTTTGAAAATATTCATAAATATTGTAGAGTAATCTTCATGAAAATGAGGCGTTATGAAACTGTAAAAATCCGTTCACGCTGTATAAGTTAAAAATAACATTCTTCTCGTACTTTTGTCAGAAAAGTCAAAAAGTACCTTGTAAAAGAAAGATTCCTTACATACCATGTAGTAAAAGTAAAAAATGGGTAAAAAGGACATTAAACATACATGAAACCATTTTTATAAAATAGTTACATGGATAATAAATATAACCCTAGTAAATACTTACGAATAAGCAATCTCGGATAAAAATGAGATTGCAAAATTATCCCTTACCTTAGGTTCGATATGCTTCGTACGTTTCCGAACCTCCTATATAATGATTTAAATAATGTCATTGACTTATTACAGAATAATATTCATTGTTATGATATCATATATGGTTCAATTATGACATTATATTACCTGTTCTTTTGTAAGTTCCATGTTAAAGCAGCGTTTTGGGTTAAATCGTTTTATTTATCGTACGTGTTTGGACTTGTTGTTCTTGATATTATTACTAATTATATCATGATTTAATTACTTCTAGTATTTAAATCATGATATATATATCATATATTCAGTATACATAAATATATATAATATATAGATAAATTAAATGAAATACACCATTCATGGAGACGGTAGGCCGTACGTACGAATGAACGCTGTTTTCTTTTCCTTATTGACTTGAATGGAAGTAAGTAGACGAAATATATATATATGTATACATAAATCCAATAGCTTCATTATGTAATATATTTCATTATTATTCATTATATATACTTTATAATCATTCTTGAATGGTTAATCATGGAAAATGAATTTCACCGTGTTCGTGGAGACGGTATTTCGTACGTACGCACGAGTGATGATATCCTTCCCATGATCGTGGAATTGTATTGAAGTGTATGTATAATATTACAGAATCAATATCACTTTAAAATAATCATATATAGTTATTTATATACACCATTATACCCATCCATGTAAGGTGGTGGTCGAAAACAGATTACACCACGGCGTGGAGACGGTATTCCGTACGTACGCACGCGCGGTGATTTCGTTTTCCGTAGGATTGATAGATGGTGAAATAGGGTTGTTTCATACTTATAATAACATATCAGTATATGAGTGATACTAATGTTATTACTTCATAATGAAACAACTAAAGAAGAATAAGTAGAAGAAGAAATAAAGTTGAAAGAATCGGTAACGGATATTACCTCTTCTTTCGACACGCCTTTTTGAAACCTCTTCTTAGGGCACTAATATTGGACTTTGAAGAAGACAAGAACCTCTAGGATGTTTCTAGGGAAGTGGAGAAGAGAAATTGGTAGGGGTTGGCCGAGCTTGAAGGCTCAAGGTGGTGTGAGGAAGAGAGGGAGGAGGTGCCCTTTTATAAGGGAGGAGAGGGGCACCTTTGGAAATACTAAAAATATTATTTTATTATAAAGTCATATTCGGGTTTTAACAGCTCAAAATTGATTTATTTCGAAGATAAGGTGGGTATGGGTCGAAATACTCTCATCCAATATAATTTAGACAGGTTTGGGTTTCTATTTTAACCTTATCATTTAGATTTAACTTTAAGTTAAATAATTTTCTTTTACCGTGTCTTCTCGTTTTCTTACACTATAAGGTTAATAAACATACTATAACAAGACAAACGAACCCCAAATTATTTATTATTAATATATATAACCTTATCTAAGTCATTTTGCCAAACCTTATATTTTTATGAATAAAATATAAATTAATAATACAATATTTGTTTTAAGAACTATTTTATGTCAATTTTGACACTATTTGGTAATTGATTTTTGTGATAATCATAACAAAATGATTAGTTCAAACAAATTAATTAAATCAATACTAACACGTAATATTAACCTATAAAATTAGTGGAATTCATAAAGATTCTCAAATTACATTTATTTGGGTATTTATAACATCAATTATGTCAATATTTCATTAATAAGATAATTACTACATCATCATTGTGTAATAAATAAATTAAATTATTTAATGTATAAAAATTATAAATAAAATACAATTATGTAGGAAATATTTTTATATTTCTAATTAATATTTATAGTCTAATTTATCTTACATATAACCCTATATTAAAAATGTTTTAGTTATTAAACTTTGATTTTAATTATTTAACTATTCTTTAAATAAAATAATATTAAATGTCCTAATCTAATTCAAGTGGACCTAAATGGTCATATTTTATTCCTAAGGTTTTGTTGGTCGAATTAAACTTATCCAATAGAATTAGGACATGTGTTAGGGTAATAATAATATCATTTTTACCCTTAATTACTCTATTTACTTTTAACCATGGTAAAAAAAGTAAAAAGTTACTATTCACCAAAAATTATTTTCATCTCATTGAACCACATTTTAGTCCTTGATATTAACTGTGTCTCTCGTATTTTCGAAATTCCACTCACAGAAGTGATAAAATTAAGTTTTATGTGAATTTGAAAATTCTCCTATGAGGTGGGTAAAATACGGTGAAAAGTTCAATAAAATTTTTATATATCTAAAATTATTATAAAATGACTCCAATGACTTAAATTGAACTTATATAGGTATTATGTATCAATTTTGACCTAAAATAAATTTAAATAAAATAAATAATTATTTAAATAAAAAGTCTGTTTTTAAATAGTAACCCAGTGTTTTCACTATTCATCAAAAATTGAAAGTTTTCAGAAAAATACCAAAAATTCACCCAAGGCTAATTTCGATATTCTGAATCCAAAAATGAAGTCCATTTTGAAAGTTAAAATTTATAAAATTTCAAAAAGTTGGTATTAATATTCATAACGGTTAGTTTATATAACATATCATTGTTTAGCGAAACTCGGTATTGCGTACAACACCCGCTATCATGGAAGGTCGTGATTGCGTGTAATGAAGCCAAGTCAGGGATTTGTGTAGTGAAATCTCCTTTTGGTGTAGCGTACAACACAAGACATCAATAAAATTAAAAAGAATATTTTTTATAAAATATCGGGGTGTTACATGAGGACACATCCCAATCCATTCTATGATTTACCTCTATTGATTACAACCACTTCTCTACTATAGTTTAATTTACCCATAGGTTACCAAAATAGAATTCTATTTATTTCCTTGAAAAATTCCACACATTTATATATCCAAAGGAACTTTTCTCCCTTCTTATTTAATATGTTGAGTGGATTGGACTACTATGAAATATTATCCACAAACCGTAAATAATATCTATAAAAACCATGTAAACACTAGATCTCAGTAAACATGGTTGGTTTGATATAATTTTCAAGATCTTACATATTTTATGGATACACTGATATACCCTCGCATAAGATTATATGACCCAAGAGTGAAACCTCACTACAAAAAAAACATGGTTTAGCGGCGGTTCACAAAACTGCCGCTAAACCTTTTTCGGTGAAGGTTTCGCGGCGGTTTTTAATAAACCGCCGTGAAACCCGATTTATTTTACACAGCCGCCGACCCTTTCCCCCTTCCCCTTCGCGATCCCTAACCCTTGCGCTACCAGCGACTCCCCACCCCCCGCGCTGCCGGCGACCGGCGACTCCCCACGCCCCCCGCGCCCTCGCGCTGCCGGCGACTCCCCACGCCCTCGCGCTGCCGGCAACTCCCCACGCCCCCCCCTGCGGCCGGCGACTCCCAACGCCCCCCGCGCCCTCGCGGCCGGCGACTCCCCACCCCCTCGCGCTGCCGGCGACTCCCCACGCCACCCGCGGCCTTCGGCGACCCCCCGCACCTGATTTGTGAGGTAAATAACCATTGGATTTGTTCATGATGTTGTCCTTAATTTCAACTAACTGTTTAAATTTTTTTAATTACATTGAATTTCTGACATGTATTATGATGCCTTTTGAACTGATCTTAAGGATCATTTCATGAGCTTTATTAAGAGCACATTGTCAATAGAAAAGTGTTGAATATAAAAGTGGGTGATGTTTTGATTAATAATTATTTTGATAATTGAAGAAGGATTATTTTGAGATTATTTTAATTGACTTATTTGAGGGTTTAGAATAATATAATAATGAAGTTTTACTATGTTTTTTTATAGAGTTTTTCTAAAACATTTTTTCCAATGCAATGCCAACAGCCCAAGATAGCCTAATATATCATAAAGTTAGCATGCCAACTCAATGGAAATTTCATGGATAATTTCCAAATTTAGAGAAACATAACTAGTATATGGTGCACCCATGTGGCATGTAAGGATTAGAATATATGTGGGGTTGAACAAATAGGTGATAGAGTTTGTAACTATGTTTAGGAGCCAACCCCAGTGTTATGGTTGGAGGGTATAAGGAACGAACATTCTTATTATAAAAAAACCTCCAATGATAAAAAAATGATTTGGGTCAAAATTTATGTGGGGAATTGTTCCTCCACATAAAATGTTATGAAAATAGAATACTCTATATAGTTTATCTGATCAACAACACTGAATATAAATTCCTATTATTTTCAACCTTCAACATAGGGTTTTCATTTTGTAGATTGTATTCAAATTCAAACCCCATGAAATATCATCAGAATAAAATTGAAGCCTTTAAAATCTGGTATGTATATAATTTCAAATACAATGAATAGGATTTTGTTAAGATACAAAGTTGGTATGTGGGGAAGATTTGGGAATGGATATTATTAATAGAACATGAACATACTTCACATCATTTGAAGGAAAGTGACATCATTTCTACACAGACATAATATTTTAATGTAAAAAACCTATGTGAGGTAATGATGAGGTCCCCCAATGAAGAAATGGTTTAGTAAAGAAGAACACATACCATTAATTATAGTTTAACATGAATATTTGTCAAGATTCAATAAGAAGTTATTATGAGAATGAGGTTACATTTTCTGAATGAAAATTCCATGTTAGTATTGGTTTCCATAATTTTATTTAAAGGTATCATATTAAAAATTCATTTCAATTAATATTTTTTATAATATTGTTTCCAAGAAAAATTTTTTATACAGTTAGATTTTTCAATCATATAGTACATTAATCAATGGAAACATATTTTTTAGTGATGCCTTATATTATTGGTTAAACCAAATTTTTTGGACTAACATGTGTTAATCACAAGTAATATAGCCTATAAATGCACTATGATTCATCTGTTAAGCATTATTACGAATTATCAATAAGAGATTGTTGATATCATTAAAAGAAAACCCCATCATTTCACTCATTGAGTCTAAATATGTATGTTAAATACTATGAAAAGCATCATGATTGAGAAACTCTATTACTCCATAAAGAATTGTTCCTATGAAAATTAATTTAAATATGTTTTTATATGAAAAGTGTATACTGCATGTAGGGGTTATGTGAATTAATTTCTATGAAAAGTACATGTACGAAAGATTTTAATATGTGATTGAGGTGTTTAGAAAAGTGTAGTATATTATAATAGCATGAATTTTATAGATCAATAAAACAAATTTAATATATTATTTTTGTTGTAGTACCATGAATCAAATTTGAGAAGCTATGGTAATAATTTTCATAATGAATAATATTTAGAAGATTAAAAGTGAGAAATATTAGTAGTTTTGATTGTGATTATCAATGTTAATGTTTTCTAAGAAGATAACTTATAATATTTATCTTATCTTTAAGGCTCAAGGAGAAATATATTTATCAAAATTTGAAAGGGAACCCAATATTCAAGTGTTATCATTATTATTTTATTTTAATCCATTTTGTATCAAGAATTTTTAAGTCATTGTTCCAGTGTAACTTTGGAAAGAATAGTGTGAATTTATTTTATTAATGATTCTTTGGTGGGATCACCTCTAATCATAGTGTATAATATATGTTTCGAGAATCAAAACAATAAAAACAAGTATTAGGCTGACATTAGTATTAAACATAGTAAATATATTTTGTCCATGTGCTATTCATTTTTATTATATTTGGGTAAGGAAAAGTAGTTATAATAGTTGATTAGATTATAATAGGTCAACAGTGGTTATTTTTAAAATAAATATAAGATATAAAAAGTTACTAGTGATTAAACCCCCTTCTCTATGGTGAAACATCTCCTCAGGCTCATCAATTGGAATCAAAGTGTTTGATCCCTCAGTTAAGCACCAAGAAGTACTGAATAAGGATATAGGAATTTTTTAAATACTATTGGTGTTCTTATGTCTAATGAATAGAACTATAAAATTTGTAAGAATAGGATATCCATGTCTCTAATCACTTATCCATGAAGTTAATGATTTATAAATAGTAGGATCCCCACCTATTGTTGAAGCTGATATGATGACATTTGTTAAAAAATGTAATATGGGATTTGATGAAAAAGCTCAGAATTTAAGTTTGATGTCTCTTTTAGAAACATTTTACACAAAACGATATAGGGCACTATAATGACTTGTAAATTGGGGAATATTGGAATATAGTTATGAAGCTAATGTGAAATTCAACGATGTCGAATTGAAAATTTATTGAAGAAAATTTAAGGAAATAAATATGGACGGAGAAGAAAACATAGATGACTACTTTTCAAGAGTCAATGAAATTTCCACTAATATTGTAGAATTTTTAGACAATTTCAGTGACTCAATTATTGTAAAAAGGATGACAAGAAACATTCCTAGAAGGTTTAATCTACTGGAATGAGAGTTCTTATTTGTATTTGAGGAATGAATGTCAAGCTTCAGACTGGTTGCAGGTTCCAAGTTATTGGTTTTAATAATGTTTCAATGTCTAAGACAACCCTTGAATAAAAAACTGATTCTTTTATATGTCGATGGTTGAAGACATGATTATAAATGTCTGACTTGTAATACTCAAACCTAGAGAGGTGACACTTCGATGAATAAAGTGAACATAGTGGCCCTCTTTATAGTTGGTTGTGTATGAAACCATTGAGAAACATCATTCCTCTTGGAGGACATTTAAGGTCAAGCCTAAACAATCACATAATGTCTCAGGTTTAAAATTCATTATGATCAGTTTCGATCACACATCAATGGGGTGTTGTTTGAGGAAACATAAATGTGTGATCGATAGTGTTATGATAAGTGTGTAGCCCGATATTCTTATTTCTCCTCAATGAGGTGTTGACGCTGTCTCCTATGGACCAGACTTGTTCTGTTGGTCTGAAGTGGTAAATGTGATCAATGAATCATCTTTATTATATTATGCATACTTTATGATCAATGGTTCATCTTTATTATATTATGTTTCTGTAATCTTACACTATCGTATATTTTTCTATAGGCACATTGTGATATACATGGATAAAAGCTGGATCACATTACCGAGGAACACACCTCAATATGTTAAGGGTTTGAATGAGTTTTTAGATTTTGCAATTTCTAATTGATCCATTGAAGGGAGAATAAGATGTCCATGTCCTAAATGTAAATTTAGAACATGGTTGAAGAGGGATGAAGTTTATGAACATTTAATACTGAAGCAATTCCCTGATCAATATTTGTGTTGGATTTGGCATGGAGAATCAAACAATATATAAAGATTGAGGACTGATGTTAATCCACATAATGAGGTCCCAAGTTTGTAGCCAATGGAAAATGAAATGAAAAACCTCATAAATGATGCATTCAGCACTGCAAGACACCACTATGAGCATCAAAACATATCAGAACAACCAGAAGATGATGCTACAAATTGCAACGTGACAAGTGATGTTTTTGAGACTGTAACACAAGAAGATCAAGATTGTAACATATCATTGGATCCTCCTCTTGATTCTGTGGAGCCAAATGTAAGGGAAAACTTCAGTGAGGAAAATGAATTTCATGATTTAGTTGATGATGGAAATCAAGAGTTGTATAGTGGGTGTTTGAAATATTCAAAGCTTTCATTTCTGCTGAAGTTGTACCATATCAAATGTCTTTGTGGAATTACAAATAAGGCAATGTCTATGTTATTGTAATTGATTCGTGATGCATTTCCTGAAGCAAAAATCCCAGAATCGTTTTATGAGATGAAAAAAGTTGTAAACAAGCTTGGTCTGAATTATACAAAAATACATGTGTGTCCCAATGATTGTATGCTTTACTGGGGAGAGGATTGAAGTAGACAGAATTGTAAGAAATGTTCTTCTTCTAGATGGCAGTCAAAGGGTAATGTTGGAAGTATGACTGAACATAATTTCATAGAGAAGAAGAAAAGGAACACACCTGTAAAAGTTTTGCGTTACTTTCCTTTGAATCCTCGATTGCAAAGATTATTCATGTCATCAAAAACTGCTGAACACATGAAGTGGCATGCTGTAGATAATAACAATGATGGGTTAATGAGATATCCACGAGATTCACAATCATGGAAGACATTTGATTCATTACATCCAGATTTCTCAGCTGATTCTAGGAATGTTCGATTGGGATTGGCTGCCGATGGATTCAACCCATTTGGGACTTTGAGTACGAGTTATAGCATTTGGCCAGTTGTTTTGATCCCTTATAATCTGCCTCCGTGGATGTGTATGCAACAAACATCTTTTATCATTTTGATGATTATTCCTGGAAAACAAATGCCTGGAAATGATATTGATGTATACCTGCAGCCTTTGATTGAAGAATTGCAGGAGTTATGGAGCAACGGTGTTGAGACATTTGATGTTTCTTCTAAAACAATGTTCAAAATGCATGCTGCTTTAATGTGGACCATTAGTGACTTCCCTGGGCTTGGGAATTTATCTGGTTGGAACACTTATACGGGTTTGGCTTGTCCCGTTTGTAACATTGATTTCGAGCCCAAACGGCTACCTCACAGTAGAAAATGGTGCTTCTTGTGCCATCGAATATTTCTTGATGCATCTCATAGATTTCGGCTGAACAAATCAAAATTTAATGGTTCCATTGATCGTAGACCACCTCCAAAGTTGTTAACCGGTTCTGAAATATTGAAACAGCTTGAAAATGTTAAAACATAATTTAGGAAGGTTCATCATTTGAATGATAGAAGAAAACGAGTGCGAAGTGCATCGTCAAGTGAAATCAGAACGCAACAATGGAAGAAAAAAAGTATATTCTTCAAACTTCCGTATTGGGAATTTAATTCTTTGCGCCACAATCTTGATGTGATGCATATTGAGAAGAATTTATGTGATAATTTGATTTTCACATTACTTAATGAGCATGGAAAGTCGAAGGATCATCTCAATGCTCGCAAAGACTTACAAGTAATGAACATAAAACGTGATCTCTGGCCAGATGAGAATGAAAAGTATGCTCCGGCCATTTTTTCAATGAAAAATAGGGATAAGGATACGTTCCTTCAAATTTTAAAGAATGTGAAGGTATCTGATGGGTATTCGAGTAACATCTCGAGGTGTGTTGACTTGAAGAATCGTAAGTTATATGGAGTGAAAAGTCACAATTCACATATTTTGTTACAACAGTTACTACCAGTGGCATTGCGTACATTATTACCTGAAGAAGTTACTGCTGTTGTACTCCAATTCTGCACATTTTTTAGGAAATTATGTGAGAAAGCTCTACATCCATTTCAGCTTGACAACCTACAGGAGAGGTTTGTATTGACCCTCTGTGGAATGGAGATGATCTTTCCTCCATCGTTTTTTACTGTCATGATGCATTTAACTGTGCATTTGGTTGACGAAGCTAAATTAGGAGGCCTCGTTCATTATCGATGGATGTATCCAATTGAGAGGTATTTTATTTATATGTTTCTAGTTAAGTAAACAATTTTTGGCATTTAAATAAATGCATAATATTATTTTTTTTTCACAGATATCTTGGGCATTTGAAAGCATACGTGAGAAATAAATCTCAACCAGAAGGCTCTATTGCTGAAGGCTATTTGGCCGAGGAGTGTCTCACCTTTTGTTCCAGATATTTGGATTATATTGAGACAAGATTTAATCGAGTTGGACGTGTTGACGACACATCAACTCATTCTCAAATGCATCAGAAATCAAAAATATTTCCTGCTATTGGCCGATCAGTTGGGAGGACCTCATACGCAACACTAACAAAATTCGAATTATTACAGGCACATAGATATGTGCTGCTGAATATTGAAATTTCATATCCATTTATTGAAGAGTTGAGGATACAAACAAAGAGACGAATGAGAGGCCGAACACGAAATGAAAAAGATATAAAAAAAGATGTGAATAAAGAGCTGGTAGAATGGTTTTCACGACGTGTAAGTTTATAAATATTGCAATAAATACGAATATTAGTTTGACACATAAAATTTGCAAATCTATTAATTTTTTTTTCAGATCATGAATACTGATACTCGAGCAGACTTGTCAGAAGATTTTAAGTTTCTTGCTAGAGGTCCTATAAAACAAGTTAGAAAGTTTGGCGCTTGTAATGTGAATGGTTTTAGATTTCGTACAGTCGATCGAGAAGTGGGTTTGAAAACACAGAATAGTGGTATATTTACATTTGCTGAAGTGGAATTCTATGGAAAGATGCATGATATTATTGAATTAAACTACCACAGGCATTTTTCTATTGTTTTATTCAAATGCAAATGGGTCAATATTATCAGAGGTGTTAAAAGAGATTCCTTACAATTTACTTCTGTAAACTTCTCTCGCTTGATGGATGTTGGTGATCGTGAACTGCATGATCCATATAACTTAGCATCACAGGAAAAAATGTTATATTATGTGAATGATGTTGTGGATGAAGGGTGGAGTGTAGTTACTCACGTAATACAAAGAGATTTGTATGATATGGGTGATGAAGTGGAAGATTTGACCTCTACAATTGAATTTCATCAACAACAGGAAGCAGAATTATTTGTCCATCATGATATTGAAAATATTAGTCTAGCAAGGATGAATGAAGTGGATGAAGAAATGGAGCAGGAAACCAACATGATTGAAGGGGAAAATGATTGTATGTACAATTATTTATTCATTCAGCAACCACTTGTTTCATTTCTGTAGTCATTCATTATCATTGTTATATATATTTTGTTTGTTAGTACTGGGAATCTATTATCATTTTTAATTTTTTTTCTGCATAAATTTTTTGAAATATATATTCTGAACTTAATTTTATTTGATTAAATGACAGGAATGCCAAAGAAGAAGCAGTACACTATTCCTTCTACTTCTACGACAGATGACGATCCGTCTGTCCCCACGACATCTGAGGCAGCAGCTGCCTACATCCCTGCATCATCTCCCCCTGAACCGTCTCTGACACCATCAGTGGATGCCTCATTAGAGGATGAGTCATCGCCTCCCCCTACAGGAGCCTCAGCAGTGGGGCAACGACACGCCCCTTCCAGTTCATCACGGACATTCTGGAGGGTCACAATCATAGGTACAAATTTTAATTAAATAAATTTATTGCATTTTGTTTATAGTAATTGTTTGCTCATTGCAGATGAAAAAAATGCAACCGTGGAAAAACACATAAAAAGTTCTGATGTTTGGAACATTCATGGCAAGAAGATAGTGGTGCCATTTGATTCTTATGGGGTCCCGACGGATGACGCCGCAGGTTTACTTGGTCAGATTATAGGTCAGATGGCAACGAAGCCCATTTCCCTGCCTATTTCATATGATGATTGGAGGAATATGCCTCCAAAATGGAAAAATGAAGTTTATGATTCTTAGATAAAGGTAATTTTATTACTTTATGGTTTAATTGAATGTCATGTTACTAATATATTCAAAATTAATTTCTGTATACAAATGTTCTTCCACTTTACCGTTTCTGATGTGATAGCACGGAAGTGGACATTGAAAAATCTTGGGAAAAATGGAAATATTTCAAATGGAGGTTGTGGTGTGATGTCAAAGATACTTCGTTGACCTTGCAGCAGATGTATGAGAAGCTACCCAGTGGGGTACCGAAAGAACAGTGGAAGGTTTTTGTCGATAGACATCGTGATGAGAAGCGGATGGTATTGAAATATATATTATTATATTATCCTCATTTTACATTTATACATGTACATGAAGAGGAGATAGACATTGAATACAATACTGTTAAATTGAATTTTATTTATTTCAGGATCTCTCAAGACAAAATGCTTCAAACCGGGCAAAGCAGGTCATCCCGCACACTGCGGGTTCAAAAAGCTTTTCAAGAAGCCGAATGTCATTGGTAATCTTTTAATTAGTTTAAATATTTATAATATAATATTATCTATTTAACATATTTAATTGTTGATTTATCTTTGTTTAATGCAGTCACAGAGTTTAGGGCATGACGCATCCCGAATAGAACTGTGGCTGGATGTTCAAAAAAAAATAGATGGAAGTTTTGTTAATGAACCTGCCAGAGAATTTGGGGTATGAAGTCAATTATTTATTATAATAACTTATTATCAGTTTTTACTATGTTAATATATATTGATATTTGATTTATAGGTAAAAATTAAAGAAATATGGGAGGCCAATCCTGGGAAATCCTACTCAGTCTCCCAGGATGACCCGGTTGGTAAAGTCCTTGGGAAGGAGTATCCTGGTAGAGTGCGCGGGATGGGTTGGGGACCTGTACCATCTGAGGCCTTTTGAATGCCATCAGGGATTTCAGCTACATCTACTCCTGCTTATAGTCATTTCATACCTGAAGATGCTCAGAGGGAGATGTCTTCTCTACAAAACACAGTTCCCCAGCAGGGGGATCAGATATCTGGTTTGCAGAAAGAGTTGCTTGAAATATGTCAGTATATGAGAAGATATGCCCCCGGTGGTAGTGCATCGGGTAGTGGTGAGCAGGTAAATCACAAAAAAATCAAAATCATTTAGTTTGAAAACTTTTATTGGTTTTAAGTTTTATTATAAATATGCAACAATATTTAATTTTCAATATAATGTTCTTACAGGTGGCAGCAGGTGGTGGAGATGAAGGTGGAGAGGGTGACGATGCAGCATCAGATGATGAGTAGTAGTATTGTTGATGTTTTGAACAAGTATGATGACGGTTGGTTTGTATATGTAACATTTATGGCACATAGTTGCCACCAAACATTTCCATACATGTAACCTATATTAATACCATTTCTACTATATAGCAGCATTCGGGTAGCCCCATTGTGTAAGCTCGATTCATAAATGGATTGGGTGTTCTGACACGCTGGTCGGGTTGGTTTCATCTTTTATGACAAATGTTATGGATTTTGTGAGTGTGAATCAGATAAGTGTCACATGTGTGATTAAGGTGAATCTAACCTAGTTCTCTTATGAGCAGTTGGTCTATCTCTTCTTTTCATGACTTGGACACTCCTAATTTGGGGAACATCGTGTCAGATATAGTAAAAATGTCCTTCTAGGTAGTAGAAGTGATGGAAGTGTCTTAGAGGTGACAAATAGGTTTTATCAATGTTTCATGCGGGATGCATGGTTTTTATTGAGGCATGGTTAGTTCTTGTTTGATACCTGAGTTCCTGTGTAGGAATGCCTTGGACAGACTTTTGGACACCAACCATTTCCTTTGACTTGATCACTAGATGAATGTCATTCTAGGCTCAGTCAATGATCTTATGTGGATGTTTTGGTCTTTTACCAATATCTCACTTGTAAACTTGGAGTATGGAATACCTAGGGATAGTTACTTGGACTCTAACTTAATGATCTTATTTTATCCCAAACTTATCGTCGGACTCAAAGGTGATGTTTAAAGGGTAATGATTATAGTGGGATGGATCTAGGTTCCACCCTTGTTCATGCTGGGGAACAATGTATTAAATGGTTAGGTGATGGAATGACAAAGAAATTTCATTGAAAGTCAGGTATGGGCTTATGTGAATGTGCATGTGGTAAACACGGGATTTCATGGAGGAAGGAATTGTGGTTCAGGTTGTGATATGTGTATCATGCTACCTTCTATATGTATACTATTTTTTAGTTTTTTATCTTCATCTGGACATGAATTCATGGTTGTAAATTGTCATTGGCCTTTTATATTTAGTTTATATTATTCATCCAATGCTTTGTCTTTCATTTATTGTTGATTTAATTATTGTATGTTGTTTCTCTATTTATTATACCGCTATCCTACACTACCAAGAAGGGGGTCGAGATCCCCATGAAACCTAGGTGATCTCTATATTCTGGTTTGACTTATTTTTCAGGGAAGTGGTGCAGTAGAACCAAAAGTATTTTTTTTTCCAGTTCAGCATTTAGTGGCGGTTTTAACCGCCGCTAATTCCATACTTGGTAGGATTTTGCGGCGGTTTTAACCACCGCTAAATACCTTGCTGGGAAGCATTTAGCGGCAGTTTTAACCGCCGCTAAATATATTACGTTTATATTTAGCGGTGGTTTTTACCGCCGCAAAATAGGCGCATCAAACGGCATAATTTTGCGGCGGTTAAAACCGCCGCGAATAAAAAAATGTGGCAGACCCATAAAACCGCCGCTAAATGGAGAGAAACCGCCGCGAAATGAGGCATCTACGACACAATTTTTAAACCACCACGAAATAGAAAAAACCGCCTCTAAAAGATCGCCGACGCCAAGTTTAGCGGCGGTTTAAACCGCCGCTAAGGGCTGCGGTTGTTGTAGTGCCTTCTCTATCCAAAATAAAAAAAAATTATATAAGTTCTCCTTCCTCAATATATTTAGTAAAATACTTAAGTGATATTCATGATCTTACTTTATATTTGAATATATAAGAATATAATCTACAACTACTACCCCAAAATTATGATGTAATCTCTAAATAATATATTCATTAAATCCATGAATATGGTGAGGGTATTAGTAAGACCAAAAGGAATCTCCATACATTTATATTATCCATACCTTTTTTAGAATGTTTTCTTGGGTATATCCTAATTCTTAACCCTCAATTTATGACATCATAATAAAGGTCAATCTTGAAAAACTATTAAGATCCAGGAAATTGATCAAATAATTCATCAATATTGTGTAAAGGATTCTTTTTCTTGATTTTGATCTTGTTAAGTTACTGATTACCAATATAGTATCATTGATCAATGTTTCTTATTAATAAAAAAGAAAACATGAATCTTAATTTGAAACACTTATATGAATTAATCCCTTTTTATGACTATCCTGAAGTTTATTTTTAAATTTCTCAATAAAATTTGGACCATTCTCTGATGAGTCATTGAAATAGTAGTAGAACCAGACATGAGTTTTATTGAAAAATAAACTTCATGATTCAATATAATATCAAGAAAATATTCCAAAAAACATAAAAAATATCCCATACTATATCTACATCTTCAATTTTGAATTTATCCCCAATTATATATGATAAAGTCTCCCTTTGAATCGGAATCAAGAGCCATACAATTGATTTAGTTTTCATCGAAAGTTCATATTTATTGTCACACTAGTAGATTATCATTGGTTAGTTCTAAATATAAAATGTGACCTCCCTTAATTGGAAAAAGATGTGGTATTTATGTAAATAAATAAAAAACAATGATGAAAATAACATCAAACTCAACCAGGGGGAGGATAAAAGGATTTGCAGCCAGCACATCCCCACAAACATCAATTGGAGAAGAATAACAAACTTGAGATGAGATCGATGTACCATTATGTGTTTCCACATCCAATTAAGTATATAATTTTTGAGTTGGTATTTTAATACCCTTATAAAATTCATCATTAATTAAAGAGTTTGTAGATCTATAATAAAATAATACATTATTAGGTCTAGAGTTGATTTTAGGTATAACTTTTACTATTTCATCATAAATCCCTTTATTATAAATAGTTATCTCATGAGATTTAACTTTTTCTCTACTCCTAAGAGGTTATTGAGGGTGATCATAATAATTAACCTTAATATCTGGGCACTTGTTATCATAATTTACACACTCCTCGAGTTTGAAGCACTGGATTGTGGGTGGTGCATTCTATGGAGATTTATATTATTTCACATCATGAGTTAATTTTTTCCCATCACATCATCTTTCAGTAACTTTATGGGATTTCTTTCCAAACCTAAAACTATTATTAATACCTTTAAAACAATTTCATACATGTTTCTTTCCACACATTGAGCATAAAAAAAGTATCATCTTCTTCAATATATGGTTTTTATAATTTCCATTGAATTTCATCTTCATTTCTTATCAAAACAATGGGATTGATGGGTAACTCCAACATCTATTTCCACTTTAATTTCACATAAAACGATTTATTTATAAATATTAATTCCTCTTATATATAATTCCCTTCTAGGACTTAGTTTTATTCCATTTAATAATCGATCATCCATACTTTCATGTTGGATGATAATTCTAGATGCATACCATGAAATCCTTGTAAAATCAACCTCATAGGTACCAACTAATTCATCGTCATTATTCTTTACCTTTTGGAAATCCTCCTCCTTTTTGTTTGTATAATATAATGAAAGTACTTATTGATAAATAATCTCTTAAATTCATCCCATTCCATGCATTCAATATCATATTGTCTCATCATGTTCTTGATAGGATTCTATCATTTCTTTTCCTCACCTTCCAAATAATAAACATTCAAAAATAAATTTTTCAAGATCTGAACACTGGAGAACGTAAATAATATTTTTGATTGTATTGAACCATATCTTATAAATTATTGGATCAAAGAACCCACTAAAAGAAGGAAGATGTTGCCTCCTGAAGGAGTCAACAGAATTTTGTTCCCTTCTTTTCATGGTTGGAATCTCATCATGACTTGTAACTTGAGAATGTTTTGTGAGTATAGAAACGATATTTTATATTCCATTCACCATAAAATTTGGTTCTTCGTGAGGAAAATATATTAATTTTTTATTTCATTCAACATTAAATTGATTCCATCAGGATCCATTTGTCAAATAAAATAAAAAATTATAGTCTATGAGATATTAATAATATAGTGAAAACATATAATCATGAAAAATAATTTACATAAAATCTAAATAATGAAACATAACTTTCAATCTATGAAAAATTGGGTTTAACCAAGCTAATTAATGAACATTAACAATGATTTAGGGTTTTATCACATACATATAATTATCCCTAGGTCTCTCACTAATGTTTTCTCATCCTAGTTTCCTGATGTTAACAAGACCTTTCTCTAATACCAACTATAGTGACCCATAATTTTAATACATAAATATCACATCTTATTAGATTAATATTATTTAAATAACATTAAAATATATTCTATAAATTTATAGGTCTATTGACTTTGGAAACATGGATACATAAAAAATGGTTCATATGTTAACTACATCATCTCCCACTTTTTTCTTTATAACTATCACCTTTCTCAGACATATAATACATAATACCATTCTTCATGATCAGGGAAAAGGAAACATAACAATGAGCGGAATTTAGTGCTCGGTAAGTGAAAAAAAGATATATATCTAAGATCACGTAAGCATAACATGATCACAATTGTATGATAACATGAGTTTAATGCTTAAATCCATGTTTTTCGTATCATAGATCATTATCTTGAGTCATGTAAGAATGTGTGGAAGTTCATAAGACATGATTCCTAAAGGAATCAAAGTCATGAACTATAAGAGCATAAAATTTTCATAAGAGATGGAATTATGGGACACACATAATCATACAGTCCCTTGTGTCAATGATACCTCCAAGAAATTCATAACATAATATTCTTGGGATAAAGACCTGTGTAACTTTATCAAGAAAGGGATAACCTCTTGTCTACCCTCTTTTGGTCTTGGGATAACCTCCTATGTACCCTTTTAGCTCAAAAAACATTAATCCTTACCCAATTCATTGGAGTTAGATTTAGGTCTCACCAATAAGATAATGAAAATCACACATATGTGTGCCACAAGATTATAAAACCATATTCATATTAGAAGCCATGAATATAAATAGGCTTCATAAACATTACATAATAGCACAACCCATTGAAAGGAAATAGGTTTCATAAAAATCTGTTCATTATAAACATAAAATATACATAGAAATAATAAGTATGGTATAATTTTGTTATAATCCCTAGTAAGGATTAAGTAACATGAATGGTTGTCATCAAGAATGAAAATGATTTTGAAAGATCACTTCTAACATTTCTTGAGGAAATTAACCATTCCATTTTGAAATAATTTCTTTAAAATCTACAGATTTCCAAAATTTTAAAGAAAAAATTTTGTTTAAAATAACCATTTAAATGTTTAATGTAATATTAAAATAGATGATAATTCGTTATGGAGGGAAATTCCATTTATTTTTCATAAATATAAAATAAAACACTCCTCTTATAATTTTGTAAAAAATAATAAATTACATCATTTAAGAAATAAAAAGAATGTTACTTATGAACCAATTTTAAAAGGTAAATCATGGGTAAAAATAAAATTAAATAATAATAGAATAATATTAAAAATACTCTTTAAATTTATTTTAGAAAACATAGATATATAAGAAAATGTTTTTTTGAATTAAAAGATAAATAATGTCTATTTTTCCTAAAAACAAATTTTTGGTCTTTTGAGAACATAAGTTAGAAAAAATAAAAGGAAAACATGAATTTTAAAGGAATTTCTTGGAGATATGAAAATTAAAAAATTTAGTTAAAGTTATATCATTATATTTCATCATCATAAACTCAATTATAAAAAATCTTTATAAATAATATGATTTTCACATAAAACCCTTACAACTTTGGTATATTTTGAATCATAATTCTCATAAAAGAAACATAAATATATTGATATGTAAATCCCCATATTTTTTATAAGAATAATTATAAAATAAATTCATTTTAAATATATACACCACACAAAATAAACAAGAAATGTATAAGTCTTGTGTCCCACATAAATAAAATTGAGATGAAAACACTCTTACTGTGAAATCTGCATGCATTGAAAGCATTCAAACCTTATGTATAATAAATGTATATTTATTATAATTTTGTTAAATTATAAGACAAATTATTTTTTATCATATATATTGATTATATGTATACTTATATACATCCATAATGGTAGATATTGAAAATTAATTAAATAATTAATGGAGGTGATAGACCATACGTACTCATGGACGTGATTTTCAATTTTGGACTATTGGAACTAACAAAAGATAAATAATATTTAAAATTTAAATAATCATTATTATGTTATATAAATCATCTATATTCATATAATCCATCCTCCTGAACATCCATGTAAAATAGAAATGAGAAATGAATCGCATTGCATCAGGGAGGGGGTAGTCCACATGTATGCATGAGCGATGTTATCATTTTCCATCAGTTTAGAAGGTAAGAAGGTAGATATGATATTATCAATATATAAGAATGATTATTTAATAAATATAATATATAAAATTTAAACCTATAATAATAACCATCTATGAAATATGGTGATAGAATATTAATTTTACTGCTACGTGGATACGGAAAGTTGTACATATGCATGAGAGATAATTTTACATCCAATTTAATGGAATGTGGGTGGGAAATGGAATTTTAATAATAATAATAACAATAATGATAAAATTTTAGTATATTTTGGATAATTATGTTCTTATTTTATGATAAATAAATAGATTTAGAGTAAGTATAAAAATAAATAAATTGAAAGAGGACATGTATGAAAACAACCTCTCTTCTAAGAGAGTTATTCTAGATCCTTTATTAAGGAATATATGATTGGTAATTTAGGGAGATCAGAAACTCAAAAACCTAGAAAATGATGTTTATAATAAAATTGTAGGTTTTGATCTATGTATATGGTTCACAGTGTCGTGAATAATAGAAACAATGGGTCTCCTTTTATAAGATATGGAATTCACACACTCAAAATTTCCTAAAGTGTTAAATTATAATAAATTAATTATCAATACAAATGGTATAAAATGGAAAATATATGGAAAACGGGAAGAAATTTTAGACCATATATTATCACATTTTTTATATTTTTATAATT
This sequence comes from Viscum album, assembly GCA_963277665.1. NCBI lineage: Eukaryota > Viridiplantae > Streptophyta > Magnoliopsida > Santalales > Viscaceae > Viscum > Viscum album. Next base: position 214,274,979 of record OY728123.1, read on the forward strand.
TTATTAATTTTATGTAATATATTAAAATATTATTTTGATAAAATACTATTAATTTTAAATTTAAAACTATTCATTTAATTTGACCTAAAAGACATGAATGAAAAGTATTAAATAGAATTAAATTCATTAAAATAACACTATTATGTCATATTTATCTAAAAAATTAACGGAATATATTAACTCACTAAAATTATATAACTTTTAATATTTTAAAATCATTTATTTTATTTTATTTTAATTTCAGAAATATTGCATCAGTGTTTCATAAGCATTTAAGGTAATCATATAATCACTAAAAATTAGAAAAAAAAATTATATTAAGAAAATAATTTCATTATGATTATAATTATTATCAATATTTAATCATAACTAGTATTTTTTCAATGTGAATACATAAAATATATTTATAACTAAGAGAGTGACATTGTAACTTTGTATGTTTTATATATTATAAATGTCATTTTCAAGGAAATTTATCCATTTTAAAAATAAATTTCAATAATAATGTCTTAAGGGTAATATTAAATTCATCGAATAATAATTAAGATAAAAATAGTGGCTTTATAACTTATTTTTAAACTAGATTAACCCAACTTACCCTTTACCAAGGTGATAAATTTTACCACAGTAATTATTCATATTGATCAAAAATTAAAGTGACCTATTTAAAAATTATTGATTATAAAAATTTAATTAATTTTATGACATTCAATGACTATAAATGAAATAAATTAATTTTAACTTAAGTTCACAAAATACAATAAAAACCCACTTTTTTGACAACTACGGTTTTCAAGAATAAAACCAAATTTATTTTTTTCTCATGCCTATAAAGATATTAGATGAATTTTTAAAACATTTTATTGAATATATTATATAAAATTTGTCTAAAATAATTCACCAATTGTGATAAATTAAATTTATTAGGGAGAAAATACATCTTTCACATCAAAATAATTTTTCATAAAAACACCTCATTTGTTTTCAAATGATTATTATTTTTATTAATAATTAATTGACAATCGGTGAATTAATTTTATACATATGTAAGATATAAATTTTTTTTTATTTATTCATATTCATACCCTAAAATCCAAATAATGTGTGACAACATATAAAAACAATATTCTTATAGTATAACACTATTATTTTAGACTTGTTCTTGTATGTTACATATGTTATCAAATAAATAATTTTATTAAAAAAAGCATTTCATAAAATATCAAAATGTTAAATTCATTATTACTTTTTGATCCATTAGTAAATGATAACATCACTCCTGTATTAGTGCAGACTACAACCACCATGAAATGATTGGATTTTTTTATCATTTCCTCCTTAAAAGGTGGGTAACAAGGATAGATTTAATAAACATATATGATAATTATGATACATTAATGATTATTTAAAGGTTTATTATCATTTAACATTATTTTATTCTATCCAATAAAAACTAGAAACATCACTCGTGTGTATATATGGATTACTATCTATACAAAGTGATGTATTTTATTTTTTATCACCACTTAATATGATTGGTTATAAGTATATATATAAGGAATATATTTAATATTTATATCAAGATTAAAATTTCGGATATGTATGAAACCTAATCAAAGTGAAATCACCTTAATTTCTTGATCAAAACATATATTAAAAATAAAGTATTTAACACCCAAAATGAAGGCTTTAATAGATAATTGTTAATAAGTAGTTGTTGAAATGAAATAAGTGTTTCATATAAGATATTATATTTCTTAATATGATTTTGGTATATTATTTCAAAAAAAATAGTATTTATTATAAATGTGGTTAGATCAATTATGAACCAACATGGACTTGAGGTAGCGGTTTTGTTTGAAGTTATCTTCATTGAGACAAGTTTTAATGTTATAAAACAATTTTATATCACTATGGTGTATATAATGCCTATGAATGTGCTATGGAATAATGCGTTACTTAATACATGGGATTTATAGATCCATATGATTTTCATGAATCCAATTACTTTTTATTCAAATATTAGTAAATCCATAAGGGTTCTATGTTAAAATTTTATTTTTACCAGGATTGGTTATGATTAAACTTTAAATGATGAAATTATATGATCTATCTCTCATATGTATTATGTATTTTATTCTCATATATTTTTCTCTAAATAATTCATTTTTTATTTTCTTTATCCTCTCTTTAAGTACATAATGTACCGAAATAATTGTTTTGTGGAAAACTTACATTGTTTTTTCCTTCAGCTATGAATATTTTCTTCATTGCCCATATTTTCATTAAAATGTTTTAAATAATGTTTTTAGTATTCTCCAAAGATTGTTTAAATAATTTTTTGACTATTTTTTACTTTCATTATTATTAATAATCCAACTTATTTTTTTCTAAAACATTATACTTTTGACTATTTACTAAAAGTTTGAAATGAATTTTTGTTTTAATATACACAACATGAATGGATTTCTCCACCATCATGAATACTCATTTATTTAGATATTACATTATAATTTTTATTCCTTCATTTCAAATACCATGTTTCCTTACTATTTTGGGAAATTTTTGGATTTAAAATAAGTTATTTTAAATGAAAAGGTAATTTTCCTCTAAAAAATGTTTTGGTGAACTTTTTAAGGTATTTTTATCTATAACAACATAGATGTTTCATATGATTAAATGTAGATATGATTTTATGATACCATTTATATTATTTATGTGGTTGGTTTATTGTTATGATGATGAAATGTTTATGAAGGTTGTATCCTTTCCACAAGTTATGACTTGATGATATGCTGATTGTTTTTTGATATTATGACACACATATGTATGTATTTCATTATGTGATGGGTGAGATTAAAATTATATTGTCCTCCAATTCATTAGGTAAAGAAGGATATCTTATTAGAAAAAAAAATACATGAATGGGGAATAAACCCAGTTCCACAAGGGACATTTTCCCATAAGATAGTATTGTGAGTAAACATTGATTAATTAATAATTGAATGGGAAGTGAACCTAATCTACTATGATAGTCGTACTAGAGAGTTTGACTAAGGAAATTATTTCTTATGTTTTTGTGAATTCCATAAAACTATGTTGCATTATTATGAAATCTTTTCATGGTTCTTGATTTATTATTTATGATTCCACGCTCTTTTATATTTTTTCATTCATTTAACAAAACATTATGCCATGTTTTATGATTATGGTATATGAATTTATGGGTATGATCTTATAATATTTTTCTATTGTTATCAATCCCTTATTCTTATCTTATGATAATTTATGATAATTTATTAATATCTATTATGTATGCCCTTACTAAACATCTAAGATCACCATTTCTTATGGTTCTTGTCCCTAGGTTATGAATAATGTTTTTAAGTATGATATGTATAATAAGAGTTATAGTTGTTATAAAATTAAGAAGAAATAATAAATATGTTTTCTATAGAATTTTTCTATATATCCAACTTTCCAAATAAACTAAAACTCTTTGGTCCTCAAGTTTTATTATTGAGAAATGTATTGAATATTCATCTAAAATATTTTAATATTTAATATGAAATGTATAGTTTTCTATAGTTTCAATTGATGTTTGTTTGATTTTTTTATGTTTTGAATATTATAATATCTCAAATGTATATAATAAATAATAAGCTAAAAATCGGATAACTATACTTTCTCATAGTATTATTTACTCATGGTCTACAATTTTTTATTTAATATTTTTAGTTTTTAGAATTTTATGATGATAAAAAATTTATTATTTTATGAACTTTTTTTATTTTCCCAAGATATTTTCCCCCAATATAATTAATATTATTTAAAATATACTTATATTAAATATAAAAACATAAAATATGACTTTGTGATTTGTTCATTATATTATTTTACACATTCTTGACAACAACAAAACACATAAATGATTACTAAAATGGCTCATGCATGGTTCTATTCATACACAAATTCACTCACATGAAAACTATTTTAAAAGAATTATATTATTATTTTTGTATCTTATGAGATTTTATGTCTCTAGAATGATTTTTATATTAAAATCTATTTAATACAGTATCTTATGAACTATACTTTTTTGGAAATTCAATTAAAGTATCAATGGACTTCATAAAACATGTAAATATTCACATGGATATGAATTTATAGATTATAAACTAATAATTAGATAACTTGATTATAAATATTGACATAGGGATACTGACGAAACAACAAGACATTCATATGGGAGATATGATAGTAATAGAACTCTACTATTACGCTTACTATTCTACAATTTTGATCATAAAGTAGCTTCAATGTGAAATATTATTAGGAAAGTGATTGATCTTAAATGAAATTTTGTTATTAATATATAATATTCTAGTTTAAATGTTATATATTTTTTATTTCTTATTTCTTATTTATCTATTTTTCGGTTTATGTTGTTCCCTTAAAAAATTAGGTCTTTTTTTTCTTGGTTATACCTCCGCTAAAAAATATAGGACATTCAGGTTTTGAATCACATAAAAATTTAAGTGTATTATAGGTTGTACCGTAGTCTATTAAAAATAAGTTTTTGTTTTAAATTATGCCTCTAGTTTATTAAATTAAAAAGTTTATAAAAGGTTATCACAACCTTTCAAAAGTTAGTTTCATTCAGTGGGTTTCAACTCTATCATGGATAAAAGAGTAGTGAAGAGTAGTTATATTGTCAAGTTTTTCTGATATACTATAAAATTCTATTTTTCTTGTTTTTATTATCCACTATGTCTATATATTTATTATTTTTTTCCTATTTTTTATCAAATCAAATGGTTATTTCACCAATTACTTCATGTTACTATTTGATTACAATGATAATGAACACTGGTTTATTTTTTTATGTAAATTTTTAATAACTACTCAACCCCCTATAAATATTTGATATCTTACACTAGGGAAATGAATAAATTAATGGGATACTTATACATGGTTTAAACCTACACTTTCATCAATTTCACTTTCTACATAAGATTGAATTGAGGAAAAGAAACCATCGAATGACCACCACTTATACCCCACATGAAAAAAGTATAATATCCTTATAAAAAACTAATTGTAATAACCTACCTTTACCGTTATAGTTCCAATTCTAGTTCGGAATATCTCATGTGAGGTCAACATCAATGAAAAATATGGATAATGACATTTGTGATGGGTCAGTAGTGGGTGAATCCAACTTAATCAAATAACTAAAAGTAGTCATAACATCCATTTAATATTTGTACATAAAAGATAGATTAGTAATCCTTTTAAGTATACCAAAATATGTATAAGTTTATAAATTAACCCCAATAGAGATAATATAGTCCAATAAAATACCAATATCATTTATCCAGATATCTTCCATGCATTTTTTTCCAGTGGTGATTGAAAAAACTGTGGTCCAAAAATATGACCAAAACCCAACCCTCATCCTTGAGAACCATTGATAAATGGATGAATTAAATCCATTAAATAGTTATCTAAATCATAGAAACAATAGTATATTTACTATGAATTACCCAATAAGAGAAAAAAAAACTTTATACATGATCTATAATTTATCATTATTGAATTTGAAAATTGGACTGACTTTGAAATAGTATCGTTTTAACAAGTGAAAAAAATAGGAGGAATATTTCATACCATAACTTAAGAAATGTTTTGAAAAGGATGAATATTATAATGATTATTTTTATTCTTCAAGGATTTTAGAGTGAAACCCTAGTTGAGTTTGGGAGCTTCACTGTGAGAAACTCATCCCTTTTTTAACATCAAATGATTTAAATCAAATCCCTTTAAAATTAATTATTTACGTACTAAAAATTAAATTTAATAAATAAATAGGTATTATAATATTTCTATTATTTTTATAACTAAATCAAATAATTCATTAACAATAATAATATGCATCTCATAAAATTATATTTTTATGAAATAATATTTTAATTTAATATTCTCTCTTTATTTCATTATTTAATTATTTATTACTTATGAATTTTTTTATTTTCTATTTTTTACTAGTTGTTAAACAACCTCAATATAAATATTGTACGTATACATACCCAATTACAATATAAACAATGAATATATTTCCAACGGTCGTACAATGAATTTCCATAAATATAACAATCATATTTAATTCCAATATATATCCTTACAAACATCACTAAAATCATTCATCCTATTTACATTCCTTTTAACATGTATATTATATTTATAATGTTTTACCTTGTTTTTATATTTTCAATAAAAGTTATGATTTTCTTGTAAAACCAATATGATAAAGATTTTATGTTTATAGTATTTTCATACTTGTGGATTTATTACACTTGTACTTTTCATAATGATAATTTATATTATATTATTATAATTTATTAATGTTTATATTTCATTGTAATACTTTATCTCGGTAAAATGTATTGTGATTCATTTTAGTTTTGTTTTGTGTTTTAAATAAGTTATTCAACATGATATTCATTTGAGGAATGAATATGTAGTAAGATATTAGGGTTTTATTTTCTACCCTCCAAAAAAATAATTTCACCTTCGATATTTTATTAATCTAATGATAAAATGAGTATAATTATGCTTTATTACATTTTTATGTTCTCCAGTTTCATCCTTAATTTTAAAATTTCTCTTCAGAAATTTAACCAGGTGAGTGGTCTTTTTTCTTAGATTTTTTTCTCTATGATACATGATTTCTATTAGTTGTTCCTCATAAGATATGTCTTTTTCAAGTAATACTAAATTGGAGTTTAATACATGTGATGGTCAAAGTATGTAAATCTTAAAAAGTGATACATAGAACACATCCTTAACTTGGGATAGGTTTAGTGAAATTTTAAAATGATACTTTTTTATCCCAATAGAGTCAATGATTTTAAAATATTCAATATATCAAGGGTTAAACTTTTCCATCTTCAAGATTCACATAACCCTCTATCATTATGAAATTTGAAGTAATATATAATATTATAATTAAAACACTAAATCTCACTAATTATTATTAATATACTAATTCATTTGATTATGTGTAGTTTTAATATGCTACTAATTTTTTTTAATCATTACTTCTATATTATGAGAATTATCTAGCTATATAAGTTCATTCTCAAAAACAACATCCCAACATGTTAGAGTTATACACCTCTTCCCTATAGAGTCTTAAATAGTATCATTTGAAAGATAAAATAGAAATTTTCATTATATAATAATTCAATGAGGGGAATTTTTTGATCCCAATATCATTTAAAATCCATTTAATAGGATCTCATCATATTATCAAGAGTATGTATAGTCCTTTTATATTATATATAGTTCTATGGAAGATATGTAATACTAAAGATTAATTTTTATCCATTTATTATTGAATAATTCCCCATAACTTCATGGAAAATATTTTAACTCGATAAAATATAATTGATATTGGAACTCTATGAAGCTTTATGTCCTTCTATATGTATGTCACGCTATGTTGATCAAGCAATAAATATTATCAATTAGTAACTACATGTGATAAATTATTAAGGAAATAAACCAAAAACCAAATACAATTCTAACATTCATAAGTCTTGGGAATTCCTAAGAAAAATCCATAGTGATGTTCTCCTATTTATATATTGGTATGGATAATGGTTGAATAATCCCTATATACTTATTTCATTCTTCCTTAACTTACTAGAACAACAAGAATCTAGATATTTAATCTATAATCCCCCCTTATTTTCTTCCACTAAAAATGATTCTTGAGATCTCTATATATCTTTATAACTCTATGGTAGATATATAATGATGAGTTACGTTCATTATCCAACAACTTCTTCTAAATTTATAGTATTTATGGAACACATATTCATTTCCCAAATATTAAAATTACATCGTTATTAATGTTAAACCCAATAATATCCCCTACCTAGTTTTGTATCTTCATATCATACTTCTATGCCTCCTCGATATTTATGTTGAGGATGGTTGAGCTATCATTTTTGATATATATAATACCTTCCCTTACCTTATGATTTCAAGGGCAATAATAAGGAAATCCATGAGTATTGTGTCTATTTTAGTCCTCTTCCAAGATTAGGTAGCAAGATCCTTCCTAATTAAAGCGTCTTTAACCTTTATTTCCTTCTCAAGTTGGTAATGTATTGATTAGTCATAGTCCTTAATCAACTCTAACCATCTCCTTTTGTGTATGTTCAACTTCTTATTTGTGAATATATACTTTAATATCTTTTGATCAATATATATTTTACACTTTTCTATATCGATAAGATTCCTCCTTATCTTTAATATAATTATTACTACTACAAGATTTAAATAATTCATAGGAAAATTCTTCTCCTGAATAATTAATATACATGTGGCATAAAATACCGGTATTTAATTTTGTACAAGGAAACATATCAATACATTATTAAATGAATCAATATTTATCACAAGTCCAATGATAAAACTTCTCTTGAGCTGCTTGAAATTATTTTCATGTTCATTTATCTTGAATAATTTGAATCCCTTCCAAGTTGACTTGGTTTTTTGATTTTATATACAAGATAATTTTCTCACAAAGTATTGATAATATATAACGAATACAAGAAAAATATAGAGATATATTGTTAAGGTTGTTCAAGTAAATTCTAAAAACAGCTCTATCCTTGAAGGATCCATATATTTACCATCACTTATGATTTCATGACCTATTATTTATAAATTCTATAAATATTATTCACTATTCTAAAATTTGGAATACACTTTATTATTTCTCAAAATCAATATAAAAAACATAAAATGATCTATGTAACACCCCGAGATTTTATGAAAAATATTCTTTTTAATTTCATTAATGACTTGTGTTGTACGCTACACCAAAAGAATCTTGCACAACACGCATCCTTGAATTGCCTTGCATTACACGCAATCGCGACCTTCCTCAATAGCGTGTGTAGTACGCAATACCCAGTTTCACTAAACAACGATATGCTATTAAAATATTATTAAAACTAGCCGTTATGAATAGTAATAACCACTTTTTGAAATTTTGTAAATTTTATTTTCAAAATGGACTTCATTTTTGGATTCGGAATATCGAAATTAGCTTAGGGTGAAATTTTGGTACTTTTCGGATAACATTTATTTTCTGATGAATAGTGAAAGTTACTAAATTTTAATTAAAAACAACCTTTTTAATAGAAATAGTGAATAGTGATAAATTATTAATTTGATTGGTTTTAAAGTATATTTAGAATATATTTTTACAATTTAATACAATGTTGGTTATTGGAAGTAATTTCACATTTAAACCAAACATAAACAACTATCAATCTTTTGATAGTTATTATCTCTTAAGAACACGCTATTTGTTTGGACGACGGGAATTAATTTTTAAATTAATTAATGCAACTGATATGTTTTGAATTTGTTAAAATATACATCATTTTTGAATTCATAATATCAAATATATCTTAGGCCTAATTTTTGGTATTTTTCTGGAAACTTTCATTTTTTGATGAATAGTGAAACCACTAAGTGGAAGTTAAAAAAATGAATTTTTCATAAAACTTAATTTTAACGCTTCTGTGAGTGAAATTTCAAAAATCCGAGAGACACAGTTGATGTCAGTAAGTAAAATGTGGTTTAATGAGATGAAAATAATTTTTGGTGAACAGTAACTTTTTACTTTTTTTTACCACGGTTAAAAGTAAATAGGGTAATTAAGGGTAAAAATGATATTATTATTACCCTAAAACATGTCCTAATTCTATTGGATAAGTGTAATTCGACCAAAAACAACCTTAGGAAAAAACTATGACCATTTAGGCCCACTTGGATTAGATTAGGACATTTATTATTAATTTATTTAAAGAAGGGTTAAAATAGTTAAAATCAAAGTTTAATAAGAAACTCATTTTTAATATATGGTAATACATAAGATAAATTCGACTATAAATATTCATTATAAAGATAAAAATATTTCATACATAATGGTATTTTATTTTTAATTTTTAGACATTAAATAATTTAATTTATTTAAGACACAATGATGATGCAGTAATTATCTTATTAATGAAATATTGACATAATTGATGTTATAAATACCCAAATAAATGTAATTTGAGACTTTTTATGAATTAAACTAATTTTATAGATTACTATGACATGTTATTATTGATTTAATTAACTTTTTTCGATCTAATCATTCTGTTGTGATTTTCACAAAAATCAATTACTAAATAGTGTCAAAATTTACATAAAATAGTTTTTAAAACAAATATTATATAATTAACTGTTATTTTATTCCTAAAAATCTAAGGTTCGGACAAATGACTAATATAAGGTTATATATATTAATAATAAACAAATTGGGGATCTTTTTTCTTGATATAGTATGTTTATTAACCTTATCGTTTAAGAAAACAAGAAGACACGGTAAAAGTAAAATTATCTAACTTAAAGTTAAATATAAATGATAAGGTTATAATAGGAACCTAAAATTGTCTAAATTCTATTGGATGAGAGTATTTCGACCCATCCCCACCTTATATTCTAAATAAATCAATTTGGATCTATTTAAAACCTAATTTTTCTTTATAATAAAAGAATATTTTTTGTTATTCCAAAGGTGCCCCTCTCCTCCCTTATAAAAGGGCACCCCCTCCCTCTCTTCCTCACACCACTTTGAGCCTTTAAGCTCATCCAACCTCTGCCAAATTATCTTCTAAACTTCCCTAGCAACATCATAGAGGTTCTGTTCTTCCTCAAAGACCAATTTTAGTGCCCTAAGAGGAGGTCTCAAAGAGACGCTTCAAATAAGAGGTAATTTCCGTTACCGATTCTTTCACCTTTATTTCTTCTTCCAATTATTCTTATAAGGGTGTTTCATTATGAAGTAATAACATCAGTATCACTCATATACTGATATGTTATTATAAGTATGAAACAACCCTATTTCGCCATCTATCCATCCTATGGAAAACGAAATCACCGCACGTGCGTACGTACGGAATACCGTCTCCACTCCGTAGTGTAATCTATTTTCCACCACCACCTTAATTGGATGGGTATAATGGTGTAAATAATAAATATATATTATTATTGTAAAGTGATAATGATTCTGTAATAGTATACATACACTCCAACAAAATTCCACGATCATGGGAACGATATCCTCGCTCGTGCGTACGTACAGAATACCGTCTCCATGATGCGATGAGATTCATTCTCAATGATTAACCATTCATGAATGATTATAAAGTATATATAATAAGTAATCATGAAATATATTACATAATAATGATACTGTATTTATGTGTATATATATGTATTTCATCTACTTAATTCCATTCAACTCAATAAGGAAACGAAAACAGCGTTCATGCGTACGTACGGCCTACCGTCTCCAGGAACGGTGTATTTCATTCCATTTACTGATTTATTATATATATGTATATTATGAATATATATTATAAATAAATCATGTTTTATATTATGTAATTAAGTAATCATGATCTTATAAATCATATGAATAATTACAAGTCAAAACACGAATGACAAATGAAACGATTTTACCCAAAACGCTCTTTAACATGGAATTTACAAAAGAATGGGTAATATAAAGTCATAAGTGAGACATATATGATATCATAACAATTATTATGATTCTGGAATAATTCAATGACATTATTTAAATCATTATACATGAGGTTCGGACACTTACGAAGCAAATCAGACCTAAGGTAAAGGAAATATCACAATCTCATTTTTATCCGAGATTGTTTATACTTTGGTATTTACTGGGGTGTATTTTATCATCCACATCCATGTTTCCTCAATATGTAATACTTCTATCCTTATAAAATAGTTTATATCAAATTTTACCCTTCGGTGAGTTTTTAGTAAAAGATATGAAAGGAATCTTTTGTCGTTTTTCGTACGAGGTACTTTTTGACTTTTCCGACAAAAGTACGAGAAGAATGTTTTCTTTTAACTTATACGGCATGAATGGATTTTTAAAAAATTATTTCCAAGAATATTACCTTACAAGTTTTCAACTTTATTTTTAATCAACTTCTTTTAGTTTAAAATTGTATGACATGTTAAGAAAGGAAAAATGTTTTTGAAGTAGAAAGGATATTTTCCTCAAGAATGGAGTTCAAGTGTTTTATCAAAATTATTTTCCATCTAAGATAATAAAGGGTTCTATTTATATCCCTATTATTACATTAATTTGATTATGTTGTGATGAAATTATTTTTACAAATTCCTTTATCTTATATGAATTGTTTTATGATGTCACGATGTTTAAGAATCCCATTTTTATTACATGGGTTATGCTATGATGTATGGTTTATGATTTTCTGGTACACATAAGAATGGTATCATTATGATATGGGTGGGACCTATATCTCCATCCAATGCATTGGGTAAAGATTTTATATCTCATGAGACTGACATGGCTGGAACGGCAGGTTAAACCGGTTCAGTGAAACAGGACTGAAACGAGGAGTGAACTCGGTTCAGAAATGGACTTTGTCCACTAAGATAGTCTTGGCAATGAGTATTAACTAACAAGAAATGATTCTCTATGATTATGTGTGTATGCAAAAAAGTTTCATGATTTAAGTTATGATTATTGGGATTTCATTTCACTACTATGATTTATCCCATGTTATGAAATTATGCTCTCTTTTGCAGGTTAAGATTTCCAAAATGTTATGTTCTTATGAATATGATGTGATTGATATTTCTTTTGTTTACCCTTACAGAGCATTTGAGCTCACCCTTTTATGTTTTCTTTTCCCCAGGATTTAAAGAAAGGTTTTAGGTAAAAAAAAGGAAGATCTTGATGGGAGATGTTGAAGATCTTTCACCACGATTAGAAGATTATATTCCGAGTTTCCAAAGACACTAAACTATTACGATCCTTGTGTGTGTGTTTTTGTTATGTACTAAGTATTCCGAAAAAGTAATGTAATTTCTATGTACGTTAAGCTTCGGGTCTCTACATTTGGTATCAGAGGACAGGTTTAGTCAACCTTTGGAAACTAGGATGCGAGAACTTTAGTGATATCCCTAGAGATATTTCTAAGGTATGTCTAGGGATCTCCCTAAGGTTAAGTATAAGTATAGAATATAGTCCTAGAATTGCGCTAATGATCATAGAATTAAACCTAAGATGTTAGATATTGAAGGAACTCCCCCTTTATTATGTTGTTTTCCCTAGCATGATTTTTTCCTCTCACACTATTCTTTTTGGGTTTTTGATGATGGTTGGAACCTGAAGGAACCATGTTGATCAATGCAATGGAAAATGCAATGATTGTCCTCCTGAACAAATAAATTTTATGGGAGATGGAGTGAAAAATCTTATTGCTATACTTACACAAGCTATGAATCATTCTGGACTTCCAAATGAGTAGAGAAGGGAACAATATTCTATTGAGTCCTTCATGAGGAAACTTCCACCTTCTTTCAGTGGGTCTTATGATCCACTTGTTGTTGAACAATGGATCAGTACCACTGAAAAGATAGTTTCATTTCTTCAATGTTTTGAACATGATAAAGTCATCTTAGCAGTATATCGTTTGGAAGGTGAAGTTGATCAATGGTGGAATCTTATCAAGAATACGAGGCAAATAGATGAAATTGATTCCATGGAATGGGACGAGTTCAAGAGATTATTTTTCAATAAGTACTTTCCTCATATTCTTCGAACAAAGTTGGAGAAGGAGTTTTTTGAACTAAAGCAAAAGGATGATGAATCTATTGGTTTATACGAAGTGAATTTTACAAGGCTTGCAAGGTATGCATCTGGATTTATCATCCAAACTGAAAGTAAAGTTGATAGATTCTTCAGTGGCCTAAAACTAAATCTTCGAAGGGAATTAGCTATAAGAGACTTCAGTAGCTATGAAGAAATTGTGTGTTGTGCTATCAAGGTAGAAATTGAAGTTGGTGTTACTTATCCATCTCGTAGTTTTGACAAGAAACGAAAGATGGAGTTCAAGGAGAAATCTCAGAATAGTGGTGAAAAGAAGATGAATGTTTCCTTATGCTCAAAGTGTGGAAAGAAGCATGGTGGAGATTGTCTTAAAGGGACAATTAAATGTTTAAAATGTGGAAAGGAAGGTCATCGGGCATTTGAATGCCGCAATGATGGGAAGAAGATGTCTAATGATGCAAACAAAGGAAGGGATACACATAATGAACCTACTACACTTCAATGCTTCAAGTGCAAGGAAATGGGGCATTATGTTAATAAATGCCCTAATCCAAGGGTTAGTGGTGATCGACATGAGAAACCACTTAAGTCAAAGGACAAAGGGAAGTCACATGCGATCACCATTGTTGATGTTGAATGCGACATCGATGAGGTGGAATTATTAAGTGTTTATGTATTGGGATTCCAGAATAATGTTGTATATAGTATCGTGAAATATTGGAATATTTATGTATTGGTCTATTGTGGTTTTCAATAATTTTATGGCATCGGTAACCATGAAAAGTGATTGAAATATTTTTAGAAAGCAGATGATATGCACATAATGAAGGGATAAAGAGAATCTAATATGTTTGATAGTATTCATGAGCTCATGACTGATATAAGGACTAAGTGATGTCATGGTTTGAGTATATAGAATTTTGAGGATTTTGGTATGTGGAAAATGTTAACTTTTAACTGCATTCATGTTTTCACTAAGGTTCAATGGGTATTCATTTTTCAAGAGAATACATGATTAAGGCCTTTGAATGTTTGGAATGTGACCAACAAGACATATCTTATGATATATGGGGATCAACGATGGTATTAAATCTCTGGTAATCGTTTTCACTATATTATGAAAGTGGACTGTAGTATTATGGATAAGCCTAAATATTGGAAGGATTATGTTGGACATAAGTTATTATTGTTTAAGGATTGAAGTTTTTTCGATATTATTGATGGGATGTTATAGTAATATAGTTTTAGAAAAAGGACAACCTGCAGGACGGGCGACAGCCCATCGCGTCGGACAAGGCTGTGGGAATCGAACCCACAACCAAAGTGTGACTAGCCTTTATCGCCTACCACTGGCCTACAGGAAGTCCCTGGTTAGTAGAAACTAGTTTTATTTTATTAAGCAGTATGATATATGAAGTATAAGTTCATTTTTGGAACCATATACGATTAATCTAACAATAAGATGGACTTATAACTTTTGCTAACCTTTTGATTGAAAGAGATGGAATGACTCATCATTCTATCACATGATCTGCTAACACATCACGAATTAAAAATTAAACTTCATTTCTTTAAGAGATGAAGTTAAAATTTTCCAAAGAACGACCAACGGTGAGACTATACCAAACTCAAGAAAGTATTTCTTCTAATTCCAATTTCATCAACTTTAGGGAAACGATCTTGAAAACCAAAAACTTTTGTCCTAGTGCTCTTATATCTGATAAATCAGATGGTACCTTAGATCTTCACAAATTTATGGCTTTGTGATTGCTGGCTTTTCCATAGCCATGTTCTCTACCACTCTCCATCAGAACATGATGGTTAGATTTCTCTTCTATATCCATATTTTCACCTATGTGGAAACCCAATGATTAGTTTATTTAGGTAACTGTTATGTTTAATAATTTTGTTTTTAAAGATTAGTTTTGGTATTCCTTTTTACGATGTGGGTTTTTATCAAAGAAACTTTCGAATAGTAAACCATTTATAACCCCGATGAATTTCGAGGGCAAAATTCATTTTAAGGGGGGTAGAATGTAACACCCTGAGATTTTATGAAAAATATTCTTTTTAATTTCATTAATGACTTGTGTTGTACGCTACACCAAAAGAAGCTTGCACAACATGCATCCTTGACTTGCCTTGCATTACACGCAATCACGGCCTTCCTCAATAGCGTTTGTAGTACGCAATACCGAGTTTCACTAAACAATGATATGCTATTAAAATATTATTAAAACTAGCCGTTATGAATAGTAATAACCACTTTTTAAAATTTTTTAATTTTATTTTCAAAATGGACTTCATTTTTGGATTCAGAATATCGAAATTAGCTTAGGGTGAAATTTTGGTACTTTTCGGATAACTTTCATTTTCTGATGAATAGTGAAAATTACTAAATTTTAATTAAAAAAAACCTTTTTAATAGAAATAATTAATAGTGATAAATTATTAATTTGATTGGTTTTAAAGTATATTTAGAATATATTTTTACAATTTAATACAATGTTGGTTATTGGATGTAATTTCACATTTAAACCAGACATAAACAACTGTCAATCTTTTGATAGTTATTATCTCTTAAGAACACACTATTTGTTTTGATGATGGGAATTAATTTTTAAATTAATTAATGTAACTAATATGTTTTGAATTTGGTAAAATAAACATCATTTTTGAATTCATAATATCAAATATAGCTTAGGCCTAATTTTTGGTATTTTTCTGGAAACTTTCATTTTTTGATGAATAGTGAAACAACTAAGTGGTAGTTAAAAAAATGAATTTTCCATAAAACTTAATTTTACCGCTTCTGTGTGTGGAATTTCAAAAATCTGAGAGACACGGTTGATGTCATTAAGTAAAATGTGTCTCAATGAGATGAAAATAATTTTTGATGAATAGTAACTTTTTACTTTTTTTACCACAGTTAAAAGTAAATAGGGTAATTAAGGGTAAAAATGATATTATTATTACCCTAACACATGTCCTAATTCTATTGGATAAGTGTAATTCGACAAAAAACAACCTTAGGAATAAAATATGACCATTTAGTTCCACTTGGATTAGATTAGGACATTTATTAATAATTTATTTAAAGAAGGGTTAAAATATTTAAAATCAAAGTTTAATAAGAAAATCATTTTTAATATAGGGTTATACATAAGATAAATTCGACTATAAATATTAATTAGAAATATAAAAATATTTCCTACATAATGGTATTTTATTTGTAATTTTTAGACATTCAATAATGTAATTTATTTAAGACACAAATATGATACAGTAATTATCTTATTAATGAAATATTGACATAATTGATGTTATAAATACCCAAATAAATGTAATTTAGACTTTTTAGGAATTACACTAATTTTATATGTTAATATGACATTTTATTATTGATTTAATTAACTTTGTTCGAACTAATCATTCTGTTATGATTTTCAAAAAAATCAATTACTAAATAGTGTCAAAATTGACATAAAATAGTTTCTAAAACAAATATTATATTATTAATTGTTATTTTATTCCTAAAAATCTAAGGTTCAGAACAATGACCTAGATAAGGTTATGTATATTAATAATAAACAACTTGGGGTTCGTTTTTCTTGATATAGTAAGTTTATTAACCTTATAGTGTAAGAAAACAAGAAGACACGGTAAAAGTAAACTTATCTAACTTAAAGTTAAATATAAATGATAAGGTTAAAATATGAACCTAAACTTGTCTAAATTATATTGGATGAGAGGGTTTCGACCCATCCCCACCTTATCTTCTAAATAAATCAATTTTGAGCTATTTAAAACTGAATTTGGATTTATAATAAAATAATATTTTTAGTTATTCCAAAGGTGCCCCTCTCCTCCCTTATAAAAGGGCACCCCCTCCCTCTCTTCCTCACACCACTTTGAGCCTTCAAGCTCGGAAAAACTCTACCAAATTCTCTTCTACACTTCCCTAGAAACATCCTAGATGTTCGGGTCTTCCTCAAAGACCAATTTTAGTTCCCTAAGAGGAGGTCTCAAAGAGGCGCTTCAAAGAAGAGGTAATTTCCGTTACTGATTCTTTCACCTTTATTTATTCTTCCACTTCTTCTTCTAAGGTTTTTTCATTATGAAGTAATAACATAAGTATCACTCATATAATAATATGTTATTATAATTATGAAACAACCCTATTTCACCATCTATCCATCCCACGGAAAACGAATTCACCACGCATGCATACGTACGGAATACCGTCTCCACACCGTGGTGTAATCTATTTTCCACCACCACCTTACTTGGATTGGTATAATGGTGTAAATAATAACTATATATGATTATTGTAAAGTGATATTGATTATGTAATAGTATACATACACTCCAAAAAAAATCCACGATCATGGGAACGATATCATCGCTCGTGCGTACGTACGAAATACCGTCTCCACGACGCGATGAGATTCATTGTCAATGATTAACCATTCATGAATGATTATAAAGTATATATAATAAGTAATCATGAAATATATGACATAATAATGATACTGGATTTATGTTTATATATATGTATGTCATCTACTTAATTCCATTCAACTCAATAAGGAAACGAAAACAGCGTTCATGTGTACGTACGGCCTACCGTCTCCATGAACGGTGTATTTCTTTCCATTTACTGATTTATTATATATATTTATATTATGAATATATATTATATATAAATCATGTTTTATATTCTTGAATTAATTAATCATGATCTAAGTAATCATATGAATAATTAGAAGTCAAAACACGGATGACAAATGAACGATTTTACCCAAAACGCTCTTTAACATGGAATTTACAAAAGAATGGGTAATATAAAGTCATAAGTGAACCATATATGATATCATAACTATGAGTATGATTCTGGAATAATTCAATGACATTATTTAAATCATTATACAGTAGGTTCGAACACTTACGAAGCAAATCGGACATAAGGTAAGGGAAATATCATAATCTCATTTTTATCTAAGATTGTTTATACTTTGGTATTTACTGGGGTGTATTTTATCATCCACATCCATGTTTCCTCAATATGTAATACTTATATCCTTCTAAAATAGATTATATCACATTTTACCCTTCAGTGAGTTTTTAGTAAAAGATATGAAAGGAATCTTTTGTCGTTTTTCGTACGAGGTACTTTTTGACTTTTCTGACAAAAGTATGAGAAGAATGTTTTCTTTTAACTTATATGGCATGAATGGATTTTTAAAAAAATATTTCCAAGAAGCTTCCCTTACAAGTTTTCAAGTTTATTTTTAATCAACTTCTTTTAGTTTAAAATTGTATGACATGTTAAGAAAGGAAAAATGTTTTTGAAGTAGAAAGTATATTTTCCTCAAGAATGGAGTTCAAGTGTTTTATCAAAATTATTTTACATCTAAGATAATAAAGGGTTCTGTTTCTATCCCTATTATTAAATTAATTTGATTATGTTGTGATGAAATTATTTTTACGAATTCCTTTATCTTATATGAATTTTTTTATGATGTCACGATGTTTAAGAATCCCATTTTTATTACATGGGTTATGCTATGATGTATGGTTTATGATTTTGTGGCACACATAAGAATGGTATCATTATGAGATGGGTGGGACCTATATCTCCCTCCAATGCATTGGGTAAAGATTTTATATCTCATGAGATAGACATGGCTATAACGACAGGTTAAACCGGTTCAGTGAAATAGGACTGAAACGAGGAGTGAACTCGTTTCAGAAATGGACTTTGTCCACTAAGATAGTCTTGGAAATGAGTCTTGACTAAAAATAAATGATTCTCTATGATTATGTGTGTATGCCACAAAGTTTCATGATTTAAGCTATGATTATTGGGATTTCATTTCACTACTATGATTTATCCCATGTAATGAAATTATGCTCTCTTTTGCAGGTTAAGATTTCCAAAATGTTATGTTCTTATGAATATTATGTGATTGATATTTCTTTTGTTTACCCTTACTGAGCATTTTAGCTCACCCTTTTATATTTTATTTTCCCCAGGATATAAAGAAAGGTTTCAAGTAAAAAAAGGAAGTTCTTTATGGGAGATGTTGAAGATCTTTCACCACGATTATAAGATTATATTCCGAGTTTCCAAAGACACTAAACTATTATGATTCTTGTGTGTGTGTTTTTGTTATGTACTAAGTATTTCGCAAAAGTAATGTAATTTCCATGTACGTTAAGCTTCGGGTCTCTACAATCTATATGGTATTCCTTGCTTTTGGAATATATGATAATATCATATATAAATACTACTACAAATTTATTAAGGAAATATCTAAAAATGTATTCATCATATACTTGAATATGGAAGGGAAATTTGTGAGTCTTAATTGAATAACTATGAATTTATAGTCCCATATATTGTATGAAAGGTTATCTTAGGTACATCCTTTATTTTCATTCTTAATTGATCATATCTAGATTAAATTTCAATCTTTGAGAAGTATGGAGACAGTCATTTTTGATTGAACAAGTCATATGTATGGGGTATAGGATATATTTTCCTTAATCAAGATCTTATTAAGTCTATGATAATAAAAATAGAGACACATTAATCCATATTTATTATTAACAAAGATGACTCATCCAACCCATGGTAAATCATCCGTATGTAAAACCTTTATCCATATTCTATTAATGTTTCTTCTTCAATTCCTCTAATTCATTCTGAGATATTCTATAAATATTATTTGATATACGCAAAGCACCATGTATTAGTTCTTTTAAAAATGCAACCTCATGATCTAGGATAAGTTTTGAACATTTTGTGATGATGTTTTATTCATTAGAAATACCTCTTTATGTGTGATGATTTATGTGATAATCTTCAAGTACAATACATGTGATTCTTGTGGAAGAACTATCTTAAGTAGATAGATCAATACGGATGTTTTATAAGATGTGAGAAATCAAGTTTGGGCATTGAAGGTTCCATTAATACGTTTCATAGATAAAACTATTGTTAACATGTGTTGAATAATTTATTTTATGATGTTTTTCAATGAGTTGAAGTGGTTATGAAGGCTTAAAATTTTGAAAAATAAGGTTTATTGTGTTTGAGATGAATCTAGAATTTTCCATATTCACAAAAGAAATTTAAATAAGTATTCATATCTATGTAACCAATTCTTACATGTTTCTAAAATATATATAGGAAAATTAATGACATTACAAAATGTTCCAGCATATCTGAATATTTTGTGTGTGAAAATTCAGAACTAAAGTATAAATTTGGGAAAATATAAATATATTTTGTGATGTATATAAACTTTAGTATAAAAAATAAGTGAATCTTCTAAGATAATGTTACTACATAAGAAACTTTATCGTATATCTGAATAGATAATCACATTGTTTACTTCCTACATAGGTGAATTTGATAGGATAACCATGTATCCAAATTTCGATATGTGAAGAGCCATGTAAGGGAATTTAGTAATATATCCATATGGAAATTCATAAAATGGAATATGTTATATGTACGGAGTGAATTTTTGTAAGCTTCTATATTTTTTTATCTGAATAAATAAATCCAAATAAGGAAATGTAAGTGAGATGTTCTTCATGTACCAGGACACTTGATCCAAAATCATGATCATAACTCTAGATAATATCTAAAGGGATGAATTATCCAAGTGGGAAGCTAGTAATGTTGAGATGAGATCACCACACCATGGAAGATGGAACCATAACATAAGAGTTTAAGACAAAGGAGAGTTCCACATACATGATACAGGAGAAATGTTACTATACATATGCGAAAATATCAAAACAATATATATCATTTGATTTAATTAAATTTTAAAAAATGATGTGTTCTATGATATTTTAAATATCACATAGATAGACTTTGATGAGTCAAAATATTATTTTTAAAGTATTTTTTGATATATTCTTTGACTCTTAGTTTATGGGTTTTGAATAATTCATTCAATATAACTGAGATTCAATGAACTTTTCATGAAAATTATGGAAAAAATACTCATTCAAAATTCATGGAATATAAATATCAAGAAATGTGATAGAGGAATGGGGTGAAGTATTTTGATGATATAATTGATATGATTCAGTATCAAAAACATATCTGAGTAGTTATAGAATATTTTTGTATGAGGAAGAAGAATAATATTATCTTTTTAGGAGTTTAGGTGAAGGATCATACATTTATAGGTTATCTTTATTTTATAAAATTATTATTTTTAATAATGAAATATTTTAATTACCTGATTCCAATAGTTATATGATCTCAAGATCATACCCTTTATTATGTTCCTTTAAATAATTAGAAATTGATTGTGATCATGTGATAATAACCATGACGCACTCTAGACGTAGTAATCCATAAGGAGGAAAATCTATTTAACAATTTTTGTGTCTCTATTTTCTATTTCAATGAGAATATTTTGAGAGAGGTGATGAAGAATCATGAAAGTTAGTGGGGTTAGAATTTAATTTACACATTGAATCACACCCACTTCCTCAATGTGTATGACCCTTAATGTGATCCATTTATTGGTATTAGAGGGAATGTCTACTCAATTTTTCTACCACGTGAATGATATAGATTAACATAATTATATTAAAAAAATTAATCCCAACATTTGATGGTAAATGATTTCGGTATTGGTAATATAGAATAGTATTTCACAATATTTTTTTTGGGATTTATGTTCTTGATTCTGTTCAATAAATATTCACTTTACAGGATGGAAACATAGTGTGGTCTATTGCTGATAGATGAAATGTTGAAAAATATGGGAAGGCCATGAATTATTTATTAATATCTCAGATGGAAAGGGATATGATAAATGTTATGGACTCTTGAGATATTAATTCTATTTGGAATAATTTTCATAGAATTTATAAAGGAAATAAAAACATAGAAGAATCCAAGATGAAACTTAATCGACAATAATATAATGATGTCATAATATAAGAGGATGAAACAATTACTAAATTCATTACCCAAGTAAATTTGATTTTCATCATTATTAGAGGATTTTGAAAATATCTTTAGGACTCTATTATTGTAAAAAGGTTTATGAAAACCCATCAAGTTAATATTGATTCCAATATATCATCACTTGAAGATTTTGATCTTGATGAATTTAAATTTGATAAACTTCACCACATCCATTTTTACTATGAAATGGGAAAAGTTAATATTCTTAATCGAAAAGTAAATAATGAAAATAATATTTCTTTTAAATCTTTCAGGGTTCCAAATATTGGAGAGAATCAGGACTACTTGAAAGAATAATATGACATGGAATATTATAACAAAACCCTTTCACTTATGTAAGTAATATATACTAGATTTAAAATGGGTATGTACAGAGGTAAACATACTTTTAAATGTTTTAACTATGGAACGGTAAGTCATTACTCTTCTAATTTTACCATGAATCATAAAAAAGAAAATTTATGATGTGGAAGATTCCAAGAACACCATTACTATAGATCATTCAACTAAATAATCAAAATAAAGGAAGATTTTTTCACCCATTTTCTTCTAAAGGGATATTATTTCAATCAAAGAAGATGTGTTTGATAGTGATGATAGTGGTGATGAGGTGGTCTTATTGATAAATCTTAAGTAGTTCTTATAATACAAGAATAGGAAGAGGTAAACCCATATGAAGATGAATTATAATATAATGGTGTATATGATGCAAATGAAAGAGAGGTTTCCAAATAAAACACCAAGAGAAAGTATATTAAGTTATGACTAAAATAAATGGGAAGGATGAAAGAAGAAGAAACTCGACTAAAAATAGGATCAGATAAGAAGAGATAAATTTTATATAACAAATAAAATATTATTAAATAAATTTAAATGT
This sequence comes from Viscum album, assembly GCA_963277665.1. NCBI lineage: Eukaryota > Viridiplantae > Streptophyta > Magnoliopsida > Santalales > Viscaceae > Viscum > Viscum album. The sequence continues at coordinate 214,298,607 of OY728123.1, forward strand.
TGAAGATTGATATAATAAAAAAATTCCAAAATTATTGAATACATGAATTCCCTAATTTTCCTAGGAGGTAAGGAATTTTATAAAATTATAAATAATAATTGAAATATTAAATAAAATAATTAAAATCTAGTTTAATAATATGAGGAATACTTCAAGAAACCTAAAAAAGAAGCTACTCTAAGCAAGATAAAATATATGAAAAGGGAAAATCTATAGAGGTTCAATTAGGTTGGGAGAATTCTTATATTGTAAAAACATATGATATATTACAATCTAAAAATACTGAATTATATAAAGTGAAACTAAAATCCTCTCAAATTTATAAATAATGAAATAGAATATGGGGGATTTAATCTATCCCAAATATTTGGGGATGAAATAAACATATAAACATTTAAAGATATATTCTTTCAAGAGAATAAAATATAGAATGATAATAACTCATTCCTAAATATAATTGTTATAGTGATAGAATATTTCATCATTATTTTATGAAATTTAATGTGTTTTAAGATAAGGATTATAATTTTTGATGGAATAAAACTCTTTTTAGACCAAGAAATGAGAAGGAATCAAGGGGGAGATAGCAATCTCAGATGAGACTAGACCAAAGACATAAATAGTATCAAATGAAGGTTGAAGTGAAAAATAGTTTTAAATTCTTGAAAGTGTTTTATGGAAGATGTGACCAAGAATGACATACGCTAGATGTGTGTGTTTCTTCCTACCCTACTTAATTGGGTATTTTTTATAGATTTAGAGAAAAATAGAATCAAATATAGATAAATCAATAGGAAAATGTTTTTGAATATTAATTTTAAGAATAAAAATATTAATAAACATAGATTGTGGATAGTGTGTGCTGATATCGCATGACAGGTGGTCTTAAAAAGATGAATAATGCTGGAAACTATGAATTATTAATTATAAAATTTGAAAATTAAAGCTCTCTTAATATAAAAGTTATTAGGGCAGTAAAAGTAAAATTAGACCATAGAGTGAGTTATTTGTGTATGGGCTAAAAAATTACTTATTTAGTTTATCAAAACTATGTGATTCTGGAATAGATTTTATCTTTATAAAAATGGGTGTATAATCAAAATAATAAAAGATTTGGTAGTGGTTATAAATGGGCTAAGAACCCGAAAAAATTAGTTTCAATTAGGGGAAGAAAAATAAGGTCATTACATGGAAAAATATGTAGAAATTGAGTTATAGAATAGTAGTATATGTAACCCTGTACTGAATAATATGAAAAGGTTGATTTAAGAAGATTCCATGATAAATTTAACCTTACTAAAATAATACACATATAATATTTGTAAAACTTTCAAAAAGGGATATTTTGAATAAAACTCATAAGGGAGTTGAAATTAAAACCTCAAAGTATCTTGAAATTATTCATATATATTATTATAGACCTATGACTAATAATTAAATGATAAGAGAAAGGGTTTTAACACATTCATAAATGACTTCATCAGTATGACCTACATTATGTTCATGTATCAAAAATCATATTACATAGATAGATTCAATAGAATCAGTAAATTTACAAAAAAGAAAATTTTCCTTTTGATAAAGAGGATATGGTCAGTTCTCTATATACTCCTAAAGAAAATAGTGTTGTAGAAATGAAGAATAGTAACCCATTTTACATGGCTAGGACTATGTTGGGAAAACATGACATATTAATATATTATTGGTGTTAGGTCTTCAAAACTATATGAATAATTTATAATAGGTGTATCATAAGGAAAATCTCATGAATTACTCGTTATTTGATGTGGTTTAAAAGGAATATTCATGTTACTTATTTCAAGGTGTTTGGAAGTCCATGTTTTATCAAGAGAAATGATAAAATTGGATTAAAATTTGATAATAATGATAAATATGGAATATTTATTGGGTATAAATCAAATGGAAATTCGTATAAATGTCTCAACAATAAATATTCAGGATTCATTCATAGAGATGATGTCACAGTGTTTGAGAATGAGGAAATAACTAGACACACTATGATTAGTGCTGATAAATATGATGTTTTCATGTCATAATATATTGATGAAAATATAGAAAATATATATATATAACCCAAAGTTATAGATTTTTTTTGTGTTGAATAGGAAGAAGTAAAGTATACAGAGAAAAATGAAAAAATATGAAAACTGGTTGAAGCTGGGAACTTTATTAAGGATCATAGTCAGGGTGTCCCGGAAGGAAAGAATATTATTATAACAACCCAAAACAATTTTTTTTCATGTTTTTAACCTCAAATATTTATGCAAGGATTCAAACATAATAAAAATTTTTAGGTCATGAATGTGGAAATGGACCATATTATAAATAATGAAACTTGGTAAATTTTTTATGTACACATTATAAAATCTAAATGGAGTGAATTTGGTTTTTAGTAAATATGATTTATGAGAATGGTTATGCAGATTTAAATAAAGAAAATCATGTATGAAAGGGATACTCATAAATTGAAGATGATGAATTTGACTAAACTATTATTTCAGTGGAAAAATAATATTCCATTAGAATATTATTTTACATAGAATCTCGAATAAACATTAAAATATTTTAGATGGATGTTAAATAAACAATTTTAAATATTTATATTGGTTATTAAGGGTACATGTAATATTAAAAAGGTTTTTTCTGGATTCAGATGTCAGTATGGTATGTAAGCATAAGAATGTTCTCAATGGATTGAATCAGGCCCAAAGATCATGATATTGTAAGCATGATGAGTACTTTAAAAGAATGGAATTTTAGAAATTCTGGGTAGAGATAAATATTTATGTGATAAATACTTCTTGGGACTATAGATTCTTAAAACATCATGTAATATTTTTTTCTCACAAGAAAATTATGTAAAAGATCACAGGAAAATGTTAAAAATATAATAAGCTAGAGTGTTTTTCAAACCAATTAATGTAGAAAAAATCTAAGTAACGGTGATGAATGAAATGCAATTAATGAGAAGAAGTTTAGGTTTTTTATTGGAATTATAATTCAATTGAAAACTCTAAGACCTAACATTGTATGTGATGTCACAATTAACACTAATATCAATGGAATCGTAAAGAAACACACCTTTTTTCTGTAAATAAGATCCTGAAATATATTAAAAACACCATAAAATATGGGTTTATGTATAATAAAATGGGTGATCATAAATGTAAGGAACTTATTCATGCTATTTGGGAAGGGGTTGATGATGATAGAAAATCCACATCATGTGGCATATTATACAGTGGAACTTTTTTTGTTTCTTATAATTTTAAAAGTAATAATCAGTAACACTAAGCTCTAATAAAGATAAATATGTTTCTAAATTAAAAGTAGTTAATCATATGATATGGCTAAAGATAAAATTTAAGGACCTTAGTGTTGATTCAACCTATCGTATTATTATAAGTTGTCCCAATTGGAGTGACATAAAGATTATAAAAACTATAGTTCAACAATCTAAATCAATGAAAATCAGGATAAAGTGTCATTTTATGAAGGATAAGGTTAAAGAGGGCGTCTTGAGACTAGAATTTCTTCCCTAAAAATGGGTTTCTTATATTATGATCAAACCTCCCATAAATAAATAATTTGATATTATAAGGATATAAATGAGACTACCTCCCATTCCATCTCATTAAGGAATGACATAATTTGAGTTTTATCCTCAATTTATCTTTTATCATTATTATGGAGATTTTGTTTCATAGGTGGTGGAATTTTCATCACTATTTTTAAGAAATTTTTATTAGTGTTTGGAGTTGTGTGGGAAATAGATCTATATTTTTCATTAAAATATTCCATAAAGATCAATTTTTGTACTAAGGTGTTACCAGGATAGCGTTGATGAATTGTTCAATCACTCTAGTTTTATATAAAGAGATACTTTATGTAGACTTAGAGATTATCGACTCTTGATACATTTTCATCCAAGAGACTAAGTTAGTCCTTAAAATCTTTATTTTTTTTTATTTTCATTAATGGGGAGAGGAATGAGTGGTATTTCCAAAAAAACTAAATGGAGATATTTTTGAACCTTGTTGATAATTTTTTACTTTTCAGAAATACCTATTTATGTGTGAATAATGATTTGATGATTTTCAATTCCAAGACATGTGTTATTTGTGGAAGCATTTTATTCAAAATATAGATAGAAATAAATTTTTTCTATTTTTGGAGAATGTTTTTTGAGATATTCAAGGTTCCATTTTTATGAACCCTAACTATAAAAGTTGTGAACAATTTTTTAATACTTCATTAGATTATGTTTTTTGATGAGTTTTAGTTTTTAACAAGTCATAAAATTCAGATAAATAGGGGATTAGCAAGTTTGAGTGAAGTGTTGAATTTTAAAAATTCCCAAAATAAATTTATCTATATGTGTAGATCCACAGAATTGATTCCAATACATAACTAAAATCCATGTAGCCCAATACTATATTTATCCAAATGTTCCATCTTAGACAATGCTTCTGTGTATGTGAATTTAGAACATACATAGGAATTTGGGCCAATTATAGGGAATTTGTTGATGTATAGATTGTTATTACAAAACCAAAAAGAACCACATAAGTAATTGTTATTGTGTAGATAAATTTCCCATGTATGTGAATAGATAATAACATAGTTGATTTCCTATGTAGGAGAATTTTTCATAAGCACTGTGTATCGAAAATTTTATATGTGATGAGCCACATAATGTTATTTAGTAATGTATCCAAATGAAAATTCATGAAACTAAATTTAACATATATATTGGTTGAATTTGTATAAGTTTCCATACTTGAGTATCTAAAGAGATAAACCACAATTTGATGAGTAATTTGTTATATTATTCATAGATCATGAATCTTATTGAAACTCTTGATCATAACTCAGATCGAGATCAAAAGTTATGAACAATCCATTGTAGAATTTGGTAGTATTGAGATGAGATCTCCACACCATAGAAAATAGTTCCACATCACATGAATTAACACTAAATAAGTGTTATACACTTTATGTTATAAGATCCACATCACCAAGATTATGTGGAAATATCAAACAAACAAAAATCCAATGATTTTTTGAAGTTTTAAATGAACATGGGGTTCGTGATATTTCAAATATCTCAATGAAAAAATAAACATAGTCTATAGATGATATTTCATGATGTTGTTTATAAATTCTTTTACTAATGGTTTATTATTTTTTGAATAATTCATTCAATATAAAAAACATTCATGGAAATTACCATAAAAATGTAGATATGATATTCACACAATATTTAGTCAACATAAATATCAAGAAATATGACAGAGGAATGTGTTAAAGTATGTGGGTGAGAGAAATAATATGTTTTTATATCAAAAAGGGTCTAAATTTTGTCATGGGATAATTATATATGAGGAGGAAGAAGAAGATATACTGTATAGGAGTTCATCTGGAGGATCATATATTCATCATTATTTTTTCTTTAATATGGTGTTTTCATTTATGTGAGATTGTAACTAGTTGATGCTAGTAGTTGTGCGAGTTCAATGTCATACCATTTCCCAAGTTCCATTTGATAATAAGTGGTGGAATATTTTTGTTGTATAATAACAATGAAACACTAGGGAATTAGTCATCTAAAAATTGTTCAACGTCATTAACAAATATATTGTGCATATCTTTTCTACAATTGTGAGAATCATGAGATAGAGATACGGAATAAGCATAATATTTGGAGGATTTTGAATTTTTTATACACACAGATTCGCCCCCAATTTATATCACCCATTGTGTGATCCATCATGAATATCAAGAAAATATTTTATAAATACATCGACATAATCTTTTATAATAGAAATATATTAAATATCATGATTTTTCGGAAATATTTGAGCTAAATACCCCTCATGGTTGGGTAGTAAAACCCATATAATGGAATTGATTTCAATATATAGATGAAGATTAAATTTTCCGAAATAGGTGATCATGGGTTAATTCGGGATATGAAATGTCACTTCCTTATCCTGAAAATTAAGATGGTCCCGATATAGAGAGAGAAAATCTATGCCAAAAATAACATCAAATTCAACTAGATTGAAAAAAATAATATTCATAGAAAGAAAATTCCAATGAAATTATATTAGAGAGAAGTTATTGACGTGTAATGAAATAATTTTACCACTAGTAGTTTTCAAAAATACATAAATAACTACCCATTGGGTTATGTATCTAACTCCCATAGAAAAAATTGTAGATATAAAATTGTGGGTAAAATTGGAATCAAATAATACATTTGCATTTCTTGAGTTTATAGTAAGTGTACTTTCCACCACTCAATTTTTTAACCCAATTATGTAGTTTTTATTACATTTGATTTACATTTATACCTTGGATTGGGAGGTTTCTATAATCGATTATCACCATATACCATTATATTAGAGCATTGGTTACCATATTTTACATATTATTGACTTTTAAATCATTAAATTATATATGGTACATTAGGATAATATTTATTTTCATACATTTAAGTGGTTATCCTTTTCATGTCTCTTAAATATTCATTTCCATTATGGGATTATATTCTATACATAAATTATTTACATGTCTATTTAAGGAAATTTCCTTCATTATTCTTTCCATATTTTCATTATATAGGGTTTTATCATGATGTCTTCCATGAAAACCCATTTTTCTATTTCTATCCTCGAAACCATGAGAACAATTGAATTCTTAAATTTATATTTTCTCATTGAGAGCACATCAACAAATATTATTATTGCCACCAAATTCCCTTATATATTACACATTTCAGATATTTTTTTAAGCTTATGTATAAATGATTGATTTCACTTTTAGGTTCAATGAAAACACTTAATGCCTATATTGTATGTATTGTGATGCTTTCTTCACAACCTCCTTTAGTGTCAACACCATGAATTATCTCATTATTTTTATGGTATTTGTATATGGAAAATAATTGGTGAATAAAATTTTTATAAACCCTTCTCATTCCATAAAGTTAAATTCTACTGATTTTTCATAATCTTAATGAAAAACTAATATTTCTCTACCTCACATTCATAATTATAAATATTTAAAGTTAACTTTTAATGATACAATAACTAGAAAATGGAGAATATATTTTCTATTTTTTTATCTATTTATAATAAATGAGTGGTTTGGAAGACCCACAAAAGGAGGGTCGAAGATTCCATATGAAGGGCTCAATGCATAATTTTTCAATCCTTGGAGTTTTATGGAGTTTAGTGTGATTGAAGTTGTTTTTTATATCCCGAGAGAGTTGCATAAGAAATTAAAAAATATTTTTTACTCCTCATCTGATATGATTTTGTTTCTCATTGGGGAAATCATTTCATTTTCCATAATACTCATTGTAAACATGATTCCTACTTATTCAAACCATTTAATAAAACCAAAAAAGATAATGTGATTGTAATACAATAAAAATATGGGCAATCAATAAAATTTAAGGGAAATAAATCCTAATAATTCATAAATTATGGAATACTTATTTTAACCTATGACATTTTAGGATCATCCTATATCGCATCTAGTTCATCATAGGTTGTTTTAGGTTTTGTTCACTTATTCTTAATATCTCAATCCATAAATAAATAACTAAATGATGTTAAGATACCAACTTCATGGACCCAAGTACAACAAACATACATATTACTTAATTTTATATAATCATTAATTAAATATCATTATAAACCACATCTCATTACCTACATGATTAGTGTCTTTAGAGATTATATACATAACCAACTTATTTTAAAACATTTTCAATATCTCCCTAAATGAGTATTCTCACTTGATGCCCTTTTACACACATCATTCATAATACTCTTCTTCATTACCTGGGAATAGAAACATAAGGGTGGTCTTATAAACTCAATAATGGTAAATATAAGAGATATCAATGAAAGATCGTAAGTGAGGATAATATAAAAATGGGGTTGTGAGAACATAATTAGGTACAAGGACATAAAATAATTGAATCATAACCAATAAAACCTATATTTTAAACCATGATTCATGGCATAAGGCTTTTTTCATAACTATTAAAATGAGATGCATGAGCATGGAAACATGAGTCAATTATCATAATCCACAAAAACATAACATAAGAATAAGTATTATTTACATGCATAAGAATATAAAATAAATTCTTATTCCATATATCATTTCTAATACCATCATCACATAGTGTATAGAGTCCCATAGTGTATTCGGTTCACTCCACATTACCATAATCACAGTGGACATAATGACATAGTGGATTGGGTTCACATATCAGAATTATACATTTCTTCTCATGAGGTAAAAATCATTTCAAAATTTGTTGGGGATATAAATAATTGTTTACCAACTCATCACATACTAAAAAACTATAAAATATGGGTGATGCATTAACTTGAAAACATTATTAATTCCATCGCAGTTTTATAAACTAAATAAAGGAAATAAGTTTCTCAAAACCTCCATAATTCATTGTTATAATCCATCTATAGAAATAATTTGGATGGTATCATTATATAAAATTACTATTTAATCATAATATACATTAAATAATGTTAAAAATAAGAAAACCTCTATTATAAGAGGATTAAAATTTAATTGAGGAAGAAGAAGAATTACCTTGGACAATTTTGATAACATTTAATTTCAAATAAAATAATTTATAAAAAATGGAAATGTGAATTAATTAGAAAACCATGAAAACATAAAGATAAATTTTATTAAATAAAACTAATAAGGTTTTATTAAAATTAATTCATATAGATCATTTTTAAAAAACATATTACATTCAAATTTTCATAAATAAGGTCAAAGTTGTCAGAGAATGATTCCATTGAAAATTTCAAAGAAATATTAAAATTGTAAACAAAGTCAGGTCCAATGAAATATACCTTCAGAAATAACATTTTAATATATAATTACATTTATAAAACAATATATAAAATATGGACATGGAGGAGAAATATTACCTACCAAAAAGAAAAGATAAGGCCATCTACACATATGAATATCCTTTTGGTAGAATTTTGTATCAAATGGGAGATTAAATTGTATGGAAGAAATCAAATCCCATATATAAAAAAGGAGAATAAAATAGAGAAGTTTTAGATAAAGGAACATATTATATCTTGATATGGAATTTCAAACATAAAAAATATTTATTTCAAAATAACATTGGCAAATAATCCCTTACCATTACTCCCAACTTATGAAAAAGTGATTTAATCTCATATATTATAAAAATAACCATTTTATTCAATTATCTCATAACATTATTAAAATATATTACCCTATATATACTTAATTTATAATCATTCAATAAACATATGTTATTTTTTCATCGTTTATTCCCATTATCATATGTAAGTGAGATTGATTAATTCAAAACAAATTGTAATTGAAATGTGGATCCTTGTTATTTGACACAAATTTAATCATTAAAACTTTATTTAAAGGATTGGAACCATTATTTTTAAATGATTTTTTATTACATTACCTAATATATGGAATATATCGATATGATTCATGAGAATAGAATCTATGACAAACATTTGGGGGTAATTTACCAATAACAATAATTTACTTATTATTGATCTTTCATTTGTTATGTCACCATTACATAACAATATTCATAATATAAATTAATCTTTATTATCATATATGACCATTTGTAATATCATGATTCTCATTCATGTTGTAAATGTAAAGATAGTACAGTATCATTTATATAAGTGGTTAAACCAAAAAAACAATAACATATTATAATAATTAATGAGTAAGAGTATATAATTATATAATAATAATATAAGTAACTAAAATGATTAATTATGTTAATATAACATCATTAAATTGAAAAATAATGTTTAGAAAGAGTGTATATGTGAAGGTAATTGGAATATATAGTAAAGAACTAGGTACTTTGATAAAATATATCCTTCCTGATATGTGTTCCTTCATATTGGAGGATTTAGGATTCCTTCATATAACCAAAATCCACTATAAATCTAGTAAGATTTTTAGAGAGGTTAAATGGGAAGATATTTTCAATATAACCAAATGAAAATAGTGGTTTGAGTGGGGTAGAGGAGGGGTTCTTTTATATGTGATTTTTAAATTACGTTTCAAATAATTTTCACCATTCTTGTATAATGTTATCATTTTAAAAGTAAAGTGAACAAAAGGTTAAAAGTAATGGATATGGTCCATACATCCCATTATCAAATGCAATTCATAGACAATTATTTATGATATTTTAAGTCCTTACCAAGTAGTTCAACACTTTTTACCTTATTTTACCTTTACCATGGAAACTCATTTTTAACCTTGGAAACATATTTTTATGCTTAAAAAATAAATTAAACTATTTAAAATATATATATACATTATGATTATATATTTTCACTCCATTTAATCTAATTTAACATCTAAAGATAATAAACTTAACTTATAATTGAAAACATAATATATATAAAATTGTTATTATATAAAAATATATTTTAAAACATTAAGTATTATTTATCTTATTATATAAAAATTATTAGCTAAATGAGTATTAGAAAATATATTATAAATTGAATCATTGAATTAGATTCATAATGTAATTGTGAAAACATAATTTATTATGTGAAAAACAAAGAACACTTTAAAAATATATATTTTAAATATATCACTTTTTGACATTAAATGATTCTTATCACATCCCTTTAAATTAATTATTTTTAATATAAATTGTTTATGGATATATATTTATTTTAATAATTCTTTAAATTTTATAAATATATAAAAATATTCCTTAATAATAAAGAACAATATTGGTAGTGAGTCATAAAGACACATTCCCATTAAATAAATTAAAATATGATCTGTACCATAGGATAATGCAAAGCAATGTGAGTGTATAAATCCCTACCATATTTGAAAAATGCAATGGTATAAAATAATAAAACAAGGTGTGAGATCAAAATGAATTGTGGTCATAAATTTATTTCTTTAATAAAGCATCAGTAATAATTTTTTACTCTTTGTGGACATGGAAAATATATACAATCTTGTTTAATATCTACTGAAGTAAAATATTATATGATGGGTAAATATTTCATGGTACATTTAAAGATCTGTGTATTCCAAGACTTTCCACAAATGTAGAGCCATTATTAATTCATATCTTGTTCCATTTTTCGATTCCATTATTTTTTAATAGCATATATAACAACCCATATTTCAACTTCATTAGTAAAATTGGATCCAAAAAATCTTGAAAATGTTTTGTTGATAAATCCCTCACTAGTCTTGAAGATAACACCACAAATAGAAATACTAGGATCTCCCAATCTGGCTCCATCTATAATCAATTTGATACAATGAGGAAGCAGAGGTATCCATATAACTTATTTTTACATTATTATCATCTTCAAAAATAACAACAACAGTAATAATATTAATAATAATATTTAATTCATAAATAAATATTTTTGTTATAAAATTTTTTAATTAAATATTATCTATTTTTTTCATTCTAGATTTTTTTTTGAATTTTATTATTTTCTATTTTTTCTATGTATTACACAATATACATTTACCTACTTGATAAATTCATTCCCAACGACCATATATACAATGTCCATATTTCCAATCATCATATTTCCTATTTTAATATACCCAAAAACAATATATATATATAATGGTCATATTTCATTTATATATATATCCTTATAAATATCCCTAAAATCAGTCATCTTATTTACTTCTCTCTCAATATTCCTATATTATTTCAAATGTTTTCCCATCTTTTTTCTTGAAATTGGGGTTATTATCTTCATGGAAATCCATGATAATAAATATATTATATTCACTATATTTTTATTTACTTATTGATTTATTTAAATTTTATTTTTCTTAATGATGTTTCATAATATATTTTTATAATTTATTAATTATTTCCTTGAATTGTTATATTTTATATTAGTAAAATTTACCATAGTTCTTTTTGTTTGATGTTTCTTGTGAAATAATCTATTGAACATACCATTAATTTAAAGAAAAAATATGTAGTAAATTTCTGGGGTGTTATAAAGATAATGTGTACACCTTCATAGAAATAGTATATTAGGTTATGAACAATAATATATACCCTGTTGGCCTCCCAATGTACTAAATTATTATAAGAATTCCATTGATTCTTTCATGAAATAATGAATACCCTCCTTTAGTCAGTCTTCTATTAAATTGATTTTCAAGTTGTGGATCAAAATAAATAAAGGACATTTTTCCTTCCCCAGTTCTCAGATTAAGAAAATATTTTTTATCTATTTATCATTTTGAAGGTCTGACAGATCAATTGGGGACCCTTATTAAGAATATGAGTATAAAATAAGAAGTTATCTCCATGTAATGAGAGGAGTTTAGGAAATTACTCATCACCAAATATTTTCACAATACACCTTATATTAAAAATGAGTGAGAATTACTTGGCTTAAAGAAAAAGTATGATGAATCAATTGGATCATATAAATAAAAATTAACTAGAATCACATGTTATGTATTTAGTTTCTCTATTGACTCAAAAAGAAATACCAATCATTTCATTAATTGATTAAAACCATTCATCTTGAAGGAATTATCCATTAGGGACTTTGTTAAATGTAAATAGATTTTTTATGTGAATTTAATGAGGAAATAGAAACTAGAGTCTCTCATTATGCTCGTGGATTTGGTGATAAGAATAGTAAAATGGATTTTCATAGAAAATATAATGATAAGAAACAAAAATGAATGAAAATTCACTCAAATAACTCAAAAATAGTGGAAGAATCAACCATGAAATTTTCATAAAGTACTGAGAAAATTTTTCAAGTGTGGAAAGATTGTCCATAGAGGTGATTATTTTAAAATAGAGATAAAGGAATTATATAATAAAATTAAGGGTATGAATTTCCTAGATAATATACCAACCATACATTAAGGCTCTAAATACATGGAATTCGGGAATTATGAAAATCGATTCCCCAATCCAAGGGATAATGAGGAATGTAGAAATGAGTGACCTCTAAGACAAAGGAGCATGGAAGAGCCTATGTGATCACTTCTATTGAAGTGTATCAGGATAATGAAGTTGTGAAAAGTATACTCATTCATCACTCTAGGTCTATAAATTTCTAATTTGATTCTATTTCATCATAATCCTTCATATCATGAATGTGTTTTATGAAATCTATTTCATCGCATCAAACACTAAATACTGAATTATTAGTGGAAACACCCACTGGTGTGATCATTTCATCCAAGCTATATAACTCAACTCTGATCAAGGTTTATAGGGAGATAATACATAAAAATCTAGTCCTTATTCCCTTTAATTAATTATATGTGATAATATGAATGTATTGTATCGCCCTACATATTGATCATATTAATTATCAAGTGATAGAAATCACATTTTATATATAAAATGAAATCATAATCAAATATTGATGAAATTATAAGAATGGACTCTATTTGGATTCAAATTATTTAATATGGATCATAATACCAAATAATGAGGTATACATAGATCAAATGAATGGGTTGGAACTCAGTGCTAAATATGTGCATATTGAGTGCTAATATATGGATGTATTTTTAGAAATAATACCATGTATTCCCCTTAATATGATGATGAGTTTTAAATTAAACTCATACCAGGTTCTATGACCATATTGAGAGAGAATATATCAAATTTAACCCATCGAGTTAAAAGAATTAATTATAAAACATGAAGATAATATATATAATGGTTTAATACACACAAGGGTTTCTCTATGGGGTGAACCAAATCTATTTTTTCAAGAAGCATGATGGATAAATGAACCTTTTATTAATTATCCTGAAGTTACAAAATAATGATCATAAATTAGTAACACATGACCCGTATTAAGGATCTATTTGATAAACATTGAGGATCTCAGTAATTTTCAAATACTAAAATTTGATCTATATAAATTAAGGAAAAAGGAAAGGATATTCTCAGGATAGTCTTCCCTAAAATATATAGACACTATTAATTCATAGTAAAACCATTAAGTATTTATAATTCCATGATATATTCATGGTTTGATGAACATATTATTTAGATATTACCTCAACAAATTTTTAGTAGACTTCATAGATCATATTCTGATATATTATAATAGAAAGGAAGAGAGTGAATATTTTTTGAGGATTTCCCTAAAGACCTAGAGAAAGTACAAATTTTATTCCAAATTTATCTAATGTAAATTATATCAACATAAATTATCATTATTAGGTTATTTAATTACAAGAAATGTTATATATATATATATATCCTTAATGGATAGAGGTAATTTAAAAATGTACCAAAAAACCACTAACTAATATCCATAATTTTCTTGTATTTGATAGATATTTTCAACTCTTTGTATGAAATTTATAAAAATTTTAAAATATACTAACTAATTTTAATCAAAAGGGAGTTAACTTCCTTTGGATTGAAGAATGTGAATAAAATTTCAAGTATCTGAAGAGATAGTTGGTCACATCACCTATATTTATATTACAATATAGTTGAGAATAATTTGTGATATAAATTGATTCATGGATGAATTTCATAGGATGTTTTTTCTTTTAAAATGATATAGTGGTGGATTATGCCTGACATCAATTTCATCTGTATGAAAAAATTACCTTGTGAAAAATATTATTATTACTATAGTAATATTTTAACAATATATATAAAAACATTATCTCTATGGTGAAAAGTGTGAAATATATGTTGATCATAATATATTGATGTATATATTAATAAATAAGGAGTTTAACATGCACCAATGGTTTCCACTTATCAAAATCTATGACTTCTCAATACCTTACCTCTATTGGAAGATAAATAAGATGGTTAATGCTTTGAGAATGAATAATCATGCTACCTTATCCTTGATAAGGATTTAAAGATACCCAATACTCTTGTATTTTTACAGGATATACTATGAAATAATAATGGATGAATAAAAATACTATCATTCCCAAATTATATCTTAACCATGAATCCATATCATCCTCGTACTAATATTCAATATAAAAGAACATTTTTAACTCTAGAGGATACACTAATATCCTATTTAATGGATTTCAAATGAGTTTGGGATCAACATATTTCTATTTTAGAGTTATCATAAAATAATATTTTCTATTATAGACTTTAAAAGGTACTTTGTAAGGATCTATATGGGAAAAGTTGTAAAAGTCCAACATGTTTGGATGAAGTTGGAGAGTATAATCTGTTTGGGATATATTTTTTCAAAAAAATGATATACAATATTCAAACCATTCGACAGCCTTAAAACAACAAAATTTTGACTAAAGAGAAACACTGATAATCATTATTGAGAGTCAGAGTTTGAATTTGGAGACAAATTATTCCTTTGAATATATACTTGGAATAGAGTTGTGATATTTGGGATGAATGGAAAGATGATCCCTAGATTCATTGGTCCCATTGTGATTATTGATCATGTAGGGACTGTAGTTTATTGCTTTAACCTACCACCATACCTCTTATAAGTGCACAATTTGTTCCATATATCACTTTTTGAGAAAATTTAAACCAGATCCATCATATTTACTAAACATCAATTTTATGAAATTACAACAGGATCTCTCTTATGAGGAAAAAGTTATGGAGATCATGTATTTAATATATAAAGTGTTGTGAAATAATGCAATCTATGTGGTCGATATTATGTGAAAAAATAATAACTTTTTGTAACCTATTTTGGAACCTAAAAGTTCAATGAGGAAAAACTACACAAATTATTTTAATCTGATTAAAATAATTTTGAAGCATATATTTTTATAAGGGGGTAGAATTTAACACCTTTTGATTTAGGTATGAATTTCAATTTAAAAAAATACTATATTATATAGATTGTTTCACATGCAATGTTGAACTAAAATGAACCATGATACATTTTATTGAGGTAAAAGTTTATAGTGAAATATAAATATTAATATATTATGAGAATATAATATGAAAAAATAATTAAGAAAATTATAAGAGGAATAAATCCAAAAGTAAATAAAATTACCTAAAATATAAAATATTATTCCTCATAGTTTACTATGATGATCATCAACCACATTACAGTATTGGGAATGAGTGAAAATTTAAGAATATAAAAAAACATATTAAGAGAAAAATAGATGACTCAGATGAATGATTTTAGTGATAAATATATGTTTATATATAGGAATTAAATATGAACATTATACATGTGGTTTCTGAAAATATGGTCATCGAAAATAATGCCATTCAGAATATGGTAATTGGATATATGGTCATTGAGTATAAAAGTATCCAATAGGTATATTGAGCTTGTGTATTTTTTTGCAATAAATTGAAAATAATACAATTCACAAATAACAAATGACTGTAGAAATATATATTTATGTGTTATATACTACTATTATTATATAGGAATGAAATTATGTATTTATAAAATTTCAATAAATATTATAATAAGTACTAATTGATAAATTTTTAATAATATAAAAAATTAGTTTTAAGGGATGTTATTAAAATCATTCCCTATCAAAAAATGGATTTTTTTCAAAGAGATACTTTTAAAGAGTTGTGTATATTTATCTTAATAATTTAAATTAATCACTTTATAATGAGGAATATAATTTAATATTTCAGTATATAAAAAAATTTAACTCTTATTTTATTAGTATTTGATATGAAATATTATTAATAATACATAATTTTTTAAATTTAATTTTTCAATAAAAACTATTTTTTCTAAATAAATTATATCTTCATTTAAAAGATGGAATTATTATATTTGAAAATTGAATTATAATAAATGGAGTCCAAGTTTTTAACCAATTCATTGTAATTGGTTAATTGGATTTATCTCATATTTTTAGTATAAATTTACCCAGTAAAATAATTAAACAAGATAAAAGGCGTAAAATGAGGAAAATTATCATTGCTCAAATTTTGTATAGTTAACTTTTTATTATGAGAATATGGAATTCCTCAGTTGTGTTTGACAGTCAATAATACATTTATCAAAAACATTTATTACCAAACTCACTTAAATCTCATGTGATTTCATATTTTCCCTTCACCTAACTCATGTTTCGAAACAAATGTCCCCCATTTTAATATATAAAAGGATCAATCCTCTACCCATAAAAACAACTCCTTTACTTATAAAATATATTGAATACCTACCCATTTGGACACTACAAAATCCTTCTTACACATTTTGAATCTTTTTATTCCATGAATATTCCTAAATCATTCATTTCTAAGAAACTCATGTCAATAATAAAGAAATTCATCGAAGTGGTTAAAGTGCTTCTGTGGAGCTCAGAAGTAAAGGTAAGGGTTTTATTATCTAAACATTAATTATTTGAGATATATTATATATTCATGACCATATTTCTTTATTTACTATATATACTACTTCATGAATGTCTTTTACCATATTTATCATGTTATCCATGGTATTTTCCATTCTATTTGACATTCTCTCCTTCAAGGTATTTGATTAAAATGTTTCCAAAACCATAAGAGTTATTTAAAATATCAAATTTAATATAATATTACACAATCCTAAACATAAATTTGTGGAATATTTTTATTCTTACTCTCTTAAACCTATTCAAATTTCTTCTTCTCAAGTATTTCATAGATTTTTCATGTATTCTTATCATTTCATCTCTCTTTATTTCATAATTCAACCAAATGGTTTCTTATAAGAGATTAATCTCTATCTCTTCTTGTTAGTTAGAAATATTTATTCTCCATTTCCATATTATATATATTGTTTCATAAATTTATTAATCAATGCTTCAATGATAATATAATATCATTGATATTTATATATTAAATTATTTCAATGTTGTTGAAAATAATTTTTGTAAATTTTTATATTCAAGTCATTTTATATTGATTTAATTTTATTTACAAAAGATTAAAAATAATATTTTTTTTAAATTTTTTCCTCGTAAAACATTTTCATGCCTTTATATCAAATTTTTAATAACATTTATCTCAATTCTTTCATATATTCTAAAAATAAATAATATTCTCATTGTTTTATAAAATATTTTCTTTTAAAATTATAGTTTTCAAAAGTAAAGGATATTTCATCTTATTTTTTTTCAAATCCATTTTTTAATGATATTATAAAATTATTTTTCATTAATTTAAATATACATTAACGTTTCTTATGATTCACTGGGGATATTATACAATTATACCATTCAAATTAATTATATGGATGGATTATGATAATGTATTAGGGATGTTTTCAAAAAACTCATTTATTTCCAATACATTTATTAAGATATGATAGAATTATGAATGACTTTTTTTCTAATAGCATGAATATGTACGGTTATAATTAGTTGATGGGTGGGTCTGATATAATAGTCCAATGTATTCATAAATGTTTTAAATCTCCTGAGATAGTGATATCATGTGTTCATGTCATGAACCATCCTAGATACCCTAGTACTCTGATACCTGGGCTAGTACTGACATCTCCCAAATGGTGTTCCAAATACCCAGTGGTTAGAGACCAGCACCTAGAATAATACAAGATAAAAGAAGGAAATATTATTGCCAAAAAAAATAGAGGAGGAAACGAATATAAATTATTATGATCAAAATAAAACTCCAAATGGAGAAGAGTACCTAGAATCTAACTGGTATATCAAGACCCAAAAAATACATCATTAAAGTACACAAAAAATGAAAAGAAAAATAACCCAACTCTTAATTAATATAAACATCTAAGTCCAAAGGATCAACAATAACCACCACCTCTAAGTGGCGCATTCCTCTTGCTCGATCCTAAAAGATTTAAATCGACAAATGACCGATGGAAAAGGTAGGGTGTGAGCTAAAGGCCCAGTATGGTCCCACCAAGTGTTCCATAATAAAATATAAATAAAATAAAATAATAAATTATTTCTATTTCAAATAAAAATCCATGGTAGTATAATATAATATATAAAAAATCATGATTTTTATTTCAATTAATGGAAAAATTCTAAAAAATGGCTTAACAAAAAAATTATATAAAAAAAATTATCTAATTTACAAGGATTGTTTTGAGGAGTTTTACAAACAATGGAATATATATCTCAAATAAATTCACAAATTAGAAATATGTTCATATACTAAAATGTACAATAGTTCCAAGTTATATGATCCTCACACACTTGTATCATTGATAATGGTAATATGTGTACATAGGTCCCTCAAACACTAGTCAAACAGGACTCATCAACATCCCATCGGGGATAAGATCCACCACACTATTTCTTTAGTGTTGTAAAAAATCAATTCATTTGATAGGGAATTACTATCCTAGTGATTTGTTTCCAATATAAACTAGAAACAAATAAATATTTCATGCGTTCAATAAATAATCAATAATGGGAAAATTATTTAAAAACAGTTCAAAATAAAATTTCTCTTTTTGGAAATTAAAATATGTGAATTTATCATTAAAAAACGAAACATATGTTTGTAATCAATTCATTCATTTTTCAAGATAAATCAAAAAATAATTTCTTGTAAAATCATTTTAATCAATTTTTCTCAGAATCAATTTTTCAAATTCCATAAAATTTAAAATTTTCACCCCAATTTCCAATAACATTTTAATTGAGGGTTTTGCCCAAAATCTCATTCCAAATCAATTTGAAATCCCAATTCAATCAGAATTGTATTTTAAAATTTAATTGAATGTAACCAAGATACATATATAATTTATAGGTTAAATTAATCATCCAAACATATATAGAACCACCAACCTCAACACAAAGATAACTTAACACAAAGCACGCATTGGGAAAACTGAATGAAGAACATTGGAAATAAATACCAAGGAATCAAATACAAATTCAAGATCCAAAATAATATAATTTAGATCATTCAACAACAAGACAATATTAAAAATCATAGGGAGGACAGAAAGAGAGTGAGGGAGAGAAGGAGCGTGGGGAAACTCTTACCATAGAGGAATTGAATGAAGTTTGACTTGAATCAATCCATTTAAGAATAGGTTTTGAGGATCCAAAATGGGTTCTTGGGAGATTAAAAAACCTAGTAATTTGTAAAACCCCGTGTCAGGGTTGAGTATAAGAAAAAATTCTGGTTTAATAATTTTCAAAAAAAAAATAGAATAAAAAAATGTCACATACATTGTTTAAAATATGGGGTCTCATGGTTTCCCAAACCATTCTTATTTTATAAATGAAAACCTAGTGGGATGAAAAATTTCTCCTAGGAGGTTCCATAGTTTTTCAAACCATTCACTAACCATGAAACCCACCACTATTTGGTTTTTCACAATTTACCCTGGATGGGCACACAGTTTGCGGAAACTGTTCACCAACCGTACAAATCCAAGAAAGTCCCAAAATTTTCCAAATTTGCACCCAAAGAACCCCCAAATGATACCCAACCAAAGAAATATCAAAATATTTTTTAGAATTAACTTATAATTATAACATGATGTTACAAAATCCCCACCATAGAAATATTCTATCCCTAGATATCCAATCAAGAAATATCTATGTCAAAAATTTGAGGTCACTATTGTATCATTAGTGCCTCTCTCTCTCTCTATCTCAAGTCTCATGAGTATCAAAACGATGATCCCATAGCACTCGAACCAAAGGTATCATCCTCTCATTATGTACCTTGGTTTTAGAATCGATTATCTTAACTGGATTCTCATTCATGGATAAATTATTCTCAACATCAAGAACACCTGATCTCATAACATGTTATGGATCTAAAATATACTTCTGGAGCTATGATATATGGAACACATTATGTATTGATGTTAATTTTTGAAAAAGTTGTCAATGATAAACCACTTTACCAACCTACTCAATAACCTGAAAATTTCCTACAAAATAAGGAGCATTCTTCCCTTGACCCCAAGCCATCAATGACTTTAATGAGGTGAAACTTTTCAAGAACACCTAGTCACCAACCAAAATTACCACAACCTATGAATAATGTCATCATAATACTTAAATAGTCTTTATCTTGTCAACATTATCTGATGAATAAACTAAATATTTATTGTCGTCTATTGAATGATGCTTGGTCCAACCAAGGAACATTCCTAGATCTCTGACTAACATTATGGATTTTTGAAAGTCCGACCATACAAGGCATTAAAGGTATCCATCCTGATTGTGGAATGGTAAGTATTCTTATAAGTAAACTCAACCATCCCAAAATGGTCATCCCAATCTCCCTGGAATTCAAGGATGTTGTCAAGAGGCATGTCCTTAAGAATCTATATATCCCTTTCTACCTAGAAATCTATCTTTGGATGGTATGCCTATAGGGCCCCAGCCTTAAACATTACATAATCTTGAATTAAGTTAATAATTAACATTAAGGATCATTTCAGGTTTAGATTTTTAGAGAATTAGTCTATAAATATTACATTACATCTCAAAAATTACAAAGCAGAAACTTCTACTCAGTATCCATTTTTTTCATAAAATAAAAATTCTTAAAAGAAAACAACAATTCATTTCTTGATATAAATCTTCTTGACTTCTTCCTTTCTCTTACCATGCCTTATACCTTGTGAAAAAAATTTCAAAAACCTGGGATGAGCATAAAAAACATAGAAAGGGATATAAAATAAAGAAAGAAAATAGTAGTTCATCAATATATACAAAACATAAACTCTTTAACAAACCTCATGAAATCATAATATTTATAAATAACACATAGAGATCATAAATCATAAAGGTAACTTGTGGTGTCCATATCAAACTTACATTTTAGCTTTCACAGCTACGTAGGGAGTTAGATTTGGAATATCCATTGACATGTACTGTCATTGATGTTGGTCAAAGTTGAAAATTTATAATCCTACTAACTATTTTATATGTGGAAAGTGGGTTCGAACCCAAGGAGAAGGCAATTCTGACCACTATTCTACTAAAAATTTACAAAACTTCTCCACTATTATCAGTATTGGGGTTGAGTTTCTATTTTTCTACTTTTTTTAAATATTATTTATTATAAGGAACAAATTAAACATCACAATATGTTTTATTTTTTGTTCTAAATAATATTAAAATAAGAAACATGCTAAAAACAGTAAGTAACAGTGAAATAAAATGTTGATAAGTGAACAATCAAGAGAAATATGTCCAGGGAAAATATCAATTCTACTGGTTTTGAAAATATTTATTCTCACAATAGTGAATAAAACTAATACCACTAAAAAGGAGTGTTTTATTTCCCTTTCCATGGGATAAATCACTCAAGCCTACAAGTATTGGAGTTCTCCGCTCTTAGATTAATCAACATTGAGAATTTTGGTTTTAAAAATATGACAGAATGGACTCGCCATAAGTTCTAATATTTTTATTTCAATTCAAGTATTTAAGAAAATCAATCCAAAATTAGTCTCACTGAATTATTGTGAAGTTCTAGATTAAGTTTTAATGATACATTGAAAATGAATTCATTCAGTGTTGATCTCTTCGATCTATTCTGAACACATTTAAATTGAAAGTGAGAAGAAAGATTAAAGATGACCAGTAGTCTCTATTTCTTACCCTAAACTGGAAGACATAGCCTAACATTATCTCAATTACGTAAAATAAAAACATTTAATTACAAAGAAAGAATATAGGAAGAAAATAGAGGAAGATAACTTCCTCTTCTAGCTCGAATTCATGTTTCTCCTGGCCCTCGAGTCTCTAAGAAATGGTTCTCCAAGAAGTGATCCAAGATTCGTTATCAAGTTCTTACTCTACTTGGAAGTGAATGATCGGATGAAACGAATGGATTCCTCCCCCCTTAAAATTATGTTGTTGCTCTGTTTTTGTATCCTCCGCCATCTTCTGCATGTCACCACTCAGTTTTCACTAACTTTATGTTTCCTTTATGTGTGCACCGCACACATGCATTTTTTCGTGACTAACATGTCACGCTAGTTTTTCTCACGTAACTAAATCCGAGTGAGTTGGTTAAATGAATATGGACATGTTCTCGTATCCTGAATGAACCTGCATAATTAGAATAGAAGAATAAATAAAAATGCAAAGAAAGAAAAATAGTTATTTTTTAGTTTAATGTTATATTACCTGTTAACAAGTTAACTAAAATTAATTAATAAATATTTTAATTAAAAATTATTATTAAATATTATTATTATGATTATTATTTTGTTATTAATTTTTTTAATTTAATAGAGTTATTAAATTTTTAATTTTTATTTATTAATTAAATTATTTAATTAGTGTAAGTATTATTATTAATTTGTTAGTATAATTTTTATTAAATTATTAAATTAAATTATTAAATTAAATTATAAATTAAATTATTTTATTTATTCAATTGAAATTAAATTATAATTAAATTGTTCATATATTTAATCTAGTTAGTAATTAATTCTATTAATAAATTATTAAAGTTACCTTTTAATTTAATATATCATTATTAGTTTGTCTTATATTTTATTTTATAGCCAATCTATTTATTAATATTATAATAGTTAAAAATTATAATCGTTATTTATTATTTAAATTTAAATTTAATTTAATTTATTAATTATTAGTTTATTTGAATATTATTATTTATTTTGTGTTTGTTTGTTTTTTTTTTAATTTTCTTCTTCTATGCCCCCCCCCCCACTTTTGGGGCTACAGGGGGAGAGGATTTCAGATTTGGTTCTTCCTTAATTTCACCATGTGGCTCCTCCTACTCCTTCAATAAGGCATTGGTTAGCTCCTCCTTCTCCCTCAGGCACCGCGAGGTCATCTTTTATAATGGTGTGAGCCTGATTTTCGGCACTGAAAGGGTTCCACAGATCCTTCTCCCTACTGCACAGTTGCACCTTTGCCTCTGAGAACCTGAATCAACCTCCTCGGCAAAGCCTCTTAGTGGAGAAGTACTCTTTAATTGTGGTGGATTCAGTTGCAATGATCTCCTCGGCTCTGGATGGTGCGACCCAAGATTCAATGATGGTGTGGATCATCCCTAGTGGTGGTACAAGGTGGGTACTCAGATGTCCAGAACTGGTTAAGGTGGCTTCGTATTCTACTTCAAACAGTCTCACCCAGTTGTGGCTCCATTCACAACAGATTTCGGTTCAGAAATGGGATTGAATTATTTGATTTAGTCAATGATTTTTTGAATATTTGGTTTGTGTCTATATGTCGATAATCAAAATTATTTTGATTTTGTGTGAAAGATGTTTTTCTATTGAATTTGTGGTGGTGAAAGAAAAAGGGAAGCGATGAAAAAGGATGAGTGACTCTGGAAGATGTGATGGAGCGGTGAGACGAGGTTACAGTGTCGCACAGATGGGAAATTGTGGTAGTGTTTTCAGTGCTAGGGAATGAAACAATGGAAACATGACAGGGATACGGTGGAAAGGAGGTCGAGTTTATGGTGAGACGGTGAAACAATGAAGATGGAATTGGTGCTACCGAATATAGGTTGGAGGGGTTGGAAACAGTGTGAGAAAAGGGAAACAGTGTTATGGTTTATGGTGGAACCGTGAAAGGGATACAGTGCCAAGATTTATAGTGCCATCGTATCACAAAATGGTGAGACAATGTAAAGACGTAAGTCACATTGGCACCACAACACTGCAAAAAAAATAGAAAAATTAAAAATAAATTAAAACTAAAACTAAAATTAAGACTAACAAAATAATTAGTTCAAAGAAAGAATTAATAAAATCAAATGAGAAAGTATGAAACTCATAAACTAAAATAAAATGTATAAAATAAATATAACATAAATTAAATTATTATTAACTTCTGAAATAAAATTGAATAAATTATAAAGTTTGAATATTTTAATATTTGAATAAATTGAATAAATTATTATTTATTATCATCTTATTGTTTATTTTAATTATATTTAAACTTAAAATTATAATGTTTGAATAACTTTAATTTGTTTCAGAAATTAAATTAGTAATTAATGAATTATTAAAAGACATCTATAATTTAGATTATGTTACTTTAAATTAATTAAAATTTAATACAAGAAATGTGAAATTAAAACATCATTATTTATGTGAAAAATAAGAATTAATTAATTAATTAATGTTAAATTGTCATATTTTCATACAAAAACAACAAACTAAATAAAAATCTTTTAGACTATAAAATAAATTAAAACATAAATTTACTAATTTAAAGTTTAAAATACATGATTAATTAAAAAAATTGATTATCTGATAAATTTATTTATAAAAATGAAAAAGTGTTAATATTTAGTATAAAGTAAAAAATAACCAATTAAATCATTAAAAATTAATTAAAATGATGTGGAAAAACATGTGTTTTAAAGGCCACATCACCCATCATAGTATATTCCCTAAATCTCTTAGGATAAACTATAATGTTTACCTCTGTCACATTACCCAATGCATTGGAGAGATATCTCAGGCTCACCCACCCTATGTTTATCATAGAACCACCCGTATACGTGAAGAATTCCCAATAACCATAACATATTCATAATAAATAAAACAATCATAAAGGAAAGATAAAATTTCCATATTTCAATGACAATATATCATTTCAAGATATTGACATAATCAATTATTTATCAAACCATTTTCAAAGCCATTTAAAACATTTAATAAAGAGATTTTTGAATCAAAGTGTCTCATACTACTTTAAAGCTTTCAAAAGAAATTTTAATTTCAATGCATTCATGTCCATATAAATAAATCTTTAAAATCATTTTTAAAATATGGACATTAATAAGAAATATTTAGAAGAATAAATCCTTAAAACATTTAAAACGATATTTTAATTAAAGTTCCTAACCAAATGGTAGATGCTTGAATAAAAATAATTGAGGTAATAAAAAATTTATAATATCATGAGAATAAATGGATTCATGATATACTATGTTAAATTACAGTACATACACCATATAAAAGTGAGTTGGTTCATATCAACAATGAAGTCTCAATGGAATGTAAATTGAGATGAAATCCCTTATAAAGACTGTATCCTTAAGATAAGGATAAATCAATGACATAATTATGTGTGAAAAATATAAATAAACTAAATATGATTGGATATTCCGTGTAAATAAATCAGATGACATTCACACATATTCTTGTAAAAACAACACCAATGACTTGGATGTTTAACTCAATGAATGAAAATTGGTATAAGATTACTCTTACCAAGTTCATATCGATGAATTAATAATTTATCAATGGATTGATTATGTATATCAAAATTTTATCCACACAAAGGGGAGTTTAAATTACTACATAAATAAATATATAGTGATTTCATACATAATCTTGGAGTAAAATAATCAATGAAGTATGCGTAAAACCCAATGAGTGTAAATTAAAATTAGAAATTCCCTTACTGATTTGGTAACTTACTAAACATTCACCCCATAAAAGAAGGATCATACAATGAATATTTAAATACCCATAAATTAAATTATATTACACAAATAGTATAATCATGGTCAGTACATACACCACACAAAAGGAAATAGTGGAAAATATAGAATGAATATCCGGGGAATAAAACGTGAGATGAAACCCCATACCTTGTTGTAATCAATGGAGTCGTGTGACCAAAAGTTAATAACTACAAAATTAATAACAGAATAACATGAATTTAAAGATAATAATGATAATATTTATCAAATGTAAGTACACAATACACCGTAGGCAATAAATAAGTGGTGAACAATGGAAATCTCACTGAATTAAAAGTGAGATAAGAACCCGCTTACTTTGTGTCTAACATGACTCATATATTCTGTGTTCTTCCTGAATAATAAAATTAAGTTAATTTATACTTACTTAAGAAAATTTTTCAAGTTTATTATTATTTTTATATAACTTATTACCTTTCTATAAAAATTAGTTAATTATTTAAGTCCATATCGGACATTTTGTCGATGTTTGGAACTTTAGTCAAAAATGAACTTGTTATAATTACAAATTATCCATGTGGTCAAAACTCCATTATATACATTATTATAATCATGGTTTATATGTCATATATATCATATATATCTAGTTTATATGTATTTATAATATTCTATATCATTTGGAGTTAAGAAATGAAATGCACCATTCATGGAGACGGTAAGTCGTATGTATGCATGAATGCTAATTTCATTTCTATTTTACATTTAATGGAATGAAAACATAATAATACATAGGTATATTATAATTGAATTATAATATCTATGTTATTTAATTTAATTAAATCCATCCTTTATACATTCCATATATGGCATGAACGAGTCATATCACTTTGATGGGGCGATAGTCCACACTTCCTCAAATGAAATTATTGTATTTACCCATTATGGAAACCATATAGGTATGATATAAATGAAAAATAAAAAATTATAGATACAATGTAAATAAAATATATATCAAATTTAAATACATTTCCATCTTAATGGCCAACATAACATGTGGTAGGAGAAGATTGGACAATCATCATTTCGTGATGTAGTAGTTCGCCATCCACAGAAATGGTATATTCTTTACCCATTAGACAGAGGTGTGTGTAAGTGTAGTTATAATACTTATCATATAAAAATATTAGTATATTTAGGATACTGTTTTTTTATAAAATAAAGTAATAAAAATAGTTTAGGTGCTTGGATAAGTAAAATAAAAGAAAATAACTTAAGAGAAGACGTTACCTTTAAATCGGGTAACACTCTTTGGTTTGAACCAAAAGGATTTATTAAAGTTCCTTCTGCCTAAGTTAAGGCTTATGGGTTTAGGAGAGTGATCTTTAGATCTTATTTGGGCACATTTTGGATGATCCAAGTTGCTTTAGAGGTGTGAGTAATGGGTTAGAGGTGAGGGTTTTTTATAAGGGTGAGGAGGGGCTCTTTAGGAAAGTTTAAAATGTTATATTATTATATAATTATTTTTAGTTTCTAAAGGTACAAAATATATTAAAGTAGAATATAAGAAGAATATTGGTCGAAATAAAATCATCCAATAGAAATTGGACAGGTTTTGGATATTTTTTTAATCTTTATAATCTTATTTATTTAAATCAGTCATTAATGAGGTAAACACTAAATCATTATTGTGTCATAAATAATTTTATTTATTGGATTGTAAAAATTATAAAACAAATAACATGATGTAGGAAATATTTTTAGATTTAAAATTAATATTTATAGTCAAAGATAAAACTTATATAACCCCATGTAAGAATTGATTTACTAAAAGATATATATTTATGTCATTTTTGTCGTTACTTTAAATTAATTAATATAAAGTGTCATTATCACTTTTAAGTGGATCCATGGGGTCCCAAAATCGACTCAAAGATACTAATGGTCATAAATGTATCAAAACAAATAGTATTAGGACACATGTGGGGGTAATTTAATATTATTATAATATTATTTTTACCTTGAATTACCCTATTTATATTTAACTGCGGTAAATAAAATTCAAAAGTTATTGTTCACCAAAAATTATTTTCATCTTATTGAACCACATTTTACTTAATAATAACAACCATGTCTATCAAAATTTCTAAACTCAATCCATATAAGTGGTAAAATTTCATTTAAATGAAAATTTCGGTTTTTTAACTACTACTTAGCGTTTTCACTATTCATCAAAAAATGATGTTTTCAGAAAAATACCAAAAAATCAGCCTAATCTATATTTTTTAATCCAAATTCAAAAATGATGTCTGTTTTACCAAATTCAAAACATATAAGTTTCATTAATTAATTTAAAATTAATTCTCGTTGTCAAAAAAAGCGTGTTTTTTAAGAAATAATAACTATCAAAATATTGACACTTTTTTATGTCGAATTTCAAAGTGAAATTACATCCAATGACCAAAATTGGATTAAATGGTAAAAATATAATCTAATTACACTTTAAAATCAATAAAAAAGATAATATAATTATATAAATAAATTAGATTAAAAGGCAGTTTTGAATTAAAATACAGGTTTGCTACCGGTCTTCCCTAGGCTCTGCCCCTCGTTTCAGCTTCAGCGAAGATGCTTAGGTTTTACCTTAGGGCGCCGCTACCACACTCTGACCTTACCTTCTATTTCTTCTCTCCAAGTCAGATTTGGAGTGATGGATTAAAATGGGTTTTGGGCTTGATGTTCGGCGACTGTGGTTCTACAGGGTGTCTTCCCCGTTTCCCCCCTCGTTTCTCCAGTCTTGTCTCGATTTGGGTTTAATCCACAGTTTCTTTTGAGTTCTATCCCAGTTTTCTTCTTTCTCGGGTTCCCTCTAGGGTTTCATCCTCATTCTTCTTCTTTCTATTTTGTTTTCTTTTACTGTTGTTTTTGTGTTCTTGGGGTTTTTCAGTGTCTCTTTTGGGCCTGTTGGGAGACTGTCTGAACGGAGGTCCGAAGCTAAGTTCTGTCGAGGTATTTGGCCGCCCACCCTACTTTTACTCTAGGTCTCATCATCTCTCTCTGAGGTGGATTGGTGTGGTGGTCTTCGCAGTGATTTGTAAGGTGGGTTTGAGTGGTCTCTGGCATCTTGAGGCGGATTCATCTTCGCGGGCTCTAGGTGGGGGAGGATGATGGCTTCAGTGGTTCTGCTCGTCAATCTGAGGGTTTCTGTTGTTCGTTCTTCTCAAAGGTCATCGGTGAATGTGAGTTGAGGTATTTGGGCAGCTCACCAGTTACTTCTTGGATCGTTCCCTACAAGGGCGATTCTCGATGGGGCTGGAGGGTTTCAGTGGTCCTTCAGAAGTCATCGGTGGGTTTGATGGCTCGGTGCTGATGAATATGACGGTGATATCTGTCTTTGGTTTTCATCTTTGGGGGGGTGGATGGCGGCATTGATGGGCCTCTCGAAAGTGGTGGTTTTACGTGCCTGGTTTTCGGGGTTCAAGGTCTATATGCAAGGGAAGGGTTAACTTGGCTTACGTTGTTCGATAATTTGGTTGGCAGTGTGTTTTTTGGAGGATTGGCGATGGTGCGATGATGCTGGTCTCAGTATGATGGTTTTTTGAGACTTGAATTTCGAAAATTTTAAACTAGAACTGCTTTAGAGTTGGTTTGGTCTTCTCATGATGGATGGGGGTTCGTGTATTGTGGTGGGTCAGCTCGTGGTTCGAGGTGGTTTTGTAATTTTTTTGATTTTCTGAATTTTGAATGTGGTGTGAGTGGTTTCAAGGGATGTGTGATTTCTGTGTACCGGTGGCTCATTTATGATTCCCACTTTCCCATAAAGTGGTTTTTTAAATAATACAAAAATAAAGGAATGTGTGTGTGTGTGACAGTACTTTTCAGTATTCATTAAAAATGAATTTTATCGTAAAAATACCAAAAATTTACCCAATGTAAATTTTGATACCCCAATTCTAAAGAAAGTTTTTTTCAAATAGAATGTATAAAAGTGACAAAAACTATATCTAAAGAGGGTTGTCCATAAAAAGGAAGTAAATCGACCTTTTAAAGAATATTATTGTATTTTTTCTTAAAATTAGATTCATTTACATTTTAATCTGCTAACTTTTATTTGATAAATGTAAAAAAATTTAAGAAACATGTTTAATCGTAATATGGTTAGTTCTATTCATTTCTGCCAATACAATGGCTAGATGTTAACTACCATTTAAAATAATATTATATTATTATTTTTTAGTATGACTCAATGTTGTGTGCAATGAATGATTTCAAAGAAACTCATTTTTACGTATCGGGTACGCCATCGAACATATCATCCCCTTTAAAGTAAAATTAATATTTAATTGACAAATATTAATAAATATGAAAATCTATTATTCTTATTTACTTGGGATGTTACAAATCCATACTGAAACGTACCTGAGATCTCAATTCAACCTAAAGGACTCTCCATAAATGATAAGTAAACCTAAGATCCCTATTGAAGACTATAATAGATGTAACTCCATGAAAAATAGAAACATATATCACATAAATATTTCTAAGCTCTTCCACTTTGGTCGTATCATGAATGGTGTTTAAGGAAGATGATTTTGTCAGCCTCTTGATCACAACCCATATGAAATTCCCTTTTTATATATATGTGTTATGAAAACCAAAAAGTCCATAGAAATATCATCCCACTTCCAAATTAGAATTAGAAGTTATTGAATCAAACCCAATGGTATCTAGTGGTCAACCTTGAACTGTTGGCATATATAGTAATGAAAGACAAAATCAGCAATTCCCTTTCACATAACTGGCCACAAAAATCTATATATCATGTCATAGAACATATTTTTGGTTCTTCGATGCATTCCCCATACATAATTATTGAAATCCACTCTAATGTATTTACTCATGTATAATGGTTCAAAAAACTCATTCTAAAAACATATAACACCCTCTTTGGAGAACAACCATTCAATAATGGTATCCCCACCATAAAGAGAATCTCTAATGTTATGGAATTTACCATCAATGTTGTGTTCCTAAAGAATCATCTAGAGAAGAGAGGATATCAACTAAACCCTGGACAAGGAAACTTGAGACCCTATTCATGAACATCTATATGAAACTACGAAAAAAATAGCCATAAATTTCCACTCTTCTGATGACTCTTTCACATCATGGATTGGAAGTTTCCTTCACAAATCATCTGAAATGGTATTCCCTTTCCCCAGGTTATAGCCAATGTTAATGTCAAAAGATAACAAGTTCTGTAACATCTTTGGTAAATAAATAATATGACATTTTCATATTTATTAATATTTGTGAATTAAATATTAATTTTACTTTAAAAGGTATTCTATATCTGATAGCGTACTCAACACGCAACAAAGGTTTTCTTTTAAATCTTATATTGCACACAACTTTAAGTTATACCAAACAATAATATAATATTATTATTATTTTAAATGGTAGTTAATTTCTATTCATTGTATTCTCATAAATGAACATAAATAACTACATTATGATTATACATGTTTTTTAAATGACTTTATATTTATCCAATAAATTTTAGAGTCTTAAAATAAGAATGAATCTGATTTTAAGCATAAAATACTCTAATATTGTTTAAAAGGTCGATCTACCACCTTTTGATGGAGAACCCTTTTTAAATATAGTTTTTTTCACTTTTATATATTACATTTGACAAAATAAACTTCTTATTTAGAATCGGTACATAAAAATTTACTTTGGGTAAATTTTTGGTATTTTTCTGATAAAGTTCATTTTTTAATGAATATTGAAAAATACTGCATTTTAATTCAAAACTGCATTTTAATCTGATTTTTTTATGTGGTTATATTATCTTTTTAATTTGTTTTAAAGTGTAATTAGATTATATTTTTATCATTTAATAAAAATTTTTCCTTTTTAAGTAATTTCACTTTGAAATTAGAAATTAAAACTGAAAATCTTTTGATAGTTATTATTTCTTAAAAATGCGCTTTTTTGGTTTTGACAACGGGAATTAATTTTAAATTAATTCCTAAAAATTCAGTGTTTTAAATTTGTAAAAATGGATTCCATATTTGTAATCCGGAATTCAAAATTGAGTAAATAGGTAACTTTTATTTTTTGACACTATGAATATTAACTTCAGTAAATATTTTATTTACCACAGTTAATGGTTAAATTTTGTAAATAAGAGTAAAAATTATATTAAAATAATATTAAATTACCCTAGCATGTGTGATAACCCTATTGGTTGATACAATTCTGACCATGTTCATCCTTGGGTCTATTTTAGGACCCCATGGAGCCACTTGTAGGTGAAAATGATATTTTATAAAAAATAATTTAAAGTTAATGAAAATGTAACATAAAAAATATCTTTTAGTAAAAAAAAATTATATGGGGTTATATAAGTGATATTTTAGACTATAAATAGTAATTATAAATCTAAAAATATTTCATACATCATGGTATTTTATTTATAATTTTTAGACATCAAATAAATAAAATTATTTATGACACAATTGTGACGTAATGATTACCTTATTAATGAAAGATTTAAGTAAATGAGATTATAAATATCAAAATAAATTTATTTTGAAAGTTTTTATGACATCCACAAATTTTTTGGATGATTATAACTTTTTATATTTGAATTAATATATTTTGTTAAAAAGAATCAGGTGGCTATATATTTTTTAAAACTCTTGATATGAATAGTTTATAAATTGGCAAAAATGGGTTTTTAAAATGAATACTATTTTATTAAAAGATAAAATAATGATAAAAATATAAGATTTGTACAAATTACATATATTATGTTAAAATTTTCATTAATGATCCATTTTTGGTTCGATTGTCATTTTATAGTAAATATATTAACCATATAGTATGAATATACAAGAGGACATGGTAAAAGTTAAATTAGTTAACTAAAGGTTAATGATAAATGATAAGGTTAATTTTATTCCCTAAAATTGTCCAAAACCAATTGTATGAGTGTATTTTTAAAATTAATCACCTTATCTTAGAATTAAATGAGTTGGTTACCTTTTTAAATTGAAATTCTATTTATAATAAAATAATACTTTCAAACCTTTCTAAAGTGCCCCTCCTCCCCCTTATAAAAGACCATCACCTCTAACCCATTTCTCACTCAATCCTCTTGTATCATCCAAACTATGATCCAATAAGCTCCAAAAATCCCTATATTCCTCCTAGAATAATTCCTCTAGGTATAAGTAAATTCAATAAATCCTTTTGGCTCAATCCAAAGGGAGTTACGCGATTTAAAGGTAATGTCTTCTCTCAAGTTCTTTTCTTTTATTTTCATTATCCACTCCCTATTCTCTTCTTATTATATCTTTAAATAACATAACCCTTATCCTAAATATAATATTTTGTTTTTATGAGAATTATTCTAACTACACTTACACTCACCTCCGTCTAATGGGTATAGAACATATTGTTTATGTGGACGGTGAACTAATGTATCACGATAGTATGATTATTAAATATTCTCCTACAACCTCTCACGGTGGACATTATGATGGAAATATATTTATATGTGATATATTATATATTTATATTGTCTCTATGCTTCTTTATTTTTCATTTATAGTATACCATTATGGTTTCCATAATTGGTAAATACGATAATTTCATTTGACGAAGTGCGGACTACTACCCCCTCAAAGTGATATAACTTATTTTTACTATACATGGAACGTATAAAGGATGGAGTTAATGAAATTATGTAACTTATATAAAAATGATATTATACAATAATTATAATATACCTATGTATCATTATGTTTTCATTCCATTAAATATGAAATAGAAATTAAAGTAACATTCATGCGTACGTACGACTTACCATCTCCATGAATGTTGCATTTCATTTATTATCTCCATATTATGTGGTATATTATAAATACATATATACTGGATATATATGATATATATGATATCTAAATCATGAATATAATTCTGGATATAATTCACTTTTGACTACATGGACAATTTGTAATTATAACAAGTTCATTTTGACTTTAGTTCCGAACATCAAAAACATGTCTGATATGAACTCAAATAATTATCTAATTGTTATAGTAAGGTAATAAGTGATATAAAAGGAATAATAAACTTGAAAAAGGTTCTGAGTTAAGTATAAATTAACTTAAGTTTATTATTCAGGAAGAACAAGGAACATATGAGACAAGTCAGACACGAGGTAAAGGACTTTGTCTCAATCTCCTTTAATTGAGTCATATTTTAATAATATACACCTCCTTATTTTACATAGTGTATAGTAAACCCGGTTGAATTTTAATTTCATTCAAAGGGTATATTTTTTCTATAAATCATTTTACTAAACTAAAAATGGAATGTTTTTAACGTATGCGGAAACAATGACCTCTCCCCCATCGTAATAATTATTTTGATTCCTCGATAAACCTTAATGTTTTTAAAAGTGAAAGAAATACCTTATTTCCCTTTTTGGGTGTTTTGGTATTGAAAATGGTTTTTTAAATGGATTGAGTATTTCAATATCTTTAAATTATATCTTGTAATTTCAAATTAAATTCTTTTACTGAAATTTTGATGTTTTCAATATTTTATGTGTTATGATTATGTAATGGTACTTGGACATTTGACGGGTGGTTACATGATAAACCAAATGAAGGGTGGTTCCGTGATAAACCAAGGACGGGTGGTAACGTTATAACTTACAATGCATTGGGTATTGAATTCTGTTGTATGTCTATTCCATTTACTGGTATGTGTGGAAGTCGACCATATGGTTATTCCATTTAAGTATGTGTATATCCTAAGTAACCTTTATATGTTATATGTTGTTTTCAATTGGAATTAGGGTAATATGTTGGTTAAATAAAGGGTAATCAATGAGATTATATATTGATCCCTATACCAGGAAAGTCTATCAGGTGGAAAATCCCCTGACCATTTATTAAAAGAAAATCCGGTTTAAGGGGTATCCGGTTCCCGAAGACCGCGAATTCAAATTTCAAAAACTAAACATCATCATCACCCTTCAACTCGATTCACGTTCCTGCCTCGAAGTGGACGCCCATCGCATCGGCGTCAGATCCATACGCCTCCCATCATCACAGCGCCGGAAAGCCAATCTCGCCGTCGTCACACCGGGGTCAACTCCAGTTCAGATCACCGGCGTGCCCATCCCGGAGCCCGTCGTCGCTGAAGTAACACCATCCTCCCCTCCTTTATCCTCAACGAGACCGCATCCCTCAACCACCAGCTCAGAAACTGGTCAGAAACACCATTTCACCAGAAAACAGCCATGTTCATAAACCAAAACCCATCCATTTTCATCCGTGAAACCAAAAAACGCTCGCAAAGCAGATTGCGAGAGGGTGAATATCACCAGCAAACCAGAAATCACTCAAAAGAGAAAATCAAAATGAACCAAAAAATCATAAAACGAGAACCCTGCCGCCACCGACTAGATCGACCGCATCAGACGCAACAGAGCCCCCCTCACTCACCTGAGAAGAGTCGGAGCCCCCAAAACACCGACGCATGAGCGTAGACCTCAAACGCTAAGAAACACCCTAGAGGATGACAGCGAGCTGCATAGAACAGAGCCAAAGGCACTCCGGAGAGTGTGCCGTCGACGGAGACCGGTCTTACACCTACAGATCTGAACCCGAAACCACCGTCGTCCTTAGTGCATCTCCACAGCCAGCGAGGTACCACGAAATGCAAGCTAGTAACAGGAGACCTCCACCAGCCCACCGAGATCGAGAAGGAGCGTCGCGCCCTCCGCCGCGGAGGAGCCTGTGGCGGCGAGGATATGATCAAGTAAAATTTATGCTATTTAAAACATGGAACTAAACATGTTTCTTTTCTTTTAAGAGTTTTTATTTTATAAAAAAAATGGAAACTGAGTTAAAGTGTCCACATGTAATATTCAAGTTGTTATGTATATGATATGACCTAATTCTCTAAATATATAAACCTGAAAATATTATTAAATGTGAATTATTAACTTAATTCAAGATTATTTAATGTTTAAGGTTGGGGCCTTATAGGTTCTCCACACAACTCCTCTTGTGGATATTAAAATATTTTTCATAGAAGATATAACTCAAGCTCTCATTGTCAAAATACATGGTTAACCTTTCTAAAAAAATGAAATTCTGCCTAATATTGAGTTCATTTATCAGAGATAAAAGATCTAGGTCATATTTTAGGTAATTATTATCTTTTTTATTAAGTGTCTGAGAGCCATAGGCAATGGCTTGATCACACTTCGTAAGAACACAACCCAAAATTGAACCTGATGTGTCACATAATACCACATAGCCCAAATTGGCATCTAGAAGTGTCCACACAAGTGCAGTTGTAAAAATACATTTCAGAACAAACAAATAAATTTGAGATTTATCATCACAAGAGAAAATTACTCCCCTTCCTATTAGGGCGGTCATTGGAGAATCCAAGTTCAAGAAATACTTTACAAACTAGTGATATTATCCATTTATACACAAGAAACTCAAAATATTGAAAATATTTTTTGTTTTTACCCATATCCTAATAGTTTTCTAATTATTAAGATCAGTAAATATACCAAGTTATGACACCATGTGTCTCATGAAATTTACTTATTGAATCCAAAAATTACATTTAAATAGCTTGGAAAAAATTTGTACATTTCTTACTAACTCTATAACTACTCTCAGATGATGCACATGATCCTCCTCGTATGTGGAGTAAACAAGGATTTCATCCATAGAGATCAAAAACAAGTATCTAGATACTCATGGAATATTTTTTTCATCAAATCCATAAAGACTCCAAGATAATTAGATGGACCAAAAGGCATGAAAAGGTACTCATAATGGCCAAAATATCTCTAACATGTGGTTTTATTAATGTTATATTTTTTTATTCTTAACCGGTGATAACCAGATCAAAATTCAATCTTCAAGAACCACTTCATCCCTTTCAACTGGTAAAATCGATCAATAATCTATGGAAATATATACTTTTTCATTATTGTAACTAAATTACATTTTATGTAACCAAAAAAATGTAAAACTGACCCATCATCTTTCTTAGCAAAAAGAACTGGCATCAACCAAGGTGTCACACTCAACCATATAAATCAATTATCTAGCATATCATCCAACTGAGGTTTCAACTCTTTCATTTCATCTGGTAGCATATGGTAAGAAGGTGTAGGAACTAGTTGAGTACCAGGAACTAAATCAATAGATAAATCTATATTCCTTACTGGTGGAAAAAACAAAGTTGTCATGAGGAAAAAAGAGGACTTGGCTCTTTTTGAAGAAAAATTGCAAGATTCTAATTTGCACTCAAGTATGGCCCCCTTCTATTCACCTTTCTAGAAAATAGGCTCCATCATAATGAGAACTCAAGAAAATTTCATTCCATTTGGAATTTTACAAGAAAAAATTGCTTCTCAAACATAGTATTTTTCTTGAAAACTTCAGATAGGCACAACTTTCTTTTTACATTGGAAGCTCTAGAAAGGCACATCTTCTTTTATCATAAAATCTCCAAAAAAGGAACAATTTTTAACAAAATGAAATATTTAGTAGAAACATCAAATCTTAAACATTTGTATTCCACCCATAGTATCACCAAAAGAGGTGGTACAAAAAAAGACATATTCCCAAACACTTAAGTTCAAATAGATCATGAAATTTCACTTCAACAACAGGTTGGATAGGGAAAATTATCTTGTAATGTGGCAAACCAAATTGGTTGTTCATGGATTCTACAGGCTGCAAGGATTAATGTATAAGTTATTCCATAATAAAAAGGATTATTTTGAAAAGGGGGCTTAAAACCATATAAATGAATCAATCATTTAAAACACAAGTACCTCAAACCCTCAAGTTTTGACAGGAATAAATAAAATTCTAGTTAAATAAATCATGGTATGGTTCTCTCAAGAAATGAGGTGAATATAAATAATACGAAAAAAATGCTAAAGAAGCATCACTGGAAAGTGATTTTAAAAATAAATACAGTGAGATGTATCATGGGATTTAAAAATTAGAGTACTTTTCATGAAATTACAAAATATTTGAATTTGAAAAAAAATCATTTCAGAATTCATTTAAGCTCAGTTTCATGGAATATATTTCTTCAATCATTGACATAGGTTTCAAAAATAGATATGATAATAATTTTAGCTCAAAAGTTTTGACAACACACTTAATTTTAAAAATAAACACATAAGTATCTGAAAAACTAAAAAAATATTTTTTATGAAAACAGTAAACAAACATCAAATGAAAATCCTAAACTACAAAGGTTCCCTCCCCCACACTTAATTAATGCAGTTCCATAAGTAAATTCAAATGGATTTAACATGTAAAAATATTTTTTATTTATTCATAAAAAACAAGTAAGTATAAAGGAGAGATACAACCTAAATTATTCACAGTGCAACATTGAGTTAATATCCTAATTGTTGTGCTTTGAAAACCAATAGAAAAAAAAAGAAAAAAAGAAAACATAAGATATTTATAGAAAGAAATAAAAGTAAAAATAGGATGAGAATATAAAGATAGATCTTGGTTTAATCCCCCAAGTGGAACTTGGGTTTTAACTATGTTCAGATTGGCAGTTCTAATCAGTTATCCCCAATCTGATGGTGGGTTTAGTTTCTTTCTCAAGAACCAGTAAAAATTATTCTTTCCAGCATGCATCTATTATTTTTTTGTTGAGGATACCAAGTAGATAGCACAAAAAATCCACCCCCATGATAATTACATAGTACTTTAAAGGTGGTGGTAGGATAATGAATGCGTCCTCTTCCTTCTTGGTTTCCACTTTTACAACATCTTCTTTATTATCTAGTGGTTGGTAAAGGTATGATAAATCAATATAAAAATCAAAAATAATATCATAATGTAATTCTATTTGAACAAAATTAAATCATGAAGTGTCAATATAAAATTATTCCCTTTCAATGTTTGCGTATTTTGTCTCTATTTCCTCAAGAAAATCCACTTTGATCTCCTCTTGAACACCCTCTAATAAATGATCAACAATTTTGGGGAGCTCTAGATGTTCCTCTTTAGAAGAATATTCTTTTTCATCATCTTCCTCCAATGAAATACAAGTGTTGGCTGAATCTGAAAAATTAAAAGAAGAGGAGGTAATACTCAACTCATTTTTAAAAATATCAAAAGATAATGAGTTAATGAAATGATTATCTCCCTGAGTTTGTTCATCTTTAAAATCTTCTTCATTCTAAATCACCTCTTGGATTTGATTAGTATAAGATAAAGGTAGGTAGTCAAGCTCCTCTATTTGTTGTACAAATTCTACCACGTTAGTGGTTTCTCCATTTAATGGCACCAAATATTCTTCTTTTTGGAGGAAAATTTTTTCCTCACACTTATTCCAGAATTCATTCAAATCATGTTGATCCCCACTATGTAGCTCAGGCTATGATTTCTCTTGGGTATAAATGACATATTTAGTTATCCTTCCAATTTGATCCTTTAGTCCTTTCATGGCCTATTTTATTTCCTTCACTTGAGATTTTTAATACTCTAAAACAAATTTTCTTGTTGTTGATGTGCCTATGAGTATTCATTTCATGAAGAGTAATATAAATAGGTATACATCATGAAAAGAGAATTTTTTAAAATTATTTTTTTTAAGAAAAGATTTAAAAATTTATAATTATATTATGGCACTGCCTCCCCGAAAATGGAACAAAGTTTGAGGCACACCTTTCATAAGTCATAGAAAAAAATTTATATATTACCTAGTGTAGTCTAGTGATTAAACCTAGGAAGTCTCCTGAAGAGGAGTTCACACAAAATAGTTTGTTATTTTTAAACGAGGGTAAAATTGTGAATTTTTATAATAAATCGATAAGAAAATGGTTGAAAGGAAATTTGAAATTCAAAGGATTAAAAACTATGATATTAAAAGGGTTATTAGGTCAGGGTCATTATCTCAATTTTAATTCTATCATTGTTCAATTCAATTAAATCCTCTTCTTATGAGTTAATTAATGTGAGTTTCCACATTCGTTTCCTCCCACTTCCTTTGTGAAATTATGATGGTGATAGAAAACCTTACAAAGATCTCAGCTTGATCAACTCTACTTCCATGTCAAAAAGAGTTGTATTGAATATTCAAAATTGACTTGGGAAATACCTATTCGGGTCTTGTTTCTCCCAAATAATTATGAACATTCACTACCCCATTTACACGTATTGACGGTCGTCAAGTGCTTCACCACTAATCTCTGGTCTACTCCATCATATATAAACAAGAAATCAGTGGAGGGAGAAAATGATTATTTTACCAAGGAAAAAATCAATAAAAGAATTAAAATTCAAGAACAGTCGCATTTGATAATAAAATTATCTATATGAAATTGAAAACAACTTTGAAGAAGAAATAAATTTCATTCAATTATGTCCAAGAACTCAAGCATTACAAAATAGAAAACCAACCCTTACCCAATCACTCAAAATGTTTAACCCACCATGGTAAGGGTAATTGTGATGAATTAGAAAGAAAAAATAATAACAAATCAATGTAAAATAAATGAAAAAAAAAGAGATAATGCCGAAAATTTCTCCTCCTTGGTGTCTTAGAAGGAATGGGATGAAATGAGATGCTTTGAGAGGGAACAGGTACCCTCCTTTTATACCCAGAATTTGTACCCTAAAAGATGACATGTTTTATCCCGAACAATGACCTCTTCACACATTTCACCATTCTTCAATGTTTTTCATAATTATCTTTTCTGTTTCTCCTCAAACTTTTAGCATATTTGGACTAGTATTTCGAGACCTATGCTCATTTTACTTTTAAAATTTATTCTGTCTAGTCAGACTCTCCAAATCCAAAACCACCGGATTAGAATGCTTTAATGACCATTCAAACGGCCAATTCATGCATCCTCTCCTTCAAGAAAGATTTTATAAAACGTCATTCTCATCCATCCACCGAATTTCATAGAAATTGGGCCCACCATAAACAAGTTATGGACCCACACCAAAACTTGACATATTTGTAAACAGTTTTCATGATCCAACTTGTGATCTTTTTTTGAGCCTCCAAATTGTCAATTCAGATTTTTGTTCAAAAGAATGAAATGAATCCCTATATTTATAGAATCTGGAAAAGAAATAATTTTTCAATTTTTATTAGTTTAGAAAATTTTATGGACAATATACAGAACTAATTTTAAATAGTTAAAAATACGAAAAGGGCCATTTTTTCTATTAAGCTCAAAATATCACCAATATCATAAAATGTTGCAATTTATCTTAAATTAACACTTTATTGGGATTTAAAACAATTAAATTCAATGTAAATTGATTGAAAATATTTTCTTTATCAATTCCTCTACACTTACCACTTGTAATCCTAGATAAGTATGCGTCAAAATTAAATCAAATCAAATCCAAAACACATACCAATGAGATCTACTAAATCCACACTAAGAAACAAAAAGATACCATGCCTCGTCAAAAACAGTTATTTGAAGTTCTCTATTTTTGATTATTTAATATATTTCCACTTCATTTCTTATCCCATGTACACAAAACACCTACCTCACATGAATTTTCTCTCATCTCACAAATTAAAATGTTCAATATGGATTTTCTAATACAAACTCACACAAGAGTCACCATAGGATTGATAAATTCCTACTTCTCCACCCGATATGAGTCAAGGACATGTGTTTCTCATGAGGACTTTTCAGGGTTTTTTTGTGGATTTCGGTTGGTAGGATTTAGATATTAAAAATTATGAGGCTGAAAAAAAGTGGACTTGGATATTTTTGAAGAAAAATTTCAAGATTCTAATTTTCACTCAAGTATGGTCTCCTTCTATTCCCCTTTCTAGAAATTATGCTCCGTTATCATGAGAACTCAAGGAAGGTTCATACCATTTAGCATTTAATAATAAAAATTTTCTTATCAAACATTTTTTTTCTTTAAATACCTATATAGGAACAACTTTCTTTTTTACATTGGATGCTCTAAAAAGGCATTGCTTCTTTTAACATGAAATCTCAAGAAAAGTAATAACTTTAAAAAAATTAAATCTTTAGTAGAAACATCATCTCTTTAGGATTTTATATTCCACCAAAAGTACCACTAAATGGGGTAGTACACCACAAGACATCTTCCCACACACTTAAGCTCAACTAGATCATGTAATTTCACTTTAAGAGAAGGTTTGGATAGGGAAAATTGGCTTGTAATGTGTCTAACCAAACAGGTTTTTCATGGATTCTAAGGCACATAAGTATTAATGTATAAGGTAGGACATAATAAAAAGGATTATCTTTAAAAGGTGGATAAAAACCAAATAAATTACTAAATCATTTAAAACACAAGTACCTCAAAACCTCAAGTTTTTACAAGAATAAATCAAATTATATTTAAAGAAAGCATGGTTTGGTTCTCTCAAGAAATGAGGTGAATGTAAATAATATGAAAAAATGGTAAAGAAGCATCACAGGAAAGTTATTTTAAAAATAAAGACAGTGAGATGTAGTATGCGATTTAAAAATTAGAGTACTTTTCATTAAATTACAAAAGATTTGAACTTGAAACAAAGTCATTTCAGCATTAATTTAAGCTCAGTTTCATGGAACAGATCTCTTCACTCGTGGACATGGGTTTCAAAAATATAAATGATAATCATTTCAACTCAAAAGTTTTTAAAACACACTTAATTTTAAAAATAAACATACAAATATCTGAACAAAATTATTTTTATGAAAATAGTAAACCAAACATCAATTGAAAATACTAAACTGCCAAGGTTACCTCCCCCACACTTAATTTATGCAATTTCCTTAGTGAATTCAAATGAATTTAACATGTAAGACGATTTTTTATTGATTCAAAAAATACATGTAAGTATAAAGTATAGGTATAACCTGACTTATTCGTATTGCAACATTGAGTAAATCTTCTAAGTGTTGTACTCTGAAAACCTATAAACAAAAGAACAAAAGAAAACATAAGATATTTATTTAAATAATCAAAAGTAAAAATAGGATGAGAATAGAAGGATAGATCTTGGTTTAATCTCCGAAGTGGGAACTGGGTTTTGACTACCTCTAGATGGGCAGTTCTAATCGGTTATCCCTAATCTAATGGTGGTATTATATTCTTTCTTATCAACCAATAAAAATTATTCTTTCCAGCATGGGCCTCTTCCTTTTTGTTGAAGACTCCAAGTATATAGCATAAAAAATACACCCACATGAGAATTTAATAATACTTGAAATGTGGGATAGGATAATGAATGAGTCCTCTTCCTTATTGGTTTCCACTTTCATAAAATCTTCTTTATGCTATAGTGGTTGTTAAAGGTATGATACATCAATTGAAAAATCAAATGTAATGTCAGAATGTAATTATGTTTGAATCAAATTAAAGCATTAAGTGTCAATATAAAATTCGCCCCTTTCAATTTCTATGTATTCTGTCACTATTCCGTTAGGAAAATCCACTTTGATCTCCTCTTGAACACCCTATAATAAATGATCAACAAGTTAGGGGAGCCCCATATGTTCCAAAATACAGAACAAATTTGAAAATAAATAGTATGTTTAGAATCTGGAAAAGAAATAATATTTTAATTTGGATTAATGTAGAAAATGTGACGGCCAAAATACAAACCAAATTTGAAATAGTTAAAAATACGAAATGTGTCATTTTTACTATTAATCTCAAAGTATCACCGATATCATAAAATGCAGCAATTTATCTTAAATTAACACTTTGGTGGGATTTAAAATAATAAAATTCAATGTGAATTGATTGAAAATATTTGTTCTATTGGGTACTTATTTCTTCTTGTAAACCTTTACAAAACTATGATTTAAATAATAGATCTCTTTAGGAAAAAATAGCAGAATAAAATCCCTGGAGATTCACAATCTCTTGGGAATAAAAATGTGTTAGATATTTTAACTTCATTGACTTCTTAATATGATTAAAATGAGCCTATTTCATA
The DNA here is from genome assembly GCA_963277665.1 of Viscum album. Taxonomy (NCBI): domain Eukaryota; kingdom Viridiplantae; phylum Streptophyta; class Magnoliopsida; order Santalales; family Viscaceae; genus Viscum; species Viscum album. The sequence goes on from OY728123.1 coordinate 214,343,104, forward strand.
TGTCAATCAGTGATCACCCATATCACAAATTTCACAGTAGGTTTCTACAGTAAACAAACAATAAATTCCATATGTATTTTTTCCCAGTTACATACTAGAAAGGATAAAGGTTGAAAAAAAATCAGGTCTCCAATGCTCCACATTAATCTTCTATAAATTAATTCATCATGGAATAAAGTATTCAATCGACTACCACATCCTTTTCCAAAAATACTAACATCACAAAACATGATACATCTTGGTAGTCCCATGGATCATAGATCAACTAAAACAATTTCCACTACCCATAAACACTTTCCTCAAATATTTAAAAATGGTGAATATTCCTTGGAAACCCAATCCATTATTGGGAAACCAAGACCTGAAACGTGAGTTCCCCTCACCATTAAGGATTTCACTAAAATTATGACAATCAATTTTTTCTTCCTATCTCAGATGATTATGATCCTAAAATAAATGCTCATCTTCAATAAAAGATAATAACACTTTTTTATCACCTTCTTCTACATACAAGAATATCATAGTTAAAAAAATCATCAAATACCTTTCCACTGCTAATTTATTTGTGTCCTAACTTGATAAATTCTAGTTCAACGTGTCAGTTACCACATTCCATTTTTAGGGTGTATAAAAGTTACCAAAATAAAAATCCTAAAGATACTAAACCCATCATCTATATCATAATTTTAGGACTCTATGGGTAAAAATATATCTTAGGATCTTATGATATAAATACACAATAAACAACTCATAGAATAGATCATAGAACTAAGTCTTAAGAGAATGCATCATTGTATCAAATTTGAGATCTTGGTTGTGATAATGCTTATCATGATTACTTTTTTGGTGAGATTTATAGTTCACCACTTGATTCCCCTAGATTATAAAGAATCCTAATCTCATAGCAAAAGTATCACAGAAAATAGCATAACCTAAAATGGGTTTTGGAATAATATAAATTGGATTCGAAGTCAACCTAAACATTAGTTAAACAACTGTCCTTTGATATGTATCCTTAAATTAAAACCTAACACCCTTATATGAAAACTATATTATAGGAAATGAAATCTTGGATAAATATTAAAAAATCACATGTAATAACCAACTATGTCCAATAATATATGAATCTCAATCACATTTATAGTTAATACTAAGACATTACCACCTGAATCATTTCAGGGTCCACTGATATACCTCTCTCATATATAACATGGCTCGTAAGCCTCACTTCTTAGATAAAAAATTGATATTTAGAAATCTTTAAATATATATGATGTTATTTTAGAGTTCTATGAACACTATCCAGATGATCCATGTATTCCTCCTCTGACTTGGAGTACAAAAAATATTATAAATAAACAATGATTTATTTTAAAACTATATGAAATATTTGATTCAACCAATCCATAAATATTTTAGTAGTGTTAGTATGGCCAAATGGTAAAACCAAATAATCATAATTCTCACACCTTTTCTGGAATTTTATCTTATAAATGTCATATTCTTAGACTCTTTGGTAATGAACCCCAAATGAAGATAAATATTAAAAACCATCAAGATCCCAATAGTTGATCAAACATATCATAAATCATAGGGAATGTATCTTTGTTCTTAATAATCACTTGGTTTAGCCTTTGGTGGTCAAAGCATATTCAGAGGCTTCTAAATACCTTTTTTCTAATAGAAATAGTGAATCCCAATGTGACATGATTAGAAGAATAAATCCATTAGCCTCTATATCCTATAGTTCACAATTAATCTCTTTTAAATTAGTGGGTTCTATATGATATGATGGAAAATATATGTGTATCATCTCTAATGTAAAGTCCTAGGGAAATTCAACCACATTTTTGGGAGGTGACCAAGAAAATTCATCAAGAAAACCCATCGAGTACTCATCCACTGAGGTAGGAAGAAAATTGATTAAACACTAGTCAATGAAATGTAGAACCATCTCTAAAAATAGGCTTCATATCATTCTGAGATCAGTAGAAAAATGCCCTAATCTCCCTGATATAGGATCCCACTCACCCTAAAAAACCTAAATAACATCATCAGGAGATTAAAACTAAACCCGATTATGATAACAATTGATATGGGAACTAAACATCCAATACATGTTAATAATGACTTCAAATATATAATTGTTAAGAACTACAAAATTACACATGACCTCAAGGTCAGTGATCAGGACTAGTTACATAGAACACATAAATCCTAATTACTCCCCTCTTCCCATGAAAGTGAAAAAATCTATCATAAATTGAATAATATCCAAGTATTATCCCAACATTCTAATAATCTTATATGATAAAAAATAATAAGAAAATCTATATCAAAAAAATAGGCCTATAGAGGATGACATAGAAATCATACCTCTCATAATAGTTGGATCTAGTATAGATTCCTATGGTGAATACTCCACCTCATAAATATGTTTGTCCTTAGATCCACCAAATTCTTTCTTCAATACTTATTTTCCCCCCATATCAAAAGAACGATATTCACCACATTTTATTATACCCTATTGAACATTGGATACCTTTTTAGGGTGGATCTAGCTTTATCTCCCAAGGAAAATCTTACTCAAAATCTCTAAGGATGGATTTACCTTCTTCAATGATGTAGAATCGTAGGTGCTACCACACAATTAGTATTGGTATGGATAGGTATCTAACACATATAATAAAATATCTAGTACAAAACAAAAAAAAAAACCTATAAAAATTATCTTGGAATAAACTGATTTCCCTTATTTCACTTTCTCTTATGGAATGACGATGCACTCTAGATACCCCCTATTCCAGTTGAAACTCCACCAAGACTAGCATTCTTGCCTAAGTTTTCCTTATCCATATCCTCTTTATAAAATACCTCAATAAAGACATGTAAGCACATGAGAATAAGAATCAATTGAATCATAGGCTTTAGACACATCTCAAAATTCCTAGCCTTAAGTTAATCGTTATTGATAAGTGTTGGAGATAAGTTGAGAAACTCAGAGAAATAAGTAGCATAGTCCATCGCCAAACGATCTCTTTGATCCATGGTTACAAAGTCCCAATCCTTATCCACACATAATATCATAGGATATAACTATTGATTGAAGTACTTTTATAATGTGGTCCAAGTTAGGTCCTCATGTAATTTAGGATAAACAATAGAATACCACTATTTCCTTTTTGGTCCTTCAATAATGTAAGTAGTGAAGCCTACCCTAGAGTACTATAGAGTCATTAAAAGGTTTAAAATATTTTCTATCTTCTCAATCCATTCCTTAGGTTACATGGTTCCTTTTTTCTCACATAATTTTGCTAGGTTTTTTTACTAGACTGTAAATCATGATCCACTATCCATTCTAGATTTCCAACACTTAGTTGACCAAGGAATTGAATATCTTAGAAAATTTTTTCCTCTAAACCTAGTTTAACAAGAGTATTTTCCTATGGAATATGCCACTCGGGTACATCCCTCTAATTTTAGGAAATAGTTTTAAGATTTATTTTTTTATTAAATACAAGATATAACACCTAATTAGTATAGTAAAACCTTTCCAAATCAAGATTTAAGCTTCATCAATCAAAATTAAATCCTTCAAACAATATAAAATAGAAAAACATAACAAGGTAACTCTAAAAATAAACATCTAAAATCAAGCTCAAAAGCATGATGAAAAATCATTAACCACCCATGGTGACTTGGAGTCAGATATGAAAGTGAGTTGGACAAAAAAACCTTCTGCACATACAACTTGAGTTTCGATGATCCTAAATCTATTCAATCAATAAAACTATAAACAACCTCCTTTGATATCATTTTTAATGAAGAAACATGGGTCAATATAACATGTCACCCAAGATAAATAACCATAAGTCATGAAGCACTTTGGTATCAATACACAAGTATAAAGGAATTATTTCATCCTAAAAAAATAACGCAAATCCTCTATAATAAGATAAAGTTAACCATAAAAGTATAACACTAAAGAATAGGTAAACAACCCTGATACATAACAAAATAATCGAAAAGGATAATATCCGGAACAAACAAGTCTTATAGTATGACCAATTCTGCATGTGACCATATTTCACCACCATCCAAACCCACCATAGAAGAAACACGGACCAATAGAAGTTATAATGATATAGGAAACCATTCCCTTTACCTGTATCCTATAAAAACAAGTCTATAGGGGGTAAGAAAAATTCCCAATAGGATACCACCATGAATATATAAAAAAATCATCACACAAATATTAGTTATATCTTAAAAAAATAGGATTTATAAAGCATTTAATTTTAAAACAATTCCCACAAAAAACCATTGATTTTCCAAATAAAACAATCCAAAATCAATGTTTCAAGATTATGGAAATAAATAAGAAGGATAACATATAGGGAAACAATAAAACCATCCATAATATAAAAATGTGATAATCATGTCAGGAAAATTCACCGTCATTAATATAACCAGGCACAGAGCACAAAATAACAAGAAAAAATGAGCTCTTTCCAATGGGAATAAGTAACTATGAAACAAAATGAAAACTAGATAGTATAATTTGAATCATAATAATATATATTCCTTCCACATTCTATCAGAATCACATCCATAACACCATGTGGTTCCAAAATCACTGAGTTTCTCATATGTCTATAACTCAATGAAACTAAGGTTCCTAATGTGCAATATCTTCTTAAAAACAATCAAGAAAACCATTCTCACAATTTTATAAATCATTTTTACCAGTGAATAATTACCTCTACCAAGATTGAAAACCTATTTGATATTAAAACCCATCTTTGAGGAACATTATCAAACAAATTTTGTGTGTAAATCTATTTTTTATGAAAACTCATTTAAAAACCATTTTATATGCCAACAAGGAAGAATTTATATAAAATAGACCACATAGATATTAAATTTCCACTTTTCATAAGTTTAAAAAATGGAAAACACTGTGATAAAGAACCAATTTATAGAGAAACCTATATTTCCAATGACTGAATCTAAGTCACCATTAGAAATGGTGATATGTAATAAAGATATTTGGTCCTTAGAAGATTAAACCCATAAGAAATATCTTGAATTACCCCTAAAAACCTCATTTTCCATCCATCATAATCCTTAAGAGATTAAACCCTTTAAAAATAAGAGAGATAAATAATAGATTTAGAAAGAGGAAGGTAAAATAGGTGAAAATTTGTGAATAACTTGAAGAGATCCACAATTAATGAAGGAGATTCATTGAGATAATAAGGGATAACCTCCTAGAGAACTATGTAATGGTTGGGTTAAGATAATAATTGAATTTGGAGATTATTAGTGTTTAAAATGAGCATGAGTCTTAATGTAATTTTATAATTTTAAGAAACTCGTGCAGGTCGCACAGTTAAGCAGAATGGTTAGAAAAATCATGATCAAATCATTCAGTATCTATTTTCCCTTTAAAAGAAAACTACACCATTACTTAGGATAGGCCAAATTATTATATAAGCCATGGAAAATCCTTGAAACAACCTCAAGATAAAAACCCATCCACTCACATGGGTTTTTTTGTGTGACTCTTGCGGTGAAAAAGACAATGTTGAAACCATGAAAAAGGTCAATGGGGTTAATATAACCATATCACATGGTTACCCAAAGATGACTACTAACCATGTGCATATCGTACACCTAGCCCTATTCTCAAAAAACATATAATTATTAACCCCAAACTCCAAAAATCCTTTAAAACCTCAAAAGTGAAAAAAACTAAATAAAAAAGATATATATGTGACCTAGAGCACATCACATTTACTGTTCTTATTAATATTCCACATTCTTATAGTTATGTTATGTTTTAATGATTATTATATAATGTTTACATAGTCATATAAGTCATTTATAATTTTATACTAAAATATTTATGTGAGTACTCATGATTTATGAACTATGTTGTGTTGGGTATGATTCTTTGATGTTATTTCTAGGAACCATGATTTTGTTATCAAACACATATGCCCATATTATACTCACTTATTATCTTTGATTATTACTTATTTTTTATAACCTTGCTGTGGATCTAATCATTCCCCTTTTTAATGTTTTTATTCTCAATATATGAATAATATTTTATCATATCATATGTCTAGAAGTGGGTGCCCTGGGGTACGATTATAGAGAAATGTTCACAATGTTGTAAGTGTGGATTTTCATGTATAGGAACTAAACATTTGGGTTCTGTGATTATATCAATTTTGAGTTGAAAAATTCAAAGAAGGGAAAATATCTAAAATCTATTTGTTTCAATATTTTTTCTTCTAAATTTATAAAAAAAACATATGTGTAAGTTTGTATTTATAATAATAGATATTGGAGTGGGAGTCTACAGTGCTTCAAAATGTTTCAATTGGAAGAATAATAATTTAGGGTGGAATAGTTGTCCTTTTTTGTTAAAACCTATATGATGTATTATGAAGTAAGGTCAATGTTTCTATTATAGAGAACCAGGTCATTGGCGGAGAAATTTCTTGCAATACCTCATGGGTTTCAAAAAGCACCAATTTCTATATCAGATATTTAAGTTATAGAACTCAATTCTTCAAATTTTAAAGGCATATTATATTGACTATACATTATACGAATTTCAAAAATATATATATGTGTTGAAAACTAATTAGTAATAAACAAATTTATCTTGAATTTTTTATTTTAAGGAAAATGTAAAGGGTTTCTACATCAAGGAGGTAGATATAATATATTTATCTAATGATTTAATTATTAAGGGTGTGTATTACATCTCATTAATTTAGTTCTTATATAGTTGGAGATTGATTGTAAAAAAATAGTTGTATTATATAAAATGATATAGTTATTTGGATATAAATTTTTTATGATTCATCCATTTATATTATAAGTTTAAATATAAAATATAGGAAAAAAATTAATCCTATATGAGAGTATTTTATCTAGGCTCATTATTAAAATATGAAGTAAATAGTTCCCACTACCCAATAATGCAATATTTTAAGGAATAATTTTTTAAAAGTTTTTTATTCCAAACACATTGAATACTATAAAATATAGTTTTTTAATAGTTTATTTATTAAATATTCTAACAATGGGAAATAAATTTAATTTCTTAACATAAAAAGTGTTTATCTATTTGAAAAATATTTTTTTAAATATAGTATCTAAGTTATTAGTGGGAGTATGTTTAAACTTATATAATTAAAAAATATAAAAATAGATTATTAAACCAGGTTAATTAAAAGTGAATTTTTTTTATATCATAAAATATTTTTCATCATATTAGTGAAGAAGGATCTTAATATAAAGTGTTATATTTAAATTTTTTAACAAAATTATCAAAAAGAAATTTTTTAATGGAAATGTTTCAATATAATGATGATGAACTTTGATAGAGTTCATTGTATTTAATATGACATTAGTAATTACAATTATAAAATTGGTTATTATAAAGTAAACAAGTATGCATATTATGTTCAAAGAGTTGAACCTAAGAATTGTGAATCTTAATATCACAATTATTTAGACCTGATTTATTCATTGATATAACCCATTAAATGAGTTTAATTGATTTATTTATTTGTTATTCACATATATATGTGGAAGGATTTACATAGTGAGGTAATTATATTAATAAGGCCAAAATATTATAGTAAATATAAGTCCACTCTAGCTGACTATCATATGGCATTTCATTAGTTTGGTGTTATGTATGGAATTTTTTATATTCCTAAAGGAGTTAAATAACCTATAATATGTATCATGTAATGACTCACACTAGGTACCTGAATCCATTTACATGAATTAGGTTGCCTATAGGGCTCAACAACACTCCCCAATCACCAGAGGTTAAAAACTATTTATAAGAAATAAAACAAACCATTGGGAAACAATTTTCACTCAAAGCAAAAAAAATTTGAAATCCATGTAACGCAAAAATATATTATCAAAATTCAATGAAAAAATAAATTTTATAGGAAAATAAATGAGTTTTACCACCAATGAAAAAAAGGAAAACACATGAAAAAAATAAGATAATTTGACTAAACCATCAACTCAATAAAATTATCCTACTACATATTCATCATGGATTTATGTCTCACCACTGATGAATAAGGAATAATTCCTTTTCCCTAAATCATGTCCAATGACATCTAAAATTACACTAAAATGTTAAATTGGGGTCCAAGTATAAAATCAGTATGATTTCCCAAAGACTCAAATATTAACCCATGAATAAGTAATCAAAACATGCATGGTCAATGTAAGGTTTTATAAAATGTTAACATAATATGTTATTCAAAACATTTTTAAATAAAACATATCCTTATTCAAATAATAAATAATGTGACAATAATTTTAAAGGGATACTAGAAAATATTTTACTAAATGATATCTACCTTGGAATAAGTAATAATATAATATAAAACCCTCATGTCATAATCATGAACCCTCATATGAAAATATATAAATTATTTACAAATCTCCTTAATATAAATAAACTATAAGGTTACCAAGTCTTGGAATGAGTGGTAATGAAAAATTTACAAGTAAATTCACTTAATGTAAATTTCATTCCTATCAAGACACACCATCTCCCACCTATTTTAGTTGTGTAGATAAATCCATCTCCAAACCATACACCCAATTCTTTAACCTTACATAATTTGAAATGACTACAAAAAGTTTCCATAAAGACCCATTCATATATAATTTTATCAATACAAAAAATATATCCCTAGAAAATTCCAATATAAAACAACCCAGCAAAAGAAGTAAAAAAATTATTTATAAACCCATCAAAACCCATTTTCCAAAAAAAATCAAAATCCTGCAAATTAATAATAAAAAATAAGGGAAGTGGATTTAAAAAAAATACCTCATTTAATATGAAATAAAAAATAAAATAAATTTATGTATATCATTCATTAAATATATCATTTAAAAAAATATCCACATATTTTATCAAATTTCAATATTTTAAATATAAATAAGATAGATTTAAAACACCACGCATTTACTGATATATTATTATTTTCAAACAAATAATTATTCAAACCCCATACATAAGATTCGTCACAAAGAATGAAAATTATCATTATTTAAAAATCCTTTCACAATTATTTTAAAGAATAACTGGAGTTAGGAATAGTTTGGAGACACCTACATAGATGCTCTTTAATTTGAATTTTCATGAACCCTTAATTTAGGTGATCCTTATGGAGTGTTGATCTGAGAACTATCACCAAATAAATAATTATTTATTAAATAAAAGGAAAAAAATCTCTTTCAGGGGATTTGGAACAATTAATTCCCATTTTAAATATCCAACATTCCATTATAGCACATTCGGTAGGATTTGACATGGTTCTCATGTAAAATCTTATTTAAAAGTTCACATAATCCAAAGGGTATCACAAACCCTATTGAAATATGAAACTATCTCTTATAACTATTCATTTTTAAGGCATAATATAATATAAAATTAGAAGATAGTTTTACTTTTTATGGAACTCCCCTATTTTTTTCAAATATTATAAATCTTTTATAAATATATTGAAGATGAGAACATCAGAATTCTAGGTTTTATGACACTATAATATTACTGAAAACTTTTTATAATTGTTATTAAATATATAAAACAAAAAAAATTATATACCTTAATGTTCAAAATTATATTCTAGTTCTCTAATCCACCATACCTTCAACCTGGACTTAGTGTATAATAATTCTAGGGATGGTAGATTTCAAAGGAAAATGAAATAATATGGGAAATGTGTGTGATAAATAGAAAAAAATCTCCATCTATTATAATAGCATTTATTATTTCCCCATTTACCCAATATTATTCATTAAATTAAATATTTCTACCGAATCATTTAATAATATCACCCTCTTCCATTTTCATTAAGCCCTCATAATTGGCCAAAATTAAAAATATTCAAAAGTGTAAAATCTGTCACTCTCAATTAGTTTGAGATATTAATCCTTTAAGCCCCCATTATTATCATGTCACCAACACCCACATTGAAATTATAAATATATACTAATTATATTAATGGATACCACATTCATAAAATTTAAAATAATTAATATTGAGGGTCATAACTCAATGTTATTCTCAGCATTAATTATCATAAAGTAATTATTCAACATATATAATTACCTAGTTCTAAAAATCATGGGAAAATTTAATACTAAAAAATTATATTTAAATAATAAAAAAATTACGTAAAATAAATGTCCCCAAAACTTCAATTGACAAACCAAATTCATAATAAAAATTATTAAATAAACAAAAAATATGGGTTTTATAGTTCTCCCCGCTATAAAGACTTTATATCCACAGAATGATACTCAGTTTCTTAATGATCTCTAGACATTACTATCAAATATAATATTACATATCACAATTTTATTATTAGACATTTTAATGATACCATAAAACTTTGAATAAAGGTATAAAATTTATACTAAAAACATTATCTTTCAAGTAAAATATTTACATTGGATTTTTAATGAATTTCATATCATGTTCCAAATGCACTGATAACAAATCAAGAACATTAGATAGATTATATAAATATCTATCAACCTAGGACACAATAAAGAAGTTATGAATTAAATAATATCATATGGGTAAATATAAAAAAATTGAAACTTAACCAATCATTTCCACCACTTCAAAAGAACCCAAAAACCGTAGTATAAGATTCCCTTTCTTACTTAGACTTTAGTGTCCTAAACAAGGAGATACTTATATAATTAATTGATTTCCCACATCAAATTCCATATTTCACTATCATCAATGGGTAAATTATTTCTTTTGAATTTTTTTATTGTTGGATATTTACAAATAATTTTAATTCATTCCATTATCTCATATCCCAAAATTGGTCCAATCAATGACCATTAACAAGTCTCCAATGAGTCTAAAGGTTAACGACATTGTCTACTATGTAAATCCTTGAATGTTAAAGTGTTTATTTAGGATTTATAACTTTTATTATATGGAAAATGAAACAAAGGAATAAAATTCTTCCAATGATTTCTTAAAATCAAGATTGAATGCTCAAATAACATCCTTTATGTTTTAAATAATACACTCTACATACCCATATATTTGAGGATGTTAAGTGATTACATCCAAATTTTTCATATTTTTATATATTTTTCATTAGAAACTAACCCTTTAATTTAATTAATATATGGGTAGTTAACTCATTTGTTAGTATTTTTTTAAAAGTCATACTTAATAGTTTGATAAATATAATATTTTATTTTAAATGATTTAATCATTTTATGAATGTAATTAAGAATATATACATTAATTAATAATTATTAAAGTGTATTTTTAAATTAAATTATATTTTAAATTTTTTTTATAAATCAATTCTGAATCAAATATACAAATGATTTCAATGGGTGTAAGATAAAAAATAACAAAGTACACACTATATAATGTTCCAAAAAAGTCTATATAAATCTAGAGAATTTACCAAACATGCTGGATAAGGGTAATTAGATACACTAAGTAAGGCTCATCTCTATGGCATAATAGTATTCTTGTGACCAAATAATTTATGTAAAGGTGATATAATGGTCTCTCAACTAGGAAAATATCACAATAGAACTATGTTAAGGTCACAGGGATGATGCATCAAGTTGATCCCTCACTTACATATGTTTGTTCATAATAGTTCGGTGCTACTTAAATGTAATACCCACATTTCATAGGATATATCAGAATAGTACAACCTCTACATAAGGGTACCATAGAAATTTCTACGGTTTAACAATGGTATTCAGGAACACGTAAAGGTAAAAAAATTATCACATAAGGACACAATCAAGGTTTTGAGGATACATAAAGGCACATTACTATGAAACCTCTATGCATCAAGGTTATCAGCCACTTTAGTCATGGTACTCTAATGGTTAGTGCTGAAGCTATGTAAGGGTACTCATGAGGAATATTTAATCAGAATATTCCAGAAAAAATGAGTCAACTAAAATAAATTTTTATCCAATTATTTAACTTATATTGGGAAGTAATCATCCAAAATTAATTATTCATGACTCACTTCAAGGGATATAATGATCATGGAAAAGGACTTAAACAAGTATAAGATTCCTATGATTACCATTAAAAAAGCCAAACCCCTTGAACAGTATAAGTGAATAACATTGAATATGTTGGGGCATGGAATGAAAACATAGTAGTATGGAGAATGTATTATAAGTAATTAAGAAAGAATGTAATATAGTGTTATACACATGAGAGATTTTAAAGTGTGAAAATAAAATCTTGGATTATACTTTTATTCTTATAAGAAAGAAAACTATTCATTTGATAAAGTGGAACAACCATAGATTTTTTAATCTAAGAGTGATTCTAATATATTTTATTTTTTTCAAATGTTTGTATTTCTCCAATGATGAATCACATGATCATTATTGGTCGATCCAGGGATAATCTCCCAATTACTTATTGTTTAATTATATTTATTATTGATAAATATCATTCTACTTGAAATATATGTGTGTTATTATGATTTATTAATATTTTATGAGGTTTTTATTTTCTTTGAATTCAAATTATTCTTCCTTTATTCACTATTTTAACCCACATGTTCCACATGGGAAGTATATACTTCATACAATAGTAACTGTTAGTAAAATAAAAAGGTCGTTAGAGATATCTGATCACTATAATATGAATACATAAGGGGTATTATGATCATTTTATTTCTTTATTCATTCTAAAATAACTAAGTGAAGGTGAAAAATTAGTTTTAAATAAAATTTAGAGAAGGATTTAGGGAATTAATTTTAATAATAATTTAATAAGATAGAGTGTGGATTATCTAATATTAAACCATATCCTTAAAAACTGACTTTAAACCCAACCCAATTTCTTTCTCTAATAAATATTTTCATAACTTCTTTCAATGTGCACCGAACCCACATCATAAGGAAGAAAACACAACCATAACACACCCCACTCTAGAAAAAATATAAATCCAACTATCGCTACATTAAACATGGGTTTGAAATATTTTTTAAGAGGATCCCTATGATTGATTCATCATCAAACTGATATCATTTATAGGGAGTAAGTAAAGTGTTTCTATATTGATTTATTTTTTGATATTTTCACTTAATGATAGTTTTATAAAAGAACATGTCTAGTTCATGGGGAAAAAATTAGAAATCTAAGAATCACTAATCAATAGGAGATAGAGTTTATCATAGTTCTATTAATAGACTTAAAATCCTTCTCTTGTTCAATAAAAATATCCACCATAAAAACTAAAAAATTATATGACAATACAGATTAGTACAATAAGAAAATTAAATAGATATATGAACCAATGTTTTATAATAATAACTAGTTTTTATAACTGAATAATAAACAAGACTGTGATCTTTGAAATTTAATGATAAAACATCCACATAAAATTTACGATATAGCGGGAGAGGATCCCAATATTCATTTGGAGTTATTCAAAGATGTTTACAATACCTTCAATCCCAGAGTATTCCCTGTGAATTTGATCTTGATGAATGACTTTACAATATCCTTAGAGGTATCAGCCTAATAGTGGATGTATAGTTTATAAAATGGAGATTTTACTACTTGTAATGATCCTTAGAAGGCCTTATGTAATAAATTCTTCCTTCCATCAAGGAGTTCCAACATGTGGAAAGTGATATACAGTATCAAGAAAAAATGTGGAGAAACTAACTATGAGTTTTGGGAAAGATTAAAGAATCCAAACTCATCTTATCCACATCAAACATTCAACAACCATTATTTCCTAATATTATTTTACCATGGAATATTGAAAAATGATCAAAACCTATTAGAAACTTCTTATAGTGGAGAATTAATTAACAGAACACATGATTAATTTTGAGATCTAATAGATAGGATCTCACAAAACTCAGAATAATTTGGTTCTAGATCCACTACTAGAGGATTATATAAATTAAAAAGTTTTAAATCTCCATTACTTGAAACTGAATTTGATGAACTAACCTCTCTTGTGAGACATCCAACATTGAACAATGTTTTGGAATAATCACAATCCAAATCTCATGGAGTGTTCTAGATTTACCATTACCTAGATCATTGCACTAAGGGTTTCCCTCAAGTATATAATAATTTTGATTCCATATTCTAAAGAAGTAACAATAACCCACCAGTATATAAGGCATTATAGAATACTAAAAATTCCAATATGGAGTTAAAAACTATAAAGCATAAATTCTGTATTTCCATAAATATTTTTAACTGAATATATAACAACTACAATTCCAAATACATTCTTATTAGATTTATACAATATATCAACTAAGGATAACCTAATGAAACTTCAATGGAGGACCTAATGAGATACCTTGTAGATTTTCAAATCATCTAACAACCTAATATCACCTCTCATGGATCATAGATGAAGGAGTTAAAAAGATAATTTAATCAGACGATATCTACACACATTTACATGGAAATTTAAGGTTTAGGTAAGATCTCTACCTAATAAATTCATAACCCTAGGGGGAATATTAGTTTTATTTAATTATGTATTTTCAAGGAAGTTAATAGAAGTAAAAAAACATCACTAAATGATGAAGCTCAAAGTATATAGGCTAATAAACCTGAAAAAAAAATACCTGAAAAGAACCCCAATTCTAAGATATTTTTGGAGATACCAACATTGAATAATGAAAAGTAAGAATAAAAGATAGATGACCTACATCAGCACTAATATCCATTCCCTTTAATCATAATCCAAACCAAGAGAAACAACGATAAATTCACCTAATATGAGGTTTTTAAAACATCCAAGATTATAAAAGTCAACATCCTTTTATTGGATTCGATCAAAAAATCCAATGTTGTTAAAATTTTCTAAAGGATATGTGTTCTAAGAAGAATAAATTGAAAATAAATGAAAATGTGAGCCTAGGTAGGAATATTTCTACTTTAATAAAACCAACACTTCTTAGGAAATTTCAAATTACAAAAACTCTCATAGTTCCTTTAACTATATTCGAAATCACTTTTACTGATTCATTTTGTGATTTATGAGCATAAATTAATTTAATAACTTATTTATTTTATTCTTATATAGAAATCAGGGAACTCAAACTAACTAGTGTGATTATACAGATTTCTATTCAAACCATTGCATACCTGGTAGGATTATCAGATGATGTTTTGGTAAGAATTAAGGTTCTATTATTCCGTCTTGGTTTGTACATATTTAACATGGAATAATAAAGAGGTAAATCTTGTTCCACTAATATATTAGGTTGTAAATTTCTTAAAAAAATAATCAAACCTAATAAATTTTTTGATGGAATGCTTTTGATGTATTATAGGGAATATAGTATGAATCTTAGTATTCTTGATTCAATTAAATATCCTCAACATGAAAAATCTATTTTTAAAATAAACCATTTTGAAATTAATTATTTTTCTAAATAATATATTCAAATGTGTGAAGAAATAATTTTACTAGGAGAATCCTCAGAATCACCTAATTTTTCTGGTTAATCCATTTTTTTAAAATAATTTAAATCTATAATTTGTTTTTGGTGGTGAAAAGATTGAGGAAATTGTTGAAAAATATTTTGACGATTTACTCAAATCTACTATAGATATTTCTTCCTTGCATGTGTAGTTATAAAACATGGAGAAAACTAAGTTTAAACATCATTATATCATCCTTTTAAACTGGATCTAATGTTTCTTCCATATAAACTTATATATGATTTTCATAAATAAAATTAAAAACATATTATAATTATTTAAAATAGTTTGGAACCTAATAAATATACTTAATTGTTTGAAATACTATAATAAAATTTTATGGAAGCTGGTTGGAAATGATAAGACAACCCAAGGATTGTCCATACAATTTGTGTGCACAGGATGTTTTTGTAACATGAGTCTAAACCTGTGACACATCTCAAAACAACACTCAACCCAACCCAAGTAGTAAAAAATAGTTTTAGATACTTTAAGGAGTTGTAATTATGTACACCATATTAAACACCCATTAGATAATACTTATTTAGATTATACCTAAGAAAATAGGATTCACCACATTGGAAAATGAGACTAATCAGTAAGTTCTTATTGGGATTTAGAATAGTTTGACGTTCATTCTTAACAATTGTATATTAAATCATGTGACCTAAAAGTTCCATTTAAATATACCTTTTGAAGACAAAAATTTTATAAAGTTTATCTAGTAAATATTATTACTATTTTCATAATTTATTCTTTGGATGTTTTTAGGTTCTTATAACCTTGGAATACCAAGATAAAACCACATTTACATTCTCCTTTGTATTTTTTATTGTTGAAGGATTATATTTGGTTTATTCAATATCCCCAGGTAATTTTCAATATTATATTATTGGTATCGTTTTAGGATCAATTGAGATCCAATATGAGTTATTTCATAATTATTTTACTATTTATATAACATACTTTGAAATCTATCTTAAAAATACAGAAAAGGTTTTAATGAAATTAATTTAGAAAAAACGTGGCTTTAATCTTAGAAAATTGTCATTTCATATTAGAAAATATATTTTCTAAGGCCATATAATTTCTATGTATGGAATTGAAGTAGATAATTCCACAGTTGAAATCATTTATGCGCTACCTTTCCCCACCACAGTGAGACATATTAGATCATTTTTACTCTATTATAAAATTTATAGAAAGTTTATTAGTGACTCCAGAAAAAAAAATTATTTTCCCCTACTATCATAATCAAAATGGAAAATGGATTTGTGTTTATGATTCTTATAATGTGACCTTTGGTTAACTCAAAGATATATTTTCCACTACCTCAGTAATTTTTCCACCCAATTGGAATAGACCCTTAAGATGGTTTGTGATGTTTCTAATCAAACTATTGGAGTTTTGTTATCTAAAAAGATTAACTGGAACTCCCATGTGATAGACTATATTACAAAAACTCATGAAAAATATCAAATAAGTTATAAAACAACAAATCATTGGTTTTTGAAAATTGTTATTTATTTAGAGAATTTGGAAACAATTTTTTTAAGAAATAAAGTAACTATTTTTTTATCATGAAACAGTTAGGTTTTTTATAAAGAAAGATAAATAAAATATGGGGTTTGTGAGATAGAAATTTTTTTACATGAATTTTATTTGGATATAAAGGAAAAAAGGTCAGTAAAAATATGTTTATAGTTATCATACAAAGACCACTTCACACTGTTGAGATAGAAACTCTAACTGATATAACTCGGAAAGATTCCTCCACTAGTGATTATTTCAACATAGTTACCCAAGTACTATGGTATGGTGACTTAGTGAATGGTTTGGTCAGATAAATGGTATTATACTTCTTTACTATCCACCAAACTCTTAAATTTAAATCTAAGTTCATGATTTATGACTAAAAGTATCCTTATGTAGAGATAATATGTAGAGGCCGTGTAATTATGGGATGCATCACTTAGTAATAGGTTGAATATGTGCTATCATTTTATCATAAATATGAATGGGGATTCCATTTTTTAACTTAAGTAATAAAGATTAATGTTTTAGAAGATGGTGTTTTACATCAATATTTAATGACCCACATGAATTTTTCAAAGCATGTCCAAATAAGAAATTTATTTGCAAAATCTCTAAAAGATAAGTAGTTATTCAAAACCCTTTTATTTTAATTGATATATTTTATGTATGGGGACTAGATTTACTATGTCTATTTCCAGTGTTTTTTGGTTTTTCCTATATTCCATTCTTATTTTACTATATGTTTCCAAATGAGTTAAAAAAATAACGCAAACAAATGATGAAAACGTTTTGACTGAGTTTCTAAGATAAAACATTTTTTAAAGGTTTATAATGCATTGATCCATAATAAATGACCAAAATACACTTTTTTGTAATAAGAACATGTGATCCCTTATGAATATGTATGGAGTACACCACAAGAACCAATTTTATACCATCAAAAAAAGGGAAAGTCAGTGTCTCCTATAGATAGATAAATGTTTTTGAAATAATATTGCAGTATTACCTCAAAAGAGAAGAGATCTTGAAGATAAACATTGGGAATAAAATACAATTTTAATAAATCCCTATTCAACTCCCCTTACATAATTCTTTATAAAAATATTTTTCAATTACCAATTGAGATGTAGAATAAGGACTATTGGGCTATGAAGAAGGTAAACCTGTAATTTTAAATGTTTGGTGTGAAAATGAAGATAAAAATGATGGAAATAAAAGATTTGAAGTGAAATTTTTTTGACTATTCTCTATTACAAAAAGATAATCTCAGATATTTCTAGGAGAAACTTATTCAAAAAATAAAGTTGGAGAAAAGGTGTTATTTTTCTCTTCTAAGATGAATCTCATGACTAGTAATCTTCATTAAAAATGGAAAAGATTGTTTATTGTAACTGATATATTTATGTTTAGTATCATTGAATTTATATATGATTCACATCACCCCTTCAAGGTGAACGTATAGTGGATAATTATTTTCATAATGAATTTTTAAAAAAACCCAATAGAGGAGTCCAAACACCTCACTAATCCTTGTGAATGAAGGATGGTCAGTTTTTCTTTTTCCTTTACCATAGTCTAGATACAAAAAAATTTATGCAAGTTATTCCATTGAAAATTCCTATTAAAATTTATTAGAATTGGGGTATGAGATATATATGGGGAGAAAAAAATAACATACTATGTAGATACTTTTCTTTAATTCTATGTTTTCTTCAAAGTGATTTTGGCCTAAAATAAAATGTATCAAAGTGATCATAAATCTATTCATATAAATCTATATATAAAAAACTTTTTTTGTTATCTATTTTATAATTTTCTGGAGAGTTTTTAGAAATGAAAACATAATCTACAATATTGTCAGGCCAATAAAAAGTACCATTCTAGTGCGTTTGAATTTCATTGGTTAAAAAATAAAAAAAATAGATTATAAAAAATTAATTATTTACCATTATTTTCATGAATATTTTTTCTTTATAATTGTTAAAAGTGTTTTCAAAGGAAATAACAAGATGTAATGAAAATAAATTCATGATAAAACTAGACTAATTAACTTAAACCGAGGTAACCTACCCATAATGATAGATTAGTATCTTAGAATAATCCTTATAATATATTTAGATATCCCATATAAATTGTGAAAAAAATAAGTATTTGAGAAATTTTTGATAAATACTCTAAAGTCAAAAAAAAGTTTATATGTGTGTATTTTTTGTTTAATCCATCAAATAAGAGTTAGATTAGACTAAGAGTCGGTTTTAAACCATTTCATATATAACTTTACTATTTCAAATATTCCTAGGTTGTACTTACTATATTGGGATTGATTAGTTCTGGGTTTAGTGAAAATCATCCAATATATTATTTTCACATACATGGTTGGAAAAAATAAATAAATTCCAATTGACAAAGGGGATAGAAATATTTTATGAATTTTGAAGTTTGATGAAGAAATGGTAGATGATATATCAAAATATAATTTGGAAAGTTTGAATAATGTGTGAGAAAAATTAGAAAATTAATATTAGGGGATATGGGTTTAAGATGGTGAAACTTGTTAGAATACTACTTCTACTATGATCTATTATGTTTAAAACTTTAAACTAAAACATTACTTGTTTTGAAGTGAGGAAATGTGTTTCATTCATAGAGGAGGAATGATATTTAATAATTATGAATTAATATATGATTTTCTTCATCATTAGCTTATGTATTTATGTCTATGAAGGAAAATTATTTTTTTCAAATAAACATAATTCATTGTATTTCCCAAAAGTGAATAGTGTAATTATGTGGGAGTGATGAGTGCCAAAATTTTCATATTTTTAATCTATTTTTCATTGAAAATTAACCCCGTAAATTTATTTGTACTTAAAAAATTAACTCATTTTTTAGTTTTTTTTTCAATTTGGAATTTAATAATTTAATGGTTACCATTTTGGTTTTTAAATTTTTTACTCATTTATTAGAAGTAATTAAGTCACCATAAATTTATTGGGAATTATGGAAGTATATTATTTCATGTAATTCAATTCTAAAAGTATTATTTTAATTAATTATGAATAATAATAAAAAATCATGCAATAATTAAAATGTTTTTCAAGGATACAGACTGAAAAAAATAATGGACAAGTTGTGTAAAGGTCCCCCTGAGGCTACATAAAAGTAGATTAAGCACCTAACCTACCTCATATTGGTAACAAATAGTTATATATAATGGTCCTCTCCTTGGTGTAAAGGTATCATTTCAGTTATAAAACCTATATAAAGGTAATGTAGTGGTACCTTGGCTACATATATATCACAATAGAATTACATCAATGTAATAAGGAAGATACATATAGTAGATCCCACACATCATCATGTTTTTTTAGGGTAACTCACCACTTTATCAAGGCATCCCTATATTTCATAAAATATGTATAGGTAATACATATACTATGTAAGGGTACCATAAAATTTTTTGTAGTTACATAATTTTATATAGGAAGTCCATCAAGGTAACAAATTCCTCACATAAGGTTACCACTATGGTTTTGAGGCTATATAAAGGTACTTAGACATTAAAATAAATTGTGTCAAGGTCATTAACAACTTGTGTCTAGGCCCTCCTATAGAAATTTGTTAATCTAAATGAGGTCTAAAATGTGGAATACATAATTATAAAATTCCCAAAAAATAGGGCTCAACTTTATTCAAACATAATTCTTATGGTTCTCCCAAATCAAAAAGTGGTCTTCCTTGTTTCCATGATTATTTATTCAATTAATTCAAGGTATGAACTAATCATAGAAAATGATTGAATCTAGGATAAATTTATAGATATGAAAATTTTAATAAACCTCACCCCTAAATATATACTCATGGAAACCATAAATTATGTGGGATTTGGGTATGTAAACACATGAGGATTCTAAAGGTATTGTATAGAATGAAGAAATAATGGATGATTGTGATACTCATGTAGGATACTCAAAAGTTCATGAAGGAAATCTAGATCATTCGTTGATTCCATTAAGAAGGAATAATATTCATCATATTAGGGGGTGACCATATATAAATAATATTGATAGTGTTACTATTATAGTATCTTTTATTTATAAAAAATTAATTTCCTTTATGATGGAATATTATACAATTAGTGTTTTATCCAAGGATAATATCCATATTCTCTATTGATGAATTATATTCGTTAAGGATAAATATATTTTTGATTTATTTCTCTAGAACTTATTTTTATTATTTTAGATATTATGAGGTTCTAATTATCATTTTATTCAAATTATTCTTCACTTATTCACTAGTTTTTTATACACAATCCACCTGGGAAGACTTCACTACCTGAAATAGTACATATTGGGATGATCCAAGGGTAATTGTATTTATCTAATCATTATTATATAATGATTGGGATACATTTTTAAATCTATTAACTTACAGCTATCATTTTATTACCTTAACCAATCTAAAACAACTAGGTGACGGTTATATTGACCCCGGTTTACAAAAATTAAAGTTACATCACTTTTTGGTGTACTACAAAATTAATTACAAAAATATATTCACAAAAAATGTGTTAGTTTAGTGACTTTGGAAACATGGAACAAAAATATTCTAACTAAGTTAAATAAATTCAATTTTTTCCAAAAAAGATATTACCCCATAGTAATTTGACATAAAAATGTTTCTTCATAACCTTGGAAAGGGAATCATAAGAAAGGGATGAGATTGAATGCTTAGTAAGGGTAAATAAATGGAATACATAAGAATAACAGGAATATAAGGGTACAATAACATGAAATAACATTCAAGGATCATACCCTACATATTATAGATCATAAAATTGAATCATGTCATAAATATTGGCAGTTTATATGACATAAATTATAAGGAAATAAATAACATAAGCCATGAAATAATAACATAGTAATAAGACATGGAATTGTGGTAGATATATAATCATATAAAATAATTTCTATAGTAGTCATTGCAACTCTACTAAGGCCATCATAGTAGTATGGACTCACTCCACATACCACATTGGTAGTCATGGTTCACTCTTATGGCAATATTAATAGAATGAGTTCACTCCCAATACTATCTTGGTATTCATGGTTCACACACATGGTCATATTAGTAGTCAAGGATCACTCTCAATACCATATTACTCTATCTAATGAGATATAAATCATTACCCAATTCATTAGAGGTAGATATAGGTCCAAAAAATCTCATAATGAAAGAATAAAAACATGTTACATGAGAAAAAACCAATAATATAATAACCCAAGAATTTATATGGGAATCATAAACATGTAATCATATCATAACCTATAGAAAATAGATAGGTTTCATAATCGTTTCATCAAAGAATAACATGTGAAAATAAGCAAGTTTCATAAGAATATAACTCATGAAATAGAAATAGATTTCATAATCATATAACTAATGAAAAATAAACTAATTTCATAAATATATGACCTATGAATGATAAACATATTTCATAAACATATAACCTATGAAAGAGAAATGGATTTCATGAAAAAATAACATGTGAAACCAAAACTGATTTTATAAATATCAATCCATAAAACATAACCATTCAAAGAAATAATATGAAAGGAAACATTGGATAATTTACCATAAAGACATGATTAACACCAACAGATGTCATTTTATATGGGAAATAATTTTGACTGATCTATTAAAATAATTTCCTGAGTAAAATATCCTTTCTTATTTAAAAACTCATTTTAAAAAATGAAACTTTTTGAAAACTATATTAATTTAAGATAAACATGAAAACATATAAAGTATTATTGAAAACTTTTTGAAAAACTTTTTCTTTGAAAACTTATAAAAAACCTCTAAAACATGTTGAAATTATTTTTCATTGAAAATCGATAAAATATGATTAAAAATATTTTTAAAAAATATTTCATGAAATCATATAAAATAATCTAGAAAACATTTTGAAAACCTTTTTCCATTAAAAATTTAAAAAAGTCTTGAAAATATTTTGAAAACATTTTTCCACGAAAACTTATAAATGAAGCTTGAAAAAATTATAATACATTTTTCATTTAAAAATTCTAAAATAATCTTAGAAACATTTTGAAAACATTTTCCTTTGAAAACTTATAAAATATACTTGAAAAAATTTTGAAAAACATTTTCTTTGAAACCCACCTTAAAACAACGAATATCCAGAATATTAGGAAACTATTTCATAAAAAAATAACTTTTATTCTTGTAAATTAAGCTTCAAGGTAATGTTGTTCATGATAGTGGATAAATTTTTACATGTTGAACATTACTTTTGTGTCGTAAAAATGTTAGAAAGGTTCCTCTATTGGAAAAAAACAAGAATATTCATTTTTTTAAAAACCATTTTGTTTCAAAGGATAAATATGGGTAAAACTTTATTTTAAAAATTCATAGGAGAATAGTAGTATATTTTTTGAAACCTTTTAAAAACATGGTTTTAATGGAAAATAGATTTTCAACCTAAGAGAGTGGTAAAGTCGGACTTTATTAAAAATACATTCTTATTAATATTATGTACTAAATAGTGGGAAAATAGAACCATTTCAAGAATATATCATGAATATATATAGAAGAATAAAATTCATGATTTATCTTGAGAGATGTATCATAATATTTCATTGATGGTGGCATAATCATAAATAATCTCGATAAAGGATGAGATTGTTTCAATAAACTCTTACCACATGGTAACATTGAATTATACACCCTATGTAATAAAATGAAATTTAATGAAGAATAATATATCATTAAAAGAAATATATTCATGATTTAACATTTCATAGGAAATATATACACCTCATATAAAAAATATAGGTTCATAACATGGCATGTGTCTCAAAGAAGGAAAATTGAGACACAAAAGACTTTAACAATTTGGTAACTTTTGAAACCTAAAATCCATGAAATAAGGATCATGATATGGAAATTTAAATACCAATAAATTTAAGAATAATATTCATATAATACATATATGGTCATTATAAACACAAAAATATTATAATTATGTGGTGAATATGGCATTTGTTTCATTGAAAATATAAGTGAGACAAGAAAACCCTTACTACTTGAGTAAAATTATAATCATGATCCCTGTGATATAATAAAATAAATTAATTATATAAATATAATTAAATAATTTAAATTAATTATATCATATATCATTGGAAGTATATACACAACAGAAAAGAAACGAGTGGTGAATATGGTATGTATCTTATAGAAATAAAAAGTGAGGTGAAATTCTCTTACTTTATATATTGACTCTCATCATACTCCTAAAAACCTCATGTATAATAAATATAAGTTTATTATAAATGTTTTAAAGATCCATATTCTTATATATAATACAATATTTGATTTTATTATGACTTTATATTACCTGGTTATTAACAATTCTGTGTTAATGTTTCTCTTCGGGTAATATCCTCTCCGTTCTTCGTATATGTTTTTACTTATTATTCTTGATCATCTTACCTATATCATTATTCACATACATATAGAGTGTAAAAAATTATATAAATATCATATATATTCATTATATATATATATATTTATAATAATCTATAAAATATATAAAGATGAAATGGAATACACTGCTCTTGGAGATGGTAGGTTGTATGTACGCATGAACAATGTTTCCGTTTTGTCATCATATTGAAAGAAAGTAAGTAAATGAAATATATGTATATATGTATATAACAAATTTTCAGTAGAATTAATATGTTATATATATAATATATATTTTTACTAAAATAATCCATAATACATTCCATGTAAAGTGTGAATGAATGACATCGCTTTGAGGAGGTGGTAGTCCACACATCCACAAGCGATGTTATCATATTTACCCAAGATAGAAAGAATAATGTTATGTGTTTTAAAATAATTATAAAATAATAAATACATAATAAATATACTATATATCATATATAAACATTGTTTCTATCATAATTCCCAGCCATGAATGGTGGTAAAGTAAAAAATGAACAGCATCATTTTGTGAGGCGGTAGTTCACCGTACACAAGAAAGGTATGTTTGTTAACCATTAGATGGAATTGTGTGTAATTATAGGTCTAAAACATAATATGAAAACATATCAGTATATTTATGATACCTATTTTATTATATAATCTTGTAATTAGGATATTTTATGGTGTGTATAATGGAAATGAAATTAAAGAGCTTAAGGAAAGATGTTACCTCTTATTTGGGTAAATCCTTTTGGGTTTCACCAAAGGGAATCCTTGGATATCATTATTCAAAGGTTGAGGATTATAGGTTGAGTTAAAATATTTTTAGGATATTTTTTAATATATATTTTTTGTGAAAAATTGGTTTTAGAGGTGTGAGGAATTAGTATGAGAGGAGGCCTTTTATAGTGGAGGAGGAGTGGCACTCTTGTAAAAATTTGGAAATGGAATTCCACCAATGTTTTTCCGTTTAATGTGGATCAAATAATTGTGAAAAGTTGATAAAAATGAGAATAGTATCTAAATATGACAATATAATTTATTTTTTATCGGTTTATATGTCATTTGTGCCCTTAAGTTTAATGTTTTGTCCCTTGTTAAGCTTAATTTCACATTAATCATTGTAATTAGTTTTAATTACCTTCATTAATATTTTTTATCAAATATTAAGTTGTACTTATTTAAAATTATAAATTACTATTATTATAAATATTTAATCCATTTTTTTCCAAATTTAAATCATATATGAGTTAGATATTAATTTAAATTTAATCTCACGGACGGGATGACAATGTGGGTTTTAAGGTAAAAACGTTCAAAAGTTTGTTATGTTTTTATAGTCAATTCAAAATTGAAATTTGTAAAAATAAACAAAATTGGATTAATAGATAAAAAATATCTAATTAAACTTAAAACTAAATTTATAATATAATTTAGCATTAAAAATAAATTATATGAAAAAGTAGTTTTGAACAAAAACTCAGTATTTTTCATTATTCATCAAAAAATGAAACTTCGTCGAAAAATTCCAAAAAATCACTATTTCATAATTTTTATGCTTTTATTTCAAATATGAATTTAATTATATTATATTAAATTTATAAAAGTTCCAAAAAATATATTTAAAATAATTTCTCCATTAAAATGTGACAATACTACTTTTATAAAAATATATGTTTTTATGTGTCATATTCAGTCTATTCCCATCTTATGCCTACAAAATCAATTGGATGAATATAAAAAATAATTTATTAAATATATAAAATATAAATTTAATTAATATCATTCAATAACAGTAATTAATTTAACTTATTAAGATAAATCACCTTTTCCACATAAAAGCATTCTTTTATAAAATCATTCCCTTTAAATTGATTTGGTTTCTATATTCATTTCTAATTAATAGGTAACCAATAAATTTAAGATTTATATTTTCATAATTTATTTAATCCTATAATAGACAATTTAATTTATAGTTTATATATAATTATATTAAATGATAATATTGTAATAATATATTATTGTTCAGAAACACTTAATCTTTCATGTTACACAAGCCATCGAGAAAATTCAATCTTGCATGTAATGTAAGATAAATTCAGTGTTCTATGCAAAGATAACTAAAATTTATGTTTCATTCAGTTCATTATTAACATGGTGTTTCATATAACGCAGTCCAAATGTATAAAAAAACTATTTTTAGTGTTTTGTGAAATTAAGAATATGAAAAAACTATAAATTAATTCAAAAAAAATATTTCGCAAAATATCGGGGTGTTAAAAGGCTGACCAGTGAGGATTCATTTGATTTGAAGGAAATAGTAGCTGAATTAATTTGAAAATTGATTAAATAAGTGAGAATGGGAATTATAAGTTTTAGAGCACTATTTTTAAAACATATTTTAGAACAAACCCAATTACCTTCTCTAACATATCTGGTCGCCCCTTATTTTAATACAAACTCAACCTAAAATACAGAGTAAAAACGCACCCATAACACTCTCTTCTCTTGATGTAACATGATTCCCGCAATCACTACATTAAAATTGGTTTCAAAAATTGGTTGATAGGTTCCTCATAATAGGATTATAATAATTATGTCATACTTTCCCTCATTTGAGTATCCAATACATTTTAAATCCCCTTATATAATCTTTATGTAAAATTATGATCTCTATAAAAAATTATAGACATAGAAACTCCATGAATTTTATCAATCTACTTAAAATACAACTTTACAGGGTCTTCAAAAAAAATTCTTCTGAATAGCCCAGAAATGAATCTAATTTGTGAAATAATATACCATAGAAAAAATAACATCCCGATTTATTAGTGAGTTTTGTAAACCCATCACATAGTCCATTATAATATCCTCCCATTTCCAAGTTGTTATAGGAAAGGGAAACACAACTAGTCATTGAGGTTCCACCTTCACATCCTAAAAAACATCAGGAAAGATATCCAACGATATCTTTTCCCCTTCATATCCATTGAAACATATAGTTGATATCATATAATTTTATTTTAATTATATGATTCACTACCCAACTACATTGATAAAATATTATCATCTCTTTATTCCTCAAATATATAGGAACAACCAATCTCACTTATAGAAAAATTTAAATCCAGTTCCAACATCCACCCATTAGTAGTATCCCTACCATAAAATGTGACTCACATCATATTATTCAAAATTTTATATAACTTTGAATTTCCCATTTCCAATAATAACATATAAGTCTCATTGGTGTTGTAAACAATAGTGTAAAAATAACTTTTTACATTAGTTTTTTCGACAATAATTTTTTTTGATGTAATTGTAGCTGACATTTAAGTGTTATTTTTAACACAGTTTATGTAGAACAACATTAAAATGTTTTTCCAATTATTTAAAAATTGGTTATTATGATAACTAAAATCAAAATCAAAATTTCATTACCTTAGATGTTGGTTATTCTATAATAAACATTGAATTATAAATATAATGTCATTTTTCATAGTAATAGATGTTAAAATATTTTAAAACAAATATGGTGGTAGTTTTCATTTCATAAACTTTGATTTGACTAATCATGGATTTAAAAAAGACATAAAAATCAAAAGTTATCATTGTTGAAAGAATTATATTTTTTTAAAAAAATAATTAATTGAAAATTACTCAGTTTTAAGAAATCATGAGATGTATAAACTAAAAAATATAGAAAATTGATGAGAATAAAGAATATATACTTGCATATTTGACTTAATTTACTTTCTTGTATCAAATTATTTTTAATATAAATACCCCTTTCCGATATTAATTTTATTTTTATAGAATAACATTTATGAAATCCTCATTTATGGTTAGTATGGAATTTGAATCTCTATTCAGTAAATTTCATATGGATTTTTTGAATTCCCACGCTGATGGGAAGAATTGAACTGTATCAAAGGAAAAAAATTCATTAAAAAGTCTAATTATGAATAAATACAATAATTAAATAAAACAATGATAAGATCATAGTGATAATTACCATGGTATAATCATTTAATGAATAGATTATTAAATGACAATGTGGATCAAAGAGGAATATATTAAAAATATAGAAAAATTTAAAATTAAAACTTATATATGTTGTGTCAAAAACTTTTCCCACATAATTGTAAATATTATGTGGGAACATTAAAATTTAAAGCACACAATAAAAAAATTAAATCACCCTTCCAAGAATTGTGATATTTATCTTTTAACATAATTTAATCTTATTACTAATGTTAAAAATACACTTTTTAAAATTTTTTATTTAGAAAAAAAATTTATAAAGTAATATAAAATTGTATTTATAATGTAAATTTTTAAAAAGGCCATGATCTTAAATATATTTTATGTTAGTTACATAAAAATATGATGCTAAAAATACTTTTTAGAGTATTTTTAAAAACGTTTTTTCAAATAAATGATTTTTGAAACATGGACACCATATAGATAGTTGAGTAATTAGTTTAATGGAAATTTATTTAGTTGTTTAAGATGTTGAAATGGAATTACTAGTCAAAATATATTTCTATTATAAGATGAAGTTATCTTAGATAATTATAATTTATTTTGGCCATAAATATTGATATGTAAGTCTATTTTGTCTCCACCACCAATAAAATCGAAGAGAAAAATGAACTACAAACTCATATTGATATTTTTAACTTTTTAAATATTGTATATATAAAACAATTATATCATAAATATTCATGAATTGATCGGTTTAACATCCATTCATTATTAACTGATGTTAAAAGGCATCTATAATGACTTTTAACATTGTTTCTTAAAAAACTGACATTAAAATAATGATGTTAAGGCTTATTTTTCAATTAAATAACTACACCAATCTATTTTTTTATATCCAAGTGAAAACTAGCCAACATAACCATTAACATTCATTTATATTTATCTTCCATGATATATTGAGTTTGAGTCTTCATATTCAATGCATCATCTCAAATATTACCTATTCCATGTGAATATAAAATTTCAAATTCATATGTTTAAAGATACTCCACCCACCAATTTTTCTAAAATTTCTTGCAAATTTTGAGAAGATATGCTTTAAATTATTATGATCAGTATATAATTTAAACATTTTACCAAATAGAGAATGTCTTATAGTCTTTATTATGTAAAAAAACTACTAAAAATTCTATTTCATGCATAGGGAAATTATTTTTATGATGTATCATCTATATCAATTTGTATTCCCTTAGAAGACCTTTTTCCATAAGAATTCATAACATACCTACTCCTGAAGCATCACAATATACTCCATATCCATCATCTTTCATGTGTATAATAATAATTTTTGATGATATTTTTAAAAGACATGACCCTGTGGAAAGGTGATTATTTTTAATTCTTTCCCATCACAGTTAATTTCCTATATATTTTTTATACAAAAGGGTGTCAAGAGTTTTTTTATGAATTAAAATGAAAAGGAAAAGTGGTTATATAAAAAACATTTGGTATTATATATGTTTGTTCTGAGTACCTAGTAGAGCACCTAGGGTGTAGGTAGTTCTGGTATGAACCACCAAGTACCTGATGTCTAAGCACTGGGTACCTGATAGGTTATTTGGAATAATTTCCTTAGTAAAGGGATATATTGTATTTTATGTTCCAAAATCATACCCCATTAACTTCCCTAACTTGTGAATTTTCCTAATTTTCACCTATACGACCACGTGTTCTCTCTTTGAGGCCTTCTTCTTCCCTATATTGAATCCCCTTAAATCCCTTTCTCTACATAGTGTTTCTTGACCAAGTAATATCTTATTTGAATACTAGTATCACATATATATCTCTTACTTATATTGTTTTTCATATCATAAATTTTAATCCACCATATTTTAATAAAATTTTCATTCCAATTTATCAATCCTATTTTGGATGGGATGTGGTAGCTGATCCTATTGGGTGATATCAAGGTATTATCTTTTTTCTCCCATAATTTATTCTTTAATGTGAAAAATATTCTAAACACTAACTTTCCTTCACGTCTATATTAGTAATAAGCTTTATGTTGGGGTTTATTATTCACCAATTGACCTTAAGTAAATGTTCTACAATTTAATTAGTAGGTATACCCCTTACATATCAGATATTAATTAAGGGTTAGGTTGGTAAGGGCATAGATTTGAGTTAATTAAATAATAACCAACTAGTTTTATATTAATAAATATTTTCCCCAATGGTTTTATGAAAGACCTAGTACGGATTTGGTGGAATGATTTTGTATACATGTTATTATATCATGTCTAGTATATGTTTTCATAGTTCATGTTTAGTAAAGGATAAAGTATTACTTGAAATTGATATAGTTAAAGGATTTAATTATTAATCAGTCTTCTTATAATGATTGTTTCACACATTATTAGGTTATATTATAGATATTTTCTAAATAGATAATGTTATAAAAATATTATGTTTACGGTATGTTTATTATTCTGATGAACGGGACTAATAAATTGTGATTAAGTTGTATATTATTATATATGCTTATAAATTTTCCCATATACACCTATTTTTGTTACACATGTTTATGGGATGGGATGGAATCACAACACCATGATTCTATTTTACCCCTTATTCTTATACATGAATGGGAAGGTTGGATCAGCTGAATTGACTCCATTATATATGATTCTCTTTCCCCTAAAATGGGATGGTCGATTCATCCTGACTTCATTTATGGTTTATCTCATATCTCGAGTTAATTCGAAATAAGTTTTAAAAAGTATAGACACTCATGATATAAGGAGTTATTAATTTTGGTAATGAGTGAAATTATTTAAAGTATGATAAGAATGTCACAACAATGTTTTTGTATTCCTATAGAATTATTTTTTTGTTTCATACAATTATGCTTATAATATGTTATTTTGGGAAGTTTGTGACCATATAAAGGGGATATCATACTCACACCCGACATGGGACCCTCTAGGGACACATTAAGTACCATTTATCAATTACCGAATAAAAAAAAATTGATAAATCATAGACTTAGCTGCACATAGATTCTATTGTATAGAATAAACCTTTTTCACTTTATAGTGAGAATATAGGATAGATTCTTAGGGTATTCCCCAATAATCCTTATAGTATATTTTACATGGTAAGTCCACATTTTGGGAGGTTATGCCTCATTTTGTTGTCCATATCTTGTACATCCAATTATTTATTCATGTTTCTTACAATTGTGGGGTTTTCATGGTTTTAAGATTTTTTATTTATGTAGTTGTATGTAAATGTTATCATCTATCTTGTATTTATTTTTTTATCACATATAATTTTGATATTGTTTGATAATAACTCAAGGTTCATAGGACCTTTTGGTTATTTCATTGTATGAATGGATTCCACAGATATTTTGTTATAGTGTTATTGTGAGGTTATGCCTCATTTGGTTGTCCATATCTTGTACATCTAATTATTTATTCATGTTTCTTAAAATTGTGGGGTTTTCATGGTTTTAAGATTTTTTATTTATGTAGTTGTATGTAAATGTTATCATCTATCTTGTATTTATTGTTTTATCACATATACTTTTGATATTGTTTGATAATAACTCAAGGTTCATAGGACCTTTTGGTTATTTCATTGTATGAATGGATTCCACAGATATTTTGTTATAGTTTTATGGGGGAAATACCCTCCCATATATATCAGCCTCATCCTCTAATGTTTATGATATCCCCTAGTGATTATAATGTGAACCATATGTGTTATAGTGATAAGACCCAATTCCATTTAGGTATTTAAGAAATTATCATTGCAAAACAGAATTAGGGAACACTTCAATAGCTCTAGGGAATGGTACTTGATCATAGTTAGAATATATTGTTGAAAGGGCTTGGTAAGTTACCCATAAATATGTCAATATTACATTATGGTGAAAGCATGCGATTCTTGGGGTAATTTTTAATCTTACCAATTCTTTTTTTTCACACTGATCTTTAGTCTCATGCATCTCATTAAGTATATATAGGTAGGATATGGGAGGACTGTCTACCATATTACATTCTTGACTGTGCTTGATTATATTATTTTTATTATTAACTAGAATATTCTTAATAACTAATATATTAAAAATAAATAAATAGTTTCCCCATATCTATTTATTATTAATGGGTAGGTTAATATATATCAAACATTAGTTTCCCAAACCATGAACCCTATTTATACTAATAATTGTTTTATCATATATGTTATTCTTTTAGTATGTTTTAGTTTATTTACTATTCTCTTCTAAGCCTATAAAAAATTTTAGAATGAATTTTCTAAAGGGTTTTTAAAAATTTAATATCCTTTAATGAATGGAAGTGAGATAGGGAAGGGATTTTGTTTAGTCATACTATTTTTAATATAGTTATGAACTTTAGGTTTTATAATAAAGTGGAGGAAAATTAAATTTTCTTCTAGTTCATTATAGAGTATACCACCTTAAAAACCACCTCTTATATAGTATGAAGGGGTAGAGAAGCATGTTCTGCAAAAATGGCATGAATTTATCCCATAGGTCTTATAAAGGCTTGTTCATTTGATTCAAATTATCGATCAAGGAGTATAGTGAATGGGCATATCATTTATGAGATTATGAAAGATTTATAGTTTCACCAACCAACTGTATTTTTGCGTGATGATTCACCCATAGAGGCCAAAGAATTGATCAATAGAATTTATTTGATCTTGGATAGAAACAAGAATCATGATTGACACTGATATTGGATAACTAGATTTATTCCTAAATGGGAGGCCTATCTACAGTGGGATGTCATGTTGGATGCTAAAAAATTTCATAGACTGACTAAGAAGAACTTCCAAGAGCTATTCATCAGTAAATTTCATATCAACTCTTTATATCAGGATATGGAAAAATGTGTTTATAAACCTCAAATAGGGTTTGATGACAGTTATGGATTATGCTACAAAGTTTATAGATTTACTTCAATTTTGTCCCTATCTAAGTGGATATGAGTAATCAAAATAAATTAACTTTAAAATAATCTTTAAAATTAAATTATATAAATTTTTTATGTTTTTGAAACTGTCTATATTTTTAGGGGTAGTGAATAATTTCATTTCGGTTGAGACTAGATCCAAAAGAAACTCGGGAGTAGGCAGAGAATTTATTAGACAAACTATATGTGATAGTTCCTTTAGTGGTTGAAAATAAATATATAATTATATGTGTAGAGTTTTATTTCACATGGAGATATGGGTGGTGGAATACCTCTGGATCCTAGCCTATAAAGTCCTTATACATAGTGTTACCAGTGTGAATGCTTTGGCCACATTAGGATAGATTACATCTATAAAGTGAATCATTCCCACTTATATGATAATTGCGTTAATTTACAAAGGTTTTTTTTTTGAGTGGTTCATTTGAGAACATTATGAAATGACCTTAGTTAAACTAGGAATCAAAATATATGTTAGAAGATTAATCAATTAATATAAGTCAACCTCTTCTAGGATGTTTGGTTAAGGTGGATGATTTAAGACAGTTCCAAGTAGATATAGTGCATTAGTAAGTGTAGGATGTTACACCTCAATACCATTATAAGTAATTAGGAAGGATATATGTGTCATATTAATCATTAATAAATGTATTAGTAGGTCCATATACTATTATATTTTTTATTCTAGTATCTTATACACTATCTTTTTCTTTATTTGACAGAGTTTCAACACACTCCTTTATTTATAATGAATTATTAATTCTTTTTGTAAATTAAAGTGAAGGCATTACCCTCTTATATGAGGCCTAATACACCTCTATGGGTAAATTAAAAGAAAAATATAATGTTTACTTTATGTTCCTTTGTAACAGTTTATTATGGGAATTCTAGGATCTTATTGTTTTAAATATGGGATCGTCTGATGTCATCCTTAGAATGTACTAGTTAACTCAATTCCAAGATTACATCAATTTTTATTCTTGAAGGGTATCATTGTAATCTCTAGTGACTATATTTTATAACATCCATAAAGAGTGTGAGAATCAATCTATTCGAGTAAATCGTGATTAGGGTATGGTCTAGGATATTACCATAAAATTTGATATTCTCTTTCTCTGAGTAGTGAAGCTAAATTAATTTTGTGTTTTACATCCATTGGTGGCCTTATAAAAAAAATTCCCATAAAATTTATTCGGATTTCCACTTTTAACACATTTGAAATATACTATCGATCTATTAATTATAACTAAATGGATTCCCATCCCTTCATATTTAATGGATTTGACTAAGTTATAGGAGTTAAAGATTATATTAGAAGATCTTGAGGATAAATGATTCATTAAGACAAGCACCTCTTATTACAGTGCTCTAATGTTATTTTCAAATAAGGTATATGGAAGTATATTCCACTCCATAGGATGTTGTAAACTAAACAAATTCATGATTATGAACATTTCAATTTACTTATAATTGAAAACATATTTAATCCTTTTAAATGGGTAGGATGGTTAATAAAAAATAATTATGACTGGTATATCACTAACATTAACTTGGATCAGAATATATACCTAATACTACTTTTATGAGTTGATATGAACATTTTTAGTTTTCTTCCTTTTTAACTAAATAAATTTCCATAAATTTTCATGTACCTAATGAACTATATATCTTTTCCTTTCCTAGAATCATTTTTTTATAGTCTTTTTGAATGATCTCTTGTTCTATTCTAAGTTTTTAAATGAATATTCCCAAAACAATTGAATCATATCAGAGGATTTATGAGAGAACCAGTTAAATTGAAAGATATAAAATGTTACTTTTGTATCTGATATGTTAATTTTATGGGTCATATTCTCTCAAAAGATGTAATTTCAAAGGATCATAATAATTTTGAATCGTTAATGTCATCAAAGGTTCAATAAAAAAAATTGAGATTAAAATTTTTTATATTCTTTCAAGGTATTATAACCACCTCAACCAGTACTTCTCATGAATATCTAATCTCATGATATTTGTGAACAAGAAAGGGTATAAATTCATATATTATTATTAGTGTGAGGTATTCTTCCATGAATTAGAGATGAATTTGACCTCTGGTCATTTTCATATTTTACCATATATAATTATGGGATTTGAGGTCTATTGTGATGCATCCATGGTGGGTATTGGAATTGTTATCATGATACATCAATGGGAAGTAGTTATTGTTCATGATATTTTTTTCCTCATGAAAATAAGTTTTATGCCCAAGATCAATAATTGATCGTATTGATACATGTGTTAATGTGTCAAAGGAATTATATAATTGGTGATTTATTTGTGGTATAAATAAATTATAAAATCCTTAAATATTTTTTCGGAAAATGTACTAAACATAGGTAAGTGTCACTATGTGGAATATATCAAGTAATTCAACATTGATATTTAGTATTCAACCAATAAAATAAATTTCATTTCCAACTCTCTTAGTTAGAAGATTCATCCTCAAAAGGTCAAATAGTTTAAGGAATATTGAATATTAATGATGTTCATGGCTAAAATATTCATGGATATGATTGAATACCATAGTTGAACTCATATTCACTACATATATCTTACATTTCCTTTCCTGGAACATGTCAAGGAATCCAAGATATTTGATTCTGATTGTGTCATGATTTATGAAAGATTCGATAGTGGGGAAATCCTTACTGGATAGTTTTAAGATTCCCATTTATTCTTATATATTTATGGAAGACTCATAATCCCTAAATAAATAAGTCAGGTAGTGATAATATGTACCATTCGATTGATTGGAAGTTCACTATAAGATCAATATGATGTACAAGTATATATATCAACGAATGTAGTGTCCTGGACTAAAGAAGGATATCCCAAGATTGGTATCATGATGCCTACCCTATAAGTTGGTAAAGGTAGAGATTTAGAATCTCATTAATACACTTTCGTAACTCCCTTTTCTATTTATAAATAGGATAAAATAAAAATAGACTTTATGACCTATATACCTTGTTCTATAATGGAAAGGATGTAGTATGTGTGTGTTTTGTGGAACATTTCAATAATACCTCCCACTTATTGCACCTAACAAATGTTGTCTCATTTATTGATCATGATAAATTTTATATCATAATATTTTTAAATTGTTATAAGGTTATATCTAGCATTATCTCTGACCAAGACCAGAGTTTTTGTGCCAATGAATGAAGAATATGTTAATTTATAACTCTATAATGGTTCTTGTGCTAGATTATGTTTTAAATAAATAAATTATCTTCATACTCATATAAAATAAATTTTTTATGTGATATGAATGATATTAATTTGTCTAGAGTAATTTTAAATTAATTTGAAGTTAACTAATTTGAATAAGGTGAAATATTATTCGGGGCATAAAAATTGAAAAAGAAAATATATAAGAGTAACTTTACTCCATACATAATTTTTTATATGATATTAATTTTGGAAAACTCATCAAAAAATACTGATATGTATGATTTTTTCTGTGAATTAAAAATTATTAAGGTCCTTGAAAAGGGATGAAATATAAGTTTTCCTAAGGCATAAAAATATATTTTTTCATGGATCATGCAAAAAATTGACAAAGGAAGTTATATTCAACAATATATAAAGGTTATAAATCTTTATTTAAAGGTCATTAGTTAGACAATATATGAAAAATGAAATGCCATACATAGTAATTCAGAGAATCCAACAAAACATCACGTGATAAATAATATCCATGTATACTAGAAATTAGAAAGTTTCAAGAATATATGTGATAAATAATATTAATAATATATATTTTAAATTTATGATATAGATACATAAGGATTTATTTTTTGTGAATATATGATATGTTGATCATTTTTTGGAAGATAAAACCAGAATTTTAGATAGTATTAATGTGTGATAACTCTACCTCATAATAAAAAATATATCTAAATTAAATTTTGATCATTTCAAATGATTTAAAAATTATTTTTTTGAAACTTTTATTTTAAGGGTTAAAATCATGAAGATAAATTATGATAAATGGTGTTAAAAAATATTATTTGTGACATGTTAAAAAGGTTACTCCATGGAAGATAAGTGATATTGGTTTATGTGATAAAGTCATTGTGTGATAATAAAATGTGCTTATTATTATACAAACCATTTTAAGTGATTTAATTGATAACATTTTAATTCATGGAATCGCATTGTGTTTATTTAAACCTAGAGTTGTATAATAAATTTCTTACACCTTAAATAACTTTTTCACACTGTGATTGGATAAGAAGTTTTAGAAATAGTTAGAGGAATTGTTTTATCATGATGCAAGGGATTTATTCATTCCATGATTCCCTATAAAATTATAATATCTAAAGAATAAGTAGGATAAGTTAAATAATTGGTTGATAGTTTTTCAAGGTAGTTTATTTTTTGAGGTTTTAATTTGAAATTTGAAATCAACT
This sequence comes from Viscum album, assembly GCA_963277665.1. NCBI lineage: Eukaryota > Viridiplantae > Streptophyta > Magnoliopsida > Santalales > Viscaceae > Viscum > Viscum album. The sequence goes on from OY728123.1 coordinate 214,381,152, forward strand.
AGGGAATATGCATTATTATTGCACAAGATAAAATTATATAGGGATCTTCCATGAATTTTTGTCGATTAAATAAAAATCATTAAAATTATTCAGGTGATATAGAGTGTGAATTATAGTGCACTTTAAGAGATATAAAAATAGAGAATAAGAAGAATTTGGGTTTTCCTATGAATAATAATAAGTTTTATGTTTTCTGTTGAGAATGTTTTATTACTAAATTTGTTTTTGAATTTTTCTCTCCATTTTATAATTCAGGAATTGTCTTATATTATTTATTGAAGTTATTCAATTAAATTAGATTTTTGATAAAAAAAATAGATCTATTATAGATAATATTAATTTTATGAATAGAAAATGAGTTTACATATTCAATGTGAAAATTCAATATGTTTAGAAGGAAATAACTTTATCCTACTTACGTTTTCTATGTATCGATATTCTCAACATTATGATGGAAGGAGAATCTTTGAAATGGGATACTACAAATAATTTGAAGTTTTATGGGAATAAAATAAATTTCATTCTATCCCCATTTTTTTAGAAGTAGTTCTTCTAGGCTATGGTGATAAAAGACAATAAATGACTTCATGGATAATTTACCAAATATCTATAAAAGAAATTCCAATGTCAAAAGGAATAAAATGAATCAAATTAAATTTATGTACACATAAATGTGTATCCTTGAAGGTGGATATATTGATAAATTACTTATATGTGTCAATTTGGTGATGAGATCCATTAGTGGATTCATTAATACTGTTAAAATTGCAAGGATTGAGAATATAATTTTACCTTAATAAGTAGATTTGATGCCAAAGTTCCAAATCTATAGTATCATAATATTGAAAAAAATCTATAAATTTAAAAACTTATTGGTTACATATGAGATGATAAATTATTTCACTCCAAATAAGAATAGTTTGTATATTAATGAATTATCATTCAAATTCATAATGAATTAAAAGGCCTAAAAAAGAGAAAGATGTTAAAGATGAATTTGGAAGTTCATATTTGGACAAAGATGTTGATTTGAAATTTGAAAAGATCATGTGACTTATCTAAATACATATCTAAAGAAGAAAATGTAAATATCATGTAAAGATACATTTAAAGGGTTTCACCTATTGTGTTATTGTAAAGTTTTATATAAATTTTCCAAATTTGGAAGAGGATGCAAGTAAGAATTCGATCAAATTCATAATAGGGAATATGTAAAGAAGGATTTTAATTAAGAACTATTATTTAATGAAAAGGATGAGTTATTTTTTCCAAGAACTATGGAAAACAAAGTGATGAAACTAAGTGGGGTTTTCCTCAAGTGATATATATGAGAAGACATTCATTCCAATAGTGGATGTCAATGATCCAAACAATTAAAATGACTCAAATAAAGAAGAATAGTATTCATTAAGCAATGATGAAGGGTCACTTATATCTAAAATTAAGTTCATGTTGAAGAATGAATTGAATAAGAGTATCTCTAATGTTGTTAAGTTGGAGAATGAAAATTCTAGATTTAATAATTAATTTGATATTATTGAATTGGATAAGGAAAAATTTATAAATAATGAATATGATTTTCACAAAAGAATTAAAAAATAAAAATACATAATCACTAAGGAGAAGAATATATAAAAATTTCTTAAATAAATGAGTCTTTCATATGATAACTCACTTTAATCTATCATAGTGTACTTTATAGTGAAATAAAATTATATCAATAAATTTATATATGATTTTTGAGTTCCAAGTAGTGGAATATTTGTCAAAAAATAGATGAGGGTTATAGATGAAATGATATTTTAAAATTTTTATAATAAATAATAATCTAATACAATTATTCATAAATATAATTTATACTTTTTATAAAAGTTTAAAACCCAATATTAGTTAATGAATGTGAAGAAAATCACACAAGATGAGACTATTAAGTATCTTTTTTCGTCTAAAAATTTTTACTTTGAAAGAAAATATACTATTATTTATAATGAATAAAAATTTGTAAAATGTATAAAATGATGATAAATATGTATAGAGTATCTCAATGTCATTTTTTGTCAAATAAAATTCAATAAGTCTTTCAAAATGTTTAATTTTAGAAGATAAATTTTGTTGGATATACTATAGGTTGAGGAATAATAATTAACTTTTATGGTCATTATTAGTCTTACAGAGGCTATGAGAATATGATGTGATATTTTTGGTTTATATTACATATATTTAAGTAAATAATAAGTTATTTTAGGAACAAATACAAGTTTAAACAACCCTTTAAAATTAAAAAAAAGTCAAGAGGATTGATATTTGACATTCAGGTGAAAATATGAATAACCATTTTGAAGAAATAAATTAAGTGTGCGAAGATGTGATAAATATGGTCATATAACTTAAAAATGTATCATTATCATGTACATTAAAACGTTTTGACAATATTAGTCTAAAGGATTGTATGATAACGATAAGATAAAAAAATTGTAAAGAAAAATATACCTCACAAGAAAAATAAATATGTTGAGAAGCCATTAGATATTAGTGATACCAAAATGGGTGAAAACATTTATACTCTATTAGTATGTTAAATAAATGATATAAAGTTGAATATATCATAAATTTAATGATAAATAATATGCTTCAATTTTAGGACAAGTTTTTCATTATTTTGGAAATGAAGTTTAAATAAAGATCAACAAGAAGAAAGACCCTTTGGTTTGTCATATTGTTGATGTAAATAAGTGTGTGATTTATCCCATTACAAAATGAGAGTTGAAGAATAATTTTTATGATCAAATTTCTTTTCATTCAAATCGAGATTTGAATATTAATCTGTGGAGTGTGATGAATAAATCTCATCCTTCACTCATTAAAGGTGAAGGTATAATGAATTGTCCACTCTCTTACTTGTTCATTGGATTATTGTTTGTAAAGAGGCGTGATAACATAAATCCCTTTATTTTTAATCCTTTAATTTATTTAAAAAATGACATAAAAACAATATTGGAGAGTATCATAAGATATACATTTAATCTAATGGGGGAGATATCTTTTATTTAGGGGGAAAGTATTTAGATAGTGTTTTTAAAAGGGGTAAGTTAAGAAGTCATCATGTGTTAGATTTTTTTTATGAATTATGAACTATTCTAATATTTTTTATGATAACTCATATAGTTAATTGTTATTTATATGTTCAATGAATTTTTTTGAATTTGATAAAGAATTTAAATTAGTAGAAGAGTTAATGAAGTAGATATAAGTCATTATTATAGAGATAATGGTATTTATTTTTATTAAACTTGTTATTTATATTGAATATTCTCATATAAGAATGATATTATTGAATTTTGATTCATTAATAAGTTTTATGAGTTTGAAAACTGATTTGAATTAAATAGTTTCCAATAAAATTTAAAAGGAAATATTTTTTAACTTATGAATGAAAAATATATTTATAGGTAATGTGGATATGGTTCTTATGTCAACGTTTTTCAATAAATAAATCATATCCTAACTCACATAAAATAAAGTTTTTTATATGATTTTAGGTTAGTAATATTTTTGGAGGAGTTTCAAAGTCATTTGAAGATAGAGGATTTGAAGAAGGTGAAGTATTTAGAATATGGAATATTGTTTAGGATTGGAAAATTGGTGAAGGAAACATATAAGTGTAAATTTAATCAATATGTGTACTTTTTTATCTAAGAAATAATTTCAAAAATTCCTCAAATATGATTTCTACAAAATATTTTTTCTTTAAGTAGTAAATTTGAGATATCTTTGAACATGGTTGATTAATATGTTTTTTATAATAATGCATAATATATGTTTCTATGTCTCATAGAAAAATTTTACATAGTTAAATATCTTAAAATATTAATAATGGTTAAAAATACATACTTAAGGGTCCTAAAAGAGAAAAATATCTAAATAGAAGAACCATATATTATTCATAAGTGTCTTCAAAAAACCTATTGTTACATATAATGTTCATGCATACGAGAAATTTCTAAAGCCTAGTGAATCTAAGTAATATGAAATATTAAATATTTCTTACATAAAGGGAAGTATATAGATTTGAAATTATTTATTGTTTATGAAAATATGAGATCTTTAAGATTTTTTAGAAGTTATATCCAAGAGTTAAAACATTCATAAGGTTTGATATCTCTATCTCATACTAAATGATAGAGTAAGATCAAAGTGGGAATAATTCATGTGAATTATAAAATATTGATGTTGATGCTTTTATTTTATGAAATAAGAATAAAAAAATTAAATCATGATAAAATTTATCATATAATATTAGAATGATTTTTTTAAGAAGGACACATCATGGAAGGGAAAGGATAGAGGTTTTTTGGATAAATTCATGTCAGGATGAGAAGATGTGACAATTATTATTTGCACTTTTATAAGGTGATTAAATTCATCACACCAAAATTCATGGTATATTTCATGTTTAGGAAGAATTATATAATTATAAGATCTCACTTTCACCATGATTATTTTATTTATGACATTAATAGAAAACTATTATTTAAATCATTTATGGGAACCAGTTTTTCATCTCACGAAGAATGTAGTAATATCATGATAACTTGTATAGTTCCAACAGCTAGAGAAGAAATATGAGAGTTTTAAGAAGAGGGAGAGATAAATAAAATGCATTTATTTGAGAGGATACAATTTATTTGAGGTGTTAATGTAACATCCATAAATTACAATGTATGAATGCCTTTAAAAAAGTGAATTTGTTTGGTAGCTTTCTCCACACGCAACACCAAACTTAAATAAAACCATGATATACTTAGATAAAATATAAATATTCATGTTTGACCATGTAAAACCTAGTATTTTAATTATAAACAATGAATATGAGTAATAAATTTATGAATTAAATGTATTTAGAAGATAAATTCTATTATTATTAAGAACGAAATTCAATTAGTTTACCTAAAATGAGTTCTAAGAACAATTATTTTTTGAAAAAAAAAAATTGGAGAAAATTTATTTTATGATATAAAAAAATATGTTTCAAGAAAATTTTTGTTAATGATAAATTATGTTTAATGATAATAATTATTTAACACCAATTTATCTGGAAAATGATATGAAAAAGGAATAATAACAGTTAATATTTGAACATGTCACTTTCCAATTAAAACGTTTTTTCAATTATATTTTATGATTTTATTCAAAAACTGAATTTATAAATTTGGGAATTTTAATTTAATAAAATGAACATAAAATTTAAATTTCTCATATAAAAACTGTATTATTATTAATTTTTTAACGTTTTCTAAAAAGGTATGTTTTTAGACGAAAAATACATTTTTCATGAAACATGTATTTTTTATGGATTTACCATTATATAAAAATGAAAGAAAATTTTATAAATCCTATTATACAAAAAAATATGTATTTTAGGAATAAAATTATTTATTTCAAAATTTACATTGAACTTATAAATCCAATTACAAACATTTTTATAACTTACTAAAATGTTACTTTAATATAAAAATGGTTTTTGGTCTTTTTTTAATCAGGTATTTTCTATGGAGATTCAGTTTTAGATTACCTTAAAGGACACATAACCTTTATTTTTTTATAAAAAATATATATTTATTTCATTAAATTCAGTATCCAAGATAATTTTACCTTATATAAAAAATTATCGCCTAAAATGATATTTATCTAACACTGTTTTTACGTGACTCAGTGTATTTATTTTACAATTTAGTTTTCACACCATTATAAATTTTATTGGTAAAATTATTTTAAAATTTGAAATTAGAGGTATCATATTAAATAAAAAATTTAATCATAATTCTATTCATTAATATTAATTACTATGGTTTAAAAATTAATTACAAAGGTAAAAGTAAATTTAGGTAAAAGGAAAAAAGTTTAAAATATCCATAAAACACTAAAAGTTTTCTAAAAATTAGTGGTTAACCTGAATTTCAAACAAAAATTGTTTTCACATCCTCTTTTTTCCATTTTCCCCTTTTACACTATAATATTAACCTTACATTTGTTGAAAATGTAAGGGTTACAACCAAAACTACCCTTCCCCTCACTTTTAAGAGGGTAACATATCAACCACCTCAAGACACACATTTACTTATAATTTTCTCTTTATATATTTCCAATTTTATCCTCTTATAACCTTACACTAATTTTAAAATATTTTGGCCAACATTATTTTGAATATGGACTTCATTTCCAAGGATACTTCCAAGAAACATTTAGGTCCCCGATGAGAGTATTATCAATTACTTAGTTTTATTATTAATTATATTATTCCAAATTTATTTTATACACACTAATATAATGATATTATTATCATTTATATACTATAATTTTACTATTTTAATATTATTATAATTGTTTATTAATACACCCTATCCACTCTAAAAAATAAAATCTTTATTTGTGTGTTGTGTGAACTACCACCTCCACGATGTAACATGTTCCGTTTTCCTTCACCACATTATAAGTATATATATATGTGGGAGGTATTAAAGGATAAATATTATTTTTAAGATATAATTAAGGTTATGTTTTTACGAATTTAATAATGTATAAATGACATGACCAATAAATGATCAACATCAATTAAATGTTTTAAAAGAATCATACTAAGTGGATAATTTTTTATTCTAATTGTGTAATGTTTTCATATTCATTAATATTTATTAAAATTAATTAAAATTATAATATATATGAATAATAAACACAAAATAGGAATATTGTGATTATGATATTATTATATTCCAAAAAACCACCTTGTAAGCATTTATTAAATCGGGGTATGTTCATGTTTGGGTCGGTTTTACCACCTAATTGAACAATACTAAGAATTTTTATCATGACTGACTATGGGAAATTTACTAATGTTATAATATGATATAAATATATAATTAATGATTCTACTTGGTTCTTGATATTTTATAATAATATTTAATTCATTAATATAAAACATGCCCTTTGATTGTTAAGAATCACTAAAACATGCTTATTGTCGATTTCATATTCAAGGAGGAAGATTAAAATGTTCATGAATTGAATTTTAAAAATAATAATTAATTATAAATGATACCTACAATTACCTTCAATATTATGGTAATTATGAAAATTGAAATAATATTAAACCTGAATATTTTTATTATAAAACTAGTACAAACGATCAAATCTATAAACACCCTATGTAAAAAATCAGTAAAATTATTTTATAGAATAAATATTTATGAATATTATAAATTAAAATGTACATGAGTAAGGTTATAAATTAATTTATTAAGATATACATGTTTCTAATAAAATATTTTAATGTATGTAATTCAATAATAGGAGGTAAAGGTTTTCATCTTAAACTCCTCTCTTTGTGACATATTTATTATTATGTACCTAGTTTATTTCTTATGGTGTATATAATTCCTAATTGTGATATAATATCATGAATTTTATTTCAATAATTGTATTTTAAATTCAATTACAATCCATCTCATTCAATTGGTTTTGATTAAAGTGTTACTTAAGTTGTAAGGGTTTTCTGGGTCTCAATTCTGATTCTTTGAGACATGGTACATTTTATGAAACATATTTTCATTATAGTGTTTATACACTACCCATGGAAATATTATTATAATAAACCATATATTTCATGTGATTTATTATCCAATTCATGTCCAATTATTCAATTGACTATTGATTTAGTTGTTTCCCTAGTAGTATGAATTTTTGGTACCTCAATTTTCATTCATTGAGTTTTGATCATTCCCTTGATCTTATGTCATATAACATGGGTATATTTTTCCATTTTATTGTATTTTATGTTATTATATATTTTTTAAAAACATATAAATTCCAACCACATAAACCCTTGGATAAATATTTCTCACTTATTGGGTTATGTTCTTTTGAAACTATATGAATTATTTTTCTTGATGGATTTTGATAATGTTATTCAATTATTAACTTATAAATATTGTAAGGACCTGGAAATTTCAAGGAAATTTTTTTTCTTAAATACTTTGGAATTTTACGAGTCTGTGACTTCTGACCGCACTTGATTCTAAGTCCCGGTGCACCCGGAATCAATTTCCGAAGTTTAGCTCGGGTACATTCAGTGAACGAATGAGCGGGTTTTTCTATCTTTTGAACCGGTGCTCGGAATTGAAATTTTAGGGCACCGATGAACTCACAATGTCGGTAATTGATTAAGGGTACCTTTACCGTAGTTGTGTTTTCATGGGAGGAGAAGTTGATTTTTGGGGTTTAATTAAGAAGAAAATAAAATTGTTGGAACAATTTTATTATGTATCTAAGAAGGTTAATTCCTCTCATGGGTAGTTAAGGGTGGGACCCATAGCCACCTAACTACCCAAGTGTGGATGTTAGAGAGTTGGGGCCCATACGATCCCCTACTATTTATTTTCCGCTAAACTCCTTAAACCCCCTCATTTATTGGCAACCCCCCTTTTTAATTTCCAATCTCTCCACCTCCCTCACTCCATTAATACATGTCAGCCCCTCAAATTTATGAGAATCTTCCCCCTCCCTCTCTTTAATGAAATTCCAATGCATTTAATAAATAAGGATCCTTCCTCTCCCTCTCTTTAATTAAATTTCCAACGCATTTAATTAATGAGGTGATCTGTTTTTTTTTTTGAAAGTTAAATTGCATGTGTATTAAAACAATAGGATTAGCCTATTATTTTACCAGAGGAGGTCTTTCATTGTGTGAGGAGGATTGGGAGAGATCTTTAGTTTTTGAAGAACACCGCCCTTCGACGAATAACGACTATTTCTTCGAAGAAAAACGCCGGTTCCATGAAGAACAACGACGCACCACCCATCCTCTTCTACGCGACAAGAGAGGAGACGTCGCTTCCTCCTCAGGCATACACCAACGACATCTAATAAACCTCACTCCGCGATGTCATCCTCCACGATGCCTGATGTGCGACATAAATTGTTCAAGGGAGGTGGAATTTTGTATATTTCATATACGTGTTTTATACTCTCGAACTTGGCATTTAAATTGTTGGGTGATGATTTGAACCTCTAACGCGGAGGGTAAGGACTAACGAACACGTCCGGACCCACCGATATTTTTTTCGTGATGCACGGGGTGTTTGGCGATGACGAACGAAGATTGGGAGCCTCCGTAGTGAAGTATGGATCCCGAGACGACAGTAGGTGCAGTTGGAATCAAAAACAGACAACCGGAATGACTTCGGTGGCCCGTGGAAGACCCCTGCGGCGCGGGTCGCCGGCGCGATGGCACCGGCGGCCAAAGGCGGCGGTTGGCACCGGTCGGCTGCCTAGAAGTGGTGGCGCCCCGGCGCGCCACCGTAAAAATCATGTCACGGCATCAGCTTCGGCGGTGAGGGGAGGATCCCGCAGCCCCGTGGGATCGAGGGGAGACAGCGGCGCCAGCCTGACACTGCGTCCGCAGAATAGGGGGCCGCGCCCCTCGCTCGGCTTGCTGTCCGAGCCAGCGCTCCCCACCCCCCCGGCCGGGCCAAGGTGGGTTATGCAGATCGGGCCACGCCCAGCCGTTCCAGGCCATGCCCAGCTGGGCCGACCCAGGGTGGGTTGGGCCGGGTCGGACCGGGCCCAAACCCCCACTTCAGACCGTTTTTAGGTCTTTTTCCGATAACCTGAGCTACGGACCTCTGATCGATGTACCATCAGTTGTGTAGGAATACTTGGATTGAGACGGTCTTTTTGGTATATTACACTCAAGGTTTTGGAAAATTTTGGGTACGTTCGGGTTGGTTCGAACCCGAAACCAACCGGGCCCATAGAGCAGAAACGCTAATAACTTAAGGACCGGACATCCGATTGATGTGCCGTCAACTGCTTTGAATTAATTTTGTTGAGACGGTTCTTTTGGATTACTCCACTTGAGTTTTGGACACATCTGGAGTACGTTCGGGTTGGTTTTAGCTTAAAAACCAACTGGGCCCCTAGAGCGGAAAAGCCAATAACTCTCAGACCCGGCGTCAGATTGACGCACCATCTGTCGTGTTGGGTTTCTTTTGACGATATGGAGCTTTGTGATACATCATCTCTGATTTCGTGACAGTTGATGTATCGACTCTCTTTGTCGAGGAGCGGACCCTCCCGGAATCGAGCATGCTGTGTGCGGGAATCCTAAAGCTGGTTGCGACTGCATCGACTACTGTACTAGAATCCTTCATGGATTCGACAGCAATGACTACCGTACTTGAATCCTCCGTGGTTTTGATGGTGATGACTATTGTTCTTGTATCTTGTGTGGGTCCGGTAGTATTGACCTTTGTACTTGTATCCTGTGTGGGTCCGGCAGAGTAGCTGGTCTTGTATCCTGTGTGGGTCTGATAGCTTAGCTGGTCTTGTATCCTATTTGGGTCCGACAGCTTAGACAAATCAGTGGCTACATCTGATCATCTCTATCGCTATATGAAGTTGTATACCTGTGTGAGCTGAGTCTTGACTTCAATCTTTATCATCGATGTGATTAACTTGCTTTCCTGTGTGGACTGGGTTGTGTTTTCCTATGTGGACTGGGTTGTGCTTGGTCTCGAGAGTTGGAGACGAACTATAATTGATGACTTAGGTATATGTATGGGAATATACCTAAGTAGAGTCAGTTTATACTTCGTGATTGTATCTTTCCTTTGTGTTTTATCCTTCATAGATTCTGAGAGACCTTCGGGGGTCTCAGGGTCCGTACTGAGTATCATATACTCACCCCTACACGGGTTATGCCCGCACTACGTTGTGTTGGATGCAGACGACGGACAGCACTGATCGAGGTGGAGGCTTGTGGAGCTGGATGGTACCTGGAGGTGTACCACTTGGAAGGACGTGCACGGAGCAGACGTTCGGACCCGAGGAGCTGAGGAGACTATCTATACCCACACTCTAGGTGGGATTTCCGGAGGAAGACTCGGTTCTGCTGTTTTAGTTTACTGCGGCTGTACTTTCTTTTCAGTTGTACTGCATTTTCTGTTGGGTTTTTATACTGGCCCATTTACTTTTCAGCACTTACTTTTGTACTCAGTTTTACTTAGTGCATACTTCACTTGCATACTCTGTTATGTGTGTTTACTTTATAAAGTCAATACCTTCCCTTTTTTTGGGGATTTACGCCTTTGGAGCTAGTCGCCAGCCCCTGGCCTGTGGAAGGTGGGCTTGGGGTAGTCACGGCACGGGCATCGAGGACGGGTCGTGACAAATTGGTATCAGAGGAGTCGGTTCTACTGCCAAACTCAGGACTCTGGTCTTTCCTTTCTGTGAAGAAATAGTGTTAAGAGTATTGAGTGTGGTTTTCAGTCCAGGGAGTCCAGTGTTGGTGTGGTGGCCGACGTATCCATACACCAGGACCCTAACCTCTAATTTCCGACTCAGTGCACAAAAACACTAATTTTGTGTGTGTTTCCTTTCAAAAGTTTTCTTTGGGATTACTTTGTGTCAGCTCACCATGTATATTGTTTGACCGTGGCACACCTTTTTCTTTTTAGGATGGCCCCACAAAGGCAGCCAGCCAGGGTTCCTAGTTACGTGCGGGATGGTAGCCCACCGAGCGACGAGGCATTAGTGCAGGGCTCAATTACAGCGGAGGCACCAGCAGTACCACTACCCACTGGGCCACTGATACCACCAGCCCCAGCAGTGGAGAGTGCACGCAGACTGAGTGCGTTGCATGAGTTTCAGCGACAGATCCCGCCCAGGTTCCACGGAGAGATGGATCCTCAGGCAGCCGGGGATTAGCTGGAGGCTATCGTTAAAGTCTTCATATTGGTAGGGACACCAGCAGACCTTATGGTGATCCTTGCCACGAGTCTCTTGCACGCAGCAACAGGTAGATAGTGGAGCCTGATGCTCCGGGTGCACGACGAGGCATCTCTACTTTAGACGGACTTAGATAGCCTCTTCCGCTCTGAGTTTATTCCAGCCACCTGTGTGGTGCACATCCAGGAGTTACTATAGCTACGACAGGGAAACCTGACAGTAGCCTAGTACTCGGCGAGATTTACTGACCTCTTGCGCTACTCCACGGACATGGTATGGGACCCATTCTTCTGGGCCCGGACCTTTGACCAGGGAATGAGGCATGAGATCAGATTTTCGACGATTCCCCTTAGCATCCCGACGTAGGCAGGGGTGCTGGAGCGAGCCCTTTTAGTGTAGAGCTTTCTCACCGAGCATCCACCAGCAGCGAGACCCACCGCAGGATGGCACGGAGCGGAGTCTTGTGCAGCCAGAAGTCGACAAATGTCGTAGGGGTCCAAGTGGACAACACCGTCAAGTGGGCGACCTCGTGATACAGGTTTAGTTGTGCGGGGTACATGGTGCCAAGCCAGCCTTACAAGTAGAAAACATTGTTTGCAAGTGGTGGCCAGGGCCACATGGCTCGTGACTACCCAACCTGCCATGTAGACGAGCAGTAGACAGTGGAGGGACCTCCCAGGTAGAGGCAGAGGTTCGACCGTGGCGGTCCACAGGGTGCAGGCGGATGAGGTAGAGGAGTTGGCTGAGTAGCGGGTGGTGGACGATGTTTCGTGGCTCTACCACCACCACCCCCAGGAGGTCCACCCCGACCATAGAAAGCTTGAGGGCAGAGGTAGGCTCATCTCCAAGGAGTGGAGGCTTACAACCATGTCGCACCTGAGATGATTCGAGTTACTATCTGTGTCTACTCCACCCTTGTTGCAGTTCTTATAGACACAGGTGCGAGTCATTCTTTTATTACCACTGCCGTTGTTCAGAGCTCGGAGATTCCGACTGAGCCATTGGATCGATCCTTACGGCTAGAGAATCCTACGAGAGCATACTCGACGATTATGCACGGGTGCTGGCAGTGTGAGCTTACTCTAGGAGGCGAGAGCTTTGGCTGGGATCTTCTTGTAGCGGCATCGAGGCCTTACGACGTCATCTTGGGTATGGACTAGTTATCTACAGTCCATGCTCAGATCCACTGTATTAGGCACAAAGTGCGGTGTGTCCACACGGATGGGACCAGGTTCACCTTAACCGGTGAAAAGGGAACCTTCGCAGCACATGATGGACTTACGCAGAGAAGAGGGCAGCCGATCACACATTAGTTGGCTAGTCTCATCCTCGGAGCAATTGATGTGCAGAGTCCGAGTTTTCCTGTTGTGGTGGATCAGTATGTGGATGTTTTCCCTGACGACGTTCTAGGAATACCTCCTCATAGGGAGTTATATTTCCACAAATACATGTACCCCGGGACATCATCGATATCTACTCCAGCATATCGGATAGCTCTCGCCGAGCTTCGTGAGCTGTGAGTACAGTTGGAGGAATTATAGGGAAAAGGATTCATCCTACCCAGTGTTTCACCCTGGGCTTCTCCGATTCTATTCGCCAAGAAGGCGGATGGGGGATTGCGAATGTGTGTCGAATACTATCACCTAGACCAGGTGATCGTGAGGAACAAGTACCCCCTTCTGAGGATTGATGATATCTTTGATCAGCTCAAGGCAGCGCGATGGTTCTTGAAGATAGACCTCAGATTAGGCTATCACCAGCTCAGAGTTCAAGACGAAGATGTATAGAAGACGTCCTTCAGGTGTTGTTATGGCCACTACGAGTTCTTGGTTATGTCCTTCAGCATGACTAATGCTCCAGCAGTGTTCATGAGTCTCATGAACAGGATCTTCCAGCCTTTCCTTGATCGGTTTGTCATAGTCTTCATTGACGACATACTAATTTACTGGACTTCCAAGGGGGAGCATGCCTACCCCTTGCGGGTTGTACTGGATACACTCCGAGATCACTAGATTTATGGTAATCTCTAGAATATCCAGTTCTAGATTCGATAGGTTCACTTCTTGGGGCAAGTCATCTCAGAGGCAGGAGTTGTAGTGGATCCCGTGAAGATTGAGGTAGTACTTGCTTGGGAGCCACCCAGGAGAGTGACGGAGGTGCGGAGTTTCCTATGTCTGGATGGGTACTATTGGAGATTTGTTCCAGACTTCTCCAGAGTTTCATCACCACTTACAACTTTGACAAAGAAGGGAAAACCCTTTGTGTGGTCAGACAGATGTCGGCAGTTCTTTCAGGAGCTAAGTCGGAGATTGACCAGTGTGTCCATCTTGAGGCTACTGAAGGAGGACGTAGGGTACGTAGTTTACTGCGATTCATCAAGGAACAGAATCGGGTGTGTCCTGATGCAGGAGCGAGAAGTGATCCCTTATGGTTCATGGCAGTTGAGGCAGCACGAGCAGAACTATGCTACCCATGACCTAGATTTAGCAGTAGTGGTCTTCACCCTGAAGATGTGGCGACACTATCTGATGGGCGAGCGCTTTACAGTCTACTATGACCACCAGAGACTCAAGTACATTTTCTTGCAGAAGGTCCTAAACCTAAGACAATGGTGATGGCTCGAGTTCCTCCAGGATTATGACTTTGAGATTTTCTATACTCCTGGGAAGGGAAACGTTATGGCTGATGTTATCAGCAAGAGATCGGGCATTCAGCTACTTGGATAGGCGGTGGAGTAGTTAGACACTTTGAATATATCCTTCGTGGATAGAGATGGGGAAGCCTATCTATAGTCCCTCACAGTCACTCCTCCACTAATTCAGTGGGTTAGAGAGGCACAACATGGAGAAGTTGACTGTGAGGTGCGACGTGCACAGATATCATCAGAGTTGGCACCCGATAGATTTTCTGAAGGCGGGGAGAACGTCATCCTCTTCAGGGGATGTACCATGGTACCAGTTGCAGTGCAGTAGGAGGTACTGAGGGAGTTTCACACTTCCCCTCTAGCAGTACATCTAGGAGTAGCGAATATGTATCAGGACCTTAGACGACAGCACTGGTGGCCGGGTATGAAGAAGGTTGTAGTAGAGTTCGTTTCTCAATGCCTCACTTTTCAGCAAGTGAAGGCGGAGCACCAGGTACCTACAGGCTTGGTACAACCCTTAGAGGTCCCGGATTGGAAGTGGGATGGAATATCCATGGATTTCGTGGCGGGGAATCCATGTACTTCTATAGGGCACGACTCTATCTGGGTGATTGTCGACCGACTCACCAAGTTGACCCACTTCCTACCGATCAGGGAGCAGGGCTCAGTAGAGAGCTTAGGACGCCTCTATGTCCAAGAGATCGTATGAATTCATGGAGTTCCATCATCTATCATCTCTGATCGAGACTCTCTCTTTACTTCTCGGCTTTGTAATGGGTTACAGGAGGCTTTTGGGATGTAGCTACACTTGAGCACTGCCTTTCACCCTCAGAAAGATGCCCAGACGGAGAGGACCATTCAGACACTCGAGGAAATGATCCATGCATGTTTCCTTGACTTTGGTAACAGTTGGGAGGATCACCTACCCTTGGTGGAGTTTGCATACAACAACATCTACCACTCCACCATCAGGATGGCACCATATGAGGAACTGTACGGCCGACCATGAAGATCACCTCTGTGCTGGACTGAACCTGGGGAGTCAGCACTCGTAGGACCCTAGATGGTTCATGCAATGACAGAGAAGGTGCAAATCATCCAGGAGTGGATTAGGACTACACAAAGTAGACAGAAGTCCTATGCTGATAGGAGGCTGAGACCAGTGGAGTTCAGGGATGGTGACCACGTTTTCTTACGGGTCTCACCTCGACGTGGATTACGAAGATTTGGCCAAGGCGTCAAGTGATCTCCGCGCTTCATCGGACAATTCCAGGTCCTCAGTAGGGTAGGCGAGGTGGCTTACAGCCTGGCCCTTCCACATCAGTTGTACCAGGTGCATGACGTCTTCCACGTGTCTCAGATAAGGAGATACGTGCACGACCCGACCCACATCATCGACCATGAGGAGCTGGACATCGATGACAGCGCTACATTCACGGAGGTCCCGATAGAGATCAAGGATTGATAGGAGAGGTTCCTACATGTACGGTCGATTCCTCTTGTGTTCATTCATTGGCAGCATGGGAACCTCCAGGAGAGAACATGGGAGTGGGAGGCTCAGATGCATGCTCATTACCCTCATTTGTTTCCCTAGTTTATATTGTAGCTTTACGGGGACATAAATCCCTAAGGTGGGAGTAAGGTAAAGACCCATAAATTTCAAGGAATTTTTTTTCTTAAATACATTGGAATTTTACGAGTCTATGGCTTCTGACGGAACTTGATTCCAAGGCCCGGTGCGCCCAGAATCAATTTCCGAAGTTTAGCTCGGGTACATTCAGTGAACGAATGAGTGGGTTTTTCTATCTTTTGAACTGGTGCTTAGAATTGAAATCTGAGGGCACCAATGAACTCGCAATGCCGGTAATTACTTAAGGGGACCTTTACCATAGTTGCATTTTCATGGGAGGAGAAGTTGATTTTTGGGGTTTAATTAATAAGTAAATAAAATTGTTGGAAAAATTTTATTATGTATCTAAGGAGGTTAATTCTCCCCATGGGTAGTTAAGGGTGGGACCCATAGCCACCTAACTACCCAAGTGTTCATGTTAGAGAGGTGGCGCCCACACGATCCCCTACCATTTATTTTCCTCTAAACTCTTTAAACCCCCTCATTTATTTGGAAACCCTCCCTTTTAATTGCAAATATCTCTACCTCCCTCACTCCATTAATACATGTCAACCCCTCAAATTTAGGAGGATCTTCCCCCTCCCTCTTTTTAATGAAATTCCAATGAATTTAATTAATGTGGATCCTTCCTCTCCCTCTCTTTAATTAAATTGACAACGTATTTAATTAATGAGGTGATCTGTTTTTTTTAAGTTCAATTGCATGTGTATTAAAATAATAGGATTAGCCTATTATTTTCCCAGAGGAGGGATTTTGTTGTGCGAGGAGTATTGGGAGAGCTCTTGAGTTTTTGAAGAACACCACCCTCCGATGAAGAATGACGATTTCTTCAATGAAGAAAGTCGGTTCCGCCAAGAAAGATGACGCGCCACCCATCCTCTTCTCCGCGACAAGAGAGGAGATGTTGCTTCCTCCTCGGGTGCACACCGACGGAATCTATGAAACCTCACCTCGTGATTCCGTCCTCCGCGACGCCCGATGTGCGACATCAATTGTTCGAGGTAGGGGGAATTTTGTATATTTCATATACGTGTTTTATACTCTCGAACATGGAATTTAAATTTTTGGGTGATGATTTGAACCTCTAACGTGGTGGGTAAGGACTAATGAACATGTCCGGACCCACTGCTATTTTTTTCTTGATGCGTAGGGTGTTTAGCAACAACAAAACGGGACCACAACGGAGATTTGGGGCCTCCGTAATGAAGTAAGGATCCCGAGACAACCAAAGGCACAGTAAGAATCAAAAACAGACCACCGGAATGACTCTGGTGGCCAGCGGAAGACCCCGGTGGCACGGGTCGCTGGCGCGGTGGCACCGGCGGCCGGCACCGGTCGGCCGCCTGGAGGCGGCGGCGCCTCGGCGCACCGCCGGCAGAAGCCCACCGCGGCATCGGCCGCGACGGCAAGGGGAGGATCCTGTGGCCATGAAGGATCCAGGGGAGACAACAGCGCCAACCTGGCGTTGTGTCCGCGGAATAGGGGGATGCGCCCCCCCCCCCCCCCCCCCCGCTCGGCTCGCTGGCCGAGCCAGCGCACCACCCCCCACCCCCGCCATCCGTCGGGCCGGGGCGGGTCACGCGGACCGGGCCGTGCCCGGCTGGGCCAGGCCATGCATGGTCGGGCTGGGCCAGACCCGAACCTGGGTCAGGTCGACCCTGTTCGGGCAGACCCAGGGGGGGTTGGGCCGGGTCGGACCGGGCCCAGACCCCCACTTTGGACCGTTTTTCGGTCTTTTTCCCATAACTTGAGCTACGGACCTCCGATCGATGCACCGTCAGTTGCATAGGAATACTTGGATCAGGTCGGTCACTAAGGTATATTACACTCGAGGTTTCTGAAAAGTTTGGGTGCGTCTGGGTTGGTTCGAACCCGAAATCAATCGGGCCCTTGGAGCGGAAACGCTTATAACTTAAGGACCGAACGTCCGATTGACATGTCGTCAACTGTGTTGAATTACTTTTGTTGAGAAGGTTATTTTGGATTACTCCACTTGAGGTTTGGATGCAGCTGGTGTACGGTTGGGTTGGTTTTAACTTGAAAACCAACCGGGCCCCTGGAACGGAAAAGCCAATAAATCTTAGACCGGGCGTCCAATTAACGCACTGTCTATCGCGTTGGGTTTCTTTTGACGAGATGGAACTTTGAGATACATCAACTCTAGACTTCATGACAATTGATGTATTGACTCTCTTTCTCGAGGAGCGGACCCTCCCGGAATCGAGCATGCTGTGTGCGGGAACTCTAGAGCTGGTTGCAACTGCGTCGACTACTGTACTGGAATCCTCCGTGGATCCGACAGTGACGACAACCGTACTTGAATCCTCCATGGGTTCGATAGTGATAACTACTGTTCTTGTATCCTATGTGGGTCTGGCAGTATTGACCTCTGTACTTGTATCCTGTGTGGGTCTGGTAGAGTAGCTGGTCTTGTATCCTGTGTGGGTCCGGTAGCTTAGCTGGTCTTGTATCCTATTTGGGTCTGACAGATTAGATGAATCAGTGGCTACATATGATCATCTATATTGCTATACGAAGTTTTATACCTGTGTGAGTTGAGTCTTGACTTCAATCTTTATCAGCGATGTGATTGACTTGCTTTCCTGTATGGACTGGGTTGTGTTTTCCTGTATGGACTAGGTTTTTCTTGGGCTCGAGAGTTGGAGACGAACTGTAATTGATGACTTAGGTATATGTATGGGAATATACCTTAGTATATTCGGTTGATACTTGTGATTGTATATTTACTTTGTGGTTTATCCTTCGTGGATTCTGAGAGACCTTCGGTGGTCTTGGGGTCCCTACTGAGTATCGTATACTCACCCATGCACGGGCTATGCCCGCACTACATTGTGTTGGATGCAAACGACGAACATCACTGATCGAGGTGGATGCTTGTGGAGCTGGACGGTACCCGGAGGTGGACCACTTGGCAGGACGTACACGGAGCAGACGGCCAGACCCAAGGAGCTGAGGAGACTATCTGTACTCACCCTTCAGGTGGGATTTCCAGAGGACGACTCAGTTCTGCTATTTTACTTTACTGCAATTGTACTTTCTTTTCAGTTGTACTATACTTTCAGTGGGGTTTGTATACTCTCCCATTTACTTTTCAGCACTTACTTTTGTACTCAGTTTTACTTAGTGCTTACTTCACTTGAGTACTTTGTTGTGTGTGTTTAATTTATAAAGGCAATTCCTTCCCTTTTTTTGGGATTTACGCTTTTGGTGCTAGTCGCCAACCCCTGGACTCTGGAAGGCGGGCATGGCTTAGTCATGGCATGGGCCCCGAGGATGGGTCATGACACATATAATCATTTATATATAGAGTGTGAACATCCCATTTTACATTATTCACATTATATTATGTTCATGTAGAAATATTTTTCTTCTATTGACATGAGGAAAAGTATTGGCATTCTATATTTTGTTGTTCCAATACGTATAATTATTCAAAAGTTGAATATGTATTGTTTAACGATCCACCTTCTTCCTCCAAATGGGTTATGATCATTCTTTCCCTTTTAATGAAATTGGAAAAAAACATTGTAATTATATATATTTTTATTCTAATATGGATGATTTTGGAATGTAAACTATGGGCCTAAAATTATATAGCCCTTTGATTCATTGAAAGGTATCATGAGAATAAAAAATCTTGGGTATTTTTTGTATTCATGATCAATTCAATGATATGTATTTATTTTCATATCAATGACAAGTAATGTTTCTCAAAAAATTCCTTGACAACAAGATTTTGACATTTCGTATTATGTATTCCACCAGTATGAGATTAGAATTATTATTATCCATGTCTTAATTTATAGTCATATATTTATAATTATCTAAATTTGATATATATTTGGTCTTCATATTATTTAAATATTCTTTCAATAATATTTAATTCAAGATTATTCCATTATTACTTTATTAATATGTTTCCATTAGTGAACATTTGATCTCACACATTCTTATCATTCCATTTCTCAGGGTTATAAAGAAAAGTTTTACACAATAAATGTTTAAAATGAAAACATATTTGAAATAATTCTTGGGATATATTGAATAATCATTATATATTAGGTTATTTTTATGTGATGGGAAAGTTTTCCATTTAATACTAATAAAATGGGTTCTCTTAGATTTTTTTTGTCCAAATTATCTAAATCTATAAACGTAAAAATATCTTTCAGATATTAGAGATTCAATAATAATTTTTTATTTATTTTTAATTCAAGATAGTTATATATTTGGTTTTATTTTTGGTATAAAAATTAGTATTTAAGTATGTTTTTATGATAATCAGTTTTGGGAGTGTGTTTCTAGGACATCACAAATTGGATATTATCATCCATCAAGGTGAATAACATGTGGTGTATTTATCAGTTTAGTTGGTCTATACATAGAGAATTTATAATCTATTAATATCCTATTTGGAATTGAAATATTTTGTGTTTCATGGTTACTCAATGTCTTGGAAAAATGAATTATATGAATATGGAGATTATATATGACACAATTGGAGAAAATAGTTAAAGATATTCAAGTTTCTAAAGGAGATCATACCAAATCTCTTTATATATTGAGTATCACTAATTTTCTCTAGAGGATTCTATTTTATTACAATAATGGATTAGGTAATTTATTATTTTTTTCAATTCTACAACATCACATGGGGTCAAAATTTGAGGTTTTGTGAATGAAGTTTATATTTTTTTAAATGTGTATTTAAAAAACATATACAACTACTAAAAAAGGATTTTTGGATGGATTTTCGCAAGGTGTAAAATATTAGTTAACATATAGAGAAAATGAAAAGAATAGTATATTATTTAAAATAACTTTTTTTAGATATTCAAAATTATTTTTAGATATGGATTCACAAGTTTTTATATATAATCATTCATAAGGTGTAAGTGCACTATGCTTGTGAGGATTAATTACAAGTGACAAATTGATATATATATATTTATGTGAGTCATATTTTAATAATTTTTTCATTTTAATTAAAGTTTAATCCCACTCCACTTTAATCCAAAAAAAATTAGGCATTAATCTCATTTTTTCATTTTTAGGTAAAAAATTAAAATTATATTCTTAGGGATTAAATTGTAGAATTTAAATGTTTTTATTCATTTTTGGGAAATATATTTATCTAAAATGTTTAAAAACCCAGGTAATGTTAATTTTAAATCAATTTTACACCCTATTAATCTTCATAAATTTTATTTTATATATTTATCTTCATTATAAGAATACTGAGTAATTTTTCAAATAAAAAAGGATATATTTTTATTCTTATTAAATTTGCTTAGGTGTATTTTAATATTTTATTGAAAATATTAAATTTTAAATTTTATAATTTTAATTTAATAAAATTAACTTCATTTTTGTAATAATCATATAAAATATATCTTAGGATGAAACTTTTGTATTTTTCTAAAAAGATGAATTTTTCAGTGAATAGTGAAAAATATCGATTATTGCAAAAGTTTTATTTCCTTTCATTATAGAAAGTAATTTAAAAGTCATATTTGATATTAAATTAATATATATATATCCTTAAATAATAAATAATTTAAATAATTATAGATAAATCTTCATTATACCTTATTTTCTTATATGTTCAGTTTTAAGCTTAAAAACACAATTTTTTATAAAAAAAATTCATTGTGTTTTGTATGTTAATATTTAATTAATTTATAAAACTTATAGAAATTGAATATTGAAAAATTTAATCCATGTTTTTAATCATGAGGCATAAATTTGGTAAATAATTCTCTTTTATTTGTGTGTCCTTATGAATTGTAACTATAATAAATATATGTCACCTTGGTAAGGGTAAATCCAGGAATTAAGGTTAAAAATAGGGTTATAAGGCCTAAAATTGTCCCTAAAACATGTATTTACTTTATTGGATAAGTTTTTTTTCTAACTTGACCACAAAAGTTTTTAAAAATTGTAAATTTTAGGGTTTTCAATATTTTGTTTCAAAAAAAAAGTTTGTTTTACATATTGATATGATTTATTTCTTTTGTTAAATGAATATTGTAATAAAGGAAATAATTTTATGGGTTTCATGATATTAATTGAACTAATGGATTTATTAATTTTAAATTACTTACTGATTTTTTTTCTTATCCCATTTCTTTAAAAAAAAATAACATGGTTTAATAATGAGTAATAATAAATAATAATTCAAGTTGAATGTCTAGTAGATTTTTCTTAAAAAGAAAACATAATTCATTTTAAATGTTTTATATTTTGTAAAAAATATATAATGAGTGGATGTGTCTAGTTTGTAATTTATGTAATATTTATGACCTAATTATATATAATATCAAACCATAAATACATTTGGTAGTGCAAGAAAGTGAATTATTTTTTGAAGACACTTGATTATGTATTGTTTAATTTTGGGTGATTATGGTTTGTATCAGACCAAAGGTTTATATAACTTTATATGATAGGATAATTTTAATATAATTACCTTGATATGTTACAATTTATGGTTAATTTTATATGATATATTATTCAAAGATAACCATGTTTCTTAATATAATCTATATCTATTCAGAATCTTATTCCATAGTGGAAGCGGGGATACTGAAGTAGGAAGGCACTAAGAGGACAATATTATTTTAAATTAGAAACATGGATTATTTGGAATTGGAATTGAGAATTTTTTATAGGGATAGATAAATGATGAACCATCCATGATAGAGAGAAATCATATTTACTATAGAGTAACATGTTGATAGTTGAGAATTTTAGGAAATATAACCCTTTAGATTTCAATGGAAACTCGGATTTAATGATAGCTAAAGGATAGATCAATGATCTTGAAAATAACATAGAATTCATGTGATGTTTATAATGTCAAAAGGTAACTCATTCCATTTATCTTTTTGAATCTGAAGCTGATCGATGTTAATTATTGGTTAAGAATACTCTAGAGAGATATTAGCTTTATTCCATGGAATAGGGAACATTTAAGAATATTTTCATGAAGAAATATTTCTATAAATGTTTTTACTTAGAATAGGGGGAAAATATTGAATTTTTTCCAAGAGGAATATTTATTATCCACATATCAATAAATATTTATAATATTTTCTAGGTAGAAATTGAATTTTAACTAGGAACATTATAGTAAAATTAATATATTTTACATAGGAATGTAACTAAGTTTACAAAGATAATTTTCCACATGATCATTTAAAAGATATGAAAAAAATCATTATACTGAGAAATTTGAGGTAGATTTCGATAATACTTATGTTCCTCATGATGAAAAGAGTAATAATAATATAATATGGAAACCAGTAGAGAATAAATCAAATAATAAATTTATATATGAGGCCCCAAAATGTTCCATGTGTGTTAAAAAAATTCATGGAATGTTTGATAGGAATTGGAAAGTGTAATGTATGTGGTATGTTTTGTCATAGGGAAAGTGGTTATAAAGAAAAGAGTCGTGAACAACCTAAGAATGGGGTAACCGATTTACAACCAATGGTAAGATTTTTTTAATTACAATGATTTGGGGAATTATGATAACATGTGTTAAAAGTAAGTTACACTAGAAAGAAATCATCACGATCAAAAGAAAAAAAGGTGTGGAAAAATCATTCTCTAATTCTATGATTAGTGTTGGCCCATATGATGAAGTGGTGACATATATGTTACTTATTTATTCAAATTATATTTATTCCCTATTTGACTATGGATATTTTAATACCTTCAATTTTGATAAATTTCTAAGTGAAATGTAAATATCACCTCATAGAAATAGGATACAACTTTTGGTTAAAACTCTATGTCTAAATTTTAAAGCAACTATGATTTATATGAATCTTCCTATTGTTATGAGTGTGATGTTATTTCCTGAAAATATTATTAAATTAACCATTTAATTGTTTGATATTTTTTTTGTTGTGGATTGGATTTCATATGATCATTCTAAGATAGATTTTGGATCTAATAAAGTTATATTCAATGATTTCATACCTCTGATAACATATTAATAGGTTTAGAAATTGATTTGAGATGGCAGTGAATGTTAACTAGACCATGTTGTTAAAATTAATGAAATTGTTCTAATTAATGATGTGCTCATAGTGAATTATTGTATGTATTTATTTCCAGATGATTACCCTTGTGTTATTAGTTTACCATGTAATTTGTGTGTGATTCTACGAAAATTTCAAAACCTCCATATCAAATAGATCAAGTGGAAATTTCATAATTTAAAAATAATTTTCAAGAATTTATTGATAAAGGGTTAATTAATCTAAGTACTTTACCTTTGGGTTGTCATATTTTATTTTTTAAAAACAAATATAGTTAAATGAGGATTTTCATTGATTATAGATCCTTTAATAACATCACTATTGAGAAAGAAATAGAAATTTCCAAATATAAAGGTTTTATTTGATCATCTCCTTGGAGAACATTATTTTTCAAAGATTGATCTTAGGTTAGGGTACCATTTGTTAAAGGTGAAGGAAGAAGATATTATGAATATGGATTTTTGGACTAGAAATGAGATTTATGAGTTTTATTTATGCCCTTTGGGTTGTCTAATGCACCATATGCATACATGTATCTTATGAATAGAGTTTCCCATAACTACTTAGATCAGTTTTTAGTTGTGTTTATTGATTATATATTGGTATATTCAAATAGTCATTAGGATCATTAAATACACATAAGTATTTTCTAAAACCATAAAAGAAAATAATCTATATTGGTGATTTATTAATTATGAATTTTGGTAGTATTATTTTTCTTTCCTCATGTATATTATTTATAACAATAGAATAACTATTGAACCTAATGAAACTAAAGTTTTTGAAGAATAGACAATAAAAAAATGACATTAATATTCATTTTTTTCTTGGATTAGTGATTTTCTACTGTCGGTATTTTGAAAACATTGATTGGTTATCACGCCCACTGACTATGTTAACTAAAAAAGGAGTTAAATTATTCTAGATAAAATATTGTGATTATTGTTTTTTGGGAACTAAAAAGAGACTTGGTAAATAATTTAGTTTTAGACTTTACCTCAAGAAATAGTGAATTTTATATCTATAGTAATGTTTTATTAAAGAGACATTATTGTGTTCTAATGTAGAATGATCATGCAATTGCTTATGTTTCATGTAAAATTAATCCTTATGAGTTTAATTATCCTATACATGATCTTTAATTAGGTGTAGTGGTTTTTTATTTAAAAAATTGGAGGCGTCATTTATATTGTGTAGAGTGAGAAATATATATTGATCATAAAAGTTTTAATTACATATTCACTCATAAAGAGTTGAAAATGAGGCTGTGAAGATTTCTAGGATTGATTAAGAATTATGAATTCATTATTAATTTACATCCTAGAAAGTAAAACTAAGTATTTTATGCCTTGAGTAAAAATGATAATGTATCTTTAACCATTATATGTTTGGAACATGATCCTTTGGTAAGTTATTTAATGAATAAGGGCCTAAAAATATATCATTTAGTAACTTTCTATATTTTGTTTTAGGTTTTAGTCATGTTGAAATTGTAAGAGATAATTAAAGAAGATTAGAAGGAAGCTCATGATTTTCAAGGAAATGTGTAACATCTGAATAAATTCAATTTACCTGAATTTAATATTGACGAAGGTGTTTTGATATTTACAAAAAGGTTATGTAAGATAGATATCTCTCTGTTGAAAAAGGAATTGTTGAGTGAATCTCAAAGCACTCTATTTTATATTAGTCCCAATAGCACTAAGTTGTATAAAGACCTTTGATATTATTATTAATGTGATTTAATGAAGAAGTAAATTGTAGAGTCTAAAATGAAATGTTTGACATATAAACGGTTTAAATAAAAATAATAATTACTTTAATGTGTTATTGAGACTTTTCCGGTGATAGAGTGGAAATGGTAAAATATATTGATTGATTTCAGGGTGGTATTTTCCGATACATCTCATGATAATGGTGAAATTTGGTTTATTATTTATTAACTATCTAAATCTACACATATCATTCTCATTCAGGATATTATTTCATTATATCATCTTTATTGACTATACCTCAACGATATATTTAGGTTTTATGTAGTTACACACTCTATTGTATCTAACTATAATCCCTAGTTTTTAATTCATTAAAAGGCCTTTAAAAGTCAATGGGTTCTGAATTAAATTTCATTATTACTTTTCATCCATGATCTGATGGATAGTATGACTGACCGATTCAGTACATGGAAGAATTTATTTATTCTTGTTCAAGGTATTAGTAGGTAATTCCATATCAGTATCTTTTATATGTTGAATTTTCATATAATATAAATTTGCATTCCAATGTATAAATAGAACCATTTGAGGCATTATATAGAAAGTGGTGTAGAACTCCAGCTTATTGGGATGTAGTAGGAGAAAGGAATTTGTTGAGACCATAGTTGGTAGATAAAATAGTGTATCATTTTAGTTTGATTCTACAACATATTAGAACTCCTAAGAGGAGTAAAATAATTATGTGGATAACCGAAGGAAATATCTTTCTTTCATGGTAGGTGATCAAGTTTTCATTAAAGTATCTCCATAGAAAATTATTATGAATTTTTTAAAAAGGTATGTCAAGTCTGAAGTTTGTTAGACTCTATAAAATACAATAGGTAGTAGGATTATTTTCCAATAAAATGTAATTTCCTCAAATATTATCTCATATACATGATGTATTTCATGTTTCATGGTTAAGAAGATATGTTCCCGATTCATATCATGTTTTTCTCCCTAAAGTAGTTCAATTGGAAGAAAATAATTCTTATGAGGAATAGCTGGTATTGATTCTTGAACATATATAGCATGTGTGGAAGAATAAGTTAATTCATCGGGTTATGGTTTAATAGAAAAACCATATAACTGAATAAGAAACATGGGAATTAAAAAATGCTATAAAGGAAAAATATCTCCATATGTTTAAGTAATGAATAAAATTTTTAGGATGAAATTTTCAAAAGGGGGAAGAATTAAACAACCTTGGTAATGTTAAAATGAAATTAATTTCATGCCATAGTAATATTAATTAATGGTATTTTATAATGTTATTTTCATTTTAAGAATATTATGTAATTTTTCAATCAAAAACAAAATAGTTTTATTATTATTAAATTCGTATTCATTTATTATAATGTTTTATTTAAATTATTAATTTATAAATTTTATAATTTAAATTTTATAATATGACAATCATTTTTGAAATCAACATATCAACATTTTATTAGAGTGAAATTTTTTTATTTTTTTGGAAAAGATTGATTTTCCAGTGAATATTGAAAATACTTATTTTTATAAAACCTTCATTTATTTTTAATATATAAAGTAATTTAAAACTACCAGTTGAAATTAAAGTAACAAAATTCACCTTTAATTATATTTTATCAAATTAATTATATAGGAATCATCATTATACAATATTTTTCTATAAGTTCATTTTTGGGATTGAAAACACATTTCCCAAAAAACTATTTTTCTCTATGCTTTATGTTTGAATGTTATAATAATATATACCACTTACAGAAATTTAATATTGAAAAATTTATTCCATATTTTTAATTCTGAGGTGAAATTTTGGTAACTAGTTCCCCTTAATTTTTGGTTATTATCAATTTTAGCATAGTAGATATTTTTTGGTAAGGGTGAATCAGGTAATTAATGTTAAAAAATAATGTGATAAGTCCTAAATCACTCCATAACACTTTTATTGATTTTAATAGATAATTTTTTTGATCTCAACCATAAAATTTTATAAAATATTTCAATTTATTGCCACTTTCCTTTAATAATGTCCTTAATATGGTTTAAAATAATGAAAAATAATAAAATCTCACTCTGTTTTAATATTTATAAATTTTTTTCCTAGGTAAAAAAAGAGGTTATGTTCAGTTTTAAATAGCTAACTAAAATATAAATAATTAATTTTTTATCATGGTAATTTTTTTAATTTTTAGTGATGAAATAATAACACTAAATGTTTACGCAACGCCGACAAAATTCATGTGCAAGCAATACAAAAAAAGTGAATGATTTTAAAAACACTAAAATTATAATTTTCTAGGGTATAAATAGAGTGAAAAGAATTTAATATATCACTATAACATATTATTTTAGTGTTAAATGTTTATATTCTAGTTCTATTACTATCTTGATGTCTCTAATGTAAAATTAAATTAATAGTTATAAAAAAAGACATTAATTATACGTTATAATAAACAATATTTTATTAAATCATTTAAAATGTATAAAAAATATATTTCTCCAAGTTAAAAGTATATTTTTGATAATATAAACTAGGTAATATTTATGGTCTATTTTTACTTTTATTGTAAATTTATTGACTCTTATAGTGGAAAAAACATTAATTTTGTGGTAATCATCAAAAGGGTTAATTAGGGTAAAAACAAAATGATTTGGGTGAAAACATAACCTCAGATTGTATAAATATTATAATGTGAGATTAATTTGACTCATCATCATACTATATTAAAAATATTTCAATTTGGTTAAATTTAAAAATGAGAATTATTTTATATTAATTTAATACTTTAAGTGATTCTAAGAGTACCCCTCCCCTCACTTATAAAATGGAACCTCCTCTCATATCTTCATCAAACCTTTTAAGCACTCTATTTTGGATAAAACCTGACCAAGTATCTCCCAAACTTCCCTCCTTGCATTATATTGGTCTTTTCATTACCAAAAGACAAAACCTAGAATGCTTAAGGTGAAATCAAAATGAGGTTATCTGAGATGATGGTATAAGTCCAAACAAACCTATTTAAAGTTTCTTTATTCCTATACCTTATTAAAATATTATTTGACCATGTATAAATAATAAAATCAGAATATTTCACATAATTAAATTTTATTATTATTATGGTGAAAAAAAAATTAATCTCTTTTCACTCCTATGAGAAATTAAAACATTTCTTGTGCGTATGAGTGAATTACCACCTCCACATAGCGATGTGTTTCATTTTCCATCACTGCCACCCGTGGATAATTATAATGATGGATTTAATTTATATATTAGATATTCATGACATTAATATAATTATGGAAATATAATATATCATCTATTTTATTAAATTTTCATCTGTTGGAAAATATTAATATTGTTCTCACGTACATATGGATTACCTCATTAACAAAGTAATGAGATTCATTTCTCATATATAAAATTCATAGATGGTTTTAAAATATATAACAATGTATAAAAATTATTATTATTTAATTTTTATTTTTTTTATAATGATGGAATAATTTAAACTTTTTCCATAGTTCACCTAGTGAAGTCATTTTGGATATATGAGTTGAATATCATCTAAACATATGAACTGAACTTAAATGATTATGTAATTAAAAATAACATGGTAATAAATAAATAAATGGAATAAAAAACTTGAAATATTTTCATAAGAAACAAAATAATTAAGTTTATTTTTTTATTCTATAATATAAATAATGTGTGTGATGAGTCAGACCCGAGGTAAGGGACACTTTAACTTGGAACATCATTTAAAATGTCTAAAAGATTTATTTTACAAATAATCTTCTCCCATGTAAATATTATTAAAATTATTTTATATATTTATTTATATAGAAATAAATTAATTATAAATGAAATTTTATGTCTCTATTAAATTTCCTACAAATATCTTCCTAAGTAATATTTTTACATATTTTATATAAAAAAAAATTAACTTTATTTATGAAAAAAAAAATGTTCTATTTTAATGTATATAGTGTCAATGGATTTTCCCAGTTTTGTAAATTTCATTTTATAGTTTAATTAATTTAAAATATTCAATTTTTTCATAAAATAAAACCAATCAACACACTTTTCTCAGTATTCTAGTATTGAAAATGGTTCTTTAAAAGGAAAGGTTATTTTGATATTCTAAAAACAAATTTCATATGGGTTCAAAAAAATAAATAGATTAAAGATGAAAATGTGTAAGATTAAAATTTAATATTTATGGTATGGTACTAGACTATTGTAGATTAATGTAGGTGATCCTGATACACCTTATACAATGAGTGAGACTAATGCATCTTATACAAAGGGTGATCCCAATATATCTCTCCAATGCATAGGGTAATGTTCTTTCTCTTCAAAGGAAAGGATGGAGTTAATTGGGGAGGTTTATCCAATAGATTTAACTAGAATATATTATTTCTGAAAAAGGTTATGAAAATAATTCTCTTATTTTTTTATAAAGGCTTCTATTTGTATGATATGGGTTTTAAATTTTCTATTTGAGAAAAATGTTTATTTTATATGTGTATATGATTTATTTTGTACACTTAAATATGATTTTGATAAAGATAAAAATTTTATGGGTTTCGTGTTTTCACATGACTAATATATTTCTTACTTTTATGTACCTTACTAATATTTTTTTCTCATCCCATATTTATAAATGTTTTTCACAGGGTATAAAAATGAGTAAGAATAAAGAAGATGTCAGGTTGAAAGTAAATAATATTTCTCATGAAAATAAAACATGTTTCATTTTAAAAGATTCATGTTATTGAAAATTTGATAATTAGTGGAT
Organism: Viscum album; assembly: GCA_963277665.1. Classification (NCBI taxonomy): domain Eukaryota; kingdom Viridiplantae; phylum Streptophyta; class Magnoliopsida; order Santalales; family Viscaceae; genus Viscum; species Viscum album. Next base: position 214,411,817 of record OY728123.1, read on the forward strand.
GTGAACACCTTGTATTTTATATAATAGTTAAAATAGAATTCTCTAAAAATATAAACCAAAATTTTATTTAGAAATGGAAAATGGAAATTCAATTCTAATGGCACAAGATTATGTAATGATTAAGGATGAGCTCATATAACATACCTTCACTAAAAATAGGTTTTTAAATAATTTAAAGGTGATTTGTATGAATAATGGGGAATTACTTATTGTTGTGTTTTAATAAATGAAAATTCCTTCTCCAAATATAAGTGTATAATGAATTTACCATGGTAGAGTTACTCTTATATAATATTAAGGGATCATGTAAGATTAAAGGGGAAACTATGAAGATTGATTAATATTAAATGAATAAATTTAAAGGATGTTTAGGAATAAATAGTTTATTATTGTTCCAAATACCATACTATATAATAATAATGAATATTTTTTTCTTTCTTTGTAATATTAAATCAGTGATTCCACATGACACAACTCAACATCATAGAACTGAATAACTATTTTTGGTAATAGGATATCAAATTATATGTAAGGAACTATGAATCAGAATATTCTATTCATAAATAATGGATCTAAATTAATTTTTCAATTCCTATGATAAGGTATTTTCATTATATGTAATTGGTAAGAGAAACTAGATTAATAAATATCATAATTTGTGATTGAAAAATATTTGAAATAATGACCGGTCAGATCAACTTAACTTCTACATATCATAAAAATGATACACTATACCATAAAAACAATAGAATACCTTTATGAAAAATAATTGATCATGAATTTATGAAAAAACATGGAACATAATATAATAAGGTTTTCGACTATTCAAGGACACCCAAGAATACCCTATAAGGGTCAATAAGGGTTGTGGGATCAATTCACTAATCAAATTCTTGACATGTAGGTCATCTCAAACCATAAAAAAAATTGTCTATAAAACTATCATTACAAATATTTAAATAATTGAGATATCACCCCATGTGTTTTTCATCCATTAAAAAGTGTGAACCAGGATCATGTACAATAGTAGAAGCATGGAGAATATCTTGAAATATTGAAGAAAAATCTTGAAAATGAACACAATGAAAGATCACCTTAACTACCATTAAACATGTATCCCTCTAATTTTTGAAGATACATTAGAGATATTTATTCCAAGTAGTATATAAGAATATTGTTCCCTTCTTTTTAGGGGTTCCCTGATAGTTCTTATGTAGTTGGATTTAGTATATGTTATTGTATTTTTTAATTCATGTAATTTTATTCTCTATTTTTGTTTTTATTCCCAAGTTGTGTCTCTCTTATGATTCTTTTTCATGAATTATAATACATTATGATGTCATCACCAAGGAATATTTAAGGTGTTATTGAATCCTTATTCTCATGTATCTTATGATTTCTTCCCTTTATGATGGGGTGGTGGTTGTGTAATGGGTTGGTTAGGTGATTTTCTACCTTTAAAATGAATTTCTTGTAATCTCATTCCATTACTTATGAGAACTACTCCCCTACATTAACTTTCCTCATCTATAATATGATGTAATTAGTTGAGTTAAGTGATGACCAATTCATGGTGGTACTGAGTTGGAAATGAAAAAATTCCCTGTCCATGGTGCGCTTATCATTTTTCCAAAAACATCGAGGTGGATCGATGTATTATGGTGGTATCAAATATAAGTTATGTTACATAATTTATATATATAAATTTAACTAATTAATTGTGTTAATTTAATTCAAAAATGGATTAAAATAATAAAAAATGTACAATAATGGGGTACTTAACTAAAACTTTCGATCACTTCCCTTTCATGCTAATATGAATTTTCAGTTTTATTCTATTTTTTTCTTTAAAAACCTCCATTTTATATCATTTTATTTGTTTTATTCCAAAGTTATAAAAATGTAAACAAAAAAAATATATTTGTAAGTGATTAAAGTAAAACATATAAATGGGGATCTTTAAGAGATTACCTTGGTCAAATCCCTATAAACATTTTAGAATTTATTTAAAATTTCTATTTTACCACATGGTCCCTTTAACAAGGTATTCACATGTCAAATATAGAATTTTTTCTAGGGAGTTTAAATGGTTAGATTTTATTTATTGGCCCTACATATAATATTTCTTTTATTGTTTTTTTTGTACTCCCATTTTCTATCCCTCATTTTCACTAAACTATGATAATAATTCTAATCTATACACTTATCTATGATGGATCCCAAATTATATTACAAGTTCAAGGAAGTGTAAAAACTCACCGAGGATAGTATAGATTCATTCCTAAATAAACAATTTAATATTGACTGCTCCATATTTCCAACGAACCCCTAGGAACAATTTCAATTTTCATAACATGAGAAATCACTAGTGTAAATAAAATTATATATAGATTATTACTAATGTGATAATGAATCAATTTAACCTCAACTTTAAAAGCTCATATACCATCAAGATATAAAATAAACAACATTGGAGGATGTTAGAAAAATAGAAACTTTTACATTGGTGCTGGATAAATAATTGAAGGAGAAATAATATGAGATGGTAGAGATATAGGAAATAAAATCCTATATTTCCTACACTATTTAATCAAAGGTAGTGAAAAATTCACAAAAAATAAGAAGAAGAAGATGAAGAAGAATAAGTGGAATAAATTTTTCTATTCTTTAGTTGAGAAGAAATCATGGAGTAGTAAACAGAATTGGAAAATCCTTTTTATACACACATTTCAATAATTCTTCTAGAGGAACTCAACTAATAAAAAATCATGACCTAACCAATAAAGGTAATAGAATTTTCTTATTATTAATTATTATAAAAATTTTCACTACTCTAATTTCTTACTAGTTCCATTTATTTTATTGGGAAAATGGTTGAGCCTAGAATAGCCCAAGATAATGAAGAATAAAAATGATAAGAGGCCATAAAGAATAATATGGTACTATAAATTGAAGAAAAATAATTCAAAAAGGTTGTCCAGATGAGACAAAGTTTAAATATGATAAATTGAGGGGGGATATTCATACCAAAATTCATCTTATTTTAATTTTTTTAGTATTAAAATATTCACTGATTTATCAAATGTTATGGATAATTATTCATTTCCTAACAATCAATCACTATTTTAGGAAGGTGAATATATCATAGAAGAGATCTTGAGTAGAGATCTTGATGTTTTTGGTAATGTAATAGATACCTCAACATCAAATCAGGCATCATGTAGTGGGAGGGGAAACTAATAAGAATATCCTCAACATCCCCTTCCCTCCCCCCATTATACTACTCTCTCTTTCTTCACATTGGGGACGGGAGGATTTTATTTATTTACAGGGTTCTATAATATCAATTTTTACTCATGGAAATTGGTATAAATAATATATGGTGGTTCCTACCACCTAAACGATATCCCTCTTTATACTGGGGTTAATAATCAAAAATTTACTAGCTATGTGGAGTATAAACACAACATCACTTGAAATATAACCCAAGTCCCTTTTCTCTCTATTTCCCCTTTTATTTGTTTTTTTATCTTGAATAAATTTCTCATGTATCTCATGTTTTTATTATATATTGAAAAATTTAAAATTTCCAATTTGGAATCTAACATTGGAAAATAACCAGTTTGTGTCTTTTATTCTCATTTATTTCTATTACCATGCCTCTATAATTTAGGGATATTTTATGAATGTTAGTAAAAAAATATAAGTGTGTGGGATGGGTCTCACTTATTTATATGATTTTCATGTTTTTTCTATATTTTTAGGAAACATTGAACTTAAATGAATATCATGTGATTTTTCAAAATTTACATGATTTTGAGAAATTATCAATGATTTTTTAAGAAATAGATTTCAAATTATTATTGATATAGAAGACTTTACATGACCTTTATTTAAAAAATAATGAGTTTGAAAAAATTTTAAAATCCATTCCCATGAACAATAAAAAAAATAATGTTTCATATCATTATAGTTATTTCAAACTATTTTTAAATAATCTTACTAATATCCACATAATATATATATGGAATCTTAGATTTTCTATACAAACTAGTTTATTATTATTATTTTTCAAAACATTAGAGTTCATGAATTTATATTAATATAATTGAGGGACATATAATTGTAGATCATGTTTTCCTTAAGAAATACCTTTATTTCAAACTCTATTATTTCTTTATTTGACCATTAATGGACTTTTAGGTTTAATCTATATTTCAATATAATTTTCCCTTACCTTCCCCTCACTCAAGAAATAATGCGTGACTATTTCTATTTCAATTATAGGTTCGGGACTTTATGTGTTTCCTTTAGAATGAATTTCAAGATTATAGGAAATGAGGGGTGGAGTCATCATTTTATGCCATATTTAAAGGAAATAATTATGATTCAAATTCATTACATTCATTTATCATCCCATTATCCTTATAAAAAATATGAAAAATTTATACATAGAAAAAACAATAAAATTTCCTATATAAAAAACCTATATAAAAAGGGGAGAATAAGGACTTAATATAGTTTATTTTGGTTCATCATTTGACTCATGTCCTGAAAAAGTGTACTTCAATGGAATCATGTGTAGGGGAATTGAGTTTAGTATATTTCATGAAGTTATGTGAATATTCATGCATTATTTTTAAGATTTTACCATCATCTTTTCAAACCTATTTATTAATGGTCAATCCACAAACCCAAATACAATGAAATAACCTTGAAAAATACATCATGGTTGATTAAATTTTCATTATATCATTTTTCAAAGAACTAAAATATTTACTATAATATTGTGAGATTTCATTTCCCAATTATGAGCATAAATCAATTTTTCCTTTACTATTGTGTAAATAGTTACTTTCACTTTCATATAACATAGGTTGTTAATGGGTCATGTTTGGATTATTAAGGTTAGAAAATATGTAAATATCATATGATAAAATTGGAGGGAAATTTTTTTTAATAAAGGATACATGATAATTTTAATTATGGAGGATGATTGGTTGTGTTTTATTTTTTTACCCACGTGTGGATTTAATTTTTGATATTGTTTTCTATCTTAAGGAAAAATGTTAAGTGGGGGAGTGATGTGGTCAATAGTTTTGAAAATTTTATCATCAAAATTCATTTGTAACACCCCCCCCCCCCACATTCAATAGTTCGTATGAATTAACCTTTTTTTGTTATTTTCTTCAAATAAAAAATCAATAAATGTTTAGGTCTTAAATTGTGGAATTTAAATAATTATTTCATTATCGGGAAAATATTTATATGATAATACTACACTATATATTGTTTTTTCAATAATTTTTAAGTGATTCATATGAATAAATAATAATTCCTTCATATTGTGTTTTAATAAAAGAAAATTTCCTCACACTATATAAGATTAGAATTCACAAACCACCATAGAGTTATTCTTATGTATGAGTAATGGAATTTTTAAGATTAAAGTGTAAAATTTGAGAACCGTGTAAGATTATATTCGAAAATTAAAAGGTTTAATATGAATAAATAGTTTAAAATAATTATAAAGACCATTTTATAGAAAAATAATCTATAATTTTCCCAATTTTTATAATATTACTTTAAAATTTCAACATGAAATTCCCCTTTATCATAGAACTGAAGTAGTTGTATGTGTAAGATTAAATCATATTCCCATTAAAATTCCATGAATTAGAATAATATAAATATTAATAAATGATAAAAATGATTGTTTGTGCCCATGAAAACTATTTTTCATCTTATGTGATCATCCCAAGAAACAATATAAATTCACGTCATAGTATTTGACTTAAGCATTCCAAAAACAATGACCGCTTGGATCAACTTATGTTATTTTTATTAAAAAAATGATACATTGTATTGTAAAACACAAAAATATAATAATTGATGCTAATATATAATTCATACCTATGAGTACCTATAATATTATAGATGAAGGTTTTTATCTATTCAAGGATACATAAGAATTCCCTATAAGGATTAATGGAGTACAAGGGATCGAGTCAAGCACCGCGTGCTCAATGTCTGACCATAAATAAAATATCCTCTAAGCATTCATTCCAAATCAATAAATAACTAACATCCCACCCCACATGTCATGAATCCATGAAAAAGTGAGAATCATGGGTATTATATACTAGAGAAGAGTAGTGGAATAATTGAAAAATAGAAGAAAAATCTATAACATGAAAACATGGAAATATCATCTCAACTACCATTACAAACATATCCATCAAATGATGGAGGAGATACTCGAGAGAGTTTTTCCTAGTATTATATAAGGGGAATGAACTCTAATTTTTTCGGGTTCCTTAGTAGTTACTCATTATAGAGATTTATTATAAGCTATAAAAAATTAATTATGGGAATATATTATCATATTATTCTTTTTTATTTTTGTTTAACATCCCCTGTCATTCCTCTATTATTATCCATCATCATAAAGTATTTGTAACATACTATTACCAATTTTTTGTTAAAGAACTTATTTTATTCTTGGTTCTCTTTATATTCATGAATGAATCATTGTTTTTTTTACTTCTTAGTATTATCATTGATTCTGGGTAGTTCTCCCCCCACCCCTTTAGTGTCTTTAGAGTGGTGTGGGAGTGGTTTTGATTCTATTTTTGGAGATTGAGAGGTGGATGGGGTGTTTAACATGTAAGTGGAAATGATCATGTTTCCAAAATGTCTATATGAGTTCCTATATATAGAAGTATAGGGCCAGCATCCAACCTACAAGAGGGTGGGATGAGGTAATTCCTATAATAACCCCATCGTATAGCTGGTGGGACTTCTAGAATGTCATGTATTCTATTGAACATCACCGGATAGCTAGTAACACCAACAGACTTGAGAAACATAAGGGTAAAGTCATTTTTTGTTATTGTTAACACTCCCTTTAACTCAATATATCCTTTAAAAAAATTAATTCAACCCTACTCTCCTCATAGTCTCTTTAGATATTATTTTATCTCTCCCAACCTCATTTATTTACGGATAGAAGTGTCAGTTGATGCATTGATTCTCTTATAATAAGTGTTATCTTCATTTGATCATAGAAACTAATTTCCTCTTATCTATCCTTATTTAAGGGAGATGAACCATCATTTCATTTAAGGATTTAGATATTAACTAAATTAATTATGTGTCTTGGATTCTCTTGTGAGCATTATATCCCTTAAAACTTTGTTGGTGAATCTTAAGAGGGTTTTTATCAATATTTTTTGAGGTAAGCGGTTTCATAAGTCAATTTATATAAATTCAAACCTTTAATGATTTTTTAAAGTATTCTAATTGATTTATAAATATTTAATTGAGACTCTTGACCTGTTATTTGAAATGGAATGGTGTGAGTGTGTGGGAATAATTTCCTTAAAAAATGTTTCCTGAAATAAAAAATTATTTTTAGAAAAATGTATATGATTTTATATGATGATTTAAATCATGATTTTGATGAGTTGAAAGGAATAAAATATTTTATAAATTCAAATGAAATTAATTTTTTTAAAATTTGTGTATTTTTGATAAAAACCATTTGATGTTAGTTTTTGAAATGATATGTCATGATTTTGAAACTTGAACTTAGGGATAATTGAAATAATTATTTGAAATGAATGAGACTGATTGATTTGAATTATATCCCCAAAAAAATTTCAATTACCTTAAATATCATTGGATTTTAGGTAGTTAGGTGTTAAAAACATATGTTGGGTGAATGTCAGCACTACCTAGAAACATATGATTGACGATGAAAATGCTAACTTAACTAACTTGAGTGCATGGAGCTTATTCTTTAGGATTAATTCCTATCCCACTTAGATTGTTGATATAAGGGGTGTTTCACCACCTAGATCCATACTTAACTAATATTTTTGATAATCTCATTATTAATGATACATTAGGAATTATTACCATGATATTATAACTAAAAATTATTTATACATTCTAATTGTTGATTGAAATTATTTAATAATGTTTGTTTTGATAGAAATATATAATTATGGATATTTTATGAATATTCCTATATCTTCCTAATTTTATGTAGATTAACATTTAAATATATTTCATTTTTCCATTGAAATGTTTTATAAAGAATTAATTTTTGTGAATTGATAAAATATTTTAATTCCATGTTTAATTTTAATATTTGGGAAATATGGTTAATTTTTTATACAATTATTATAAAATTCTTGGTCATAAATACTCGAATTTATTTCTCACACCCCAAATTTACCTTTAGGATTTTTTATACTCTCTAGTCTAGGTTTTAGAAAGGGAAAATCACCATTTGGAGGAGCTGGGTGTACTTGATTAGTGGGACCCTGGTAGTTTCTAGTGATTGGTGGAACATGTGATACACTTTTACATTGGGTTTTGATGAAATTTGATAAAGTTACCTTTTTAGGGTTATACCAGTCTACCTGGGTTTCTTTATATCTTGATAATTTTTTGTATAATTTTTTTTATCATTTGATATCCCTTAAATTATATTTATGAGTTATTTTGTGGTGAAATAAATACTTATTATTTTATGTCGGTATGTTGTTTGGGATGTCTTAGTAGATATGAGACATGTTTATCAGGACATAAGGGGTAGGTTACGAGTGAGTTTAGGGTTATGTCTCATCGTAAAAATCCTTAATATTCCATGGTATTTTTGGAAAAACTGTATTTGAGGAATTTTTTATCTAATTATAGAATTTTTTGAAATATTTTAATTGTGATTGGAATTTTTCCAGTTGAATTATGTTTGATATATTTATTAATCTTATGTATCTTGATTGGAATTTACCTCATTGCCTGTTGATTTTTTGTAATAATATTCCACAAAAAAGATGTTTCAATATACCACAGGAGGGGATACAACTGAATCATAGCTATAGAACCCTCCAGTTTATCAAAAAAATGTAGATTATTTTATGCATGTGGTTGAATCTAAATGCAATGTGACTGCGCCTGTTCTTGTTTAGGATGCTAATTTTTTACCCTAATAAGAAAATAATAGAGATAGATCCAATGAGTTCCTTAATTTGAATCCACTGTCATTCTAGGGTAAATTATCCTTGAGAGTCAAAGGATTTGTTAAATAATGTTCAACATATTTTTGAGTTCTTGTAAATTCCTAACTCACTTAAGGTGAAATGTGTCTCTTTCATGCATGAATGGTCTAGCAGAGGGTGGTGTGATTTGATAGTTCATACTGGGAAGAATGTGGGATTCGAGTGGAAAGAAATTATGTATATTTTTAGGTATCAATACTATTAAAACAAAATCAAAATATATAAGTCGATGGAGTTCCGTGAACTCAATAAGGATGATTGGACAGTGAATTAGTGCACAAACCATTCTTCTGAACTCGTTCATTTCCAATATAAGTTAGTGTAACACCCTGAGATTATAAAAAATTGTAACATCATGTTTGATAGAATGTATGATACACAACAATCAGAATATAATAAAATTTATCATCATGATACTTATAATACATTTCATTGTAAAGAAATTCAATCTCTATGATATCTTGTGATTCATGCAACACCAGGTTTAAATGAAAAATGAAACTCTTAAAATATTATTATTTAAACATGATCATTATAACCTAACCACTAATTTGGTGGGTATGAATAGTACTAACTAAATTATGAAAAATTTATGTTTTAAACATATATGAAATAAATTCAATGGATATCTATTTATTATAAATAAAATAACAATCATTTTAAAGTAAAAGAAATGTTTTCTGAAAAAAATGTATTTTTCTAAAATGAGTTTTAGTTGCTCTTTGCGCACATAATTTAAAATTAATTTTTAACACATTCAAAAAATTTATTTTAAATAAAATTAATTTTTAAAATATCATATGAAAATTATATTAGGATGAATTTTTTTCATTTTTCTGAAATGTTTCATTTTTTGATGAATAGTGAAAAATAATGATTTCTACTGAAAACTAGATTTTTTTAATTTAAAAAGATAAATTATATTTTAAATTGGTTGTAAAGTTAAATAACTCGAATTATATTAAAATTTAACTAATTTATTCCATCTGATTCAATTTCATATTTATTTTTTATATTAATATCTTCTATATTTATTAGAATTTCCTCTTTGAAAAGACCCCTTTTTCATCGCTTTTGTGGGTATAATTTTAAATTAAATTCTTTAAATTTTATGAATATAATTTATATAAATTGATTATATATTTGGATTCATGATAATTTATATTATTTAATAATTTCAACTTAATTTTTCACCAAAATTAACAGTGAGAATATTAAAAATCAATTCTTGCGGTTAAGGGGGAAATAGGTTTACCGTGTGGTTAAACTAAGAAGATAAGGGTTAAAATGAGATGTAAACATAAAAATAACTTATTTTGTGGAAATATTTACACCTTATTCTATCCCAAAATCTAGCCTAAGTTTATTTGGAAGCTCTTTTCATGTGAATGAATTTATCATTTTGGATTATTTTGGGAAATTTCCAAGTAATTTCAAAGAGGGTTCCCTTTCCACACTTATAAAAAGGTACTCCCTACCCTAAATAATTCACACAAATAAAAATATTTTTATAGATTAAACCCTACCATAATATCTCATTAACATCCTTCTAAATATTATATATATACTTTTTCTCCCAAAATACCATCACTATGGTCCATAAGAGGGTATTAAAATGAGTTTTCTCTTAAAAAATGTAATTATCTTAACAAATATCCTTAATTTTATTTATTATTTTTCCACCTTGAATTATGTATTAACACATAAAATATAGTAACAAACTTATATACCATATAATTATATTTTATTAAGTTTATGGAATAAAATTTATCCATCTCCACATCCATCAAATGGGAAATTAAAGCATCGATCGTGTGTACGACGAACTACCACCTCACGAACCGATGTAGTTCATTTTCCATCACCACATTTAAAGGATCGATATAATGATAGATTTACCAAATTTATTTTATATTTATTATATTATTATAATTTTTAAATTTTAATATCACATATACCTTTTTATATTCCATTTTTTTCAAATATGATAGTGACACTCGTGTGTACGAGAAGACTACCACCTCGCTAAGTGATGTGATTCGTTTTTCATTTACTATTTTTATGAAATGTAATAATAATAAAATTAATGAATATATATGATATTTATTATATTTTATTGATTCTATAATATTAATATATCACCCAATTTCATACCCTTTCACTCATTAATGAAATGATATTGTTGCTCGTGCGTGCGTACGGGTTACCGTCTCCACAAAGATATGTGATTAATTTTCTATGTCTAACTTTCATAAATTGTTCAAAAAATTTATATATTGATTAAATATAATATTTATAAAATTTTTATCATTAATTATATGATATATATATATATATATATTTATATATATATCATATTCACAACAACTAGAACTTTCATGACAAAATGCACATGACAAAACAAGCCAATTAACACCTAAATCAATGAAAATGATGAAATATTATTAACAAATGGGTGGTAAAATTCTATAATATGATAATATATTATATTATACATATTATTATGTTTATTTTATAAATTAATAACATGATTAAAACCATTATACATGAGGTACAGAAAAATATGATGGAAATCGGACCTGAGGTAAGGGTTTCTCATCTCACTTTTACTTTCATGAGACATATGAAATATTCCCCACTTATTTCCTTTGTGTGGTTTATATATGGAACTTTGATATGTTATATAATTAATATAAATATCTTCATGGTGTTGAATTTTTTGTGTGACTTCATTTATTTCATGGGGATTATGATTCAAAAGTTACAAAAGTGGAAAGGGTTTATTTCATAATCTCATCATTATTAAGGATTATTTTTGTTTAAGTTTTACTTGGGTTAATTATTATATATATCTATATTAAAATATTTCTATTTTATTCTAATTTATTTATTCATAACCTTTTTCAAATAATAATACCTTTTTCCCACACTTTGGTACATAAAATGATTTATAAAATTATATTAATAAAATGCAACTTTATTTCTCTCTTTGGTCGAAAATACTTTTTCATCAGAATTTAATATTTTTAAATTTTTTTGAAAAGATTTTTTTTTAAATTTTCCAAATTATTTATTAAAAACTTTTTTACCCATTTTTACATTTTTAAAAAAAATTAAAGTAATGTTCTTGTTTTTTTCAAAACAATGCATGTTTAGCTTTAACAAAAAATGTGAAAGGAAATATTGTTTTGACATGTATGAAATTAATGGGATTTTCCACCTTCAGGACCAATAAATGTTTTAATACTTATTTTACAATCTTTAAATGGTTATTTTTCTCAAAAATGTTTTTATGTATCTTTTCATTGTATTTTTCTCATCTATTGGGAAAAAATCCCTCAAGGTTACAATGCAGCATTTTTAGGTTGATTGTTTTTGTTGAAAAATCAGGTTTCCATGGTAAATTTTCAAGTTCCAAGAGATTTTTTTGAAAATACATGTTGACAAAGAACCATGACAAAGGAATGGATGATCTGGAGGTGGTACAAAAAGAGCAGATACAAGGTGGCTTTGTTTTCCAGTGTTTACAAAATTTTTGGGGTCCAAAATTTGAAGTTTGGGGAGAATCGTGGAATATATATTTCCTTGAAAATATAATCAAAACATGGAAAAGTAATGAGTTTCGGGAATATGGGATTCTTGATGTGGATTCCGCGAATATGTGAAGAAATTTGATGGTGTTCTTCGCGATTACGACGAGCTTCACAAACAGCAGAGTTGAAGAGCCTTGTGTCGGCGAAGGGCATTGCGAGTGGAGAATCACGGAGAAGGTGAAATGGAATTTAAGGAATGATCAGAGATTATGATGAGCTCCACGATCTGAAAATTTTCATGGTGTTTCGCGATAAAGAGATAATTTCGGCGGAAATTTCGGAGCTTCACGATTTGAGATGACGTGGTGCTAACTTTGTGTGAAAGGTTCGAGGGTCGATGGAATTGTCTATAAATAGGTATTGACCCCCTCGAGAGAAGAAGAGTGTTTTCCAAGAAAAATTAGTTGCTCTTGACTCACGAAGGTGGTTCATGAATATAGTGTGCTTCAAAAAAGGAGATTCATGATGGTTAATTTAGCTCCGCGAAAGTGGTGTGTTCCGCGTTGGCTCAGTGAGCTTCGTGAAGGAAGTCACTCTGTGACAACTTGAGCTCTGCGACAACCTAAGTATTGCGAAGTATTGATCTTTGCAAAGTTATAAGCTCCACAAAGTTGTGTGATTTTCAAAAATGCAGGAGCTTCACGAAGGCTTGTTTGAGCTTCATGAAATTGGGAGCTATTTGAAGTAGGGTGCTTTGCGAATGTATTTACATAGTTTGTTTCCTAGTGATCATTGGAAAATGGGTATTCATCAGTGGATGAAGTTTGGACTTAAATAGATCATCTACATATAGTGTAGGATGCATTCATTAGTGATAATGAAGAGACCTACAGGTCTATAAACAGTGAGTGGATCTCTTTCAAGTGTAGTGAGTAGAGGAAGATAAAGAAGGTTATACTTTCTATCGGTAGTGAGCCAGAGAGAGAGAAATAGGGAGTGACCCTTGGTAAAACAGTGAGCTGACCCTAAACCTTGTAAAGGTAGTGATCCTTGGATAAGAAGTGATCTAGCCCAAACATTATTAGCAGTGAGCTTTAGTGGATTTGGTACTGTGGCACACTGTCGTTGTCTGCTCCTTGGACATAGCCCAGTGAGGGTGAACCAAGTAAAAATCTTTTTGTCTGCACGGTTGCTTTCCTGAATTACATCTAAAGCATCACCATCAGATAAAGATAAAAATAATTGATCAACATAAACACATAAGAGAAAATAATGTGACCCTTATAATATAGAGGTCAAGATCCATTGGGTCAAGAAGATTTTTGAAATAGAATATCCATACCATGATTCACCCCCCCCCCCCCCTCTTGGGGTATCTAGGCCCCTTTTCGTCCTAACATCATCAATGAAATCAACCCTCAATTTTACTTATGTTACACTAAGTATATGTTGTATTGATACAAGGATTATTATTTCATATGAATTTCACGATCAATTTGACCAGGGATGTACAATTTTATTAACATTCAAAATGTTACTGTTGATGATTTAAGATTATGTTTATCGATTGGGATAAGTATTAACATTTCATATGTTTTTTTTTTCAATACAAATATTTATGTTTGTTATGTTTCACTTTTTTCATATGTGCAAGTCATTGGACTTAATAAGCGATGGGTGGGGGCCATTATATCCCTTTGATAAATAGGTAGGTCTCATGAGATGAACATGGTTGGATTTTGTTTGAGGCCATACCCATTTATTTAGATGTCTTGTCAAAAGGCCTCGACAATAAGTTTTTCATGTCTGTAATTATGAATTCCATGATTAAAAATTCACTTATTGATATTCCATGTGATTATTTGATTAGTTATAATATCCCTGGTTTATTTTTCAATCTCATATGATTATTTATATGGAATTATTTTATCATTATTTATTCCTTCCATATTATACTCAAGTTATTTATTAAATGGATTATATTTTAGTTATTTACCTTTCCATATTTATTATACCTTATTTATTCAAATCTTCCTCTATAAACTTACCATTACTGATCAACTGATCTCACAACTTTATTATGTTTTATTTTATCCAAGATAACAAGAAGTGTTTTTTGATTGATATGAAGGGTTACTATACAAGAAATAATGACTTTATAAAATAAAATACTTTGTCTATTTTATGTTTTCAATTATAATAAAAAATTCAAGTATGTATCTAGTTTAACACGACTAATAAACTATTCATTACTTTGGGATGTGATTCCTTGTATATTATGATAGTGTAATAAATTATAAAATGGATCAAGGATACTAGGGTTGGATTTCATACAGATGGTATCATAGAAAGTTTATTATAAACCTTGTGAAATATATTTTGGAAAAAAAATATTAGAGAACATAACTATATGATCGGCTTTGGAGATATATATAAAAGATAATCCAAATGTTTTGGTAAGGAAGAGATTATGTGGTTTTTATTAGAAAATACAACCCTGTATGGATACTACAAGTGGTGAGGGTTCTAGAATAGATGTACCCGTGTGTAATAACTAGGAAATTGGTGTATTGGGTTGGACCTGATCGCCACCTGGTGCACAAAAATATGCCTTACATTGCACTTTTTTGACATAATCAGGGGATATAAATAGGGAAAATCTCATTTCATTTATAAACCATTATTAAAGAGTTAAAAAAAATCCCCAAATTAACAATGTTTATAATTATGAGATTATCATTTTATAAAATTTTTATTTTATGTTAAGTTTTTCTTTAGTTTTTGGATTTTGTGTTATTTTTTATAATGTTATGATCTAATATTGTGTATGAAATTATTTATAAATTGAACCTAATGTGAGAAATGGTAATTGAATCAATACATATACCTCATGTAGGGATTTCCCATTAACAATACAATAAATCTGGAGTTAGATCTAGAGCTGGAATTGATCATATTATAACAATATTTGGGTAGTTGTCTTAGGTTATGAGTAATAAACTTTCTCTTATGGAGCTGCCTGTTGATCCACCATATGCTATAATGATGTTAGAACACTTCATGTTTTAGAAACCGCCATCATTCAGTGGGAATAAAAGTTCATTTTTATCTGAGCAATAGATAAGTCCCTTAGAGAAGATATTTATCACTCTAGGAAGTAGTGAAATGTAGAAAGTTTTCATGGAGGATTATCATCACTCAAGAGGTACGGATATATGGTTTTAATCAATTAAAAACATTAAGTATGAAGATAAAATAAAAAACATGGAGTGTATGGATTTAAAGGTACTCTTCTTGGTAAAATATTTTACTCATGAGAAATGAGCAGATAAGGAATGATAGTTCTTGATTATAAGACAGAATGAAGAGTAAGATGTTTCTATGTATGAAAACAACTTTATAATGTTAGAAAAGCATGATTCAAACTATGTACGTAATCCAAAGACAAATATTGAAATTTTATTTTATGGTATAAATCTAAGCCTCCAAAGGGAACTAGGGTCCCAAACTTTCTTATCATAGGAAGATATGGTTTGATGTGCTATCAAGATAGAGAAAGAATTATCCAAGTCTTGAAACTTTGAATAGAAAAAAGATAAGAAGGGTACATCAGTAAAAAAGAAGGATAAGTGGAAAAAAGGTAAAAAAGGATTTTCCAACATGTGATACTTATGGAAGGAATAACTTTTTTACATGTTTAAAAGTAAAATGAGTTTTCTTCAAGTGTGAAGAAAAATTCCATCATGCTCATGATTTCAAGGGAAATAAAGAATGTCCAATGTGTAATGCCTCCACAATAAGTAGATGGGGCACAACACAAATGAATTCCCCAAGCGTCAAGGGAATATACCTCAAAATAAGGTAAGGGATAAAGGTCCACTACTTCAAAATTGGGATTATCCAATGCTAGGATTTATCACTGCTAGCTAAAAGTGATAATAAATTGGGTCTTTATCAGCACTAAAAATCATAGATATAGTGGAACTTTATCAGTTCTAAAAAATACTAATAAATGGGGGGGTTTATCAATGCTAATAAAAAGAACTAAAAAAGGGGGACTTTATCAATGATATAAAAAAATCACTGATAAAGGGGGGGGGCTTCATCAATGCAAATAAAATATCACTGATATGGCAGGTCATTTATCAGTGTTATTTTACTACCGCTGATAAAGGTACCCATTTATCAGAACTTTTTTTATAGGACCGATAAAGGTTATATTTCATAAAAAATATTTCCTTAAAAATAATATAATTATATATTTATATTGATATAAATATAATATTTTTTTTTAAAATATGATTTAGATAAGGAGTAATATGTATTTAAACATAATATATAAGATATCTATTATATATTTCTTATGAAATAAATAAAAAATATTAAATAATAATTTTTAAATTATTATCAAGAAATTTTCATTTAATAACAATTGGATGACATAAAAATCAAATGAATCAATGAACAGTCTAAGATAAGTTGAAAACATGACTTGAACTTATAATGGACATAAATTTTTATTCAGGTGACCATTTGGGCTCTATGGAATATAAAATCAAATCTTGTGAAGATATCTATTACATAGTTATTGGGGAACATTGGACACTATTTTTTTAATCCAAAATGGCTCATAATGCCTACAAAACGGAGTTTTTTGTTGTGATACCCTATTTTTTTATATTATATTGTATTTAAGATTCTTTTAAAAGAATCATATTGTTCATTTTTAGTGAGGATTGAATTTATTCCTAGGTATTACATTCATATAGATATTATGGACTTTAAATTTTATCATTTTTCATAATACATTTCTATTGAATATTAAATATATGCATATTTTTTTATATTTTATTATAATAAATTAATTTTATAAATACATATTTACAAGAAATTCTATTTTTTAATATATAAACCTTAGGTAAATAAATATTTATTATTCCTATTAGTTAAACTAAAAAAATTATCCATTTTATTTACCTCATAAAAATTCATTAATATGTATATATAATGTTTTTATATACCTATGTTTGTATATTAATAAACATGTATACATATTTATATTTATATTCTAATATACATAAATGAATATTAATATATAATATTTTTAAATAATTATAAGTGTGAGTGTATATATATCATAAACTTCTAAAAAAGTTGTATTTAAATATATATATATATATATATATAACCCAAAATAAAAAATAAAACAAGGTAGGGTATTGGTACCAACTTCACATTATAAAAGGCAGATTTTAGGTTCAATTCCAGGCATGCCATGGTTGGTGGGAAAATATCTAGCACTGATAGATATGGGTCACTAGCACTGTTAAAGGGTTAGGGATATGTGAGGGGCAGTCGAGGGTAATGGATATCATTAAGAAGGGTGGCTCGTGAGCGATGAGAAAGTTTGGGTCATGTAAAAAATAATTTTTTTTCAAATTTATTGGTGCAAAGAAAAAGTGATGATAAAGATCCCTTTATCAGCGCTACAAAAAAGTGCTGATAAAGGTCTTCTTTTAACATCACTTCAGTAGTTATCTCTTTCTTAGAATTCATAAAACTTCCTTATAGCATTGTTAAAAGTGAGTTTTTTAGTAGTGTTCAAGCTAATGTTATTACTACAAAGGAAGTGTAATGATTAATGTCTTTTGTTTGGAATAAATAATTATGTTATATAATTTTTTTAATCAATTATATTCTAGTTCAAATAATTATGGAATATATAAGGATTATATTGGGGTAATATTTCCTAAAGGATTTGGAAGCATGATAAGATTGCTACCAAGGAAATTAATTTAGTGGAAATTTTAAATTCTAATAAAAAACATGATTGAATGAGGATAACACTTAATATGTTCCCAATTTTGATATAATAATGATAAATAGTTTTATCAAGTATTTGATGTTAAGGTAATTATGGAAAATTATAATTTGGTAAAATTATATGAATTATATTAATATGGATTCAAAAAAAATTACAACCCACATGCCAAGTGACAACCCATCAAATTCATAAATTCTGTGAGTATGGAACCCACAACCGAAGGATGATAATTTTTTAGCACCTACCACTGACCTACGTGATGTCTTGGTTAATATGAAAAAAAATTAGTTAAAAATTTTGATGGATAAATATTAATATTGTACCATTGGTGTTACTTTTGAGGTTTAGAGGTTAATTTTTTATATTGGATAACTATTCATAACCATATTGGTTTTGTAAAATATTTATAAATTGATAAAAAAGACTTGTCACTCTTTTTTAGATATTATGATTTGTTAAAAGTTCATTTTAATTATTTAGGTATAAAAATCCATCTTGAATATTCATTTAATGTAGTATGAAATGAAGTGGAAACTGATCGAAGCACAACCAAAAGATGAAATTATACCTATTAAATATAAATATAGCAATGAGGTATATTTTTATATATTATCATTCTATATAGTAAAGTAATTCCTCAACTCTGGGAAAAAATATTGAAACAAAATCTTATCCTAATACCATCATTTATGTTGAACTGATGGACATATAATTCATCATAGATTTGTAGTTTTGAAGTCATTAAGTTTCAATTGATCATTCAATTTCTTGTGATAAATGACCTTTATCGCTCTCTAAAATTATTTTTGATTTTCTTTAATTCTTATATCTTAAATTTCCACTAGTGTTATCCTACATAAAATCCTAGTTATGGGTTATTACATATAATATTTGTACTTCCATTTCTATCCACTTGAGAGGATTTATTATTAAACCTTTTTATGATATGGTTTTTCAAAGAAGGTATCTTTAAATTTCAAACCCTTGATTATCGAGATAAGGATTAAATTTCAAGGATGCAAATTATTTAAGTGGTAGAATGTAACACATTAATATTTTTAATATAATAAAATCATGTTAAATAGTGTGTATGACAAAAAAACCAATATTAGAAGATAATATATCATCCTAAGACTTTATGATACTTTTCTTTTTAGATAAATTCAATCTGTTTGATAACTTGTGATGTAAAAAACACCGGTCTTAAATGAAGCTTGATACTCTATTAAAATATTATTATTTAAAAATGTAGCTACTAAGTTGTTGGGTTTGAATAGTACTAACTAAATTAAGAAACTATTATGGTTTACAAATGTAAAAAATAAATTCAATGGTTATCTATTCATTATAAATAAAATAAGAATCATTTGAAAGTAAAAGAAATGTTTTCTGAAAACTGTATTTTTCTAAAAGAAAGTTTAGTTGTGCTTTGTTCACATAATTTATAATTAATTTTAACACCTACATAAAATTTATTTGACAAAATAAAATTAATTTTTTAAATCATAATAAAAAAAAATTATCATACGGAAACTTTTTTTATTTTTCTAAAATGTTTCATTTTTTCATGAATAGTGAAAAATAACGATTTCTTTAAAAAACTATGCATTTTATTTTAAATTATTAACAAAGTTAAAATAAATTTTAAATTGTATTGAAAGTTAAAATTGTAAAATTATATTAAAATTTAAAAAAATTACGCCATTGTATTCAATTTCATATTTAAGTTTCACAATAAAACCTTATATACATACGAGAATTATCTCATTGAAATCCCACTTTTTTTATCGTGTTTATGAGTATTATTTTAAATTGAATTCTTAAAATTATGTGAATTAAAATTATAAAAATGGATTATATATTTTTAATCATTATAATTTATATTATCTAATATGGTAAAATTAATTTTGGACTAAAATTAACGGTGAAAAACGTAAAAATTAATTGTCACGGTTAAGGTAAAAATGGGATTATCATGGGTCAAACTAAGATGATAGGGGTTAAAATGACCTACCAACTTCTAAAAGTATTGTTTTATGAACATATTTACACCTTATATTATCCCAAATTTTAACATAATTTTATTTATAATCTTTTTCATGTACATTACCTTATCATTTTCGATTCTTTCGGGAAATTTCCAGTTAATTTCCAAGAGGGATCCCTCTCCTCACTTATAAAAGGGAACACCCTCCCATCACTTCGTCTCACCCCTAAATCCCTTTGGCTTAATCTAAACATACCAAAATATATTCTTGAAATCATTATACATATTATATATCTTTTGATCCTCCTAAAAAATCATCCCTAGGGTCCTTAAGAGAAGACCCATAGGAGATTTTGAAGAAAATTATCTTAACAAATATATTTCATTTTATTTCATATTTTTACACCTTAAATTATGTATTAACACTTCTAATATGATAACTCTATTATCATTAATATAATTATATGTTATTATTTTTATGTAATAATATTTATCTATCTCCACTTCCAATATGGGAAACGAAATCATCGATTGTGTGTACGGTGGATTACCACCTTGTGAACCGATGTTGTTCGTTTTTAATTACAACCTTTAAGGATAGATATAATGATATATTTACAACATGTATATTATATTTATGATATTATTATACTTCCATAATTTTAATATCACATATACTTTTTTACATTTCATTCCTCTTTAAATACAATAATGTTTCTCGTGTGTACAACGGAATACTACCTCCCGAAGCGAGGTGATTTGTTTTTCACTTACACTTTACATGGAATGTAATAAGGATTAAATTAATGAATATATTTGATATATATGAGATGATATTTATTTTTTAAAATTAATATAGCACCCAATTCTTTACCCTTTCACTCATTAAGTGGATGATATTATCGCTTTTGCGTACGTACAGCCATCCATATCCACGAAGTAATGTGATTCATTTTCCATGTCTAGCTTTCATAAATGGTTCTAAAAATGTGTCCACTTAGTAAATCTTATATTTATAACATTATTATATTTTTGGATATGATATAAATATATATATATATTCTATGCACAAGAACCATAACTTTCATGAAAAAATGAGCATGAGAAAACAAGGCAATTAACACTCAAAGAAATGAAAATAATGAAATATTATTAAAAAAAGGTAGTAAAATATGATAATATAATCATATATTATATTATTAATATTATTATAGTTATTTTATAAATTAATAACATGATTAAAACCATTATATATGTGGTATAGATTCATAACAAGGAAACCAGACCAAAGGTATGGGTTTCCCCTCACTTTTACTACTGTGAGACATATGTCATATTCCCAACTTATTTCCTTTGTGTGGTGTATATACTAAAAATTTTAAATTTTTTACCATGAATATATTTATCTTAATTTTATTTAATGTTTTATTTGATTTTATTTCTTCCAAGGTTCTTATGATTCAAAAGTTACCCTAGTGGTAGTGGTTTATTTCACAATCTCATAATTATTCACGGTTATTTTTATTTATGTTTTCCTTGGGGGAATTATTTGATATTTATATATTAAAGTAATTATATTTTATTCTCCTATGGTTATTCATGAACCTTTTCAAGTAATTATTCAACTTTTTTACTCTGTTTTTCATGAATTGAACCAAGCTGGGGCTCGATCCCCAACTACCCCAAGCCCACCTCTATAGGGTAGGAGGTGGAGACAAGAGTCAATGGCACACTAAACTCGGGGAGGGATTTTCCTAAAAATAATTACACATGTATATAGACAACTAAATGAAAAAGTGTGGAGGGGTAGAAATGAAGAATTCAATACTACTATAAATATACCAAATAAACATGAACTACTAAACCAAATGAAGTACAGTAGTGTATACTAAAAAGAAGAAAAAGTAAAATACACACCCAAAATAGAAATATGTCCCAAAATAAAAAAACTAGAATAGTGTAAACAGTTCATAGATCCCATCTCCTATATCCCAATCTATGACCATCTTATGTGGTCCAAGCACCCTATATCCCTTTGCCCCTCTGAATTCACGATAAACCATTCTGTTATCTTTAAAAGAAACAACACATGTTGGGTGAATCCCGTGAAGGGGTGAGTATATATATCTACCCAGTATAATTCCTCTAAAAGGGTGAAGGGGGGAATTAAAATATAAAAATGAAGAGGGAATCAATATATAGAATAGGGTATAGTGAAAGGGTACTTCTCAACCTAATAAAATTGTGAAATTGAACTTTTCCAAATATAGGGATCTCAACACGGTGAAACAATAAAATTATCTTTGATTCTTCTCTACCTATATCCAGAGAGTGGAATCATCCATCCATGAGAATCTAAACAGAGAAAGTACATGGAATACCCTGTATGTTTTCACCTATCTAATGAAAAGCGTAACTATACTCAAGGAGTGGGTACTGAAGTAAGATATATATACGCTTAGTCAAAGAATCCTAAACAAGAGAGTAAGGGGGTATCTATCTCATAGCTCATCCCAAGAATATGAGTATCCAATAGTTCCAAGGTAAATTCCAACTATGATGCCAAAAACCTCATGCGTATGACTAGGGAACACAAGTTAGAGGGATTGAATCACCACACCTTGATACAATCTGCTTTGGGCAGCACTGAATCGCCTACACGATTTTAAGTCTTGTCACAAGGATACATATTTATGGGGAAACAGTCCCTATTTCTCATGAGTATAAAGGTAAATAAAACAATTCCTTTTCACTATGCCACATAGTTGATGGGTCACCAGTTTTAGGAAAGTATCGTGTGACTTGGTATAACCGTATGGACCTAGTCTAGTAGTCACTGAGGAATTCCACAGCCCAGTCCTCCTGGAGGGTACCACTTGGGATGGTCATCGGGGATCTCCACTTCCCATTTATACTAGAAGGTAAACCCAGTAATTCATTAAGGAAATGCAACTACCCAGCTCAACTAGAGGGTTACTACTGGAAGATGTCATCAGGGAACTCACTACAGAGCCCTACTGGAAGGTAAGCCCGGAATGTTGAGAAACTTGATTGCCCAACCCTAATGGAGGGTAACTCAGAATTCTTATTGGTGAACTCTACTTCCCAACCCAGCTGGAGGGTAAGAGTTATACTGGTATTGGGGAATTCCACTACCCAGACCAGCTAGAGTGTAAGCCCAGTGATGATCTAGAGAATATGTGTGATCTCTTCCATCATTGGGTGATGCATCAGCCCGTGCCAACCCCAGAACATTTCACATCATTTATTGAAATTTTAGTTTTAGGGAATCATCATATTCTATGAAGAAAAGAACTCTGGATAGGCATATCATGGTCCAGTATCTGATATTAAATGAAGGAGATACATCGGTTTGATGATCGCTCTGAAAATCTCAATTAATACATGGCGTGTGAGGGGACCCACATGACATGTGTCCCATCTTCACTGCATTGAAGTGCCTCTATTCAGTACACGGGTCTCTTCCGTGTATGAGTACATGAAGTGTAGGTGGACTAAAGGGCATTTCCCACCTATCCGGGGATTGGTTCATGCCTGATGGTCATTTTCTTGTACACAGACCCCATGTCTATGTACTTTGGTACACTGTGTGTGGGCCCACATGGGATGTTGCCTGTGTGTCTAACATATGTTTGTGTACTTCTATATGGACTATCTATCTGAGTGACTCGTCACATGGGATGTCCAACTGGGGAGGGTGTGCATGGAATGTGAGTCTAAACTACACATTCTTTCATCCTTTAATTCTCCAGAACACTAGCTCCGCTACTAAGGGAGGATTCATGCCATGTGTTCTTCATCCTACACAACATATAGTTTGGATTTTTCCAGGATCTACAGTTTTTCATGTATCTTTTTCCCTAATTCTAATTTTCTCAAACAAATACAGATAGCACTATTATTCCTTCTGAAAACATCGGATATAGTCATGAATCATGCTCATCAGCAATCATTTTCCAGGAATGGTCTACCGGAATGATCGAGGGTTTCTTCCTCCATTCTACTCTCACCCACCCATTTAATTCTTGATAATCTGGACCCAAATCATTATATTATAAATCCATTAATCAAAATTATTCTAGATCTATTCTCATTTCCCAAATCTATTGATGTTTCATCGATCATCTACAAACTCGGGCACCCAATTGAGCCCGGGTAACTTGGAAACTATCAAACCAGTATTTTTGGGGTTCCAACGAAGAAGAATGAAAAAAAATAGAGAGAGAATAATCCCATGAACAAAGGTTTTAAATGTCATTGTCCAATCATTCTTGGTCGGAAATCGAGAACAGGACATTGGGGTTAGATGGAAAAATAGGAAATTGATTAAATATCAATACCTGGGAACATAAAAATTTTTCAATTGGTGAAGATCCAAGAAAATAGGATGGAACTGCTCAATTATTTTAATCTAAAAACATAAGTCACCAAATTATTAGTCCAACCACTTTTTTGGATTTTTTTTTGAATATTACGCTCTCCAATGAATTCGGGGGAATCCATTTCATTCATTGCACTTTAATCTTCCTGTATCCGAAGGTTTTTCATTTGTTAAAAATGGAGGAGGGGAGTAGCTATCATTGGGGGATGGGGAATTATGAAGGAAACCCTTAACAAATCCCTCTAATTACCTATTTATAATCACTTAATTAGGTCAAATGGTAATCAATCAATCAATTAATTATTCAATTAATTCACTAAACACACCGCCAATAAGAAAGGGGTATGAACATCCCATGTCAACTCATTTTATGTCACATTTAGGGTCAATACTGTTTTCTAGACCCAATAGTGGTCTCGGATTTCTGATCCGATCAACCATTCTAGAGTTTTCCAATTTTATTTAATTAACTACATTCACATAATATAAAATATATTTAATATTTTTATAAAAAAAATCGGGCACACCAAGCCCCATAATTGCATGTTGTATCAGCATATATCTATGGATATATATATATATATATATATATATATATATATATATATATTCAAAGTGTTATAATAAAATCCTAGGTTCCCTACATCATTCCCTTATTCAAACTTTTCATCCTCAAAAAGAAAAAACTAAGAAGACAAATTAAGATATTGATCCCACATCTGGCTCTCTCGGTCCTAGGAACTCTCCCAAATGTTTTTGTGCTTCCATGTCACACGAACTAAAGGGATGGTCAATCCTCAGAAGGTCTACTCTGCTTGATCCTCAATCGCTAAAGGTGATCCTAAAAGATAGATTTATCCTTGATTTGTAGATCTCCTCAGTCAATGACATGTGTATGTTCAGGAACATATTTCCTCAGCTATGATACATATATGATGTCTGGCACTCGCTCCAGCTATGGGGGTAGGGTGAGGCCGTAGGCAACCTCACCAACCCTCTGCATGATCTCGAACATCCCGATGAACCTCAGGGATAACTTGCCTCCCCGAACAAACCTCCATATTCCTCATCATGGGGAGACTCTCAAGAAGACGTGGTCTCCCTGATGGATCTCCAAGGGTCTATGATGGTGATATTCATAGAATTTATGTCTGCACTGGGTCATCATCATTGGTTCATGGATGACCTACACCATGGTCGCATGCACGAACTCTGGGCCCATAAGAGAAGACTCTCCAATCTCCATCCAGAACAAGGGAGACCAAAAATTTCTCCCATATAGGGCCTCAAAATGTTTCATGTTGATGGTAGAGTGGTAGTTGTTGTTGTGCGTAAACTCTCCCAAATAAAAGTGGTCCTCCCAGCTCTGGTTGAAATCCAACACGCAAGCTGTAATGACCCAAAGTTTAATCAATGGAAATTCCCTTCTTATAATTATTTTATATAATAAAATCACATAATATAACACAATAAAATCTTTATAAATGGTGAATTAATGAAATAATAATCATTTCTAGATGGTAAGGAACTTGTGCTGACGAAATAGTAACTTGGCCTTTGGAATAGTAATGTGAACCTTATGAATAGTAAACCAACTGATTGAATAGAAACCTCACAAATGAAAGTATAAATAAAATCTATCCATCTTATAAATGACAATATGATATGATTATATCACAGTATAAGTAAATAAATATTTCAAAAATTATTAATTTAGTGTTGGTATTTTTGTTAGTCATAAATATTTAATTAAACTTATTTGAATAATTTAATAATTTAAAATAAAATTTATTTTCATAAAATGTATTCATAAATTAATATTTTTATGCCTTATGATTGTTATATAATTTATGAGACCTTAATTTATTTTCCAAAGTGTTAAGAAAGAAATTTTAATTTTAAAATGTATATTTTTTTAGTAAATTTAATTTTTAATCAAAAATTATATTTCTAATATTTATAAAATTATTTTTATATAATGGAGCACATTTTTTAATTCTATAAATCTAAAAATGGTTATGGTTATTTTTTGGGATTTTTCTGAAATACTTAAATTTTTGTGAATATTAACATACAATAATTTTATAAGTTAAATACACTATTAATTGATTCATGGATGATTTAAAAAGAATTGGTTAGAACATATTTCTTGTCTTCAGAAAAATAATAAAATAATGATTAAAATATTTAAAAAATAGTATCCTCCTCCACTATAAATATCACCCCTCACCACCTCTTTTCCTCAGACCTCTCAAGCATTTAGTCTTGTCCAAACTCTTCTCAAATCTCCTCCCAAGTCCCTTCCCTAAAACAATGATCTTTTGTCCTTTACAAAAGACTAAAACCAAACCCCTAAGGATGTTCTCAGGAAGAATGAATCAGGAGGTAAAACCCCGCTCTGTTTTCTTTCAATTTATTTTTCATGTTCCTTTATTTCATTATATTATCCTCAATTCCCCGTTCCAAAGTCACATGAAAACTCCAATATCATACATATACCTTAATGTTATCATTTTTATAGAATAATTCATCATCAAAACTCATCCCCTATCTCTTTTATATTAAGAATGAGAACATCATTCATAAGGTTTTGATCTATCACCATTTTGGATGACGTGCTTTCATATTTCAATTCCACCTTGATGGCTGGTAATGAGATTATTTTTATAGTTAAACCATATTATAATATATTAATTATATCTTATTTAATGTTTTGGAATCATTTTTTACACATGATTTTAATTTTTAAAACAAAATGAGTTCGTTGTGATCAAAAAATGCTAAATTAATCTAAAAATTTATCATTAAGTATTTAAATAATGAATCATAATAAATAATGGAAAAATTATATTTTAATATTAGATAAGTTTATTAATAACATATATTTTTAGTTCTGAACAACGATCCTCATTCTACATGCTTTTTCGTACTCATATACAAGTAAACCGACAATGAAAACCAAGGAAATCAATTCTCCCAAATGATGAAATTGAATCTCATAACCCATCAAAAAGGACATAAATGAACATAATAAATCCATAATAAATAAAAATTTTAATTAATGAATCTAATTTTATTATTCTGGACATTAATTTCAAGTGAATAGTCATTTTTGACATAAGGTAAGGAATTATACCCAAACCTCACTATTCCTTATGACTATTCTTTCTCTCTTTTAAACCAAATAAAAATCTATTTTATTTTTATTTTCATATTCTAAATTTTTTTTATATATTCCAAATTAATTTATCAATATCCATTCATCCTTATTTTTGGGGATATACATGTTTTTAAAATATTTCCTACAAAATTCTTCACGATAAGAAAGCCCGATTTAAGGAAACATCCAAAATTATTAACCATTTTCAAGTGTGCTCAATAATATATTTTATTCCACCAATATTTTTATAAAATAACTCATTTGATCATGAAAGTATATCTAGGTTCAATTATGGTTTTATAAAAACAATTATTCCTTTTCCATTTTCAAGAATCGTTAAAGGTTTCCCTTAATCTATACTAAAATGTTTTATTTATAAAGTTTCTTAAACACTCTTTTCACTTTAGTTTGACATCACTTATCATGATATATTCCTATATTAATTTATGAATGGACATGTATGATTTAATTCCTTTTTTTCATGGAAACCTTTATGATATGTCCATTTATTTTTCTTCTAACATGACTATGATACCCAATTCTATCCATGGGTATCCCTTATTTTCATGTTTGATTAATTATGTATGATAATTTATCTGGAAAGAATATTGATGAACAAGTTATGATGGGTTTGTTCAGGTAGTTATCCAGTGAATTGGGTAAAGTTTAGTCTCATTAGAATTTATATTCAACGGTCTTGGTGGTAGCCTTGACTCATGCTCCTGTATGTGCAATGAGCTTTGACTCGTGCTCCTCTATGTGAAGCGAGCATTGACTCGTGCTAAAGTAATGTTTTATGTTTTTGTCACATTACTATGAATCCATTTTTATATGATAACATGTTATTATTCCTTATGTTTAATCATGTTCAATATCTTTATATATCATTATGTTATGTCCTCTAACCCATGTGCTAGGATTTATTTTAATGTTTATTCCTTTACTGAGCTTTTTATCCCATCCATTTATTCATGTTATTCCCAAGATATCTTATGCATATGTATGGGATAAAAGGATGTAAGGAGCTCAAAATGGATGATAAATAAAGAAATTTGTTTTAGTCTCAGGTTTTTAGTTTTATGTATCAATTCTTCTAAGACACTAGACTTCACGATCCTTGGATTGTAATTTGATGTTTAATTATTCTTAAAATCATGTAATGATATGTGAAAAAAAAGGTTATGGATGCTATAGTTTGTATCAGATGAAAGGTTTAGTAATTTTTTGAGACTAGGAATAGAGAACTTTAGTAAGAACCTTAAGGATAAGACTAAGTATAAGAAAAATTCCCTAAATTTTGGTATGTATAGAGTAAGTGGTTTGCCAAGAAAATAAATCCCTTTATAGATATTATAAGTGGATGTTCTTCTGACATAGTTGTTACTAGGGGTTAAACCTATGAAAAAGTGTTCAGGGACTAACTCAAGGTAACTTGGTAGATGACAATAGGCCTTACTGTGCACCTAGTTTGACACTCCATGGGGATATTCTTTGGTAAATTCATAAACTCATTACAAACCATTATTAAGGGGTAAAAATTCCCATAATAATATATGTTAGGAAATGATCATGGATAACCTAGACTGAAATCTAGGGAATAAAAAGTTTGAATATACTTTTACTTTAAGATTTTATCATTTTATGTTTAAAGTTTCCATTTTATTCTTATTAGATAAGTATTCAAGCCCCATAATTGCAATTTATTTTTCTTAACTAATGGAGGGAAATAAAAGAACACATGAAAACAATCAATGTGATTGGGAATGTGATGATTTCTGTAATGACCCACCAAATCTCATTGGCTTGAGAGTACAACGAGTCATTACTAGGCCTTAAGAGACATCCCCAAGATGCTAAAGGATGGCCATAAATGCCTAAGGATTTCAAATACAAGTGGGGGATGATTTACCCATTAATAAATAAACCAGTAAACCAACAAACCAACATTCACTATATGAAGCATGAATAAAAGAAATATATCTAAACAACTTCATTTATGTCAAACCACATCAAAGTGCACAACATCGGAAGACCAAACCAAATATCAAAGTACACAGTGGATAAACAACTCGAGACTCTCAAAAGACACCAAGACTCCATGCTCCACAAGCTCCAAGCTCCACAATCACAGAATAGCCCAAATCATCACAAGGTAGTGCTAAAAACATGGGAAATGTTACCTTTTCCCCTATCCTGGAAAATAGCATCTGAAAAAGCACCAAAGCACCAAATCAGGGGTGAGTATAAAACTTAGTAGGTTTCCCCTAATGACATCCCTACTCACGCCACTAGGATAGAAAAGTTAGCCATAATTATATAAAACATTTTATATAAAAAAATTCTCAAAAAATAGTTTATAAATAAATATAAACAAGTTGCCAAACCATTTATACCAAAAGCATACAAGTGAAATTGAAACCAATTTTTCTAGCAAGTTATTTTTCCAGAAAAATAACTAAACAAACTTTATAACCATTTCACAATATCCCTTTTTGGCATACCCAACCATTTCACAAACCCATGAAACTAACCATACATGCTATGTTATGATAGATCCATACTCATGATATGTTTCTCTTCAATCTACCAATTCATCACAAGGTAATTGTTCCCATGTGCCATTACCCCTTTGGCACAGAGCACAAGGTCATATTTCAACCAAGCCCCATGTATAAAGTTCCCATGTGCCATTAAATCTTTGGCACCAAGAACAAGGTCGTATTTCAACCAATACTCATATATGAAACATGAACACACACCACATATTTCCATAAATCATGCCAAAACAACCCATCCAATAAAAACACATTTTTATTGAAAACCATTTTCATCAAAACCATTTCAATAAAACTGAACTTTTATTGAAAAACAAAGAACAACCAATTTCAAGAAACATTTAATTTCAATAAAACTTTCCCATTTTTTTTAAAACATCTAATCCCAATCATGTACCAACAATCCAGGAAAATCCCATTTTTAAAATCCACATTTTAAAATCAAGAATCAAAGCACTCACTCAAAATCCCCAATTTTCCGGATTTCACACCCAATACTCAAGAAGGTTTACAAAAAGTGTTCAAAAAAAAATCACAAACAAATAAACACAACACATTCAATTTTAAATCATTCTGATTAGTTATACTAATTTGAGTCGAGAAAGAAGCCTCCTACCTCAAAGGTTTTGATGAAAACAACAACAACGAAGAACGTTCAAGAAAACTGGGTCAATTCTCCAAGAACCCGACTTAGATCTCTTCTCCTAGAAAGACCAAGACCAAAAATCATCATATTTGGAATCCACACACCTATATATACCCATATGGGGCATATATCTAAGAAACCAATGGAAGAGGAGAAGTAGATCTAATTAAATCTAAGAAACCAGACAAGAACAAAGAAGAAAGATCACATACCTCAAGAATCCGTCTTCGATTCGCCAAGAGAAGAATTAGGATTGCCTCTAGAACAATGGGAGAACCTTCTATGAACTTAGGAGAAGAAAAATTCTGATTTATGTCTGCTTAGGAGGAAAAAAAGTTACTAAGAAGAAAAAATGTGTGGGATCCACGTTTATAGGATCTCATTTAAGTGGCCGCATAGTTTTCATGCATGGTTAGACAAACCATGCGTTAGCCACTGCCTCCGCAGACCCTCCACGAATGGTTTGGCCTCATGGTTAGACAAACTGTGCACTAACCGTACATCAGCCACTGCTTCGGCAGACCCTCCACACACCACTTGGCCGCACAGTTTGACAAACCGTGTGCGGCCCGTGCGACTTCCCCTATGCCTCAAAACTTAATTCCAAGTTCTCCCGACTCTCCCATTCATCACCCTTAACTTTTTAACCATGAAAATAATTACGTAAGGGTCATATAACAGAAAACAGGGGTACTAAATTCTCCCCACCATTGTTCTTTCTATCCTTGGAAAGTAGACAACCCTTTGTGGCCAAAAAAAGTTATGGCCACTACTCTTTCATTTCCTTCTCACGTTCCCATGTCTCTTCCTGAATCTGACCATGTTGCCATAAAACCCGCAATAACTGATGATTTTACCATGCAAGACTTTCTCTTGCCTATCCAAAATCCATACCGAATTCTGTATCAATGAAGCATCTGGATCTAAGTCAACGTTATCCCATCTGATCACATAGTCAGGATCATTCTGATACTTTTTCAACTGAGATACATGGAAAACATTATGCACTGAAATAAATCGTGGTGGTAATGCCAACCAATATGCCACCTCTCTAACCCATTCCATTATATCAAAAGGGCCAATGTATCTAGCCGATAACTTACCCTACTTCCCAAAATGACAATGTCCAAGCCTTGGAGAGATCATCAAGAAGACATGATCACCCACAACGAATGACAACGGTCTTCGACGGTGATCTGCATAATATTTCTGATGACTTTGAGCTGTCTCCATCCTTTTTATAATCAACTAGATCTTCTCTGTTGTTTCTTGGACAAGGCTTGTCCTGACTAGGGAAGTTTCACCTGTTTCCACCCAGCATAGCGGATAACGACAAGGTCGCCCATACAACGCTTCAAAAGGATCCATGCGTATCGAGGCTTGATAGTTGTTATTGTGTGATAACTCCACTAAGGGTATATGATCCTCCCATGATCCACAAAAATCCATTACACAAGCTTGAAACATGTCTTCTGATGTTTGTATCATACGCTCGGATTTCCCATCCTTTTGAGGATGATACGTAATGCTCATAGTCAACTGAGTTCCAAGAGCTTGCTGTAATGATTTCCAAAAATGAGATGTGAACCTTGGATCTCTTTCTGAGACTATAGATACCAGTACACCATTCATATTTACCACTTATTGGATATATATTTGGGAAATATCCTCCACCGTATGAGTTTCACGAATAGGGAAGAAATGGGCCAACTTGGTAAGACGATCCACTATCACCCAAATGGCATCGTGTTTCCAGACCGTTATTGGAAGACCTATATTAAAATACATTGCTATTTTTTCCCATTTCTACACTGGTATGGACAAATATTGTAACATACTATCTGGTCTTTGATGCTCTGCTTTAACTTGATAACAAGTTAAGCACCGCGAGATGAACTTGGCCACCTTCCTTTTCATACCGCTCCACCAAAACTGCGCCTTCAATGCCTTATATATCTTCTGTGTACCTAGATGTACAGCCCATCTTGAATGGTGGTGAGCATGAAGGATTTGTTCCTGAAAAACCATAGGTACGACCATCCGTTCTCTGAAGAACAAAATGAACCCCCATCAAGTTTCCATCCATCAATGGTCTCCCCACCATTGAGTTTTGAACTTACAACTAGACATTCTGCATCAGATGTTTGTGCTTCTTTGATCATTTTTACTAAATCAAGAACAAGAATAGCTGAAAAGAAAACTACAACATCACTTCAGTATTCATATTCCACATGCATGTCAGCTAAGACCGACATCAACTGTCATTCATCTGAAGCTTCTTTCGCTAACTGAGCATATGACTTTCTACTCAATGCATCCACCACCTAATTTTTTTTCCTCAGTGTGTACATAAAGTCAAATTCAAACATATGGAGATACTCCATACACCTCCTTTGCCTCATATTCAAATATCACTATGATAAAATGTGTTTCAATCTTTTTTGATCCGTAAACACAGTAAATTTCTCACTAAAGAGATAATGTATCCATGTTTTCAAATCATGGACGACTACAGCTAACTCCAAATCATGTGTTGGGTAATTCTTCTCATGCACCCTCAACTACCTTGAACCATAAGTAACCACGTGATCTCTTTGCATAATAATACAACCCAACCCTGATCCTAAAGCATAAAAATACACCACATATCCCTGTCCTAGTTCTGGAAAACTCAAGATAGGTGATGATGTAAGCCGAACTTTCAGTTCTTGTAAAGACTTCTAAAATTCTTCTTTCCATTGTAATGGATAATTCTCCTTTGTCAGTGTTGTCATTGGTGAATCTAGTCGTGAGAAATCATGCACAAAGTGTCAGTAGTAACCATCTAGACCAAGAAAACTTCGTATCTCAAACACATTCTTCGGTGTTTTCCAAGAGATAACGGATTATATCTTTTCAGGATCAACAGAAATGCCTTTCTCAAAAATGACATGTCCAAGGAAACGTAATTACTGTATCCAAAAATCACACTTTGATAATTTTTCATAAAAAAATGATCTCTTGAGATTTCTAACATCAATTCCAAGTGCACCTCATAATTATCCCTTATCTTTGAATAGACCAAAATGTCGTCCACGAACACCATAACAAAAGAATACAGATATTTTTGAAATATCAGATTCATCAATTCCATGAAGATTACTGGTACATTTTTTAGACCGAAAGGCATGACAACATATTCATAGTGGTCATATCTACTTCTGAAAGCTATATTTGGAATATACCCCTTCCAAACTCGAAATTGGTGATATCATGATCACAAATCAATATTGGAAAACCATTGATCTCCCCTTAATTGATCGAAGAGATCATCAATGCGTGGAAGTGGATATCTATTCTTTATCATAACTTGGTTAGGATTATGATAATCAACACACAGCCGAAGAGTTCCATCTTCCTTCTTCACAAACAAAACCGTTGCTGACCATGGAGACGTACTAGGTTGAATGAAACCCTTGTTGTCCAGCTCCTCAAAATGCACTTTCAATTCCTATAACTCTGTTGATGCCATCCAATAAGATAGAAGGGATGTAGTACTAGTCCCCATAGGGAGATCAATTGTAAACTCTATTTCCCTTAGAGGTGGTAACCCTGAGAAGTTATTTGGGAAGAAATCTGGAAATTGATCCACAACAGCTGGAAAACTATTTTCCTCGATCTCTTCCATTGATTCCAAAGTCAACGCTACCAATTGGTAAGATATCTTTCCCACCATTGGTTCCAACAAGCTCTTTTCACATTTCTTTACAGTCCTCTCTCCTCTAAAGAGATGCTCGATACCATCCTTAGTCATGAAACTAATTGTTCTCTTATAATAGTCTATTTGAGCCTTGAACGTTGTCAGCCAATCCATACCCAGGATTACATCATAGACATCTATATCCAACATCGAGAAGTCCCATTTTAACTCATCTCCATAAACAGTTATATCACATGCTCTACACACAAAGGCTTTTCATTCTATTTCACCAAGATAAGTTTTCAGTTTCAAAATAGAAGGCATCATTTCCAGTTTTAAACATAGCAAGTCAACAGCATGAGAAGCAATGAAGGAATGTGACGAACCAGTATCAAACAACACTTTCACAAAGGTAGAATTCAAAAGAATCGTACCTCTCACTATAGATGGTCCAGCCTGATCATCTACAATCATCTGCTCTGCTCCATACAATTGCCTTTTCACTATACTATTCTAATTGTTTCCTTACTGAGGTTTACCTGGTTGAGGAGTCATGGTATTTCTAGAATCACCATGGCTAGATTTGCTCTGCTGATGAGACTAATTCTGTTTTCCTCGTCCAGTCGAAGCATACAATGCTTGTGATAGCTGAGAAGTGTCGTGAACACCTGACCTTGGAGCACTGTGACAATAGCACTGATGATTTCTCATCTTGTTACAATTATGAAATGCTCTAGTTTGTGTCGTACAATCTCGATTTATGTGTTCAATAAAATCACATTGAAAACAACATGCTTTTCTCACAGGTCATGGAGGAAGTTTTACTGATCCTGCTGTCGGGTTTTTATTTCCACTTCCTCTATGGAAATAGGTGTCCCTTTTCCTCTTGTTCCCAAAAGTTGAGTTCCCACTGTTTCCTGTAGGTATCATAATTCCTCCTCCTATCGATCTCGAGATATAACGATCAGAAAAAGTCTCTCTGTTCACCATTTCTGTATAATCTGTAATATGGATCACTGCAATCTTCTATCGAATCTCCTGCCTTAGCCCTGATTCAAAGATGTGTGCCTTCAAAGATGCACTTGTCGCAACCTCTGGTGAAAACGGACTAAATTCATGAACTTCGCCGCATACTCTATGACATAGAGGCTCTCCTGTTTTAGGCTGAAAAGGTCCATCATTTTTTGGATTTTGAACGTGTGAGGATAGAATTGTTTGTTAAACAATTCTTCAAAATCCTCCCATGTAAGGCCTTCATCCAATTTAGCATGTACCGCTAACTCCCACCACTGACATGCAATATCCTCAAGCATATACGTCTCCAACATGACCTTGAGATATGATGGTGTGCCGATGAAATCGAAGATACGATTCATCCTACTTAGCCACACCTCTGCCTTCTCGGGTTCAACATCACCCCGAAAGTTCGGTGGATTCTTTTTCATGAACTGGATGGTATGATCCACATGCCTTGGTTCATTCCTCCAGTTCAACGTATCCATAGCATGAAAAGCCTATACAATACTCTGAACCATCTCTTAGTTCACTCATGGTTCAGGTGCAACCACATTCTCCACAGCTTCTTCGGGTTGGTTTCAACAACGCCTACGAGGTGCCATTTTCTAAACCAACAAAAAACTCCGTCAATATCACTCTCTAGCAACTGATGGCTTAGAATTTCAAATTCTATGACATCAAATATCACAAAATTGTTTTCTAAAACAACTTTTTTCCATGTTCAACCATTTCTGAAATCATTCAACATGCTTTTTGAAAATCAAACCATTTTCAAAATACACCAAATATCCTGTCTTCCAAAATTTTCCACTAAAATACAATTTCTTCATTTTTTCCAAAAATTCTCACCTTGAAGAAAATCATAAATCTTTCCTCACAATGAGATATGAAATCCTAGTGGGAATTCATTCCTCTAAAATTCATGTCATGGTCATCTCATTGGCTAAACCCATGACAATGAGATTTCCAACATTCTAAAAGTGTATCCAAAACACTTGTGTACCCAAAACCCTAGTTACTTGAATTTCAGCATAAATGGGTTAGCGACATCCTTTTATGATATACATTTCAAGTTCCAAAAATCCTACTCCTGTCTAAGATTTCGACCCAAGGAATATACAAGAAGGAATTTCAAATCCAAGACTAGGAACATAGATGATTACTTGTTAGGCAGGGACTGAACCAGCTGATACCATTTGTAATAACCCACCAAATCTCATTGGCTTGAGAGTACAATGATTCATTAATAGTCTTTAAGCGAAATCTCCAAGATGCAAAAGGCTGGAAATAAATGTTGAAGGGTTTCAAATATAAGTTTGGGATGATTTACCCTTTAAGAAATAAACCAGTAAACCAACAAACCAACATTCACTATATGATGCATGAACAAAATAAAGACAGCTAAACAACTTCATTTATGTCAAACCACATCAAAGTGCACAACAGTGGAAGACCAAACCAAATATCAAAGTACACAGTGGATAAATAACTCAAGACACTCAAAATACACCAAGACTCCATGCTCCACAAGCTCCAAGATCCATAATCACTGAACAGCCCCAATCATCATGAGGTAGTTCTAAAAACATGGGAAATGTTACCTTTTCCCCTATCCCAGAAAATAGCATCTACAAAAGCACCAAAGTTCCAAAGTAGGGGTGAGTATAAAACTCAGTAGGTTTCCCCCCAATGACTTCCCTACTCACGCCACTAGGGTAGAAAAGTTATCCACAATTATATAAAATAGTTTATATAAAACAATTTCTCAAAAATAGATAATAACTAAATATAAAAAAGCTTCCAAACCATTTATACCAAAAGAATACAAGTGAAATTGAAACAAATTTTTCGATAAAGTTGTTTTTCTAAAAAATAACTAAACAAGCTTTAGAGATAAAGGAAATCTAAGAGTG
Source organism: Viscum album (assembly GCA_963277665.1). Taxonomy (NCBI): domain Eukaryota; kingdom Viridiplantae; phylum Streptophyta; class Magnoliopsida; order Santalales; family Viscaceae; genus Viscum; species Viscum album. The sequence goes on from OY728123.1 coordinate 214,449,601, forward strand.
ACTCATTCCAACTTTGGTAATAGAGATACATAGTTTCCTTGGACTAGTTGGGTATTATTGATGATTCTTGAAGAACTTATCATGATTTTCAAACCCAATAAACAAGCTTAAATGGTAGGGAGTGATGTTTTTATGGACTCAGTAATGTAAGGAATTCTTTAAGGAGCTCAAAAAGAGGATTATCTCTATGTCAGTACTCACACTCTCGATAAGTAGAGAACTATTTATGGTATACAGAGATGCTTCAAAGAAAGGATTAGTTTTTGTGTCAATGAAAAATTATAATTTGATGGCCTACGCCTCAAGGCAGTTGAAAATTCATGAGAAAAACTATCCTATGCAAGATTTGGAGTTCGAAGCTATTATCTTTGTGTTGAAATATGGAAGAATTGTCTCTATGGGGAGAAGTGTGAGATATATACTGATCAAAAGAGTCTCAAATATATATTCACACATAAGTATTTTAATATGTTCCAACAAAAAAGGTTATATATTATCAAGTATTGCGACTTCTCAATCCACTAAAATCTTGGTAAGGAAAATAAGGTGGAATATACTCTAGGTAGAAAGGATAATGTATCTTTATCAATGATGATAATTGAGAAGGATATAATATTATTAGACATACAAAGGATGGACATGATAATCATTAAGTGAGGAAAATCATAAATCCATTTTCAAATGATTTCTCAATTGTCCCTTGTGGAGAAAATAAAGGATTCTCAAAGAAATGATGTGGAAATTCAGAAAAAGGTTGAAGCTGTCAAGAATGGGAAAGCCTCCAAGTTTAGGATCAGTGAGGATGGAGTCAAAAGATTTGGGTCACGACTATGTGTACCACACAATCCATAGATAAAGAAAGAGATTCTAAATGACACACATAGCTCAACCTTCTTTATTCACCAAAGGGGTACAAAGATGTATCAATATATTCCAGAGAACTTTTTGTGGGACAATATGAAAAAGGAGATCACTGAATATACATCAAATTTCTTGGTATGTTAGCAAGTTTAGGCTAAAAGGAAAACTTATAAAGGGGTGATACAACCATTATCCATACCAACCTGGAAGTGGGAGAATATCATCATGGACTTTTTCACTGTACTTCTAAAGAAATCCATAGGGAAAAATGATATATGAGTTATTGTGGATCGACTTACAAATACTAGTCCCTTTATCACAATTCGAGAGTACTTCTCACTGGATCAACTTTCACATATATACATCAAATAAGTGGAAAGGCTACATGTAATTCCTCTATCTATTGTATCTGACCGAGGCTCGATATTTACCTCCATGTTTTGGAAAAGTATCTAACATGCTCTAAGCACTGATAAGAACATCAATATGACCTATCATCCTCAAAATTATGGTCAATATGAGCAAACTATTCATACACCGAAATACATGTTGAGGGTGTGTTCTATGGACTTCAAATGAGGATGGTATAACATAGTTCACCAATTTAATTCTCTAACAACAATAGTTTCAACTCCATCATCCAAATGGAACCATATGAATCCCTTTATCGAAGAAGGTTCAGAACACCATCATGTTGGGATGAAGTCAGTGAACATATACTTCTAGGACCTAAAATGGTCAAAGAAATGGTGGAGAAGGTGAAAACCATTCATCATCACATCATGGAAGCCAAAACATGATAAAATAGATATGAAGACAATTTTCAATGGGACCTAGAGTTTAATTTTAGGGACATGGTATTCCCCTACATATCTCCATGTAAGAGAATCATGAGATTTAGAAAGAAATGGAAGCTAAGTTCCAGTTACATCGGTCCCTTCGAGATCCTTGATCGTGTTGGAGTCGTGGACTATCGACTAGCACTTCCACCATAAATGTATCAAGTACATGATTTATTCCACTTATCCCTCTCAAAAAAGTACAAACAAAATCCTTCACATGTGCTGACTTCAGAGGTGGTATAGTTGGATAATGATCTTTCTTATGAGGAGGAACCAGTGAAGATATTAGATCATAGAGATAAAGTTCTATGCAACAAGATTACTCACCTGGTCAAAGAAATTTGTAATAACCATATGTATGAAGAGGAAACATAAAAATACGAGGAAGCATTGAAGGAAAATTACCCAGACATGTTTTCACCTAAGTATTTAAAAAATATTTGAGGGAGAAATTTCCTAAGGGAGGAATAATGTAACAACCCAAATTTTAATCAATGTAAATTCCCTTCTTATAATTATTTCATATGGTATAAACACATAATAGAACACAGTAAAATCTTTATAAGTGATAAATGAATGAAATAAGAAGTGTTTCTAAAAGATAAGGAACCTATACTGATGAAATAGTAGCATAACCTTTGGAATAGTAATGTAACCCTTATGAATAGTAAACCGGAAATTGAATATTAACCTCAACAATTAAAGTATAAAAAAAATTATCCATCATATAAGTGACAATATGATATTATTATATCATAGTATAAGTAAATAAATATTTTTAAAATTATTAATTAAGTGTTGGTATTTTTGTAAGTCAAAGATAATTAATTACAATTTTATAACTAGTTTAATAATTTAAAAGAAAATTTATTTTCATAAAATGTATTCATAAATCAATATTTGGATTCCTTATGATTTTGAGATATTTTTATGAGACCTTAATTAAATTTTCAATATTTAGGAAAATCATTTTTAATTTTAAAATATGTATTTTTTGAGTAAATTATACTTTTAATTAAAAATTAAATTTATCATATTTAGAAAATTATTTTTATAAAATTGTGTTCATTTTTGAATTATAAACTTATAATAATGGTTAGGGTGAGTTTTGGGGATTTTTCTAAAATACATGAATTTTTTTGTGAATAGTAAAATACGGTAATTTAAGGTATATATACATTATAAGTTAAATACACTATTAATTGAGTCATGTAAGATGTAATCACAATTGTTTTAAACTTAAATGATCTAATTACTTTATTTAATCTCTAGAATCTACACTATGACTTAGATTGAAAAAATTAATAAAATAATGATTAAAATGTTCAAAAAACCCTCATTCTCCTCTATAAATACCGCCCCTCTCCACCTCTTCACCTCACACCTATAAAGAATTTATCTGTAACACCCCGATATTTTATGAAAAATATTCTTTTTAATTTTATTGATGTCTTGTGTTGTACGCTACACCAAAAGGATCTTTCACTACATGTATCCCTGACTTGGCTGCATTACACGCAATCGCGACCTTCCATGATAGCGTGTGTTGTACGCAATACCGAGTTTCGCTAAACAACGATATGTTATATAAACTAGCCGTTATGAATAGTAATACCCACTTTTTGAAATTTTATAAATTTTATCATTCAAAATGGAATTCATTTTTGGATTCAGAATATCGAAATTATCCTATGGTGAATTTTTGGTATTTTTCTAAAAACTTTCAATTTTTGATGAATAGTGAAAACACTGGGTTACTATTTAAAAACCGACTTTTTATTTAAATAATTATTTATTTTATTTAAATTTATTTTAGGTAAAAATTGATACATAATACCTATATAAGTTCAATTTAAGTCATTGGAGTCATTTTATAATAATTTTAGATATATAAAAATTTTATTGATTTTTCACCGTCTTTTACCCACCTCCTAGGAGAATTTGCAAATTCACATAAAACTTAATTTTACCGCTTCTATGAGTGGAATTTCAAAAATACGAGACACAATGTTAATATCAAGGACTAAAATGTGGTTCAATGAGATGAAAATAATTTTTGGTGATAGTAACTTTTTACTTTTTTTACCACAGTTAAAAGTAAATAGGGTAATTAAGGGTAAAAATGATATTATTATTACCCTAACACATGTCCTAATTCTATTGGATAAGTTTAATTCGACCAAAAACAACCTTAGTAATAAAATATTACCATTTAGGTCCACTTGGATTAGATTAGGACATTTAATATTATTTTATTTAAAGAATAGTTAAAATAGTTAAAATCAAAGTTTAATAAATAAAACATTTTTAATATAGGGTTATACAAAAGATACATTCGACTATAAATATTAATTAGAAAGATAAAAATATTTCCTACATAATGGTATTTTATTTATAATTTTTAGACATTAAATAATTTATTTTATTTAGGACACAATGATGATGCAGTAATTGTATTATTAATGAAATATTGACATAATTGATGTTATAAATACCTAAATAAATGTAATTTTTGACTTTTCAGGAATTCTACTAATTTTATAGGTTAATATGACATTTTATTATTTATTTAATTAACTTTTTCAAACTAATAATTCTGTTATGATTTTCACAAAAATCAATTACCAAATAGTGTCAAAATTGACATAAAAGAGTTCTTAAAACAAATGTTATATTATTAATTGATATTTTATTCCTAAAAATATAAGGTTAGGATAAATGACTTAGATAAGGTAATATATATTAATAATAAACAACTTAGGGTTCGTTTGGCTTGTTATAGTAAGTTTATTAACCTTATAGTGTAAGAAAACAAGAAGACACGGTAAAAGAAAATTATTTAACATAAAGTTAAATCTAAATGATAAAGTTAAAAAAGAAACCTAAACTTGTCTAAATTATATTTGATGAGAGTATTTCGACCCATCCCCACCTTATATTTTAAATAAATCAATTTTGAGCTATTAAAAACTCAATATGACTTTATAATAAAATAATATTTTTAGTATTTCCAAAGGTGCCCCTCTCCTCCCTTATTAAAGGGCACCTCCTCCCTCTCTTCCTCACACCACTTTGAGCATTCAATCTCGGAAAACCCCTGCCAATTTATCTTCTCCACTTCCCTAGACACATCCTAGAGGTTCTGGTCTTCTTCAAAGACCAATCTTAGTGCCCTAAGAGGAGGTTTCAAAAAGGCGTGTCGAAAGAAGAGGTAATATCCGTTACCGATTCTTTCAACTTTATTTCTTCTTCTACTTCTTCTTCTTATTTAGTTGTTTCATTATGAAGTAATAACATCAGAATCACTCATATACTGATATTTTATTATAAGTATGAAACAACCCTATCTCACCATCTATCCATCCTATGGAAAACGAAATCATCGCGCGTGCGTACGTACGGAATACCATCTCCACGCCGTGGTGTAATCTGTTTTCAACAACTACCTTACATGGATGGGTATAATGGTGTAAATAAATAACTATATATGTTTATTGTAAAGTTATATTTATTCTTTAATATTATACATACACTTCAATACAATTCCACGATCATGGGAATGATATCATCGCTCGTGCGTACGTACGGAATACCGTCTCCACGAACGCGGTGAGATTCATTTTCCATGATTAACCATTAAAGAATGATTATAAAGTATATATAATGAATAATAATGAAATATATTACATAATTAAGCTACTGGATTTATGTATACATATATATATATATATATATATATTTCATCTACTTACTTCCATTCAAGTCAATAAGGAAAAGAAAACAGCGTTCATGCGTACGTACGGCCTACCGTCTCCATGAACGGTGTATTTCATTTCATTTATCTATATATTATATATATTTATGTATACTGAATATATGATATACATATCATGATTTACATTTTGGAAGTAATTAAATCATGATATAAGTAGTAATAATATCAAGAACAACAAGTCCAAACACGTACGATAAATAAAACGATTTAACCCAAAACGATGCTTGAACATGGAACTTACAAAAGAACGGGTAATATAAAGTCATAAGTGAACCATATATGATATCATAAAAATGAATATTATTCTGTAATAATTCAATGACATTATTTAAATCATTATACAGGAGGTTCGGAAACGTACAAAGCATATCGGACCTAAGGTAAGGGATAATTTTGCAATCTCATTTTTATCTGAGATTGCTTATTCGTAAGTATTTACTAGGGTTATATTTATCATCCATGTCCCTATTTTATAAAAATGGTTTCATGTATATTTAAAGTCCTATTTACCCAATTTTTACTTTTGCTACATGGTATGTAAGTAATCTTTCTTTTACAAGGTACTTTTTTACTTTTCCGACAAAAGTACGAGAAGAATGTTATTTTTAACTTATACGGCGTGAATGGATTTTTACGGTTTCATTACGCATCATTTTCATGAAGCTTACTCTACAAGATTTTATGAATATTTTCATCAAAATAAATTTATTTTAAAAGTGCATGGCATTTTGTGAAAATAAAATGATTTTGAAAGAAGAAAGGATATTTTCCTCAAGAATTCATTTCAAATGTTTTATCAAAACCATTTTCCATCTAAGATGACATTATTTCATATGTGTATGTTTCATTTTAATGTCTCTATGATTTACATGGTTTAACTTTTCTTATGATGAAATTTCCATTTGTTTTATATGGATTATGAGATGATGAGATGATGTTTATGAAACCCCTTTTATTCTTTGGGTTATGATGAATGTTTTAAGTTTATTTTGTGGCACAAGTAAGAATGATTTCATTATGAGATGGGTGGGACCTATATCTCCCTCCAATTCATTGGGTAAAGATTTATATCTCATGAGATAGTCATGGATGGAATGGTAAGTTACTCCGGTTCAGTGTTACAGGACTGAAACGAGGAGTGAACTCGATTCAGAAAGGGACTTCATCCACTAAGATGGTCTTGGCAGCAATGCCTTGGCTACTATGGAAATCCTAAAAAGTGATGAATGGTTTCCACAATTACATGTTTTATTCCCATGCTATTTTATCATGATTGATGTTCCCTTATGATATATGCCTTACATTCTTCCAAGATTCATTTCTTTGCTCAAGATTTTGATGTTTAGATTTTATGTTAAAGTTTTTGCATTCTAATGTTTATGGATTGTTTTATGTTCTCTATGTTTACCCTTACTGGGCATTTGAACTCACCCCTTTTATGTTTTCTTTTCCCCAGGATATAAAGAAAGGTTTTAGGTAAGAAAAAAATGGAAGATCTTTATGGGAGATGTTGAAGATCTTTCACTACGATTAGAAGATTATATTCTGAGTTTCTAAATACACTAAACTATTACGGTCCTTGTGTGTCTATTTTTGTTATGTACTAAGTATTCTACAAAAGTAATGTAATGTCCATGTAAGTCAGGCTTTGGGTCTCTACAGTTTGTATCAGAGGAAAGGTTTAGTCAACCTTTGAAAACTAGGGTGCGAAAACGTTAGTGAGATCCCTAGAGATATTTCTAAGGTATGTCTAGGGATGTCCCTAAGGATAAGTATACGTATAGGATATAGTCCTAGAACTATGATAATGATCTTAGAATTTAACCTAATATGTTAGATATTGAGGGTACTCTCCCTTTATTATGTTGTTTTCCCTAGCGTGATTTTTGCCTCTCACACTATTCTTTTTGGGTTTTAGACGATGGCTGGAACCTGAAGGAACCATGTTGATCAATGTAATGGACAATGCAATGATTATCCTCCTGAACAAACAAATGTTATGGGAGATGGAGTGAAAAATCTTATTTCTATACTTACACAAGCTATGAATCATTCTGGGCTTCCAAATGAGCAGTTAAGGGAACAATATTATATTGAGTCCTTCATGAGGCAACATCCACCTTCTTTCAGTGGGTCTTCTGATCCACTTGTTGATGAACAATGGATCAGTACCACTGAAAAGATATTTTCATTTCTTCAATGTTCTGAACATGATAAATTCATCTTAGTAGTATATCGTTTGGAAGGTGAAGTTGATCAATGGTGGGATCTTATCAAGAATACGTGGCCAAGAGATGAAATTGAGTCCATGGAATGGGACGAGTTCAAGAAATTATTTTTCAGTAAGTACTTCCCTCATATTCTTCAAACAAATATGGAAAAGGAGTTTCTTGAGCTTAAGCAGAAGGATGATGAATCTGTTGGTATATACGAAGAAAATTTTATAAGACATGCAAGGTATGCATCTAGCTTTATCATCCAACCTGAAAGTAAAGTTGATCGATTCTTCAGTGTCTTAAAACCAAGTCTTCGAAGGGCATTAGCTATTAGATACTTCAGTAACTATGAAGAAATTGTGCGTTGTGCTATCAAGGTAGAAATGGAAGTTGGTGTTACATATCCATCTCATATTTTTGATAAGAAATGAAAGATGGAGTTCAAGGAGAAATCTCAGAATAATGGTGAAAAGAATATGAATGTTTCTTTATGCTCAAAGTGCAGAAAGAAGCATGGTGGAGATTGTATTAAAGGGAATAGAAAACGTTTTAAGTTTGGAAAATAAGGTCATCGAGCATCTGAGTGTCGAAGTAATGGAAAAAGGGTTGCTAATGATGTGAATAAAGAAAATACTGAAGAGAACGCACCACCAACGCTTCAATGCTTCAAGTGCAAGGAAATGGGGCATTATGCTAATAAATTCCCTAATCCACGGGTTAATGATGATCAACATGAGCAAACTCTTAAGGAAAAGGATAAAGGGAAGTCTCATGCGATCACTATTTGTGATGTTTAGTATGACAATGATGTTGTGTAATGATTAAGTGTTTATGTAATGGGATTTCAAAATAGTATCATGAAATCTCATGTATGATATTGTGGAATTTTGGAATATCTATGTACTGGTTTTCAATAATTATATGGTATTGGTAACCATGAAAAAGTGGTTGAAATATTTTTTTGTAAAGTAGATGATATGCGCATAATGAAGGGATAAGGAGATAATGAGATGTTTGATAGTATTCATGAGCTCATGATTGTTATAAGGACTAAGTGATATCATGGTTTGAGTATACATAATTTTGGGATTTTGGTATGTGGAAAGAGTTAACTTTTGACAGCACTCATGTTTTCACTAAGGTTCAATGGGTATTTATTTTTCAAGAGAATACATGATTAAGGCCTTCGAATGTTTGGAATGTGACCAACAGAAATATCTTATGATATATGGGGATCAATGATGGTATTAACATGCTTGTTATATGAACTCTTTGGTAATCGTTTTCACTATAATATGAGATTGGACAGTAGTATTTTGGATAAGCTTAAAGATTGGAATGGATTATGTTGGACATAAGTTAGTATTGTTTAAGGCTATAGCTTTTTCGATATTATTGATGGAAATTTATAATAATGTAGTTTTAGAAAAAGGACAACCTGCAGGACGGGCGACAACCCGTCGCGTCGGACAAGGCTGTGGGAATCGAACCCACAACTGAAGTGCGACAGGCCTTTATCGCCTACCATTGGCCTACAGGAAGTCTCTGTTTAGTAGAAACCAGTTTTATTATATTAAGAAGTATTATATAAGAAGTGTAAGTCCATTTTAGGAACCATATATGATTAATCTCACTATAGATGGACTTACGTATTTTTGATAACTTTTTCTAACCTTTTTTTTGAGACAGATGGAATGACCCATCATTCTATCACATGATCTGCTAACACTTCAAGAATGAAAAATTCAACTTCATTTCTTTAAGATATGAAGTGGAAATTGTCCAAGGAATGACCAACGGTGAGACTGTACCAAAATCAAGAAAGTATTTCTTCTAATTCCAATTTCTTCAACTTTAGGGAAATGATCTTGAAAACCAAAAATGTTGTCCTAGTGACCTTATATCCGATGAATCAGATGGTACCTTAGATCATCACAAATATATGGCTTTGTGATTTCTAGATTTTTCATAGCCATGTTCTCTACCACTCTCCTTCAGAACATGATGGTTAGATTTTTCTTCCATGTCCATATTTTCACCTATGTGGAAACCCAGTGATTAGTTTATTTGGGTAACCGTTACATTTTACACTTTAGTTTTTAAATATTTTTTTGGTATTCCTTTTTACGATGTGGTATTATATTAAATAAACTTTATAGTAGTAAACCATTTATAACCCCGATGAATTTCGTGGGAGAAATTCATTTTAAGGAGGGTAGAATGTAACACCCCGATATTTTATGAAAAATATTTTTTTAATTTTATTGATTTATTGTGTTGTATGCTACACCAAAAGGAGTTTTCACTACACACATCCCAGACTTGCCTGCATTACACGCAATCGCGACCTTCCACGATAGCGTGTGTTGTACACAATACCGAGTTTCGCTAAACAACGATATGTTATATAAACTAACCGTTATGAATAGTAATACCCACTTTTTAAAATTTTATAAATTTTATCTTTAAAAATGGACTTCATTTTTGGATTCAGAATATATAAATTAGCCTAGGGTTAATTTTTGGTATTTTTCTGAAAACTTTCAATTTTTGATGAATAGTGAAAACACTAGGTTACTATTTAAAAACCGACTTTTTATTTAAATAATTACTTATTTTATTTAAATTTATTTTAGGTCAAAATTGATACATAATACCTATATAAGTTCAATTTAATTCATTGGAGTCATTTTATAATAATTTTAGATATATAAAAATTTTATTGAACTTTTCACCGTCTTTTACCCACCTCCTAGGAGAATTTGAAAATTCACATAAAACTTAATTTTACCGCTTCTGTGAGTGTAATTTAGAAAATATGAGAGACACAGTTAATATAAAGGACTAAAATTTGGTTCAATGAGATGAAAATAATTTTTGGTGAATAGTAACTTTTTACTTTTTTTTACCACGGTTAAAAGTAAATAGGGTAATTAAGGGTAAAAATGATATTATTATTACCCTAAAACATGTCCTAATTCTATTGGATAAGTTTAATTCGACCAGAAAAACCTTAGGAATAAAATATGACCATTTAGGTCCACTTGGATTAGATTAGGACATTTAATAATATTTTATTTAAAGAATAGTTAAAATAGTTAAAATCAAAGTTTAATAACTAAAACATTTTTAATATAGGGTTATACATAAGATATATTCGACTTTAAATATTCATTATAAATATAAAATTATTTCCTACATAAGGGTATTTTATTTATAATTTTTAGACATTAAATAATTTAATTTATTTATGACACAATGATGATGTAGTAATTCTCTTATTAATGAAATATTGACATTATTGATGTTATAGATATCCAAATAAATGTAATTTTAGACTTTTTATGAATTAAACTAATTTTATAGGTTAATATGACATGTTAGTATTGATTTAATTAACTTTTTTTGAACTAATAATTCTGTTATGATTTTCACAAAAATCAATTACCAAATAGTGTCAAAATTGACATAAAGTAGTTCTTAAAACAAATATTATATTATTAATTGATATTTTATTCCTAAAAATATAAGTTTCAGAAAAATGACTTGGATAAGGTTATATATATTAATAATAAACAACATGGGGTTCTTTTTTCTTGTTATAGTAAGTTTATTAACCTTATAGTGTAAGAAAATAAGAAGACACGGTAAAATAAAATTATTTAACTTAAAGTTAAATCTAAATTATAAGGTTAAAATAGAAACCTAAACTTGTCTAAATTCTATTGTATGAGAGGATTTAGACCCATCCCCACCTTATCTTCGGAATAAATCAATTTGAAGCTATTAAAAACCAAATATGACTTTATAATAAAATAATATGTTTAGTATTTCCAAAGGTTCCCCTCTCCTCCCTTATAAAAGAGAACCTCCTCCCTCTCTTCCTCACACCACTTTGAGCCTTCAAGATTGGACAAAACCTGAAAATTTCTCTTCTACACTTCCCTAGAAATATCCTAGAGGTTCTGGTCTTCTTCAAAGACCAATCTTAGTGCCCTAAGAAGAGGTTTCAAAAAGCCGTGTCGAAAGAAGAGGTAATATTCATTGCCGATTCTTTCAACTTTATTTATTCTTCTACTTATTCTTCTTTAGTTGTTTAATTATTAAGTAATAACATCAGTATCACTCATATACTGTGTTATTATAAGTATGAAACAACCATATTTCTCCATATATCCATCCTACGGAAAATAAAATCACCGCACGTGCGTACGTACGGAATATCGTCTCCACGTCGTGGTGTAATCTGTTTTCGACCACCACCTTACATGGATGGATATAATGGTGTAAATAAATAACTATATATGGTTATTTTAAATTCATATTGATTCTTTAATATTATACATACACTTCAATAAAATCCCATGATCATGGGAATGATATCATCGCTCGTGCGTACGTACAGAATATCATCTCCACGAACGCGGTGAGATTCATTTTCCATGATTAACCATTCAAGAATGATTATAAACTATATATAATGAATAATAATGAAATATATGACATAATGAAGCTACTATATTTGTTTATAAATATATATATATATATATATATATTTCATCTACTTACTTCCATTTAAGTCAATAAGGAAAAGAAAACAGTGTTCATGCATACGTACGGCCTACCGTCTCCATGAACGGTGTATTTCATTTCATTTATATATATATTATATATATTTATGTATACTGAATATATGATATATATATCATTATTTACATTTTTGAAGTAATTAAATCATGATATAATTAGTAATAATATCAAGAACAACAAGTCCAAACACGTACGATAAATAAAACGATTTAACCCAAAACGCTGCTTTAACATGGAACTTACAAAAGAACGGGTAATATAAAGTCATAATTGAACCATATATGATATCATAACAATGAATATTATTCTGTAATAATTCAATGAAATTATTTAAATCATTATACAGGAGGTTCGGAAACGTACAAAGCATATCGGACCTAAGGTAAGGGATAATTTTGCAATCTCATTTTTATCAGAGATTGCTTATTCGTAAGTATTTACTATGGTTATATTTATCATCCATGTCACTATTTTATAAAAATGGTTTCATGTATGTTTAAAGTCATTTTTACCCATTTTTTACTTTTACTACATGGTATGTAAGGAATCTTTCTTTTACAAGGTACTTTTTGACTTTTTCGACAAAAGTACGAGAAGAATGTTATTTTTAACTTATACGGTGTGAACGGATTTTTACGGTTTCATAACACCTCATTTTCATGAAGCTTACTCTACAATATTTTATGAATATTTTCAAAAAAATACTTCTATTTTAAAATTTCATGGAATTTTGTGAAAAGAAAACGATTTTGAAAGAAGAAAGGATATTTTCCTCAAGAATTCATTTCAAATGTTTTATCAAAACCATTTTCCATCTAAGATGACATTATTTCATATGTGTATGCTTCAATTTTAATGTCTCTATGATTTACATGGTTTCACTTTTCTTATGATGAAATTTCCATTTGTTTTATATGGATTATGAGATGATGGGATGATGTTTATGAAACCCGTTTTATTCTTTGGGTTATGATGAATGTTTTAAGTTTATTTTGTGGCACAAGTAATAATGATTTCATTATGAGATGGGTGGGACCTATATCTCCCTCCAATGCATTGGGTAAAGATTTATATCTCATGATATATACATGGATGGAACGGTAAGTTACTCCGGTTCAGTGTTACAAGACTAAAACGAGGAGTGAACTCGATTCAGAAAGGGACTTTGTCCACTAAGATGGTCTTGGTAGCAATGCCTTGGCTACTATAGAAATCATAACAAGTGATGAATGGTTTCCACAATTACATGTTTTATTCCCATTATATTTTATCATTATTAATGTTCCCTTATGATATATTCCTTACTTACTTCCAAGATTCATGTCTTTGCTCAAGATTTTGATGTTTAGATTTTATGTTCAAGTTATTGCATTCAAATGTTTATGGATTGTTTTATGTTCTCTATGTTTACCCTTACTGGGAATTTGAGCTCACCCCTTTTATGTTTTCTTTTCCCCAGGATATAAAGAAAGGTTTTAGGTTAAAAAAAAGGAATATCGTTATGGGATATGTTGAAGATCTTTCACCACGATTAGAAGATTATATTTCGAGTTTTCAAAGACACTAAACTATTACGGTCCTTGTGTGTCTGTTTTTGTTATGTACTAAGTATTCTGAAAAAGTAATGTAGTGTTCATGTACGTCAAACTTTGGGTCTCTACATTATCCTTTCAAAATTCTACTCAAATATCCTCCCAAGTCCCTTTACTAGGACCATAAGATTTTTGTCTTTACAAAAGACCAAAACCAACCCCCTAAGGAGGTTCTCAAGAAGAAGGAATCGAGAGGTAAACCCCTCCTCTATTTTCCTTCAATTTCCTTTTCAAGTTCCTTACTTTTCTTATATTCTCCTAAATTAAAATTTTCCAAGTGAAATTAAATCACCATTATCTTACATATAATGTAATTTTATCTTGTTTATGGAATAATTCTTCATCAAATCTCGTCTCCACTGTCTTTATTTTAATAATGAAAACATCATCTGTAAGGTGTTGATCTACCACTTTTTTGGATGATGTGATTTCATCTTTCAATTCCACCATCAATTCTGGTCGTGAAACCATTTTAATGGTTGGAACAGATTATAATACATGTATTATATGTTATTCAATGTCCTGGAATCATTTTTTACACATGATATTAATTTATAAAATAAAATGATTTCGTTGTTATCAAAAAAATGCTATATTAATCTAAACGATTATCATTAATGATTTATCTAATGAATCAACCTAAATTATGGTAAAAATGGTATTTTAATATTATATAAGTTCATTAATAACATATACGTTCAGTTCTGGATAACTATCCTCATTCTACATGATTTTCCATACACATATACAAGTAAACTGAACATGAAAACTAAGAAAATCAACGTTCCCAAATGAAGAAATTGAATCTCTTAACCCATCAAAAAAACTATAAATGAACATAATAAAGTAATAATAAATAGAATAAATGTATAAATGGTTATATAATTATTAAGTAATGAATCAAATTTCATTTTTCTAGATATTAAGATCAAGTGAAGAATCGTTTCATATGTAAGGTAATGGATTCCACTTGAACCTCCATTATTCCTTCGGGTTACTATTTTTATCTTTTAACCAAATTAAATTATATTTTATTTTTATTTAAATAATATTAACATTGTGTATGTGTTCCAAAATATTGTATCTAGATCCATTCATCCTTATTTTTGGGGATATACATGTTTTTTTAAACGTTCACTACTCAATTCTTCCCGAGAAGTAAGTCTGGTTTAAGGGACTTTCCCAGATTCATACCCGTTTTCAATTGTGCTCCATAATATATTTTAATACACCATTGTTTTTATAAAATCAATCAATTTATCATGAAAAAAATACATGATTTAAATTCTGGTTTTATAAAAAAACAACCATTCCTCTTCCATTTTAAATAACCTTGAATGTTTTCCCGTAAACCGTACTAAAATGTTTTATTTATAATTTTATTAAACACCCTTTCCAATTTATTTTGAAATCACATATCATGATATATTACTATATTACTTTATTAATGTCCATGTATTATTTATTTCCTTTCTTTCATGGACACTTTTATGATGCGACCATTTATTTTTATTTTCACATGATTATAATACCCAATTCTTTCCATGAGTAACCCTTATTTTTATTTTTGATTATTTATGTATGATTATTTATGTGGAAATCATATTCATGAACATGTTATGATGGGTTTTCCAAGATATAACTCAAATGAATTAGGTAAATTTTAGTCTTGTGATATGTTATGTACAATGGTCTTGGTGGTACCCTTGACTCATGCTCCTCTATGTGCAACGAGTTTTGACTCATGATCCTCTATGTGAAAAGATATTTGAATAGTGATAAATTGATGTTTTATTTTCTAAAACATTACTATGAATCCATTATTATAAGATCCCATGTTATGATTCCTTATGTTTAATCATGTTTAATGTCTTTATATATCATTATGTTATGTATTTTAACCCATATGCTAAGCATTATTTTAATGTTTATTCCCTTTTTGGGATTTTTATCTCATCCCTCAGTTTATGTTATTTCTAGGTTATACTATTCAAATATAAGGGCCCAATGGATGTTAGAATCTTATAATGAATAATAAATAAAGAAATGGGTTTTTTAGTCCCATGTTTTCAGTTTCATGTACCTAGTCTTCCATGACACTAGACTTCATGATCCTTCGCTTGTAATTTTATGTTTAATTATTCTTAAAATAATGTAATGATATGTGAAAAAAGGTTAGGGATGCTATAAAATCCCTCCAAAAATCCTCTAACACTTGGATAGTACGCTTGGCCTACCCACCAATATCAGGGTGAAAGGTTGTACTCATCCTAAATTGGGTCTCAAATGCCTCTTGCAAGCCTCTCCACAATCATGACATAAATTGTGCATCACAATTGGAGAAAATCATCAAGGTTTCCCTATGAATGAGAAATATCTCCCGTATGTAAAACTACCAAAAAATCTCCACCAAAATATTCTCCCTGATAGAAAGGAAGTGTTACAACTTTGTGAGGTGGTCTAATATCACCCATATGGATTCATAGTCCTTCACTGTGAATGGAATCCCTATGTTTATGTCTGTGGATATGTCATCTCACTTCTAGTCCTGGATCTCAAGAGGCTGTAAAAAACCCAATGGAACTTGGTGCTCATCCTTCACCTACTAACATAAGAGGCACCGTGAGACAAACTTAGCTATGATTCATCTCATACTAGACCACCCAAATTGTCATTGAAGATCTCTTTAAGTATTCCCCACATTAGGATGTACATATATGTGAAAAGTGTGTAACTCCCACATCACCTTCTCCCACATCACGATTGGAACCACTGTTCTCCCATGGAATAAGGTCCCATGATTTCCTCCTTCAGAATACCCATATGGTGAATCACTTGTGGATATATGATCATGCATAACATAGCAGTTCATGTATCCCAACTGGGACTCTCTCACACACTCAAGGAGTGAAAGAGTTAACACCATCGGCTGAAGAAAAGTTGCACCCTCCTACTCTACCAAGGCCATCTCTAGGGACGAAAACTACTTTTAATATTCCTACACTAAGAGAGCCTGATACTTCTTATTAAGGTAATATGATACTAGGTTTTTATTTCCTAGAGTTTATACTATCTCAAATTCATGTTCCTATAGGAAATCCAACTAGTTTTCTTCCTCAGGTTCAGGTCTCTCTGAGTGAAGATATACATGAGGCTTTTTTGGTCTGAGTAAACTACAAAGCACTCTACCATAAGGTAGTTCCTCCACATCCTCAAAATAATACTACCACTATTATCTCTAGTTAATGAGTCATGTAGTTATTCTTATGGGATATCAACCGCCTCAACCAATATGTGATGATTTCATGTCATTTCATCAACACGCAACTAAGCCCATCTCCTGAGGCATCGCAATACACCACGAACTCAGCGCCTTAATTTGGGATCCTTAACGCTGGAGATCTTCTTAGAATCTACCTCAACTCCTCAAAGGCCTTCTGGAACCACTCAAACTAGGTAAACAGTTGTCCCCTCCATGTCAGGGAGGTTAAATGGGCCACAATTTTAGAGAAATTTTCCTCAAATCTCTTATATTACACTGCCAAGCCAAGGAAACTCAAAACCTTTGATCCATTCCTAGGTGGTTCCCAAGAAATAAATACCTTGATATTTCCTATATCCAAGGATAAAACTTGTTCATAAATGATATTCCCCGTAAATTTAACCTCATGTATATAGAACTAGGACATTGAGAGCTTTCCATAAAATCAGTGCTCTTGAAGATAATCTAGGACCAACATCAGCTGCTTTGCATACTCCTCCTCCATTTTAGAGTAGATGAGTATTTCATTGATTAAGAAGACAACAAAATAATCCATGTATGGATGGAATACCTCTTTTACCAATGACATAAAGATAGATTTCCATTTTCACACCAAAGGGCATCACTAAGAACTCATAGAGTTTATAGCGACAACAAAAAGCTAACTTTTTAATATCAGTCTCATGAACCCACAACTGGTGGAATTCATGCCTAATATTGATCTTGGAGAACCACATCACACCTCACAATTGATCAAAGAGGCCTTCAATTATTGGTAAGGGGTACTTTTTCATTATTGTGTCCTAGTTTAGGTGATGATAATATACACAAAGCTGCAAGCTCTCACCTGCCTTTTTCACAAACAGAACTAGAGCTGTCTGGGGGACACACTAGGTCTGATGGAAACTTTCCCACAAATCCCCTCAACCTGTAACCAAAGGCTCCTGGAGCTTGTTATGCACCATCTAATATTCCATATAAGATATCAGGGCTATCCTTAGTTGAAAATCAATGAAAAAATCCATCTCTCACCTTGAAGGTAGTCCCAGAATGACTTCGAGGAAGACGTACATATAGTACTCCACAAATTAAGGAATATAGATGCCTAAATATTATAATGAACCAAGGGTTATTCTTTACAACTAATGGTTAATAGGCTATGAACTTTTCCCCATGGCACCCGCTTGTCTTACTACAAGGTCTCCTTCATTGAAGAAGTAGAACCTCATCTCATCAGCGCATAGGCATCTGACTAGTCTGTGATGACAGTTGATCTAGGCTCAAACCATAGAAAGAAAATACATTACCAAGATGATTTCATAGGGTTCAATCGTGATGACCAAAAGGCCCCATTTGAAATTCTCTCCTCCAAGTGATGCTCTCACTATTGGCAAATGAAAGATATAGGGGAAGTGTTCCCTATAAGAACCTTGAGACAAATATATTGTTCTAGCTTATCTACTGGGAGCTCTAGATATATCACTAAGAGTTGAGTGATAAAATAATGACTGAAACCTATTTCTACTAATACTAAACCAGGAGTTTAATAAACATAGATCGTACCTAAAATTATCTCATGCGTCAAATGAACATAAACATCCAAAGCTTCCAGTTGTCTACAGCCCTGGCCACTAGCTCCCTAAGCCAAATGTGGTCTTCTTGGTGGTGGTAAAAGAAGTAACTCATACCATAATCTCCCACCTATTTCTCCTCCTTATCCTCTTTCATATCCACCCACCTAGGGACCACCCTAGTCACTATTGTGTCTCTATCATGGCGGTCCATCTACTATCTTCATCATATGCTTAGCTCGTCTGGTCAGGAAATCTTATTCCATGTTACCTCTACCATCACAAGAATAATATCAATCCTCCCTAGGCTACCCTAGTGATTTTCACTGCCCCTACACCATATGACCATGTCCCTGGTCAAACATTCATTCTCGGAAGTATCCATCTATGATCATGTTAAGAGAGTAGCGTGTAAGGTTTGTGAACCAAGTTGCATACTCTGGCACTATCATTCATCCCTACTAAAGCTCCATAATCTCCTATATCTGAATGGATCATCAAAAGGATGGGTATTACACCTCAAGAAATATCAATTGGAAGATGTTCCATGAGTTTGTTGACTCGGGGTGCATCTGGGTAACCAGGTTTCACCAATGCTCAGTTGTTTCATGGAAAATATTGGCTGCCAAAGAAACCATATGATCTATCATGGTCTAAATAAGCCTAATGATATGGACCAAAGAATCTAGCTAATATTATACTGCTTAAGTATTTGGCTCACCGAGGAACCTCAATGATCTTTGACATGGAAACTCACGGAGTGCGCTCAGCCTACACACATCCTCATCCGACATTGCTTGGAAAATATGCTTCTCAACAGGTGGAGGTGCTGCTACCTTACCACCTGGATGAAGGGTATCATGAGATGGACCCTAAACAGAGGCCTCATTTCTCATAGGGTCATCATCATGAACTAGATCTAGTATCCCAGTTGGCTATCATCGTGGAGGAATCCTAAAAATTATCAAGTAGCACCAGGGTCAGATGAGAATATACATATATATATATATATATATCATCAAAATTGGAGAGCTGACATAAGGACGGTCAAAGACTCGATCCTATTTTATTTTTTTTACTATTTATCCTTGCAACAAATTTCTAGGAATGCCGAGTTGGAAAGAATATAGTCATTGTCCAAGTGAATGGATAGGTCGGTCATCATACCATCACTGGAATCCCCATCCTGAGAGCCACACTTGAGACACTTTGACATTGTTTCCCTAAACCAAACCAAAAAACCTTTTTAGGGAAACGTCTCAACAATGTCCTGAGGGTTGAACCACCTCTGATACCAATATTTCATGACCCGACTCAAGTTAGGTCTTGATCCGCAACTATCCCAATCTTGACTCTATAGACTAGGGGTGGAAACAAGCATCGAAGGTACACTAAACTTGAGGAGTCCTTTTCATAAAAACATATACACACACACATATCTAACTCAATGAAAAAGTTTAGATGGAAAGAAATTGTGAATCAAAAAATACTATAAATATACAAAATATACATGAACCACTAAATATAATGAAGTATTTTAGTGTATACTGAAAATAAAAAACAGAAAATACAATCCCAAACCAAAAATATGTCCCAAACTAACTAAACTGGAAAAGAGTAAACTTCTCAGAGAGCCTAGATCCTATATCCCATGCTATAACCATTGTATACAGTCCAAGCACCCCATATCCCTAAGCTCCTCTGAAGTGACGATTGACATGTTCGTCATCTGAAAAATACATAACATGTGTTGGGATAATCCCATATAGGGGTAGGTATATAAATACCCAGAAGAACACCCCCAAAACGGGTGAAAGGGGGGAGTAAGTTATCCAACTGAAGAGGGAAACATTAGATGGAATAAGGTACAGTGAAATAGTACATATCAAGCCAAAAAAGAGAGAAAGTGAACTCATCCAAACACAATGATCTTGACATGGTGGTAATATGAAATTCTCATTGAGTCTTCACTACCTATAGCAGGAGAGTGGACTCATCTAACCATGAGAAGCTAAACATGGAAAGCATGTGGCATACCCCACATGTATTTGCTTCTCCAAGATGTAGAGTAACTATATTCAAGGAGTGGTTACTAAAATAGGATATATATATATATATATATATATATCTGTGTGTGTGTGTGTGTTCTCAGTCAAAGAATCCCAAATAAGAAAGTAAGGAAATCTCCATCTCATAGCTCATCCCAAGAAGATGAGTCACCAATAATTCCAAGTTAAAGACCAACTATGATGCCCATCACCTTATCCATCTGCCTAGGGAACACAAGTCAAAGGTACTTAATCACCACACCTTGATACTATCTTCTTTGGGTGACACTGACTCGCCCACATGGTTTTAAGTTGCGTCAGAAGGACACTTCTCTGTGGGGAAAATGACCATCATTATCATGATTCCAAAGATACATCAAACCACACCTTGTCACTATGCCACACAGTCGAGGGTCACTAGTTTTAGGAAACTATCTCGTGCCCTGGTATGATAGGAGGAACCTACTCTTGTAGTCACCGAGTAACTCCACTTACTAGTCCTACTGGAGGGAACCACTTGGGAAGGTCATAGAGGAATTCCACAGCCCAATTCTACTAGAGGGTAAGGTCGGTAAGTCATTAGGGAAACACTACTACCCATTCCAACTAGAAGGTTATTTCTGGAAGATATCATTAGGGAAGTACACCTCCCAGTCTTATTGGAGGTTAATCCTGGACTGTTGAGGAACTCCACCACCCAGTCTTACTAGAGGGTAACTCATAAAGATCATCGTGGAATGCCACTGCCGAACCCAACTAGAGGATAAGCCCGGTAATGACATCGGGGAGCACCACTGACCATCCCCACTATAGCATAATCCTGGTACTAGTTTGGTGAATATATTCCATCACTTCCATCATCAAGTGTCACTTTGGTGCGTGACAAAACCATAAAATTTCACATTGTATCCCTAAAGACAATTATGAGGGAACCATTGTGTTCTATGTGGAAAAACACTCAAGATAGGAATCTCAAACTCCAATATCCGAGTTCAAATGAAGGAGATACAAAGGTTTAAAGATCACACTGCAGATCTCAAGTAATACATGGTGTGTGAGGGGACCCACATAGCATGTGGTCCCTCTTCACTACTAGGGAATATCTATGGTCATTACATGGTTCCCATCTGTGTAGTGGTATACATCGTGTAGGTGAACTACATAGTGTTTCCCACCTATCTGGGGACCAGACCATGCCTGATGACCATTTCTATGTACTCAGAACCCATGTCTGTGTACATTCGTACATGGCGTGTGGGTCCACATCGGATATTGCCTGTGTGGCCAGCCCCTGTCTGTGTACTTCTATATGGAATCCCCGTATGTGTGACCCATCACACGGGATGTCCAACCATGGAGGTTGTACATGGATTTTGAGGCCAAACTACACGATGTGTCATCCTTATCTTCTCCCAAGCCCTAGATTCTCCACTGAGGGAGGATACACGATGTGTGTTCTTCATCCGACATGGCTTGTAGTCGGGATTTTTTCAAAAACATAGGGTTTTCACGTATCCTCATATTCACTTCAAATCTAGTCAAACTACTTCATAAACCACCATGAATCCTTCTGAAAATATTGGATTTATACACGAATCACACTCATCAGTTGTCATTCCCCTGGAATCGGCCACTGAAACAATTGGGGGTTTCTTTCTTAGTTCATCTCTCACCCATTCATTCAACACTTGATAATCCAACTCTAAATCACCAGATTATCCATCCATTCATATTTATGATTCTATATCTCTGATATTCTCCCAAATAAATTGACATTTCTTCAATATGATACAAACACAATCACTCGATCGAGCTCGGGTCACTTGGAAACTGTCAAACCTGGAATTTTAGGGTTCAAATGGTGAAGAATATGAAGAACGTAGAGTGAATAAGCACAATCACATAGGTTTTAAATGGTGGAAGCCAATAAATCTTAGTTGACGATCAATAATGTGACTCCAAGGTTAGATGAACAAATATGAAATTGATTAAATTACAATACCTTGGAAAATGAAAAGTTTTCAATTGAAAAAAAAAACCAAGAGAGTAGGATGGATCTGATCAATTATTTTAATATAAAGGTGTAAATCACCAAAAGACAAGTCCTACCACTTGTTTGGATCGTTCTATTTTGAAGATCATGCTCACCAATGAATTTGGGGGAAGCTTCTGCGTTCATTCACTTCAATCCACCTCGATCCAATGTTTTTTTGTTCATTGCCAATGGAGAAGGTGAGGATCTATTTCTGGAAGATGAGGTAATTATGAGGCCAACCCTAGACAAATCCCCCTAATGACCAATTTATAAGATTTTAATTAGTTCAAATAGTAATTAATAAATTAATTCGCTTAATGAACCGCCAACGTGTGTGGGATCCAAACTTCCCATGACGACTCATTTTATGTCATTCCTATGGTAAACACTGAGTTCTAGACCCTACCATGGTCTTGGATTTCTGATCTGATCAAATTTTTAGTAGCTATCATGGTTTATTTAATTAACCATGTGCACGCAATAAAAATTATATTTAATATTTCTATAAAATTAATTCCAAGCTCACCAGTCCTCAGAATTTTGTGTCTTCTTAGTGTCCAGATCTAGAAATATATACATTTAAATATTTCAAATTCTTACAAGGGAAAAACTAGGTATCTACATTGGTACTTAAAATTATTGAGAAATTTTTTTTAGTAAATTTTACTTTATTTCTCCCTTTAGTCTAAAATCCATTTTAATAAAAATCCATGTTTTTAAAAAAATAAAAAATTATTTTAACCTTTTACAAATGATTGATTAAAGATATTTTAACTCATTTTTACTTTTTACAAAAATATTTTGAAAGGAATCTTTATGTCGTTTTCAAAATAATGCATGTTTTGAGTTTATGAAAGATATGAAAGGAATCCTTATTTTAACATGTATGGAATAAATGGAATTTTCCACATTCATGACCAATAAATGTTTTAATGATTATTTTACAAGTTTTAAAATTGTATTTTAAAAATTAAAAGTTTATTTTTCTCACAATTTTTTTAAGGATCTTTTCATGGTATTTTCATTCATCAAAGACATAAACCCTATATTTTACTTATGATACACTAAGGATATGTTGAATTGATAACATATTTATTATTTATTCAGATGGTTTATGATCAGTTTGATTGGTGATATACAATTTTAATACCATTAACCATTTTACTCTAGAATTTGTATGATTATGTTTATTTATTAGGGTAATTATTAACATTTCATATGTTAGTTTTTCAATAAAAATGTTTATGTTTATTATGATTCAACCCTTTTAAATGAGGAATGAATTGGAATTATTAAGTGATGTTTAGGGCTCACTAAAACCCCTCAATGAACCATTTTGTCTCATGATATAAACAAGATAGGGTTTTGGTTGAGGTATTTCCCATTTATTTAGATTTCTCAGCATAAGGCATTGAAGGTTTGTTTTAGATGTATGATATTTTGAATTTTATCATTATAAATGTAGTTATTGATTTTCTCTATGATTATTAATTTAGTTAGAATATCCATGGTTAAGTTTTCAATCTCATATGATTATTTACATGGAATTATTGGATCATTATTCATTCCTTCCATATTGTGCTCAGGTTATTTATTAAATAGAATGTGTTTATTTTATTTAACTTTCTATATTTATTATACAATATTTTATTCATATTTTTTTATATTCTTACCCTTACTGAGCATATAACCTCACCCCTTTATTATGTTTTATTTTTCCCTGGATACTATGAAGTGTTTTTTGAATGATATACAAGGATAATCTATGTTGTATAATGGAATTCTCATAGAAAATAATTTGTGTATTTTATGTTTTCATTTTTAATAATAATTTAAATTATGTATCTAGTTTACCAAGACTAATAAACTATTCGGTAATTCATGATGAAATTCCTTGTTTCTTATGTTAATGTAATAATATAGAAATTTTCCCTATTCTACTGAATTTGGGGTTGCTTCTAGTTGTATCAAACTAGTGTCTAACAGATCAAAGGTTTGAGATGGGTTTTGAGCATATATCTTGTATCAAGTTTTTGTAATAAAGATCACCTCAAATTCTAACATTATAGATAGAGCTTTGATGTCATATATTGACTTGGTTGGTACATTGGGTTTGATGGGAGTTCGTGTTGCTCTTATTGGTGGCTCAAGTGGTCCCTTTAAAGGGAAGATAAAGTGGGATAATTCTTATGGTGGAAACCATAATGGTGGTTTAAAATGTATAGTTATTATAAATATTATATAGTATTAAGTAAAGGATCTCTTAAGTATCTCCAGTGTGGAAATGTTAGGCACTCAAAGAATGCATTCATGGAGGAACCAAAGATCAATAGATCATGTGGATGTTTATATCACTTTCATAGATTTTTTTCTATATTTACCACTATGTATAGTGTTATGGGATCTATAATATTTAGTATATCTATGGAGTAGTTATATTCTTCAAGAAAAAAATGGATCCATCCATAGGAATCAAAAATTATTATTCTTCATGTAATAGATAAGCCTCCAGCAGGAGACGGTGCAGGTCCTATGATAGTGAGAAGTACCATTATTATTTATTTATCTCTAGTGACTTATTTATATTATACTAGTTACTATAATTCCTTATATCTACCCATATCACAGAATAGTTGAATCATCCTTTGGAACTCATTCCTTATGTATTTCATTTTTCAACGCCTCTTGAGATGTAGAAAGAATGGGGAATCAGATTCCCGTTGTGAATTTTTCTTTATCGAAAGTCAAGATTTCTTGGGAATTTTTTGTTCTAGATATAAAACCCCTAGATTTAATTATTAGTATAGATTGTTTAATCACTCATAAAGATCATGTCAACTATTATCTTTTTAAGATTTCCTTTACTGCCCCCAATGTGGTGTGTCATGTCTTTCAGGGAGAATTGGACCCAAGATCCAGTCATGTAGGACCTCCTCTTTGGGATTTGGGCAGGATAATATTCATTTTTTATTTTAAACTAGACCGATATTCTTCATGTGGTGGTATTATTCCAGTATTATATTGGTTTACTGATGTGTTTCCTTCTAAATTTTCTATTTTTCCATCAGTGAGGGAGGTGGATTTTTCTATCTACTTAGTACCAAGTACTCAACCAATTTTGATTCCATTTTAACATATGTCACAAACTAAAAAAAAGCATTTAAATACATAGTTTAATGAATTTATGACTAAATTATTCATTTTTCCAGGTGTGTCACCTTGGAAAGTACAATTGATTTTCTCCAAGAAGGCTAATGGAACCCTTCACCATTGGTTTGATTTTCCAAATCCAAATCGGGTCACAGTCAAAAAACAATTATCAAATTTATTACCTATTTAACAAATGAATAGGGGGAAGTGGTTCCTAAATATTTATCTTTTTTCTGGTTATCACCATATTATAATCAAGAAGTCATATAACCCTAATACAACTTTTAGCAGAAATTATGGCCCCTATGAATACCTTTTTATTCCTTTTGGTATAACTAATGATCCTATCATGTTCATGGAATTGATAAACACGATATTAAAATAGTACCTTTATTATTTTGAAGTGGTATTTTTGGATGACATCTTAGTTTACTCCAAGATTGAGGAGGATTCTCTGTGTCACTTTAGAGTAGTTCCAGTCATCTTAAGAAATCAAAGATTTTATACCAAGATTTCTAAATAAAATTTATAGGTTTGGGAAGTAAATTTATTGGGACATGTGGTTTATGAACATATAATTTTAGTTGGCCTTGATAATGAAAAAGATATTTTGACTAGGGTGGAACCATGAAATTTATTTGATATATAGTGCTTCTTTGGATTCATGGGGTATTATCATTAGTTTTTTAAAGGATTTCTCAAATTAGGATTCTCCATTGAACACTCATAGTGAGAAGGGAGTAAAGTTCATATAGGATTTGAAATATTAGAATTAATATGATGATTTTAAGAATTATTTTAATTCATATCCTATTTTGAATCTTCAAAAAGTTTGTAAATATTATATGGTTTCTTTCAATGCATCAAGTTTATGTTTGGGTAACAGTATTATGGTAAGAAATCATGTGGTGGAATATGGTTCTCTTCATCTTCGGTCTCATGAGAATAAAAATCACATAGATGATCTCAAAGTCACAACTATGAAGCACATTTTCAAGATTTGTAGTAATTAACTTTTCAATGAAAGTTATACCATCTAATATGATCATAAAATATTGAGTTATATCTTATCATAAAAATACTTGAACAATTGGCAGTGATGGTGGATAGAGTACCAGTGATACTTTTATTTTGAATTTTCCTACACTCCTAATAAGGTAAATGTTGTTTATTATTCTTTTATTAGGAAAAATATATTCCATTCCATTAAATAATATTTTGATGAGTGGAATCTAATGGATCTATTTTCTCATATTCAATTGGTAGTCAAGGGGTATGAGACGGAGGTAATTTTTTTTAGTGTTTAATTAAAATCTTCACTTCTTAGGATGATTCTATAGGAATAAAAGTTTGATGATGAGTTATAATGAATTATGTATTCTTTATATGGTGGGTAATCCATCGTAGAATGGTATTTATATTCTGAGGTGATCATATGCTTTCAGAGCCAGTATGTCATTCATTTTCCTATAAGGAAGGTTGTGATGGTGGATTTATCAAATTCCCAGTGGGTAGTATACCCAAGAACTGAAAATATATTTTATGATATGAGATGATGATTTTGATGTTCAGGTATAAAATGGGAAAATTTTAATTTTTTTTCCAATTTTTAAACTTATTAGAAGATTAAGGTTTCGATTAAGAAGACTCCAGGTCTTCTTCAGTCCCTTCTCATTACAAGAGGTAAGTGGTACGAGATAGTAATGGAATTTTTTTATTGGATTTTTATATACACCTTGTGGAAATAATGTGATATGGGTTTTTATTGAATAATTTACCAAATCAACTCACGTTATTTCCATTCATGACTTGACCAAAGTTGAGGACTTCATAAATCTGTATGTCCAGGAGATCTTAAGATTGCGTAGAGTTTTTTATAATATGATTTTTGATAGGGATACTTGATTTACTTATAGTTTTTTAGGGGAATATAGTAGTAAATAAAATCCCATGTAATTTTTACCATGGTGTACCATTATCAAATAGATAATAAGACAGAACGATCTATATAGATTCTTGAGGACATGTTTTGAGCTTGCATTTATGACATTAAAGATATTTAGGACATCTGTTTGGGACAAGTCGTGTTTTCCTATAATAATTTATATTCTTCATCCATCAAGATGGATCCCTTTGTGTAATTTTATAGCTAGCCATTAAGATCTCCACTTTTCTATTTGTATTTTGGTGAATCTTCTATAGTTGGACCAAGTTTAGTCCAAGAGATGAAAAAAATATTCAATTGATTCTTTAGAGAATGGTAACAACATGAATATGGTATAAGTCTTCTTTTGATCATCGTTGATTCCCATTGGAGTTATCAATTCATAGACTAGTGTTTATGATATTTTCACCTTGGTTGGTTCATCGACATCTCGGAAAACATGAAACTCTAGCACGGAGATATGTGGGACTATTTGAGGTAGTTGAGTAGATTGGAAAGGTCCCTTACCATTTAGCTTTACCACCTCAAATGAAACTAATCCATAATGTGTTTCATGTGTCACATATTAGAAATTATCTTTCAAAACCATATCATGTTTTGATAAGGTAGGACCTTAATGCGGAACCAGGTTTATCTATGATCAAGTATCTAGTTTGGATTTTTGATTCTCAGATAATAGTCCTTCAAGGAAAATATATTCCCTTTGTTTTAGTGCTTTGGATGCATGGTTATAATTCTCATGAGACTTAGTACCATGATATTTTAATTATATAAAAATGGAATCACAGATTTTATTAGGAGTATTATTGATAAGGTTTCTTGGGGGGGAACATATATGTAGGGAATATTATAAAATCTTGTTACAAGATTTTAGGTAGGGACCTTGTTTTATTATTTAATCTCTTTTATTCAAAATTTATTCACAATTGATTTCATTAATTATTAGTTATTAATATTTTATTATTGATTTTTCCCCTTTTTTATTTTTTAGATGGGTGTGGGAGAGGTTTTCATTCTAGTTTTGGGGGTTAGGAGGTGTACAGGGTGCTCAGCATAGATATTGACAAGAGCTTATCGCCAAAATAGATACATGAGGTCCTACAGCTCATTTTTGAGGGAAACAGGCTAACAAGTGGGGTATGAACCAAGGGAATTACTTTAGGAATCCCACTAGGTATTCATTATAATCCCATCATTCAACCAGTGGGACTTCCAAAATCTCAATCATTCTTTTGAATATCACAAGGTAGTGGGTGGAGTCCACTGGCCATCTAGTGATATCTAAGGAGCCAATAAATTGTAGGGTATAGTCAAAATTATTGTATCTTTAATTCCAAAATTTAATCCAAATCTACTCCCTCAAATTTTATTTGACCATAAACACATTTTAGGATCTCTAGAGAGGATTTTATCTCTACCAACATTATTTATTCACAAATTGAAGTGTCGATTGATTTATTGATTCTCTTTTGATATGTATTATCTCAATATGATCATGGATTCTCCTTTAATATTCTCTATATCCCTCATCAAGAGTGTTGAATCCTCATGTATTTGATAGATTTGGATTATAAATAAATGAATTATGATTAAAGGATTCTCCTTTGATCACTCTAGCCCTTGGATCTCCATTGGTGAATCTTGTGTGGATGTTTATCCATCATGATTGAGGTAAGTGGTTTCATAAGTCAATCTTTAATAATTGAAACCTTTGATTACTATTTAAATTAAATTTTCTTCCAATTTATTTCTAAATCATGAATTGGGACTCTTGAAATAATATTTTAAATGGTATTGTGTGAGTGTGGGAGATTACATTCCTTTGAAAATTAGATTTTGAAATAAAATGTTATTTCAAAAAAATAAACACGATTAGAAGAAATATTTTAATGAGATCAAAGGAATGAAATATTTTTATAATTTTAAAAGAAATGAATTAATTTTAAAGGCATCATTTTTTGGCAAAAACCCATTTGACGTTGGTTTTTAAAGCGTGAACATGGGTCTAATTGAATTGGTTATTTGAAATTAATGAGATTGGATGATTTGAATAAAACCCCCATAAATTTTAGATTTATCTTCAATAACATGGGATATTGGGTAGTTATACGGGAAGAACACCATTGGTGACGTATTAGTTATACTAGGAAATGGATGATCGGTGATGATAATGATAACTAAACTATCATGAGAGTAAAGTTTCTATGGATTAGAATTATATCCCATTTCCCCTTAGGCTTTATAATATAGGGAGTATGTGTACACTTAATGTTTTACTTCAATAAGATGTGTGAGAGTCCCTATAAAAATATAACCTCAATAATTATTACCATAGTGCTATAATTAAAAATTATTTATGCATTCTAGTGGTTGGTTGAAATGATTTACTCATGCCAGTTTTGGTGGTAATTATCAATCTTGCTTGTTTGAGGAAGATTCCTATATCTAAAAAATTTTATTTAAATTAACATTTAAATCTATTTTATTTTATCTATTAAAATCTTTTATGGGGAATGATTTATTATGAACTGATAAAATGTATTCTTTCCATTTTTTAATTTAAAATTGATAAATGTTAGCTTATTTGTTATAGATAGCTTATGAAATACTAGTGAGATCATATTAAGCTTTCTTTCTCACATGCCACCTTTTCCTTTTTGAATTTATAATTTTTTTATGCCATGTCTAGGAAAATGGAAAATAACCGCTCAGAGGTGGGGGTTTTACTTGATTAGTGGGGACTTGGGAGTTATCAGCGATTGGTGTAACATGTGATCAACCTGTTACATGGGGTTTTAATTACTTTGGATGGTGTGAAATTTTTGTGCATGTATACTTCTACTCATATTTATTTCTCCCTTGAAGATAGTTTGGCATACTAACTATTTATCATTTTATATTCACCGATTTAACTTTATGAGTTATTTTTTTGGTGAAATTATTCCCTCTTGATTGTTTGGATTCCTAGGTGCTAGTTGCCAGTCTATGGGGATCATGAACTTCCTTTGGGCTAGGTCAAAATTGGTTTGGGTACCATTTAGAAAATATTTATGGGTTTCTTTATGGCTATATATTACCCAAGGGTGTGATCCCGGGGGAGGTTTAAGGTACTACCAAATCCTCATAATAAATTTCCTTATGTGTTATTTCATTTGTGATGGGGAATTATATATGTGATGGGTGTGTGATTCGGTTTTACTCCTTTATAAATCATTTCCTCCATTATATTATTATTAATTACCAAATAAATTCACCAATATTTACATATATCATCCAATATATGATGGAATGAGGTGATTTAAGTAATGAATAGTGTATGGTGGGACTAGCTATGAAATGATGCCATTCCTTGTCCATGGTGTGTTTCACATATTTCAAATAAGGATGAAGTGGTATTTATGTGTTAATGGGATATCCAATACATGTTATGTTCAAAAATATCCATATGGAATGTAATTCTATAATGGTATTGATTAAATTAGCAGGTAGTTTTAAAAATTAAAAAATTAAAAATGATGGATTAATAGACTGAAAATTATGTTCACTTTCATTTCCTTCTAATTTTCATTTTAATTTCACTTAATTTTGTTTTCATTCCAAACCATCCTTTTCCATTATGTTCTTTGTCTTATCTCAATTTTAATGGAAAAAATGAAAAAAAAAATATTAATAATTTATTGATGTTTAAATTGTAAATGAAGATCCTCATTAGATGAATATAGTCATCTCCCCCTATGAAATCTGGGAGTTCTTATAAAAAATATATTTTTGTCCCTTTGTAAAGGTCTTCACATGTTATATATACAATGGAGATAAATCATGACATGTTCATGTAAAAAATTTCTTGGTTTATGCTAGTATAAAAAATAGTGTGGTGAAGGTCACTATACTCCAGTTTTATGCATATTGGTTTATGATTTTTTAGTAATTCATTTTTATTTATTACTTCCCATATTATAATATATCATGTTCTTATGAGACATCATGTGATGAATTTTAAGAGATTTATTCATCTAAAATAATTTTTTAAATAATAGAAAGTCAATGGTGGATTGAGTCATAAGTTATAAAGTATTGTAACATTTAAAACATGTATGATACCTTTCAATCAATGGAAAATCATTTTATATCCAAGGAGTTTCCATAGAGTAATATATAAAAGGGTATAATAATTATGAAACGTTTTTTATGATAATACCATTAGACAGTGTGTGAAAATACTTGAATTAAATCTCTCATTTTTCATATTCTCTTTAGTTTTAAGGTTATAATTTAGCCCAAGGATAAGTATGTCATTACCATGCATTGTGAAATTCACTACAAACTATGGATACCCAAAAGAAAAAAGTCTTATAGATACTTATTAAGGATATAAATAAATTTTTTATTTATGTTTTGATAGTAGATTCAACTAAGAAAATGTACTCTCTCTATAAAAAAAGGAAATTAGATGTATTTTTCTAGATACAATTTCTTAAAACATGGCTAATTTTTGATTTATCTATGTTTTGTTAAAAAAGCATCTAATTTAGCAAAACTTTTTAGACATATTATAAAATTTGGTTAATTTTAGTTAAATTCATTTTTTAATAGTGTTTTTAAAATGTGACTAATATTTATTTTTACCACATTTTTAAATGTGGTTAAATTAAATAAAAAGCTAAAAGTTTATTTGTTATAATAATTATTAATTTAATATATATATATATATATATATATATATTTATTTATTTATTTCCTAATATTAAAAAAATATATATGAATAATATATATATTATATAAAATTAAAAAATATAAATGAATGATTTATCTATATAGTAATTATTTAATGGTATATGTAACTTTAAAAATAAATGTTTCTATATAAATTTGTTTCACAAACATACACACTCTAGTTAAAAAATAATAAGAATTAATTAATATTAAAAATAGGACCTGTATTCCCTTTCCCATTTATTAAAAAGAAGAAAAGTGAAACGGGAAAAGATAGGGTCAAACATGGTTATCAACCCTAACCTTGAAAACATGAACATCATAGAAACTAGTCATGATGGATACCAAGATTATCTATAAACTCAATATATGAGTGAAGGTTTATGTTATGAATCCCCCCCCCAGCTACCCCGACCATGAGGATTACCTCTACCACATGGGTATTAGACTCTCCAACCTATCTTGGGGTTTTCCCAAGGATCATAGTCTTCATCTAGTAAAGAAATGTTTTCTTAATCCAATGATATTATAGAATTGTAAGAAACCTCCATGACTTGAAGAGATAAATACTACATTGTATACTTTCTTTATACATTCACAAAGTAACTTATCTTCTATAATTGACCACCTATTTTAATATCTTCCTTATTCTAATTAGAAGATTCATCTATCATGGAAAAGGAGTTGGAGATGGAAATTATTAATATTGGGAATCATGATCTCAAATACCATGATATATATACCATTAAATCCTTGTTCTAAGATAGTTTAATTTATGGGTAAGTATACACCATAAACATATTTTATTTCTATATCTAATTTGTATCATGATACATGTTGATGCATCAAGGGTCTATATAATTCTAGGTCCTAAACATCACTACATTTATAAATAATTCATCATATATTGAATAACCAATTTAATACATAAAAAATATTCCTTATCAAAATAAATATATATTTAATAAACAATAAAGAATATCAATATTTCCCTAGTCAATCAAGTAACCTTAAAAGTAAAAAACAATTTATAGAAATGGCATATAGTTTAGGAAGGAATAATATCCATGATACAACGAATATGGATATTTAGGAGAAATTTAATGTCCAATGATTACAAGAAATAAAAATTTCCAAGAGGAAGTTAATAAACAAAAAATAATAATAGATAAAACAAGATCATCAGTTCCCTATAAATATAGGTTTTTGTAATAAAATCATATACTTTTTAGAAATAATGAAAAAGGAAGAGAAATATTAAAATAATATTTTATTTTATATTTTTATTTATAAAATCATTTAAATATTTTAGAATAATATAAATACTATAAAATGTATATGGTGAAGGGAAAATCCATTTAAGTGGTATACATTAAAAAGAAACATTATATTAGACTTT
This sequence comes from Viscum album, assembly GCA_963277665.1. Classification (NCBI taxonomy): domain Eukaryota; kingdom Viridiplantae; phylum Streptophyta; class Magnoliopsida; order Santalales; family Viscaceae; genus Viscum; species Viscum album. The sequence continues at coordinate 214,483,600 of OY728123.1, forward strand.
TTTAAAAAAGAAAGACAAAAATTTACATTTTAAAAAATATTATAAAGATTACTTTAAAACATTTTAAAATTTTCAAGGATGAAATAATATTTCCTTCATAAATAAATTGAGTAAATAAAAACGAATTTTTTAAAATACCATTGAAAAATATACATGCGGAAGAAAAATATACCTAGTCAAAAGTGAAATAGGATAAACTTTTCTTTTAACCATTAATATTGAAAGAGTAACTTGAACTAAATCATTCATCATCATCAATAAATAGATATTAATATTAATAAATATATACTCCACATGTTCCAATTTTTCGGTTGTACCCAACTTTTATACACCAAATAAAAGTAAATATGTGAATAATACCAAATATGTATTAATAGAGTGGAAATTGATATGAAATCTCATACAAAGATCACTTCATTAAAATGATGATTAGTCAATGAATATATTATGTATAAAAAATTTAAATCCACAAAAATAAAGCGCAAATAAAAAAAAAATTTCATTTCACACATAATCTATACATAATAGAATCAATGGATAAGTGATATAACCAAATAAATGGAAATTGAGTTAAGAAACCCATTACCTCAAGTTCAACTTGCATCATAGGTACTCTACCTACTATATAATAAATTTCAATTTATTGTAATTATATTAAAGAATCATATTCATATCTATAATATAATATATGATCCATTTATAATAGTTTATCATATATTTGTTAACAATATTTTATTATTATCATTATTTTGGTTGTTAACTGTTTTATTTTCAGGTATGTTTTAATTCGGTAGTATTGGTCCTGGAATATTTATAATGGTTCCATAATATATATAATTTTACTCAAGATAAAAATATCCTATTTATTCAATATATATTTATTTATAATCATATATAAAATATGGATATTAAAAAATGAATTACACCATTTATAGAGATGATATGGCAGACGTACGTGTAAACATTGTTTTAACTTTTTGATTGATGGATTCAAATAAAGGTAAATAAAAATTAATCATTAAAATATCATTTTTATATCATATATATCTTATATATTCATTAAATAAATGTATATTAACATCCATTTAAATAGGAAATGAAAAAAACGGATCACATCGCTTCGTGAGGGTAGAAGTCCACACATCCACATGAGAAGTGTTATTTTTTCTAACATATTAAAAGGTAAGAAGGTACATATGATATTATAATTTCAGAAACATAATTATCCCATGAATATTATGTAGTTTCATTAGATACATATTTATAAACATCCAAGGAAAGTGGTGACTAAAAACAAATTATGTCACTACATGGACACGATAAGTCGTATGTACGCATGAGTGATTTTTCTATTTTCATAGGATGGAAAAGAGATTGAAAATGGTTGTAAAATAATCATAAAAACATATAAATTTATTTATGATATTTTATTTAATAATTTATGATAAGATATATATATATATATATATATATTAGATGAATTTTTTTTAACTTTTAATCATGCTTTATTCGATAATTCACTAGGTTTTGGTTTTTTTCATAAGAATATGAAGTTCAAGACTCAAAGTAAAAGAACCTAAAATATGGAAAAACCAAACTTTACATGTCATGAAAGTATTTTATGATGTTAATCCCTCTTTCATAACATTTCTTTAGAGAAAATTTCATCTTGCGAATCATTACATGACATCAGTCTAGTACACAATGTGTAAACATATTACTTGTTGTGAGATCTTCAAAATCAGAATCAGGATGAATTTACATGAAATGAAGGAAATACAAGACTTGAATCATGTACAAGACATGAATATCATACACAATGTGAAATGTTTGATATCTCACCCAATAAATGATACCATATGATTTCCTAGAAAATATTGCATTTCTGAAGTTCACCGCATGAAAGGAACATTCCACATTGTGTGGAATTTGATACATAATCCACTTAAATCTATTACACAATGTGAAGACACTACATGTTGTTTAATTTTCATGACTATAAATATTTTATCTCCCCCTTCTCATCCAGAAATTCTCGAGCATCATCTTTTCCCTCATTTTATTTTCTATTTATTCTCTATTTTTATTTTTTTTAACCAGTTTCAATTCATTCCTTTATGGTTATTATTGATTTCATTATTGTTTATTGTCATTCTACACCATGGATTTTCATTCTACATTATCCCATTTCCACATTCTAATTCAATCCATGTTTCCATATTATTTTTCATCCAATGTCAATGAGTGATGATTCATTCTTGTTTCTTCATTCAAAGTATGTTTTTTATTGTATTTGGATTGTTTTAGTTGTTGGATTCTTAATTCTTAATTGTTTTATTATTATGAAAATCATGATTACCACCTTCTCATTTTTTTTAATAATTTCATGTGAGGAAAACCCCCTTAGTGTTAGGGGTTGAGTGTAGGGGTGGTTTGAAACTAATGAATGCCTAAATTTGAACTTGGTTACCCAATTCCAAGTAACTTGGTGTAAAATAATTGTCAATATAATTTGATTTCACCTACCCTAACCATTTAAGGTGTAATCGAATGACCATGACCTAGTTACAATTGATCATGCTTGGACCAATATCTTGTGAATATTTCTACCTTGAATACAATATTCTTTTTCTTGGGTTTTTTATTAATATAAACAAATGAGAATTTTTCAACCTAGGTTCATCCAATTGCTTAGACCAAGTTGAATATGTGTCTTTTTCACTGCTTTACAACCTATTCCATGGGTCTATCCTGAGTCATATTGAGGATTATCCTTTCTTTGTACACTAAAATTAACCTAGATACCTTCCTTTAATCTTTTTTAAAACCCAATATACTTAGTTTTAGTTGAACCAAGACAAATAGAGTGATAGTGAGGAATCCTACTCAAAAGGTTTTTACTGTTAGGTTACTTTTCTGCAAGTTGACTCTATAGGATCGACTCTAGACTACATATTTTCTATGCTTTAGTAGCTGAGTGTAGTTTTGTATATAAATTTATAATATTATCATGCCTAAAGTATTTAATGATGTCTTATGGAAACATAAAATTTTGGATTTGTTTCTAGGGATATTTTTGTTTAGGAACAATGAACTGTTATATGATCCTCAGATTATCACACCCCCTTCTTTCTTCTTTTTATTTCACCTTTTAGTTTTTTCCATATTTTTTCTCATAGAATAAAACCTGAATCTAATTTATTTTAGAATAGTACATGTGTTAGAGCCTTATGACTTGCATGAGGATCCTTTAAGATCATGAACTACTTCTATTCGATCCTAATATTGATCGATCTATTGCAACATTATGACTCTTTATAATTCATACACAAAATGATCTTGCACCACCAAACCAGTATAATGCTCAATATGCACCACATAAAGATCAAGGTAAAGGACCGGCACTACTGGAGCGCACGCTAATGTATTTTGACATATCTCCCATTAGCGGTGTTGTACCCAGCATTGTGTACCCACATATTCATGATAATTCTTTCAAGATAAAACCTAGAATCATTCACATAATCTAGAGCATGAGGCAGTTTAGTGCATTGTAACGGGAAGGCCCCTATGAGAATATTTCTAATTTTCTATAGGTTTGTGATACCTTTTGAAAATATGGTATATCATTAGATGCCATAAGACTGAGTTTTTTTCCATTCTCCTCATGTGACAGAGTGAAGTATTTTCTTAAGAGTCAAGCTCTCGAGTTCATCATGAATTAGTATGATTTAGCTATGAAATTTCATGATAAATATTTCCCACTGATCTGAACATGGAAGCTTATAAATTTTATCCAAAATTTTAATCATGTGGATGGAGAATCATCTTGGGAAGAATGGGGACATTTTAAGGAACTAAGTATTATATTCTCACGTCACAGCCTCGATGTTTAGCTTCAATTTCAAAACTTATACCAAAGACTCCAACCTAATTCTCGCACTATTATGTATGTCACCGATGAAGGAGGGAGCATTTTAAATACACCTTAGGTCAAACGAGTACTATTAAATTGCATATATCACAATTCTAGCCAATGGTAGAGCAATATAGGACTACCTTGGAGTAAAATCCATCAAGTTTATGAGAATACCTACCTAATATCCAAGGTTTATGCCCTTATGAAAAAACATAAAAAAATTTAGTTGCCTGATCCAACGTCACCACCTCCTACCCCTATCATGAAGATCCAATCTTGTGATATGTGTGGACATATTCACCTATACAACAATTATAAGGTAGGAATGGAGGATTTTAAAAAGTAAAAATTTTAATTACATTAATTACAATGAATAAAAATTTTAGTACCAACTGCCCCAATAGTAACATTAACAATACTATCTGCAGAGGTCGGCTCAGCAGCTGCAACAACCAAACCAAGGGAACTATCCAAAGAGGGGTGGACAAGTACCACCAAGGAATCAAGGACCACCTTTGTACCCACCTCAAGGTCCATCTTGTTAAATACAACAATAATTATAATAATATTTTCCTTGAGCTCAAGAATTTCCACCAACTCAGCAGCAGCAATTTCAGAAAGCTCAAATAATACCATCACAACAATACCAACCTCTTAAATCCAATCTTGATAACCTGATAATCACCTTAAATCAAAAATAATATCATATAATTATAACTTAAGATACTTAAATAAAAAACAAATGGAGGACCTCAAAAATTTTGAACATCAAGTTGGGAAAATTTATAAGACCCAGTCAGATTTATTATTGTGTACATTTTACAATAACACTGAGACTCATCCTAAGGAGGAGGATAAATCTATATTTTCTTAGTAATTTAAAGATACTAAACATTCAATATCTATTCTTAGGTGATAAAATTACGTTAAAATAATTTGATATATATGGTTAGGAGAAAAATTTAGAAGTAGAACCAATAGATAAATCTCATGTATATGAGAATCCTGAAAATTAAAATTTATTTGTGTTACCTCCACCATATAAGTCACCTCTCCCCTTTCATAATATGGTAAAAAACAAAAAAAAATAGGTACAATATAAATAATTTCTTGAAATTTTTAAGCAATTACACATTAATATCACCTTTGTAGAGGAAATTTCCCAAGAACCTACTTATTCAATTTTATTTAAATACTTTCTATAAAGAAAAAAATGATACACTTAGGATTCATCTTCTTAAATGAATAATTCCCAAAAAAATAGAATAATCTCTTACACAAAATGTGATGCCCTGTAATTTTCTCAACTCTTTTCATTATAGAAAAATTCAATTTTGATAAAGTCTTGTGTGGTCTTAGAAAAAGTATTGATCTCGTACCTATGAGTGTTTTAAAAAATCTAGGGCTCAGTGAATTAACACCGAGAAGATTTTCACTACAACTTTCTAACTACTTAGTCAATCACCCTCAAGATAATCTCGAGAACATCTTAGTAAAATATATAAATTTTATCTTTCCCATTGATTTACTCATCCTATATATGGAGGAAGAAGGATATGTCTTCATAATTATAAGGAGGAAATTTCTCTCCATTGGAAATGAATTAATTGATGTAAACCAACGGATATTGGTATACAGATTTGATGAAGAACACATTGTGTTAGATTTGGTCAAGGCCTCTAAGAAAAGTAATGAGTCATTGGATTTTCAAGAAACCTATCTTTATGAATATAAATATGACAATATGACCAGTATGGATGGAAGAAATAAACTTCCTCCAGATAAAATGGATATTATTCTCATAAGAATGTAAATTTTACCGGACCTCTTCTAAGGGAGATAATTCCACCATGTGTACACTCTATTTTCGAGAACCATTTGATGAGGTATGTACCCTTTTAAATTTATCTAAATGGAATCATGTCTACATCTTGATTTTAAACAAAGTGCTGATTGGGAGGTAACCTAGGATAAGTCTAAATGGTTAGTTTAGATTTTAGGAAGCTTTAGTGATGTATGAGGCATAAGGATAGAGGATTTATCCAAAAAGGGTCACAAAATGCCAAATTTATATTGCATTTTCATTACCTAACATGTAAATATTGAATGACTGAAAAATAAAATATAAAAAATTTCACATCATGTAGTAATTACATGACATGAAAATTTAGGGTGGCTTTAAAATATGTGAACCATAGGCTCACCCCACCCCCCTCTTTCTTCCCCCCACATGTGAGATCCCCTCTCCTGAACCTCCAGTCACTGTCCTGCCCCCCTCCTCCCATATTTTCATACTTTCTCACATCCACCTCCCCCCCCCCCCCGCTCTCTATACCCTACCCATTAAACTTACTTTTTCAATGGTAATAATTAATAACATAAATGTATATTTATCCAAACACACACCTGAATGAAATGATCCACCTCCACCTAAGAACCAAGCACCATATCCTCCTCCACTTCCTACAGGGTCATCTACCTCTTCCTTTGCATTAGGATTTTCTACCCCTAAATCATATGATGAGTCACATTCTAATTCTAGTGGATCTTAGGGAGATGTTTAATGCCCATAATTGTATCTATGCCTTCATTTATTAGTTATATATCATCAAGTTAGGCATATCCATCTCTAAGAAAAGCCAATAAGGTCCAAAAATACCTTGGACATCACAATGCTTGGGAGAATTTAGGTTAATGAGGTTATATTTGACCTCATTGGCTAGATTCACCAATCCACCATTACCTAGGTTCATTAGAAGACCAAAAGAGTGATATTACTTAATTTTCTATCCACCTTTGAGATGGACATCACCCACATCACTTTCTGGATTGGAGGAAGGCCATGGGAGCTCACCCTTATTGATTTCGATTTCATCCATGGAATTTACTTCGCTGACCTCATCGCTTCCCCATTTTTTCCTAACCATGTGTATCAAGAAAGAAAATTTGGAACTAGAACAACATTAGGCATTGATCACTCATGATTATTAGAGTGTTTATGACCCACATATGATGAATAGAACCCAAATCTATAATTATTCCTTACATATCCCCTGAAAGGATCTAGATCATTCCTAGATTGAAAAAGGAGATTCTCATGGGAGAATTAATTATATTGAGGTCATCACCTTGTCCTCATACATGAGTGACCCCAATATCAACATGATTATAAATTTCATCCTTTATTATCATACCTTGGTATGGTGGACTCACAACACTCTGATGGGAGGTAGCTTTATTACCCTTCTCATCCTCCATCATAGTGCCTTTGACACTGCTCAGCCCAGTTCATATATTAAGAAGATGGATCCCATATATCTATTTACGTTTCATAAGAAGGGGATACTATGTAAAGATGGTATTATCTACTATTGGGTGTTGGAGTACATAGAGGAGGTGGAAGAGGCACTCTCCCATCAAAACCCAGCCCCATACTCACCTTCCCATACCTCATCCATTGTTCCATATACCACCACCCATCCCCTATCCATACTACCACTATAGTCCCTCCACCTTATACTACTATTATAAAACCACCTCCTAATTCATATTCACCATACTTATCTATTCCCTTTGATTTCTAGCCAATTCTCCAGTCCATTCTGGAGAATCATAGGGATATATGTTGTTGTCTCAGCATCCACTTCACTGACCCATATCACTTCACCACCCTCCCCCTCCACAAGTCACTTAATCTTTCACGCACACACACCTACTGAACTTGATTCTATATCTATCCCCACAACACCTCCCACCCTAGCAGACCTACCTCCCAGGATCACCGACCATGCTACCTAATAGGAGTTCCTTTTAGAGTAGACTTGATGGACCACATGTCGCACCCTTCCATTTACTTCATAGATGCCACTGATTGATCCAACTTCCAAATGTATGGCCCTAATAGTGATTGGAACTGCCCTTCAACTAGTCATGACTAAGCCCACTATTATCAATAATCCTCCTCCTATGGAGGTTGATGACCCTACCCCTCCCTCCATAGATGCTATAGATTTGAATGATCTAATCAAAACCCCCATAGTTTAGGAGGGGACTACCGATGATTAAAGTAGTGGCACTGTATATACTGTTTAATCTTTCCATGTACCCATCCCCTTGTAATTTTTGTTGGTGTTTATTTTTTGTATTCTCATTTTATATCATACTCAATGAGGTATCATTTATTATATATATGGATGAGATATAATTTTTCACAACACGGTGTGGTTTGTTTATTTTCATTTTACTATTGCATTGCTTTATCCATGTATAGGTATGTTCTATATTATATGGTCATTAACGGGCCTTTTATGACATCATTTGGTATCCATCATGAGATATTTAAGCATGTAGATGACTAATAGTGATAGGTTGAGGATCTCAAACTATATATCCATACTCAGTAGGGGCCCCCTCCACAACATTCCCGATGTAACGCCCCGACCCCAGCTACCTAGAGTCGGTGCAATAATTACATAACATTGGCATGATCACAAGAAAGATCAAATCTCGAAAGACCGATTGGTTTAGTAGCCTTGGAAACACTAGATATATTCATAAGTTTTACATTACATCATAAAATGAAAAACTACTACAACAACATAATGTTTCCACAGTCCACACTATAATCCCCTCATAATATTCCTGCAGGTCATTCATAACTTACATCTTCACTTCCTGGGAAAAATAAAACATAGAAAAGGGGTGAGCTCAAATGCCCAGTAAGGATAACAATATAGCGGAAACTTTCATAAATAAGAATAAACATTTAAGGCAATGCATTACTAAAACAAAAGCCTTTTAAAATTGAACTTTAACATGGTATGGCAAAAGTAAAATGAAATAATGCCATTTACTTATTCACATGGATATTCTACTAATCGAATAATCACATGCAAAAATCAATAACCACTTTCATAATGTTGGAATGCATAATGCTAAATGTTAATTTCTTTGTCTAGGCCTCATCCCAAGACCTAGGGGTTACTTCTAACCGGAACCCAACCCGGAGTGCCTCTAATAACCGGACACCAACCCGGAGTGCCTCTAATAACCGGACACCAACCCGGAGGGCATACTTTTACCAGTCCCTAACCTGGAGGGCTTACTTTAACCAGTCCCCAACCTGGAGGGCTTACTTTTACCAGTCCCCAACCTGGAGGGCTTACTTTTACCGGTCCCCAACCCGGAACATACTTGTTTAGCACATTCATCTGAAGAAAATTTTGAAATATAACATAAACATTCGGATTAAAACTAGCATACGAAATGTCAATAGTTTCACCATAAACTATGAATAGTATAAAATAGCGCATCCACAGTCAAACATATCACAAAACCTTCAATACAATGTAGAAGTTTTGTATTATAATAAATCAACTTCAAATAAGCGTAAAATCCATTAAAGGATGTTGACATAGATGAAATCAAAACACTTTTTAGAGAAATATCTCTTTCTATTTTTGAAATCATTTAAGAGCCATATAAAATAAAACATTTTCTTGAAAATATTCTTGTAAGCTTGTAAGGAAAGCTTTGATGATTTTATAACGGCGGAAAATAACCGCACCCGCCGTATAAGTAAAAAAAACATTCTTATCTTAATTCTGTCGAAAAGGTCAAAAAGGACCTTGTTTTGAAAACGACGGAAATATTCCTTTATAAACCTCTTACAAAAAGTCAAACAAGGGTATAAATGAATTTAACCCATATTCTTGTAAATAATAAATATGTTTTTAAATACATTTCGAAGAAACATGGATGTGGATGATAAAGAAATCCCAGTAGATTATTACGTATAAACAACCTCGGATAATGAAGAGATTGTGAAATAACCCTTACCTTGTACTTTTCCTTGGTTGTGGTAGGTTAACCTCCTGTATAATGGTGAAATAATTGTTATTAAATTATACAATAATCATATATATTAATATGATATCATATATGATCTTTTAACATTGATTTATTAATAATATCTTAGAATTATCATCGTTTCGGGTGTTAACTTACTCATTTTCTTTTATATGTTTTGTTACATAAGCCATGGTTGTTGTATCTTATTCATATCCAGAATGATATCTAGTCCTTAAACATCATTTTTAAATCATCAAATGATAATTATACTTGAATGGTTACGATGGAGAATGAATCTCATCGCGTTCGTGGAGACGGTAGTCCGTACGTACGCACGAGCGACAATATCATTCTTTTGATATTAAAATAATATATAAATGAATGGTATATCATATATACAGAATCATTAACATGTTATATTTATTATTTACATGAGTTACACATCATTATTATACTCATCCAAATAATATTATATTGAATAACAATTACACCACGACGTAGAGACGGTAAGCCGTACGTATGCACGTATGGTGACATGTTATTCAAAGGGTGGATAGAATACTGAATATGGTTGTACCATACTTATAATAACATCACAGTATATGTGATATACTGGAGTTATTATTTCAGAATGGTAAGAACAAAGGAAGAAGAAGTGGAAGAAGAAATGAACTTAGAAAAGGGTGGTGAAATCATTACCTCTTCTTCGGGTTCTTCCTTTTGATTTGATCAAAAGGGCTCCTTAGGTTGGCTTTCTGATCAAACTAAGGCCTCTAGGTTGTATTGAGGGATGTTGGGAGAGTATTTGGGCAGAGTTTGGCCGAACCAAAAGGCTTTGAAGGTGTGAAGAAATGAGAAGGATGAGTGCCCTTTTATAAGAGGGGTGAGGGGCACCTTTGGAAAAGCTAGAAATATTAATTTATAATAAATTCATATTCGGTTTCTAAAGGCTCCAAAGTTGACTATTCAAATGATGAGGTGGGGATAGGTCGAAATCAACTCATCCAATAGAATTTAGACAGGTTTGGGTACTTATATTAACCTTATCTTTAAGTATTAACTCTAAGTTAATTAGTTTCACTTTTACAATGTCTCTTTGTATTTTTATATAATATGGTTAATAAACTTACTATATACATCCAAGCGACCCCCAAGTGGTCCATTAATTATTAACCTATCATAATATAAGTCTCTTGGCCGAACCTTAGATTTTTAGGAATTTAATATCAATTAATAATATAATATTTGTTTTAAGAACTCTTTTATGTCAATTTTGACACTATTCAATAGTTGATTTTTGTGAAACTCATAACAGATTGATTACTTCGAACAAAGTCCATTAAATCAATCCTAATATATCATATTATCCTAGAAAATTAGTTTAATTCATTAAAAGTTTCATATTATATTTATTTGGGTATTTATAATATCACTTATTTTAATTTTTCACTATTATAGTAATTACTGCATCATCATTGTGTCATAAATAAAATAAATTATTTAATGTCTAAAAATTATAAGTAAAATATCATTATGTAGGAAAGCTTTTTAGCTTTCTAATGAATATTTATAATCGAAAATCCAACATGTATAACCCTATTTAAAAATTGTTCTTCTAAAAGATGTAAGCTTATGCCATTTTTATTTTTATTTTAACTTTATTAATATAAAGTGTCCCTACCACATACAAGTGGCTCCAAGGGGTCCCCAAATTGACCCAAGGATGCCCATGGTCGGGTATGTGTCCACCAATAAGGTTAGGACACGTTTTAGGGTAATTTTGTATTATTATAATATTATTTTTTTAACCCTTATTTACCGGATTTACCCTTTAACCATGGTAAATAAAATATTTACCACAGTAACTATTCAAAATGTCTAAAAATAAAAGTTACCTATTTACACAATTTGAACATCCTGATTCCAAATATGGAATCCATTTTCCTAAACTCAAAACACAGAAGTGGCAGAAATTAATTTAAAATTAATTCCCGCTGTCAAAACAAAAAGCGTGTTTTTTAAGAGATAATAACTATCAAAAGATTGACACTTGTTTATGTTCGGTTTAATTGTAAAATTATGTCCAATGACCAACATTATATTAAATGGTAAAAATATATTCTAAATATACTTTAAAACCACTCAAATTCATAATTTATCACTATTAATTATTTTGATTAAAAAAGTTGTTTTCAATTAAAATTTAGTAATTTTCACTATTCATCAAAATATGAAAGTTATCCGAAATGTACCAAAATTTCACCCTAGGCTAATTTTGATATTCCGAATCCAAAAATGAAGTCCATTTTGAAATATAGAATATATATGATTTCAAAAAGTAGGTATTACTATTCACAACGGCTAGTTTAATTAGTTGTGGTGTGTGTTAGAACTCGAGGTTGCGTACAACACACGCTATCGCATTATTCGAAGGGAAACGTACCGTAGAAGCTTGGGGTGTTACATTCTCCCCTCCTTCAAATAATTGCGTCCTCGCAATTTCTAGGGTATTACTGCATAAAAAGACTCGGGTGGTTCTTCATCATAAGTTCCTCGGGTTCCCACGTTGCCTCTTCCATCTTATGATTCCTCCACAAAACTTTTACCAGACGCGTCGTCCGGTTTCTCAGTACTTGTTCTCTTGTATCAAGAATCCTGACGGGCTCTTCGCAATAAGACAGATCGGGTTCCAGTTCTAATTCCTCATAGGTGAGTACATGCGTTGGGTCAGGCATGTATTTTCTCAACAGAGATACGTGGAACACATCGTGAACTTTGGAGAGACTTGGCGGCATTGCCAATCGGTAAGCTACAGCCCCAATTCGTTCTAGAATTTCGAAAGGTCCGATGTACCTGGGACTCAATTTACCTTTCTTACCAAAACGTATGACTCCCTTCCACGGAGATACCTTTAGGAAAACATGATCACCGACTTGAAATTCCAAATCCTTCCTTCGATTATCGGCATAGCTCTTCTGCCTACTTTGAGCTGCTTTAATGTGATTTTGGATTACCTTTACCTTTTCCATCGTTTCCTCCACCAGTTCTAGACCTACAAGTTTTCTTTCACCGACGTCATCCCAACATGTTGGTGTACGACATCTCTTTCCGTATAACGCTTCATATGGTGCCATCTGAATACTCGAATGGAAGCTATTGTTATAGGAAAATTCTACCAGAGGTAAATATTGATCCCACATACCCTGAAAGTCAAGTGAGCAAGATCTCAACATGTCTTCTAAGGTTTGAATAGTCCGTTCTGACTGTCCGTCTGTCTGAGGGTGGTAAGCAGTGCTCAAATGAAGTTCAGTATCCAGGGATTTCTGAAGACTTTTCCAAAACCTTGAAGTAAAACGGGGATCACGATCCGAAACAATTGATAAGGGTACTCCATGAAGTCTCACAACTTCATTAATGTATAGTCTTGCTAGACGTTCTAGGGGTAGATCTTCTCTTATAGCAAGAAAATGTGCTGACTTGGTAAGACGATCAACAATAACCCATATTGCATCGTTCCTTCTAGGAGTCTTTGGTAGCCCCATGACAAAGTCCATTGTAATATTGTCCCATTTCCACTCCGGTATGGGAAGCGGTTGCATGACTCCTCCAGGCTGTTGCCTTCCAGCTTTCACTTGTTGACAAACCATACATCTTGACACAAAATCAGCAATCTCCCTCTTCATGTTGTCCCACCAAAAATGTTCCTTCAAATCTCTATACATTTTGGTGCTCCCAGGGTGTATAGAGAAATTGGAACTATGAGCATCATCCAGCAATTCCCTTTTTAGATCAGGTATATTGGGAACACAAAGTCTCTTCCCGAATTTCAAAATTCCATCTTCATACACAAAGTCTCTCAATCTCCCATCATTCACAGCTTTAATCTTCTTCTGAAATTCTTCATCATCGGTCTGGGAACTCTTAATCCTTCCTAGTAAAGATGGTTTGGCAACCATTTGAAAAAGAATTGATGTTTCACCTTCCCTGGTTATTCCCATGTCCATCTTCTCTAGATCCATGAAAATTGGATCCCTTTCAATTCTCATCATGTTCAGAACTCCATGGTCTTTTCTGCTCAAAGCATCTGCTACTTTGTTTGCTTTCCCCGGGTGGTAGTGTATCGTGCAATCATAATCCTTGAGTAATTCAAGCCATCTCCTTTGCCTCATGTTGAGTTCTTTTTGTGAGAAAATATACTTCAAACTCTTGTGATCAGTATAAATCTCACATTTTTCACCATAGAGGTAGTGCCTCCATATCTTCAAAGCAAAGATCACAGCTGCTAATTCGAGATCATGAGTAGGATAGTTTTGTTCATGAATTTTCAACTGTCGTGATGCATAGGCAATAACTCTATCATTCTGCATAAGGACACAGCCAAGTCCTTTCTTCGATGCATCACTATAAATAACGAACCCATCATTCCCCGATGGTAGAGTCAATATAGGAGCATTGACTAATCTTCTCTTCAGTTCTTCGAAACATTCTTCACACTCTTTTGTCCAAACAAATTTAACCCCTTTACGTGTGAGCTTCGTTAATGGGTTATCCAATCGGGCAAAATTCTGGACGAAACGTCGATAATAACCTGCCAAACCAATAAAACTACGTACCTCAGTTATACTCGTAGGTGCTGGCCATTCTTGGATTGCCTTGGTCTTAGAAGGATCAACAGAGATTCCATCTTTAGAGACAATATGGCCAAGAAAAGAAATCTCCTGAAGCCAGAATTCACACTTGCTAAACTTTCTATATAATTCATGCCTCCTCAGAGTCTTCAAGATAATACGCAAGTGATTTTCATGATCTTTGTAGGTTTTGGAGTATACCAAGATATCATCAATAAATACCACCACAAATTCATCGAGATACTCCTTGAAAACTCTATTCATCAGATCCATGAATACAGAGGGTGCATTAGTCAATCCAAACGGCATTACAGTAAACTCGTAATGCCCGTACCTGGTTCGAAATGCTGTTTTCGGAATGTCTTCCTTCTTCACACACAACTGATGGTATCCAGATCGAAGGTCAATCTTTGAAAAGTATTGAGCTCCATGCAGTTGGTCAAATAAATCATCAATACGAGGTAGGGGATACTTGTTCTTTATCGTTATAGCATTGATCTCCCTGTAATCGATACATAACCTCATAGATCCATCTTTCTTTTTAACAAAAAGAACAGGGGCTCCCCATGGAGAAACACTAGGGCGAATAAATCCCTTATTACTCAATTCCTCTAGTTGTTTCTTTAGTTCGACTAGCTCTACAGTGGCCATTCTATAAGGGGTCTTCGATATAGGCCTTGATCCAGGAATCAAATCAATAGAAAAGTCAACTTCTCGTTCTGGAGGATGTCCAGGTAAATCTTCCGGAAATACATCTACAAATTCTTTCATAATAGGTACATCCTCTATTTGAACATTCCTTTCCTCACCGACAGTTATTTCATTCTCTTCCTCCCCGATAATTGAATTAAGTTGAGCTACAGGGGGTGGATCTAAATAAGAATTAGGTGGTGACGATTCTGCTCTAAAAATAAGGTGTTCCTTATCATTATCATCAAGAATCGTAACCTCTTTCTTCTTACAATAAATCTTCGCATCATAGTCCGAAAGCCAGTCCATACCGAGGATTATATCAAACTCAATCATAGGTATGACGATGAAATCAGCAGATAAAGAAAATTTATGTGCTCTAATGGGGACTGATTCACAAAACTTTGTTGCAACGATACTTCCCTTAGGAGTTTTAACTGACAACTCCCTTATTAAATCAAATTGGAAATATCTAATTTTCTTAGCAAACTGGGAAGATATGAAACAATGCGATGATCCAGAATCAAATAATGCATTTGCTAAACTTGAGGAAACCATTAAATTACCTGCCACCACGTCTTTCGGGGCTTCTACCTCAGCAGTAGTGATAGCATAAGCCTGGCCTTGATCCCTTGGCCTTTTCTGAGGTAAGTTCTCCTGACGCTTAGGACATGCATTTGCATAATGCCCCATCTCCCTGCAATTGTAGCACTGAACGTTGGTAGCTTCCTTCTTCCCCTTGCAATCATGAGCTTGGTGGCCTTTTTCACCACACTTGTAACAGACTCCCATTCCCTTCAGGCAAGCACCGGGGTGTTTCTTCCCGCACTTACCACAAGATGGATATTCAACCTTTCCCTTCTTCCCCTTATTTCCATTCCCAGATTGATCAGCAGGTCTCTTCTTCTCTTGCTTTGCTTTAAAGTCATAAGACTTAGAGAATTCCTTTTCGGTCTTGATAGCACATGAGACAATGTCTTCGTACGATGAAAAGGATTGTGAGACTAATGCTCGACGGAGAAATGGTTTTAACCCATCAAAGAAACGATCAATCTTACTTCTTGGGTTGCGAATATAATCACCAGCGTACCTCGCTAACCTTGTAAAGTTAGCCTCATACTTTGTGACATTCTCATCCTCCTTTTGTCTCAGACTCAGAAATTGTATTTCCATATCTGCTCGATGGTCGCGAGGAAAGTATTTTTCTAAAAATAGATCTTTGAACTCCCTCCACTCCATATTTGACACTTCATCATCTTCTTTCGTATTTTGAATCAATGACCACCATTGATCAGCATCTCCAGTGAGGCGGTAAACTTCCATGATAACTTTTTCCCTTTCACTGCTCCCCAAAGCCTGAAATATTTTCTCTAGGGAAAATATCCATTGCTCAGCTACTAAGGGATTTGTATTCCCATTGAACGTTGGTGGTTGTTGTCTCATGAATCGATCTAACATTGATCCTCCACGCTGCGGATCAGGGTGCTCCATACGGGTAAGGTTATTATTCATAACCTGAGTAAGTTGTCCCAGTATGGTGATTAGCTGATCAGCACCAGTTGCATCACCAGCCCCACTATAATTATCTTGAGCAGGAGGGCAATCCCTACATGGAGTGCGTGCATTGATACGGTTTCCATTTCTTCCACTAGGCGCCATTTCTAAACAATGGCATAAACTAGATCAGTTTATGAATCAAAATACATAATCCCATACTTATAAAACACTTAGCATAAATTGAACTATTTATGGATATAATCCATAATCATAAAAATGTTTTCTTTGAGGAAGTATATACTCATAAACCCTTCATAATGATTTGTAAAGATAGTGAGAGTTATCCTAAGCATATCCCCCGGGAGTGTCGTAACCAAGAGTGCAGCAAGGCCTGTTGTCGTGCACCAGTTCCCGTTCGAGTCTAGCTCAAAGCGGTGTTTTCGGGTTTTACCCCTAGGTACATCTGTGCCAGAGCCGCCTCTACCTGCTCGTATCCAGACAGGGATGTATTGCTCGGAAAACTCACAAAATCTCTACAATACCAAAATTCTAGGAAGTTCTTCTATACAAATCCTCAAAGTTCATCTTAGGTATACGTGCTCTAATCAGAGTTTATCTAAATCTAGCTTCCAAGGTTTGTACTAAACTTCCTCTGATACCAACTGTAACGCCCCGACCCCAGCTACCCAGAGTCGGTGCAATAATTACATAACATTGGCATGATCACAAGAAAGATCAAATCTCGAAAGACCGATTGGTTTAGTAGCCTTGGAAACACTAGATATATTCATAAGTTTTACATTACATCATAAAATGAAAAACTACTACAACAACATAATGTTTCCACAGTCCACACTATAATCCCCTCATAATATTCCTGCAGGTCATTCATAACTTACATCTTCACTTCCTGGGAAAAATAAAACATAGAAAAGGGGTGAGCTCAAATGCCCAGTAAGGATAACAATATAGCGGAAACTTTCATAAATAAGAATAAACATTTAAGGCAATGCATTACTAAAACAAAAGCCTTTTAAAATTGAACTTTAACATGGTATGGAAAAAGTAAAATGAAATAATGCCATTTACTTATTCACATGGATATTCTACTAATCGAATAATCACATGCAAAAATCAATAACCACTTTCATAATGTTGGAATGCATAATGCTAAACGTTAATTTCTTTGTCTAGGCCTCATCCCAAGACCTAGGGGTTACCTCTAACCGGAACCCAACCCGGAGTGCCTCTAATAACCGGACACCAACCCGGAGTGCCTCTAATAACCGGACACCAACCCGGAGTGCCTCTAATAACCGGACACCAACCCGGAGGGCATACTTTTACCAGTCCCTAACCTGGAGGGATTACTTTAACCAGTCCCCAACCTGGAGGGCTTACTTTTACCAGTCCCCAACCTGGAGGGCTTACTTTTATCGGTCCCCAACCCGGAACATACTTGTTTAGCACATTCATCTGAAGAAAATTTTGAAATATAACATAAACATTCGGATTAAAACTAGCATACGAAATGTCAATAGTTTCACCATAAACTATGAATAGTATAAAATAGCGCATCCACAGTCAAACATATCACAAAACCTTCAATACAATGTAGAAGTTTTGTATTATAATAAATCAACTTCAAATAAGCGTAAAATCCATTAAAGGATGTTGACATAGATGAAATCAAAACACTTTTTAGAGAAATATCTCTTTCTATTTTTGAAATCATTTAAGAGCCATATAAAATAAAACATTTTCTTGAAAATATTCTTGTAAGCTTGTAAGGAAAGCTTTGATGATTTTATAACGGCGGAAAATAACCGCACCCGCCGTATAAGTAAAAAAAAACATTCTTATCTTAATTCTGTCGAAAAGGTCAAAAAGGACCTTGTTTTGAAAACGACGGAAATATTCCTTTATAAACCTCTTACAAAAAGTCAAACAAGGGTATAAATGAATTTAACCCATATTCTTGTAAATAATAAATATTTTTTTAAATACATTTCGAAGAAACATGGATGTGGATGATAAAGAAATCCCAGTAGATTATTACGTATAAACAACCTCGGATAATGAAGAGATTGTGAAATAACCCTTACCTTGTACTTTTCCTTGGTTGTGGTAGGTTAACCTCCTGTATAATGGTGAAATAATTGTTATTAAATTATACAAGAATCATATATATTAATATTATATCATATATGATCTTTTAACATTGATTTATTAATAATATCTTAGAATTATCATCGTTTCGGGTGTTAACTTACTCATTTTCTTTTATATGTTTTGTTACATAAGCCATGGTTGTTGTATCTTATTCATATCCAGAATGATATCTAGTCCTCAAACATCATTTTTAAATCATCAAATGATAATTATACTTGAATGGAATGAGTTACACATCATTATTATACCCATCCAAATAATATTATATTGAATAACAATTACACCACGACGTGGAGACGGTAAGCCGTACGTATGCACGTATGGTGACATGTTATTCAAAGGGTGGATAGAATACTGAATATGGTTGTACCATACTTATAATAACATCACAGTATATGTGAGATACTGGAGTTATTATTTCAGAATGGTAAGAACAAAGGAAGAAGAAGTGGAAGAAGAAATGAACTTAGAAAAGGGTGGTGAAATCATTACCTCTTCTTCGGGTTCTTCCTTTTGATTTGATCAAAAGGGCTCCTTAGGTTGGCTTTCTGATCAAACTAAGGCCTCTAGGTTGTATTTAGGGATGTTGGGAGAGTATTTGGGCAGAGTTTGGCCGAACCAAAAGGCTTTGAAGGTGTGAAGAAATGAGAAGGATGAGTGCCCTTTTATAAGAGGGGTGAGGGGCACCTTTGGAAAAGCTAGAAATATTAATTTATAATAAATTCATATTCGGTTTCTAAAGGCTCCAAAGTTGACTATTCAAATGATGAGGTGGGGATAGGTCGAAATCAACTCATCCAATAGAATTTAGACAGGTTTGGGTACTTATATTAACCTTATCTTTAAGTATTAACTCTAAGTTAATTAGTTTCACTTTTACAATGTCTCTTTGTATTTTTATATAATATGGTTAATAAAATTACTATATACATCCAAGCGACCCCCAAGTGGTCCATTAATGATTAACCTATCATAATATAAGTCTCTTGGCCGAACCTTAGATTTTTAGGAATTTAATATCAATTAATAATATAATATTTGTTTTAAGAACTCTTTTATGTCAATTTTGACACTATTCAATAGTTGATTTTTGTGAAACTCATAACAGATTGATTACTTCGAACAAAGTCCATTAAATCAATCCTAATATATCATATTATCCTAGAAAATTAGTTTAATTCATTAAAAGTTTCATATTATATTTATTTGGGTATTTATAATATCACTTATTTTAATTTTTCACTATTATAGTAATTACTGCATCATCATTCTGTCATAAATAAAATAAATTATTTAATGTCTAAAAATTATAAGTAAAATATCATTATGTAGGAAAGCTTTTTAGCTTTCTAATGAATATTTATAATCGAAAATCCAACATGTATAACCCTATGTAAAAATTGTTCTTCTAAAAGATGTAAGCTTATGCCATTTTTATTTTTATTTTAACTTTATTAATATAAAGTGTCCCTACCACATACAAGTGGCTCCAAGGGGTCCCCAAATTGACCCAAGGATGCCCATGGTCGGGTATGTGTCCAACAATAAGGTTAGGACACGTTTTAGGGTAATTTTGTATTATTATAATATTATTTTTTTAACCCTTATTTACCGGATTTACCCTTTAACCATGGTAAATAAAATATTTACCACAGTAACTATTCAAAATGTCTAAAAATAAAAGTTACCTATTTACACAATTTGAACATCCTGATTCCAAATATGGAATCCATTTTCCTAAACTCAAAACACAGAAGTGGCAGAAATTAATTTAAAATTAATTCCCGCTGTCAAAACAAAAAGCGTGTTTTTTAAGAGATAATAACTATCAAAAGATTGACACTTGTTTATGTTCGGTTTAATTGTAAAATTATGTCCAATGACCAACATTATATTAAATGGTAAAAATATATTCTAAATATACTTTAAAACCACTCAAATTCATAATTTATCACTATTAATTATTTTGATTAAAAAAGTTGTTTTCAATTAAAATTTAGTAATTTTCACTATTCATCAAAATATGAAAGTTATCCGAAATGTACCAAAATTTCACCCTAGGCTAATTTTGATATTCCGAATCCAAAAATGAAGTCCATTTTGAAATATAGAATATATATGATTTCAAAAAGTAGGTATTACTATTCACAACGGCTAGTTTAATTAGTTGTGGTGTGTGTTAGAACTCGAGGTTGCGTACAACACACGCTATCGCATTATTCGAAGGGAAACGTACCGTAGAAGCTTGGGGTGTTACACCCGAGTTCTCTTCCTACCACATGAGCTTCATGGTTGATAAATTCCTGAGGGGGTTAACCCCACAAAGATCCCTCATGAGATAGAGGATAATTTCATAAGTCCCTATAGGTAGTAGAAGAATTCTGAGCCGATGGAAAACACTAGATAATTCTTTTATCCATCCATCTAGTTGATCATGTCATTATTATCACTTTATGAGAGGAAAGCCGCATTTTTATTTTCTTTATTTTCCTGTTCTTATTAGGACTATTGTTTTTTATTTTCTATAATTTTTTGTTTGTGAGATGACCAAAGATTGATTTTTAGTCACTTATTGCATTTATATGAGTTTTTTTCTCTTATATTTTACTTTTTTCACAGACTCATTTTTCTGCATCCATATTGTTTAAACCCTATGTACTAATGGTTTATCTAGTGCAGGTAATTTATTTCTAAAAATATTTTTAGGTAGCTCAATTTCCAATCACCATCCAATAATTTTTTTCATGGAATTAATTCCACTATAGGGAGATCTTGATTACTATTTAAAATTCATAAATTACCATTTCATTTTTTCTAATCTTAAATTGATATCTCTCACATAACACTTTCTAGACATTGCCTCATTTTAAGTGTGGGGGAGTATTTATTAATATTTAATGTTCATACACTTGGATTATTTTAGTTTTTCATTAGTCTATGAGACACTTTTCAATAAAATCATTCTTTAAACATAAAATATCATTACAAAATTTTAAATAAAAGATTATTTTCATGTGGAGATTATTATAATACATATTTATTCTTGTTTATATTTTTATCATAATTTTTGATTTGAGTAATTTAATTATAATTCTTGATTCTTGAGATTTAATTTGATGGACTTATTACTGGATATTATTCCATGAGTTATTGCCAATTATTTTTTATACTCCTGTACTTGAGTGAGTATTAGACCAAAATTGTCATATTATTTTATGAGAATATTTCTTGAGAGATTCATGGGACATGTCAACCTATAGAAACTTCCATTGAGATCTTATTGATGTTATTATTGAAAAAAACACTTTTAAAGTGATTTATTTAAACTTTATTGAGTCTATTTTTTTACACATGTCTGTACATATTTCTTTATTTGGACCATAGTAGCCATGAATGACTTTATTAGGATGAAGTCGTTTCAATCCTATTATCAATTCCTACATTGCTCTTGGTAATATAAATGATTCTATTTTGAATATGTGTTTGGTATTTTTTATCTTGGTCATACACAAAATGTTGATACTGAAGAGATGTATGGTGGAACTTTCACCAGATTAATATGATGTGGTTCATGGTTAATTTCTTCCTTTTAAATGCTTACCAGGTTCCTTTATAAAAGAAATATAAAAATAGGAGTCTTTAGTTGTTTATTAGGAACGTAAATCATCACCATTACAAGAATGATGAATCCTATGATGGATCATATGTGGTTAGGTGATGGCTATGAGATCTGGACTAGATAAGAATTTGAAAAAATAAAAAAAATAAAATAAAATAAAGAAACATGGAACATTTTTATGCTAACTTAACTTATTAATAGACCCGCTATGAGTTGTTTGGATAATGGAATATTTTTTTCTAGATGAAGTTACTACATTACACTATTCACAATTAACATGCATTATAATCTAGAGGTTACACTCTTTTTCTACATTGATATTTATTATTTTCCCACCTCCCCTCATCCTTAGAGACATTTTAGCCTAATATCTTAATCCCTCATGATTAATTTTTTTCTTTTATAAAGGTAAGATTATGAAACCAATTCAAGACTATGGTTAGGATCCTATATTCAGGGTATGAGCATAACTCCAGTTACCATTTTCCTTGAGTGATGAGAGAAAGTTCATTGTGAGTTAAATTACAAAAAGGCTATAATGTCTAAGGAATGGTTAGAAAAATGTAATTAAAGGAAGAAATAATCTGAATAAAGAACTTGACTATAGGCCATGACTGGTTTTCTCTAAAGTATTGATTCTGAAGGAATTACTTTTTCTACTTATACTTAGTTTTATTTTCCTAGTTGTAATACATGTTTCCTATTTAAAAATTGATTGATTTGGGATCCCAGTTGAGATTATTTTTTCTTGAGGATAAGAAATTGTTCGAGTGTGGGGGAGTTTGATCAACTTAATTTATATATAAATTTTGGATTATTTTATTTAATTATTAATCACACATTATTCAATACTTCACTGGGTTTTTTATAGAATTATGAGTTCAAGACTCAGATTAAAAGAACCAAAAAAATGAAAAAAATAGACTTTACACGTCTTGAAAGTAGTTCACAATGTGTGTTCCCCTTTCATTGCATACCAAGTGTAACATCCCAGGTAAATAAAGAATATGATATTTTCATATTTATTAATATTTTTGAATTAAATATTAATTTTACATTAAAGGTGTTTCTATGTTAGATAGTGTACCCGATACGCAACAACGAGTTTCTTTGAAATCTTAAGTTGCACACTAATAATATAATATTATTATTTTAAATAGTAGTTAACTCCTAGCCATTGTATTGGAGGGAATTAACAAAACTAACTAAAATATGATTATATATGTTTTTTAAATGTTTCTACAATTATCTAATAAAATTTAGGGGCTTAAAATATGAATGAATCTAATTTTAAGCATGAATACTTTAATATTTAGTAAAAGGTCGATTTACCGCCTTTTGATGAAGAACTCTATTTAATTGTAGTTTTGGTCACTTTAATACATTCTATTTGACCAAATAAAATTCTTATTTATAATTGGGACATCAAAATTTACTTTGTGTAAATTTTTTGAATTTTTTCGATGAAGTTCATTTTTTAATGAATAGTGAAAAATATTGTATTTTAATTCAAAACTGTGTTTTAATCTAAATTATTTATATGGTTAGATTATATTTTTAATTGGTTTTAAAGTTTAATTATAAAATATTTTACTATTTAATCCAATGTTGGTCATTGGATTTAATTTCACTTTGAAATTGGACATAAACAGGTGTCAATCTATTGATAGATATTGTTTCTTAAAAACACGCTATTTGTTCTGACAAAGGGAATTAATTATAAAATTAATTAATGCAACTTCTATGTTTTGAATTTAGTAAAATATACATAATTTTTGAATTCGGAATATCAATTATATCTTAGGCTGAGTTTTTGGTATTTTTCTGAAAAACTTTAATTTTTGATGAATAGTGAAACCACTTAGTATTAGTTAAAAAAACTGAATTTTTCATTTAAATGAAATTTTACCGCTTCTGTGAGTTGAATTTCAAAAATCTAAGTGACATAGTTAATATAAATAAGTAAAATGTGGTTCGATAAGATGAAAATAATTTTTGGTGTATAGTATCTTTTGACTTTTATTTACCGTGGAAAAGGTAAATTGGGTAATTCAAGGTAAAAAGAATATTATAATTATTCAAAATTACCTTAACACTTGTCCTAACATTATTGGATGAGTCATGGACGACCAAGGGCATCCTTGGGTCTATTTTGGGACCCCATGGAGCCACTTGGGAGTGATATTGACACTTTAGATTAATTAATTTAAAGTAAAGGAAAAAATGACATAAACAAATATCCTTTGGTAAATTAATTTTAATATGATGTTATATAAGTCATATTTTAGAATATAAAAATTAATTGGAAATCTAAAAAGATTTCCTGCATCCTGTTATTTTTTTATAACTTTTATACATCGAATAAATTAAATTATTTATGACACAATAATGATGCAGTATTTACCTCATTAATAAATGATTTAAATAAATAAGATTATAAAGACTAAAATAATATCCAAAACCTGTCCAATTCCTATCGGATAATTTTATTTTTGAATGTGTTTCATCTTATATTTGACTTTAATGTGTTTTGGAACTTTTGAAACTGAAGATAAGTTTATAATAAATAATGTTTCCACACTTTCCTAAAGAGCCCCTCCTCTCCCATATAAAAGGAGACCACCTCTAACAAATTCCTCACACCTCTCAAGCCTTTTGGATCATCCAACCTCTGCCCAATTAAGATCCCTAAATCCCTCTCCTCCTCCTAGAAGCCTTACCTTAGGCATAAGGCACTTCAAGGAGTCCTTTTGGTTCAAACCAAAGGAAGTTACCCAAATTAAAGGTAACGATTTATCTTAAATTTTTTTCTTTTATTTTACTTCTCCAACCCCTAAAATCTTTTTATTCCTTTATTTTGTAAAAACCAGTATTATAAACATACTAGGATTTTTTTTTGAGAAGTATTAGAACTACACTTACACACACATCCATCTAATGGGTGAAGAAAATATTGTTTCTGTAGATGGAGTTAATAATATTATATATGATATTATACTAGAATTATAATATAACTATGTATCATTGTTTTTTAATTCCAATAAAATAAGAAATGGAAATGGAAGTAGCATTCATTCGTACGTACGGCTTACCATCTCCATGAACGGTGCATTTCATTTCTTACCTCTAAATGTTATGTACTATTATAAATACATGTATATAATGGATATATATGATATCTAAATCATTAATATCAGTCTGAATATAATGTATATCTTACCACATTATCAACTTGTAATTATAAGGTGTTCATTTTCGACTCAAGTACCAAATATCGACAAAATGACCGTTATTAACATAAATGACTATGTAATGTTTATAACATGGCAATAAGTGATATAAGAGGATTAATAAACTTGAAAAAGTTTTTGAAGCAAGTATAAATTAACTTTAGTTTATTATTTTGGAGATTAAAGAATGAACGGATCAAGTCGGGCACAAGGTAAGGGATTTCTTATCTCACTTTTAATTCCATGATATTTCCATTATACGCCACTTATTTATTGTATGTGGTGTATTTTGCACTGATATTTGATATATATTATCATGATTCTCTTTATATTCATGGTTTTCTATGATTCATTTGGTGGTCATTAACATTTGGTCACACGACTCGACTGATTACGACGTGGTATGGGGTTTTCATCTCACTTCTTATTCTTGTGAGATTCATGCTATATTTGCCACTATTTCCTTTTTTGTGGTGTATGTACTGAACATGATTGTATTACCTTTTTAATACACTTTAATTTATAGTTAATTACATCTTCATTTTATGATCCTTCATTCATGTGGCGTATATTTTGTAAGTTACCAAATCGGTAAGGGAACCTTTCACCCTCCTATTTTTAAAAGACTTTTTTTTATAATGTCTTTTAATTTACATATTCTTATGTTGGGATATGTTCTTATATATCCTTATTGATGTAAATTTTATTTCCATGTGATGAGATACCTTTTTCTCTCTCATCAACTCATTTTATGAATTTTAAAGTGACGTCATTAGGCTGTCGAATTTCTGTAAGGGAACTTCTTTACCCAATTTTAATTCTTTGGGTTAAACTTATATTTCTTGAAAATTTCATGCTACAAATATGTGTGAATGACCTATGATTGTTTTACACTTAATATCCTCTTATATTGGGTGTATTTATATTTTTTACACATAATTATGTTATTGATTTATCCTTAATCTAAGGATACCGTTTATATAATGGATTGCGTCTCAATTTACATTACATTGAAGCTTCATTGTTTTTATGCACCAATTCACTCATATATGGTGTATATACTATCCTTTCGAATATTATATCATGAATCCTTTTATTCTCATGATATTATAAAGTTATGATTAAATGTTATTCCTCAATTATTTGTATTCAAGCGTCTCTCATTTTGTTAAAAACTCTTTAACTAAAATATCATTTTAAATGTTTTAAAGATTTATTCTTCTAAATATTTCTCATTAATGTCCATGTTTTCAAAATTGTTTTGGGATTTATTTATATGGAAATTAATGTTTTAAAATGTTAATTCCTTTAAAATATTCAAAGTGGTATGGGACACTTTGATTCAAAAATATATTTATTAAATGTTTTAAATGGTTTTGAAAATGATTTGATAAAGCCTTGTTTATTTCAATATATTGATTTGATATACTGTTATTGGAATTCAGAAATGTATCTTTCCTTTATTCTTATGTTATGTGTTATGAATATGTTATAGTTATTGGGAATTGTTTACGTATATGGGTGGTTCCGTGATAAACCTAGGGAGGGTGAGCCCGAGATATCTCTCCAATGCATTGGGTAATGTGACGGAGGTAAACATGAATGTTACTCCTAAGAGATTTAGGGAATATTCTGTGATGGGTATTCCAAATGTGACTCCCTATGTAGCTGTGATAGATAAAAAGTAAGTATGTTATTAATGCCATAAGTTACCTTTATGATTTATGATTTCTTTAGGTTATTCATAAATCATATGATTTCATGGGGTATGTTATCATTGAAAAGTATTGTTTTCATTGACTAGTATTTATTGATGGGTTAATGTTTCCTTTCCTTATTTTATAACCCTTATTGAGATTTTTATGCTCACCCCAAGTTTTTGAAATGTTTTCCACAGGACTTAAATATGAATAGGGTCAAGGATGGGATCAATGAAAATTCATGCAGTCTAAAACATAGAACTAGACATGTTTCTTTTTAAGAGTTTTTATTTTAAAAAATGGATACTGATTAGTAGTGTCTACATGTAATTTTCATGTTGATATGTAATAGTTATGGCCTAATTATCTAAAACTATAAACCTGGAAAGATCCTCATTGTTAATTATTCATTTAATTCAAGATTATGTAATGCTTAAGGTCGGGTCCTTATAGTTGGTATGAGAGGTTGGTTTAGAAAACTTTAGGGATTATGAGTTTTTTTAAACACATGGTTAGTCCCTATGTCTATTATTTCAGTTAAATCCTTATTTTATAAATTTTTCAGATCAAGGAAAGTCAGTTACAAATCGAATGAGAAGGATCTAAACCTACATTCTTATCTCTTCCTGACGACATGCTTGAAATAATTATTACAAAGTCATGTTCAGATGATTGTGAAACTTTCTCTAGTATACAACTCACTTGCAAGAAGTTGTTTGAGATATCAAACACCTCCACTATACCTCGATATCATTGTGGATCATGGGTTTTATTTAATCACATCTTAATTTCATAATACTCTCATATTTTCAATAAAAGGTAAATATTATCAAGGAATTTTCAAATATTTTACCTTATCACAAGATTTTGAAGGATATTATGATTTTAAAAAAGGTACTGAAGAAGGAGACCCTTGCTCAACCTATTTATATTTTATTTTATAATATAGTCTCTGAGCACATACTTATGGTATTTTAAAAGGACCGTTAATTGAAATTTTCAAATCAAACTCAGTTCGACTGTTTTATAAAAGGAATGTTTTATCAGATGTTTTGAAATTATTTGTTATACATGATTATTGTCCAAAACTATTTTTCTATGAACACCCATATTACCCATGTTGTACAAGATGTATTTGGATAAAGGAATCAAATGATTTTGAAGGATCTCTAAATAATTGTTCCAATGCATGGACCTTATACCTACGTGAACAAGATGATGATGAAACCATATGGACACAATGATCAAGGTATGATGTTCTTTATTTTGGGGGTAGTTTTATTTTATAATGTGGAGGTGAAAAAAATTACAATATATAAGATTTTGAGGTATTAATGTATTGGGATGAAAATGAAAGGTATAAGAAAACCTTTGTGGTTAAAACATGTTAGGGTTATTTTTTGAGTTTTATAAAAATGACAACCCGTAAGATGGGGGACAACCCATCGCGTCCGAAAAGGCCATAAGAATCGAACCCACAACCGAAGGGAAACAAGGGCGCATCGCCTTCCACTATCCTACATGAAGTCCTTTTTTAGTATGACTTATCATTTTAGTAAAATGATTTTATGGAACAAGAATAAGTTTATTTTTATAACTTATATTTTATCAAATGGATATACTTAGTGTTGAAAAAATATTTGGTGATTAAGTGATAAAGGTTATTTTAGAAGATGTTTTCTCTTTTGGAAACATTATATGCTTTAGGGAAATAGAACACTATGGGATCTCATTTGTGGAAAAATGGATGAAATTTTATTTTGGAAGAATCTTTGTTTTTATTGTGGATAAATGGTGATTTGGGTTATTTATGGAAATGAATAACCTATCATAGAGAAAATGTGATTAGGTTAGTTACACTATATTATGAGACTTTAAGATTAATATATGTTATTGGGAGATAAATGTTAATATTTATCATGGAAGACTATGTGATAAAAATCCTTCTGAATTTTTGGGTTTAAATCTTAGTTTAGATTACTTTGAAGAATTTTATGGACATTTTTTTATTGAATGGACTTTTTATGAACTTTGGATGTTGTTTGATAAATTTTGGAGATTAAGGGTCGTCTTTCTTTTTGTAAAAGATTATCCTTTTGGGGGATTATCTGATCTTGCACTAACCTTTTTGGTTTTGGTTGATGTCTAAATATAAGGGAAATGTATATTTCCTCTTTTGAGGATTATTTGATACTCTAGAAGTTGATTCTATCACTTTTGATGTTACCAAGTCAGTTTGAATACTAATCGTTGGGAGAAAAGTTGAGTTTGTGGTAGAAATTTTGAAAAGGATTAAAGTCTACATGTCAAGTAAGTTTCCTTATGTTCTTATTCAATATTATAAATAAATCCTCCAACATTATGAAAAGGAACTTAAAACAAAAACTTTTTTCATTTACTTTTCCTGCTGGGAAACCAATGACTGTTTAACCCATCACAAATTTGTGGTTTTCTTGTTGTTAACTTTCTCCTAATCATGTTTTCTATCACACTCTATCAGAATATGATGGCTTGTTTTCTCCTCCATATCCATGTTTCCCTACATGAAATCCTGGTATGCATCATCTCAGGTGACCTTTGTACATATCTTTCTTTATTTTAAAGTGATGGTTTTATTTACTCTTTTCCAATGTGAGACTTTTAATGAAGTTTCCAAGCCCAGATTTAAAATTGTGAGGACGCAATTACCAAAAGGGGGGAAGGATGTAACATCCCAGGTAAATAAAGAATATGAAATTTTCATATTTTTTAATATTTTTTAATTAAATAATAATTTTATTTTAAATGGGTTGCTATGTTCGATAGCGTACCTGATACACAACAACGGGTTTTATTGAAATCTTACGTTGCACACTAATAATATAATATTATTATTTTAAATGGTAGTTAACTCCTAGTCGTTGTATTGGTGAGAATGAAAAAAACTAATTAAAATATGATTATATATGTTTGTTAAATTTTTTTACAATCATCCAATAAAATTTAGGGGCCTAAAATATGAATGAATCTAATTTTAAGCATTAATACTCTAATATTCAATAAAAGGTCGATTTACCGCCTTTTGAAGAAAAACACTCTTTAACTGTAGTTTTGGTCACTTTAATACATTCTATTTGACCAAATAAAATCCTTATTTATAATGGGGACATCAAAATTTACTTTGTGTAAATTTTTGGAATTTTTCCGATAAATTTCATTTTTTAATGAATAGTGAAAAATATTGTATTTTAATTCAAAACTGTGTTTTAATATAAATTATTTATATGGTTATATTATATTTTTAATTGGTTCTAAAGTGTAGTTAGAATATATTTTTACCATTTAATTCAATGGTGGTCATTGGATTTAATTTCACTTTGAAATTGGACATAAACAAGTGACAATCTTTTGATAGATATTGTTTCTTAAAAACACGCTATTTTTTTGACAACGGGAATTAATTATAAAATTAATTAATGCAACTTCTATGTTTTTAATTTGGTAAAATAGAAATTATTTTTTAATTCATAATATCAATTATAGCTTAGACTAATGTTTTGGTATTTTTTTGAAAAACTTCAATTTTTGATGAATAGTGAAACCACTTAATAGTAGTTAAAAAAACTGAATTTTTCATTTAAATGAAATTTTACCGCTTCTGTTAGTTGAATTTAAAAAATATGAGAGACACGGTTAATATAAAGAAGTAAAATTTTGTTCAATAAGATGAAAATAATTTTTGGTGTATAGTAACTTTTGACTTTTATTTACTGTGGTTAAAGGTAAATTGGGTAATTCAAGGTAAAAAGAATATTATAACTATTCAAAATTACCTTAACACTTGTCCGAACCTTATTTTATGAGTTATGGACGACCAAGGTAATACTTGGGTCATTTTTCGGACCCCATGGAGCCACTTGGGAGTGATATTGACACTTTAGATTAATTAATTTAAGGTAAAGGAAAAAATGACATAAACAAATATCATTTGGTAAATTAATTTTTATATGGTGTTATATAAGTCATATTTTATACTATAAATATTCATTGGAAATATAAAAATATTTCCTACATCATGGTATTTGTTTTTAATTTTAAGACATCGATTAAATTAAATTATTTATGACACAATAATGATGTAGTATTTACCTCATTAATAAATGATTTAAATAAATAAGATTATAAAGACTAAAATAATATCCAAAACCTATCCAATTACTAATGGATGATTTTATTTATAATATGGGTCATTTTATCTTAGACTTTAATGTGTTTTTTACTTTTTTAAACTGAATATAAGTTTATAATAAAAAAATGTTTTCACACTTTCCTAAAGAGTCCCTCCTCTCCCTTATAAAAGGATACCACTTCTAACCAATTCCTCGCACATCTCAAGAATTTTGGCTCATCCAACCTCTGAACAATTAAGCTCCATAAATCCCTCTCCTCATTCTAGAAGCCTAACCTTAGGTATAAGGCACCTCAAGGAGTCCTTTTGGTTCAAACCAAAGGGAGTTACCCAAATTAAAGGTAACGATTTCTCTTAAATTGTTTTCTTTTATTTTACTTCTCCAACCCCTAAACAATTTTTATTAAATATTTTGTAACAACACCAGTATCCTAAATATACTATTATGTTTTTATGATAATTATTCGAACTAAACTTACACACACATCCATCTGATGGGTGAAGAACATACTGTTTCTGTGGATGGAAAACTAACGCCTCACGAAACGATCATTGTTCAATTATCTCCTACTGCCTCTAATGGTTTCCATTATTATGTCACTGTATTTATATATGATATATATTATGTTTAGGTTTTATTTATTCTTATTTATTTTTATTTTATATAATACCTTTATGGTTTCTATTATGGTAAACGCGATAATTTCATTTGAGGAAGTGCGGACTACCGCCCCCCCAAAGTGATATGACTCGTTAATGCCTTATGTGGGAAGTATAAAGGATGGATTTAATAATATTATATATGATATTATACTGGAATTATAATATAACAATGTATAATTATGTTTTATTTCCATTAAAATAATAAATGGAAATGGAAGTAGCGTTCATACGTACGTACGACTTACCGTCTCCATGAATGGTGCATTTCATTTCTTACCTCTAAATGTTATGTACTATTATAAATACATGTATATACTGGATATATATGATATATATGATATCTAAATCATTAATATAATTCTTAAGATAATGGATATATTACCACATGAACAACTTTTAATTATAAGGTGTTCATTTTCGACTCAAGTACCAAATATCGACAAAACGACCGTTATTAACATAAATGACTATGTAATGTTTATAACATGGTAATAAGTGATATAAGAGGATTAAAAAACTTGAAAATGGTTTTTAAGAAATTATAAATTAACTTTATTTTATTATTCATGATCTTAAAGAATGAACGGGTCAAGTCGGATACAAGGTAAGGGATTTCTTATCTCACTTTTAATTCCATGAGATTTCTATTGTACGCCACTTATTTATTGTATGTGGTGTATTGTGTACTGAAATTTGATATATATTATCATGATTCTCTATATATACATTTTATTCTATGATTAATTTGGTGGTCATTAACTTTTGGTCATACGACTCGATTGATTATGACATGGTATGGGGTTTTCATCTCACTTCTTATTCTTGTGAGATTCATGCTATATTTTCCACTATTTCCTTTTGTGTGGTGTATGTACTGCCCATGATTGTATTACCTATGTAATACACTCTAATTAATGTTTAATTACATCTTCATTTTATTATCCTTCATTCATGTGGCATATGTTTTGTAAGTTACCAAATCGGTAAGGGAACCTTTCACCCTCCTCTTTTTAAAAGACTTCTTTTTTTTATGTCTTTTAATTTACATATTCTTATGTTGGGATATGTTCTTATATAACCTTATTGATTTAAAAAAATTTCCATGTGATGAGTTAACTTTTTCTCTCTCATCAACTCATTTTATTAATTTTAAAGTGACGTCGTTAGGCTGTCGAATTTCTGTAAGGGAACTTCTTTACCCAATTTCAATTCTTCGGGTTAAACTTATATTTCTTGAAAATTTCATGCTACGAATATGTGTGAATGACCTATGATCGTTTTACACTTAATATCCTCTTATATTTGGTGTATTTATATTTTTCACAAATAAGTATTTCATTGATTTATTATTAATCTAAGGATACCGTTTATATAAGGGATTGCGTCTCAATTTACATTCCATTAAAGCTTCATTGTTTTTATGCACCAATTCACTCTTATATGGTGTATATACTGTCCTTTTTTATATTATATCATGAATCCTTTTATTCTCATGATATTATAAATTTATGATTAAATGTTATTCCTCAATTATTTGTATTCAAGCATCTCTCATTTTGTTAAAAAATCTTTAACTAAAATATCGTATTAAATGTTTTAAAAATTTATTATTCTAAATATTTCTCAATAATTTCCAAGTTTTAAAAATGGTTTTTGGATTTACTTATATGGAAATTAATGTTTTAAAATTTTAATTCCTTTAAAAGCTTCAAAGTGGTATGGGACACTTTGATTCAAAAATATCTTTATTAAATTTTTTAAATGGTTTTGAAAATGATTTGATAAAGCATTGTTTATTTCAATATATTGATTTGATATACTCTGATTGGAATGTGGAAATGTATCTTTCCATTATGCTTGTGTTATTTGTTGTGAATATGTTATAGTTACTGGGCATTGTTTATTTATATGGGTGGTTCCGTGAAAAACCTAGGACGGGTGAGCCCGAGATAGCTCTCCAATGCATTGGGTAACGTGATGGAGGTAAACGTGAATGTTACTCCAAAGATATTTAGGGAATACACTGTTATGGGTATTCCAAATGTGACTCCCTATGTAGCTGTGATAGCTACAAATTAAGTATGTTATGAATGCCATAAGTTACCTTTATGATTTATTATTTCTTTATGTTATTCATAAATCATTTGATTTCATGAGGTATGTTATGATTGAAAATTATTGTTTTCATTGATTAGTATTTTTTTATGGGTTAATGTTTCCTTTCTTTATTTTATAACCCTTACTAAGTTTTTTATGCTCACCCCAGGTTTTTGAAATGTTTTTCGTAGGACTAAAAGATAAATAGGGTCAAGGATGGGATCAAGGAAAAGTCATGCAGTCTAAAACATAGAACTAGACATGTTTCTTTTTAAGAGTTTTTATTTAAAAAAATTGATACTGAGTAGTAGTGTCTACATGTAATTTTCATATTGATATGTAACAGTTATTTCCTAATTATCTAAAACTCTAAACCTGAAAATATCATCAATAAGAATTATTCATTTAATTCAATATTATGTAATGTTTAAGGTCGGGTGCTTATAGTTGATAGTAGAGGTCATTTTAGACAACTTTAAGGATTAGGATTTTTTGTTAAACACATGGTTAGTCCATATGTATATTATTTCAGTTAAATCCTTGTTTTATAACTTTTTCAGATCAAGGAAAGTCGGTTACAAATCGAAGGAGAAGGATCTCAACCTACATTCCTATCTCTTCCTGATGACATGCTTGCAATAATTATTTTAAAGTCATGTTCAGATGATTGGGAAACTTTCTCTAGCATAAAACTCACTTGTAAGAAGTTGTTTGAGATATCAAACACCTCCACTATACCTTGATATCATCATGGATAATGGGTTGTATTTAATCAAATACTATTTTCACAATACTCACATATTTTCAAGAAAGGTAAATATTATCAAGGAATTTTCAAATATTTTACCTTATCACAAGATTTTGAAGGATATTATGATTTTAAAAAAGGTGATGAAGAAGGAGACCCTTGTGCACCCTATTTATATTTGATTTTACAATATAGTCTCTCAGAAAATACTTATGGTATTTTAAAAGGACTGTTAATTGAATGTTTCAAATCAAACTCAGTCCGAATATTTTATAAAAGGAATTTTTTATCATATGTTTTGAAATTATATGTTATACATGATTATTGTCCAAAACTATTTTAATGTGAACACCCATATGACCCATATTGTACAAGGTGTATTTGGATGAAGGAAGAAAATGATTTTGAAGGATCTCTAAATCATTGTTGTAATGCATGGACCTTCTACCTATGTGAATAAGAGGATGATGAAACCATATTGACACAATGATCAAGGTATGATGTTTTTCTTTTGGGAGTAGTTTTATTTTATAATATGGAGGTGAAAAAAATGACAATATATAAGATGTTGAGGTCTTAATGTATTGGGATGAAAATTAAAGGTATAAGAAAACCTTTGAGGTTAAAACATGTTAGGGTTATTTTTGAGTTTTATAAAAAGGGCAACCCGTAAGATGTGTGACAACCCGTTGCGTCTAAAAAAACCATAAGAATCGAACCCACAACTGAAGGGCGAAAAGGGCGCATCACCTACGACTATCCTACATGAAGTCATTGTTTAGTATGACTTATCATTTTAGTAAAATGATTTTATGGAAGAAGAATAAGTTGATTTTGACAACTTATATTTTATCAAATAGATATACTTAGTATTGAAAAACGATTTGGTGATTAAGTGATAAAGGTTATTTTATAAGATGTTTTCTATTTTGGAAACATTATATGTTTTAGGGAAATAGAATACTATGGGATTTCATTTGTGGAAAAATGGTTGAAAATTTATTTTTGAAGAATATTTGTTTTTATTGTTGACAAATGGTGATTTGGGTTATTTATGGAAATGAATAACCTATCATAGAGAATATGTGATTAGATTAATTACACTACAGTATGAGACTTTAAGATTAATAGATTTTATTTGGAGATAAATGTTAATATTTATCATGGAAGGATATATTCTAAAAATCCTTCTAAATTTTTGGGTTTCAATCTTAGTTTGGATTACTTTGAATAATTTTATGGACAGTTGTTTATTGAATGGTCTTTTGTTGAACTTTGGATATTGTTTGATAAATTTTGGAGATTAAGGGTAGTTTCTATTTTTGTAAAAGATTATCCTTTTTGGGGATTATCTGATCTCGTACTATCCTTTTTGGTTTTTTTGATGTCTAAAAATAAGGGAAATGTATATTTAATCTTTTGAGGATTATTTTATACTCTACAAGTTTATTCTCTCACTTTTTATGTTACCAAGTCAGTTTGAATACTAATCGTTGGGAGAAAAGTTGATTTTGTGGTAGAAATTTAGAAAATAATTAAAGTATACATTAAAAGTAAGTTTCCTTGTGTTCTTATTCAATCTCATAAATAAATCCTCCAACATTATGAAAAGGCACGAAAAATAAAAATGTTATTCATTTACTTTTCCTATTGGGAAACCAATGACCTTTTAACCCATCACAAATTTTTGGTTTTCTTGTTGTTAACCTTATCCTAATCATTTTTTCCTACATGAAATCCGGGTATGGGTCATATCAGGTGACCTTTGTACGTATCTTTATTTATTTTAAAGTGATAGTTCTATTTACTCTTTTCTGATGTGAGACTTTTAATGAAGTTTCCAAGCCCAGTTTTAAAATTTCGAGGACGCAATTCCCAAAAGGGGAGAAGGATGTAACATCCCAGGTAAATAAAGAATATGACATTTTCATATTTATTAATATTTTTGAATTAAATGTTAATTTTACTTTAAAGGGGTTTCTATGTTTGATAGCATACCCGATACTCAACAACGGGTTTCTTTGAAATCTTACATTGCATACTAATAATATAATATTATTATTTTAAATGGTAGTTAACTCCTAGATGTTGTATTGGCAGGAATGAAAAAAACTAACTACAATATGATTATATATGTTTGTTAAATTTTTTTACAATCATCCAATAAAATTTAGGGGCTTAAAATATGAATGAATCTAATTTTAAGCATGAAAACTCTAATATTTAGTAAAAGGTCGATTTACCGCCTTTTGATGGGAAACTCTATTTAATTATAGTTTTGGTCACTTTAATACATTCTATTTGACCAAATAAAATCTTTCTTTATAATGGGGACATCAAAATTTACTTTGTGTAATTTTTTGAAATTTTTCCGATAAAGTTCATTTTTTAATGAATAGTGAAAAATATTGTATTTTAGTTCAAAACTACATTTTAATCTAAATTATTTATGTGGTTATATTATATTTTTAATTGTTTTTAATGTTTAATTAGAATATATTTTTACCATTTAATCCAATGGTGGTCATTTTATTTAATTTCACTTTGAAATTGGACATAAACAAGTGTCAATCTTTTGATAGATATTGTTTCTTAAAAACACGCTATTTGTTTTGACAACGGGAATTAATTATAAAATTAATTAATGAAACCTCTATGTTTTGAATTTGGTAAAATATACATCATTTTTTAATTCGGAATATCAATTATAGCTTTGGCTTATTTTTTGGTATTTTTCTGAAAAACTTCAATTTTTGATGAATAGTGAAACCACTTAGTAGTATTTAAAAACACTAAATTTTTAATTTAAATGAAATTTTACCGCTTCTATGAGTTGAATTTCAAAAATCTGAGAGACACGGTTAATATCAAGAAGTAAAATGTGGTTCAATAAGATGAAAATAATTTTTGGTGTATAGTAACTTTTGACTTTTATTTACCGTGGTTAATGGTAAATTAGGTAATTCAAGGTAAAAATAATATTATAATTATTCCAAATTACCTTAACACCTATCCTAGCCTTATTGAGGAAGTGCGGAATACCACCCCCTCAAAGTGATATGACTCGTTAATGCCTTATGTGGGACGTATAAAGGATGGAGTTAATAATATTATATATGATATTATACTGGAATTATAATATAACTATGTATCATTATGTTTTAATTCCATTAAAATAATAAATGGAAATGGAAGTAGCGTTCATGTGTACGTACGGCTCACCGTCTCCATGAACGGTGCATTTTATTTCTTACCTCTAAATGTTATGAACTATTATAAATACATATATGTACTGGATATATATGATATATATGATATCTAAATCATTAATATCATTCTAAAGATAATGGATATATTACCGCATGAACAACTTGTAATTATAAGGTGTTCATTTTTTACTCAAGTACCAAATATCGAAAAAATGACCATTATTAACATAAATGACTATGTAATGTTTATAACATGGTAATAAGTGATATAAGAGGATTAATAAACTTTAAAAAGGTTTTGAATCAAGTATAAATTAACTTTAGTTTATTATTCAGGATATTAAAGAACGAACGGGTCAAGTCGGACACAAGGTAAGGGATTTCTTATCTCGCTTTTAATTCCATGATATTTCCATTTGACGCCACTTATTTATTGTATATGGTGTATTGTGTACTTCCATTTTTTATATATTATCATGATTCTCTGTATATTCATGGTATTCTGTGATTCATTTGTTGGTCATTATCTTTTGGTCTTACGACTCGATTGATTATAACGTGGTATGGGGTTTTCATCTCACTTATTATTCTTGTGAG
Organism: Viscum album; assembly: GCA_963277665.1. NCBI lineage: Eukaryota > Viridiplantae > Streptophyta > Magnoliopsida > Santalales > Viscaceae > Viscum > Viscum album. Next base: position 214,522,387 of record OY728123.1, read on the forward strand.
ATTCATGCAATATTTTCCACTATTTCCTTTTTTGTGGTGTATGTAATGACCATGATTGTATTCACTATGTAAAAAACTTTAATTTATGGGTAATTAAATCTTCATTTTATGATCCTTAATTCATGTGGCATATGTTTTGTAAGTTACCAAATCGGTAAGGGAACCTTTCACCCTCCTCTTGTTAAAAGACTTCTTTTTTGTTATGTCTTTTAATTTACATCTTCTTATGTTGGGATATGTTCTTCTATATCCTTATTGATGTAAATTTTATGTCCATGTGATAAGATACCTTTTTCTCTCTCATCAACTCATTTTCTGAATTTTAAAGTGACGTCGTTAGGCTGTCAAATTTCTGTAAGGGAACTTCTTTACCCAATTTCAATTATTTGGGTTAAACTTCTATTTCTTGAAAATGTCATGCTATGAATATTTGTGAATGAACTCTGATTTTTTTACACTTAATATCCTCTTATATTGGGTGTATTTATATTTTCCACACATAAGTATGTCATTGATTTATCCTTAATCTAATGATACCGTTTATATAAGGGATTGCATCTCAATTTACATTCCATTGAAGCTTCATTGTTTTTATGCACCAATTCTCTCTTATATGGTGTATATACTGTCCTTTCGAATATTATATCATGAATCCTTTTATTCTCATGATATTATAAAGTTATGATTAAATTTTATTCCTCAATTATTTGTATTCAAGCATCTCTCATTTTGTTAAAAACTCTTTAACTAAAATATTGTTTTAAATGTTTTAAAGATTTCTTCTTATAAATATTTCTCATTAATGTCCATGTTTTCAAAATCTTTTGGGATTTATTTATATGGAAATTAATGTTTTAAAATGTTAATTCCTTTAAAAGCTTCAAAGTGGTATGGGACACTTTGATTAAAAAATATCGTTATTAAATGATTTAAATGGTTTTGAAAATGATTTGATAAAGAATTGTTTATTTCAATATATTGATTTGATATACTGTGATTGGAATGCGGAAATGTATCTTTCCTTTATGATTACATTATATGTTATGAATATGTTATAGTTATTGGTCATTGTTTACGTATACAGGTGGTTTCATGATAAACCTGGGGCGGGTGAGCCCAAGATAGCTCTCCAATGCATTGGGTAACGTGACAGAGGTAAACGTGAATGTTACTCCTAAGAGATTTAGGGAATATACTATGATGGTTATTCTAAATGTGACCCCCTATGTAGCTATGATATATACAAAGTAAGTATTTTATGAATGCCATAAGTTAAATTTATGATTTATGATTTCTGTATGTTATTCATAAATCAAATGATTTCATGAGGTATGTTATGATTGAAAAGTATTGTTTTCATTGATTAGTATTTATTGAGGGGTTAATGTTTCCTTTCCTTATTTTATAACCCTTACTAAGCTTTTTATTCTCACCCCAAGTTTTTGAAATTTTTTCTACTGGACTTAAAGATGAATAGGGTCAAGGATGGGATCAAGGAAAATTCATGCAGTCTAAAACATAGAACTAGACATGTTTCTTTTTAAGAGTTTTTATTTAATAAAATGGATACTTAGTAGTAGTGTCTACATGTAATTTTCATGTTGATATGTAATATTTATGGCCTAATTCTCTAAAACTCTAAACCGGAAAAGATCCTCAATGTGAATTATTCATTTAATTCAAGATTATGTAATGTTTAAGGGAGGGTCCTTATACCTAGGACATAAAGGATATCCTATGAATCATTATATGATGTGATTCTAGAACATGATGTTTAAACACATTAAACATCCTGATATATTGAAAATAATAATCCCACTGAATTTTCATGACATAAAGAAAATACAAGATGTGAATCACATACATGACATGAAAATCTTATATAATGTCAAATGTTCGAGATCTCGCCTGGTCAAATATTCAAGTTGATTTACTAGATAATATTATGGTTCTACGGTACATGATGTGATATTTACATACATGTGTATAATTTTAGAAATATTCCACTTAATTCCAATACATGACGTGAAGTCTTTACATGTCATGTATTGTTCGAGTCAATAAATATTTTAGCTCCCCCGCCATGTACAGAAGTCTTGGGGCATCATCTTTCCCTCAATTTATTTTTAGTTTCTCCTATATTTCTATTTTTTTTGTTTCAAAACAAGTTCAATTCATTCCAATATATTTATGATTGATTCTATTTTCATTTCTTTTCATTCTACACCTGTGGATTATAGTTCTACATTTGATTCATTTTCACTTTCACATTCCATGCCCATTTTCCATACCGGTTGTAATTTAATGTCAACGCTTACTGATTCTTTCATGATTCTTCATTGAAGTTAAGTTTTTTATTGTATTTTAATTATATTATTTTTTGATTGTTTAATAATGATTTATTTTTTTATTAAGAAAATCATATTTCCTAACTTCTCATTTCAGTTTAATTGTATCATGCACAACTAATTATCTTAGTTTTTAAGGTTGAGAGTATGGTTCGTTTGAACTAAATGAATAACTAAAATCATACTTGGTAACCCTATGGCTAGTAACCATATTTAAAAAAAATCTTCAATCACATTAGATTTCACATACTCGACCATCAGAGGTGTAATCGAATGATCAGGACCTAGTTGAATTTCATCAGGATATGACAAATAGCCTATAATTATTTCTACAAAGAGGAGAATCTTCATGTGATTAGGTTTTAAACTACTCTAAACCAAGGAGTAGTTTCTATCATAGGTTGATTCAATTGGTTGGACGAAGATCAATTGGTTTCTTTTCATCGCTTTTCATCCTATGTCATAGGCTTATCCTAAGATAGATTTAGGATTATCCTTTCCATATACCCTAAATTTGACCCTTAATACTTCCTTTATTATACTTTAATTACAAATATAATTTTTTTAATTAAACCAAACCAAATATAGTGATATTGATGAATCCTAATCAAAAGGATCTTACTTCTGGGTTTCTTGTCTGCAAACTATCTATGTCGGTTCGGCCCCAAACTATCACTTTGCTATGCGTAAGTAGTTGAGTGTATTTTTGATAGAAATTTATAGTTTGATCATGCTCGAATTATTTAATGACTTATTCTATGAAAATAATTTTAGTATGGGTAAAACACCTTAATAGGAACTAGAAGTATAAATAAACTTGTAAAAGTCATCAAAAACAATTACCTCTTCTTTGGTTGACTTACTTTTTATCACCTATTGTGGGACATACGGTTCGTCTTTAGGGAAGAAAAAATGATATAAAACATGACTAAGGATGCTAAAAAAGAAATTTTTAGGGTTTTTTCAAGCTATTAGGTTCAATTTGGTGTAAAGAAAATAAATAAGGGTGTGTTTTTATAATTGAGGGGAGGGGAATTCTTGGAATTTCTTAAAGAATTAAATTAATATAAATAATGTTTCATGTCCAAATACATCCAAATTGATATAATTCAAATAAAATTTTATGTTGAGTAAAAATCCAACCATATAATAAAATTTGGACAAGTTTTTGTTTCGTTTTCACAATTATATTTTATTTTTATCCCCTAGTTAAATATTTTGAAAATTATCACAATATTAGCATTTTCCACCACTTAAAGGTCAATAATGTTACCATAAGCGGATAAATGACCCAAAAATAGACCCTTTTTTATGTTTTAAAGCATATATTATTCAATTGTATAGAGATGTTATTTTTATAAATTTTATATCATTTAATAAAAAAATTAATATCATTAATGTAATTTTTGACACTATTCATTTTACTTAAATTTAAATACATCAAGACTTTTGGTCGAACTGAGTATCTCAAGATGGTGGTGAATTGAATACCCAATAAAAATTTCTATTAAAAATTGATTACTTTGAAATCCCCCAAATGTTTAAATACATGCAAGTTTATCAAAATAAGTAGTATGATATATATCTTAATATTTCTAAATATTTCCCTAAAGATTGATTATTTCTCAGATGAATAATATAAATAATGTTATTGAATACTTTGAAATCAATTTAATTGATAAATATACTATTTCAACATGAATTAAGATAAACTATAAAAGTACGCAATTTTGTTTACAGTTAAAAATAGTTTTTAATTTTAAATCATAAATAAATTCAAATAAAATTTAAACAAATAGAGGAATGATTGAATAAAAGAGGTTCGGACTCAAGTAGAGACTTAGTTATCTCTACTTGGTGATCACCTACCACCATGTAGTTTATATAATATAAACTAGATGACCCAAAACCTGGATTGGGATTATGCAATAGGATACAATTACCCAGGTCACACATAGCCTCTAGCATAGTTATGTGTGTGAGTAAAAAAGGAAACATGCCATATAGGGACCTCTAAAACTCTTATAAATGAGAAAAACAAATAAAAAAATGTTTGAGAAGATATCAAGTATCATCTAATTTAGTATAGGAGACAGTGTGTGTGGAAAATAGAGTAATCACACACACTGCTCAAAAAGTAATAAAATTAAACAGAATCGAGAAATCTTAAAGTTTAGAATTTATAAATGGTCAGTATTTTGAAATGAATCTTGAAAGTCTTAATTGGAATCATAAATGTATCTTGATTCAGGTTCATTCTAAATATTCAACAAAAATAGTGTGCCACAAACTCTTATTTTCTGACTGGAGGAAAGCATTGGATGTGATGATGTTTTTCCTTCCTCATTCGAGTGTTCATATCAGGTGATCTCTTCATGTTTCTAATCACATTAAACTCTTTTTATCTTGTATATTCAGTGAATCATGAGATTTTTTTATCTACAAAATTTCTCTATATTTTATTCATGTCTTCCCCTATATGACTCTATGTGTATTTCACGAGGGAATGTTCTCCACTTTTATCGGCAGTAGCAATAACATCCGAATCAACTACTTCCTCATACTACCCATTCATAAGTGATTTCTATCAAATATTTAAGATAAAATAATTAAAGTAATAAATGTAATTAATTGGGATGAAATTATCCATTATATTAATGTAAATAAAAATAAGTAATTTAATAAAAATAGTGATGGTTTCATAAGATCTGGCAGTGTAAATATATGGCGGTATGTTACTCTGGTGGTATGACACTGGAGGTGTCATAGACTTAGAAAAATTTTCATTAATCTGGTTTTTTATCAATTAATAGTGTATGTTCTGGAGGTGTATGCTCTTATGGTGTCTTAGAATTAGATAAATTTTTAATTTTGGTGGCATGAGTCTGGCGGTGTTACATCTCATGGTATCTCATACATAGCCAAATTTATGTTTTGGTGGCATGACATCCTAGTGGTGTGTCGACCAATGGCATCTCATACTTTTTCAATTATTTATTCCAATGGTATGATGTTCTGATGGTGTGATATCCTAGAGGTATATCAGACTTAGATATTTTTATGATAGCAGTGTTTCATGGACAATGATGTCTATTTCAATAGTTTATCACACTTAGATGGATTTATCACCTATTCTCAAGATATAGATTACTTATAAAAAACCATGAAATTCATCATTATTATTAAAAATGTGATTTTCTGATCATTAAAAATAGGAGGTAAACAATATCCCCCTTTTTATGATCAAAAATCATTGCATCAAAAGAATATTATAAATTTAAAAATAGGTCATCATAATTATTTAAAAATTTTAAACATGATATTGAAGGTAGGATCCAAATACAAATCAAGACATATCATTAATATTATGTGTAGTTGGTTCAAGTAAAATAATAAGGAATAATAGTAAGCATCAAAAGTAAGAACATATTTAAAATATATAGATATTTAAAATAGATAGTATCAAAAATAATAAAGTTATAAAAAAATAAACATAATTACATAAAATAATTTAAAATTAAATTTTATGTATGCCACAAAAATTCTCATAAACACATATGCCATAAAAATTCTCCATAAAATCATGCATTCCCTAAGAATTCTCAGAAAAACAAATTCCATAAAAATTATCATAAACATATATGCCATAAAAAATTCTACCCCTTTTGGGATTATGAAAAAGGATAAGAATATCAGTAAAAAAGGAAAGAAATGCAAGAAGAATATTGGAATTGTAGATAAAAGTAAAATAGATAGAATAATATTTAATAAAGAAAATCAAAATTATGAGCACAATGTTATTACAGGATGAATCTCATCAAATACATTACAGTCTAATATAAAAAAATAAAAATGTTATGGTTTGGAAGATGTGTTCATAAGTTCTTTTCCTTTAGCATTGGATTTCTATTACTCCTTAGCTAATTCAGTGGGATAAACCTGAGGAAGAGTAGAGAGAGAACTAGAAAAATGACCAGTGAGTTCCCAAAGGGGATGATCTTACAAAACTACAAATAGCCTGATCTAACACACAACCTTCATAGTATCCATAGTAAAGGGATGAAAATTGGTTGGCAGAGGTATATGGGAACCACCAATTACTCCTTGTCTAAAAGAGAACTGAGGAGTAATCAAAATGGTTGACTGAGAAACCATTTCTTGGTCTTGATTATGATGAAACGACTTCATGAGATTAGTGAAATCCATGAAAATCTAGCCAACCCTTTCCAATTCACTAATGAAATTAGACTTATCTTCCATGAAATGATTCAAGACAGGGGTCATATCCTTGAGATTTTAGACTTTTGCTTTAAATTATTGAGTCACAGAACGCATTCTAAAATTCTCAACCAAGAATTAAAATTGGGAATCCATAGCATGCTTCGTATAGATCCAATAGAGATAAAACATGATGTACATGGTTATAGTCTCTCTGTCATTATGCATATTTTTTACATAGATGGAAACCATCTTGAGAACATGGTCAAAATTATACTGATATATGCTTAAGGTTTCTTATGGATGATATGTTGCACTACCTGAAGCACTAGAAGATGAAGCTCTAAAATCATCTATGAAAACTGACCTCAGCTGATCAATATCAAACACTAGATAAAGATAAGGTGCAGTAGCAATAGAATTATTTAAATAATTATATTTAAGACTTTAAGGATACCAATCAAATAAGCTTTAAAATAATATTTCATTTCCTATACTAAATAATTGAGACTTTACATATCACCACTTATCCATTTATTCTCAATCTCTATCTCATAAAAATGATGCAGCATCTTAGGTTAGATAAGCCAAAACCCAACACAAATATGTACCTTTCATCCTTATTAATAATCTTTTTCAAAAGTGGGTATTTATTTCTTACACACTTGTGAAACTTAGACATCATATTTTCAAAAAAACATTCATGTCAGCTTGAGTGATTATATCCATTAGAACAACTCGAGGAGATGAAGTAGGTTTAGGTACAAGAGGTCTCACATAACTGAACTTTTCAAGAATACCTTCAATATCAACCTGGTCTATCAAGGATCCCTTAGTATCACCTTCAACACTAACTTCCGGTTTATCACTCTTTGGATGGATTCTTACAATATTAGACTACTTTCCCCAATCCTCTTCAATAGGTTCCATCCAAAGATCTGATGACAATATTGTGGAAGGAGGTACCACACCAGCAGAAACAAATGAAACATCCAGATTTCTCTAACCTTCTAAACATAGAGCAGCCACTGTGTGTTCAACGCTCGCATTCTCAACTTCCAACTGTGTACTGAGAGTTGGTTCATCTTACATCTCAACATCCTTTTGGGAATCAATAGAAGTGGAATAACTTTCTACATTTTCATCTACAAAAGACTTAGGAAAATTTAGAATAGATAACTATTCATTTCCAAATTCTTCCTCAATCAGTTCCTTCTTCTCTTTTTCAGTAACATGTTATTCCACAACATCTATAACTCTCATATGTTCAGCCATAGTAGAATCTAAATCATCTTGACTGGTAGAAACTGAACAGGCCTCAACATCATCAACAGTTGGATCCATATAAAAAATATCCACTGATCATGAATGCACCCCCTCAAAAAATGCATCCTTAAACACTGAAGGAATTTCCACATACTTTTTCTTGATTTGGACACCATCATCATTAGGTTCAGAATCACTTCTATCATCACTTACATCATGTGAATCATCATATTCATCTTTTTCTTCTTCCTCATCATCATCATCAACTTCAGTGGATTTGGAACTTTTATATCAATCCTCTCCAAATACCTATATCTCTTATTCATCACTATTAACCAACTTCTCTCTTTTTGGTAACCTCCTTGGTGGAATAGAGCTCCAAAGGTAATGGGAGAGGATTTTGAAAAAATTTCAGGGTCGCACCCTACATCAACATATCATTTCTTTTCCACTTCTTCACCAATAGTTCTTCCTTATCTAATTATTATATAACTTCATCAGGCTCCAAGCCTAGATCAATTTCATCCTTAGGTATGGTTGGATGATCAACCTGATTATATTCAGCATACAAATTCTCACTATCACCAACACATTGTTTCTTCCATGGGTTATAGATTATATTCATTCTTGAACATGTGGAACTAGTTATAAAAAACCTCCATAGTAAATAATATACCCCTCATCATCACAAACTAAGGCCTTGACCTCTAACATGGCAGAAATCATCTTTGGATAGATCAATGAATTTTATCTGGTGGATGGTTTGATCATGGAACACATATGTTACACTAGATATCGACATAGATTAATCTTGTGACCTTATATCATAATAAATAGGAGATAAACATCATGATACCTTGGGTTGAAAAATATCCATTTCTTGTACATATCATATGTTGCGAGAACATAAACAGCAAGCTATATTCTCTATCTAACTACAAGGCAATAGGACTTCTGGTTGTTCTATATCCTATTAGTAGAGAAAGGGAATCCTCATATATAAACATATCACTAGATTATAGAATACTTACTTGATAATCATAAAAGACTCCATCTTGAGGTACATTTAAACACTAATCCCATTTTCTTGAATAAAAACCAAACACTTGTCCTTTGACACAAATTTTAATCCAATTTGCACCATATTTATTAAATGAAAACTCTATGTTCTTATAAAACTCATATAAAATATTTGGGTATAAATGAATATTATTTGATGAAAAACACTCCAAACACCCTTGGTATTGGAGAACCTTAAGTACCAGATACTTACTCGACAATAGCCAATTTTAGTCTACTTTATTTTCTGAAACAACAACTCAGTTGAAAAGCTCTATATTAACTGGAGAAACTAGTATGAAAATATTGGGTTCCTACTTCTACTTCCTTAAGGATCATGAGTTCAAAGGAGAAAACTCAAAATCATGATTCATTCTCAGCATTCCGATCAGCTCAGAAAGCTCATTCAAAAGTAAAGAGAAGGTTTGAATAGTGAGAGATGAAATCATTTCACTAGACTCAAGAGAGTGATATGTGAGTATCTTGTGGGGATCAAGGTATTTTGGGAATAAAAATTTTAATAATTTAATATAATTTTGGATATTAGGTATTATAAAATCAAAATTAAACTTAAAATAAAAATCAAAATCGAGACAAACACATGCATTTGGTTTCTGAAAATAGAATAAACTAAGAAGTTTACTGGCAGTTCGAAATATCAAGAAATAGAGAAACAAAAATGTAGAGGTATGAAAGGAAACGACATGAAAACTCAATGAAAATACATAGTCTATGGTATGAAATATCCAACGGCATGAAGAATCAACAGTATCACAAGCCAACGGCATGACAAACCAATGGTATGACAAACTAAGGATATGACAAGCCAACAGTATGAAAAACCAAAGGTATGAAAAACTAATGGTATTACATTTAAAATTAAACTTAATGTAAATTTATAATTCTTTGTTCATGTTAAATATAATTCATTCTCTCATAATTCAAAGGCCTGGTAAAAATATCAGAAAAATGATGTTATTTTCCAATAAACTCAAGAGTTATATCTTCCTTTTCAAAATTATATCTAAAAAATTGATGTCTTATATTAATATTCATTAATCTAGAATGATAAACATGATTCTTATAACTTTTTATTTTACTTTTGTTGTCATAGTTTATGGGAAAATTTTGTAATTGATATTCATAGTCTCGTAAACTGTGTTTCATCCACATAATTTTTGAATAAAAAATACCTAAAGCTATGTATTTAGCTTCAGAAGTAGACAATGAAATAGAATTTTTCTTTTTAATACACCATGAAAATAGAAAATTTCCTAAAAAGTGACATGTTATAGAGGTTATTTTTCTACCTAACTTTCATCCACTAAAATCAGTATCAAAATAACTTACCAAATCAAATGCTTCTCTTATAGGGTAAAACAATCCTAAATTGGTAGTATATTAGAGGTATTTGAAAATTATTTTAATAGTAACAATACATGACTCTTTTGGGATTTCTTGAAAATAATTATGCATACATACACTAAACATATTATTTGGTTTACTAGCAATAAAATAAAGAAAAATTCCAATCATACCTATGTAACTGGTTTCCTGGCATCATCAAGATCTTATTTATAGGTGGTACTTATTAGAGTATCACTAATCTTAGTTTTATCTAGATTAAAACATTTTTAAATATCTTTTATATATTTACTTTGGTTTTAAGTAATTATTTCTTTGTTTTGAAACATCTGAAATCTGAGAAATAATTTAAGTTCACCCATTAAACTCATGTCAAACTCATTTTTCATCATTTTAGAAAAAATATTACATAATTTTTTTATGATCCAAAAATAATATCATCAACATCAATTTTTACTATTAATACATCTTTTGAAATTTGTTTTATGAAAAGGGTAGGATCACCTATTCCTTTTGAAAAACCTTTTGAAATAAAAAAATTTATAAGCCTATCATACCAAGCTCTTGGATATTTTTTTAAACCATATAAATCTATGGTTAATTTAAAAACTTTATTTTTAAAGCGGGGATTTTGAAAACTATGGGTTGTTACAAAAAAATGTCCTTGATTATAAAACCATTTAATAAGAAACTCCTGACATCCATTAGATAAATCTTGAAATCTAGATGAACTTTATAAGAAACTATGGACTCAAGTCTAGCCACAAGTGCAAAGGATTACTCATAGTCAATCCCTTCTTCCTAACTATAACCTTGTGCAACAAGTCTATCCTTGTTTCTAAATATATTTCCTAACCCATAAACTTTATTCTTAAAAACCCATTTACTTCTAATAGTAAAGGTTTCCTTAAGGCTATCAACAAGTTCTAACACCTTGTTTCTTTCAAACTTATTTAACTCTTATTGCATTGCTATTACCCAAAATTCATCATTAATAGCTTCATTGATGCTCTTGGGTTTAAACTAAGACAAGAAATCTTGATTTTCAACATGATTTCTAACATAATATATAGTTTGAGTTCCTCTATTTAGATTACCAACAACAGTATCTAAAGGATGGTAATTAATATTTATAACAGGTCTAAATAAAGAGGGACTAGTAACTTTTGGATTTTCCGGTTCAAGTTCTGGATGTTCTAGAAATTATTCATAACTAGATTATTTTTTTCATGTTTTATAGTAGAATATAAATATTTGGAATTTAAATTTTGAGAAGATAAATCATCCTAAAGTTATTATAAGGAGGTCATTGGATCATGGGGATCAGTTTTATAAAATTTTACATGATATGATTCCTCTATAGTTTTTATATTCTTATTGAACACTCTATAGTTTTTTGTAGAAATTGAGTAACCAAGGAAAATTCCTTCATAAATTTTGTAAGAAAATTTTTCCATGTTATCATTAGTGTAAATAATAAAAACATCACAATCAAAAAACTCTAAAGTAATTAAAATTAAGTTTCCTATTAATGTAAAAATCATAAGGGGTATTCTTAATAATGGTTCTGATCAAAACTCTTTTGATAATATAGCAGGAAGTATTAAAATATTTTTTCCAAAAATAGATAGGTAGGTTATACTCATTTGAAATGGTTTGGGATATCTCTTATAAGGTTTTATTTCTTCTTTAAATAAATCTATTCTTTTGGGGTGTCTTAAGAGAAAATATGTTATGATTATATCCATTATGTGAGAAAAATGATTCAAAATCTTGATTTTAAAACTCAAATCCATGATCACTCCTTGAGGTATTAATCTGAAGTCCACTAAGAGTTTCTACAGACTTAGAAAAATTGGTAAATTAGGAGTCGGCTTCACTTTTCTGAGCTAAAAAATATAACCATGTATACCTAGAATAGTAATATTCTAGAACATAAAAAGATTTATTCTCATTATGACTTGAAACTCTAGAAGGTCCAAAAAAATACATGTGAACCAACTCGAGAGATTAAGAAGTTTCAATTTCTTTCTTTAGTTTAAAATAAACTTTATATTTTTTCCCTTTTTGAGAGGGGTTACAGACTTGATCTATTAGAAACTCAAGTTTAGGTAGATCCCTAACTAACCCTTTTCTAGTTATCCTCAAAAGTGAGTGAATATTTCAATGGCCTAATCTCCTTTTCCAAAGCCAAGATTCCTTATTAAATATACTTAAGTATGAAACATTCTAAGAAACTAAAGAATTTAAATATAGAATGAAAACATTTTCATTTCTCAAAGAAGAAAAAATTAAGTCATTTTTTGAATCAAAAACATTACAAGAATCATTTTTAAACTTAACATAAAAATAATCATCACACAACTGAGAAAGGATAATCATGTTATAGTTTAAACCATAAATATATAAAACTTCAGAAATTAAAACAGAATTTTTGTTACTAATCTAGCCAAGGAAAATGATTTTTCCTTTTCATTATCACCAAAAGTGACATAGAGACCATAAACCTTGATAAAGATCTTGAAGTAAGAGTTATATCCTATCATATGTCTTGAAAATCCATTGTCCAAGTACCATATAATTATATTTGATGTCTTCAAGAATTATTCCTACAAAATAGGTATTAAATAAGAAATTATTTTAGTACCCAAATATGTTTGGGTCCAGAAATGTTTTTGATAAATGACTTAAGAACCCACATTTCCCTTATGTTTTTCCTATAAATGGATTATAGACTCTTAAAAATAAAAACCTTGTTGGTTCCTTTTGAAAAAAATTTGGTCATAGATATTTCTGTTTTGGATTTAGGACAAAAATTATTCTTAAATATGATCCTCTATCCATGTTCAACTCCTATCCCAGTAACATATTTGGGATAAACATTCTTTCTAAAAATTTGTGTCAGTGTCTCCATAACATTTATAAATTTTTCAAGGTACTTATTCAATTTCTCATTTTAATATTAGAGTTCATTTTTTTCATTGAGCAATTCAATATTTTTTTTCTATAGATAGCTCATATTTACTATTTAAAGTTAGAGCTTGTTACCTTTTAAGTATTTTATACTTATCCTTTAATTCGTTAAATTTTTCATCTAAAATGTTTCAATATTCAAAGAATTATTCACTTGAAATATTATCATCATCATGTTCATTTTCATACTTATCAATCTCATGCACAATAAAAACACTTGAAAGAGTAGGTAAGTCGGGTACCTCACTGACCTTAGTCATAAAGCACATGTTTTCTATGTCTGTACTATTTTTAGGTGATGCATCTGAATCACTTGAACTATATTCTGAAGTACTTCATGTTTCTTTAATGCAATTTTTCTACATTCTATCATTATCTTCAAATTTATTTTTGTACTTCATCTTTGGACAGTCATATTTTATGTGACCTTTCCTTTTTCATTCATAGCATACAATGTCCTTTCGATTGTCGTCCTTTTTATTCCAATTCACTCTATTATAATTCTTTCCATTATTGTTTGTTTTTATGAAAAAAAAATTATTCCTTTAGAACTTAGTAAACCTTCTAGCTATATGATCCATTTCCTCATCACTATTATAGGTAGATTCACTATCAATGGAACATGTATCTTGTACTTTCTATTCTTCTTTTTTTCCTTCTGTTTTCTAGGGTTAGTAGTCTTAACAGCTACTAAATTCCTCTTAGGATCCTCATCCTCCTCATGATTGATCATTATCTCTTCTTCATAAATCATAAGTTTACCTATCAGCTCCTTGACAAGTAGTTTACTGATATTTTAGGATTATAGAATTGACACTAATATGCCTCCCAATCATTCAGGTAGAGATCTCGGTATTCTCATTGTCTTGTACTTATCTGATACATGCTTTCCCAGTGAGCTCATGGTAGTGAAAATATCATTAAACATGAGGTACATATTAGAAATGGGCTCATCAGGTTTCATTTTAAAATTATCATAATTAATAGTATAGGTATTAAGACTCGTTTCTTTAACATTTGAAGTTCCCTCCTGGGAAATTGAAAAAGTATACCAAATCTTGAAAGTAGTTTTACAAGAAGAAATAATATTAAACACTTCATCACCATTAGAATAGTACAGGGAATTCAAATCATTACAATTACTATTATATGCTAATTTTGGTTCATCATCCCAAGTGCTTATAACATAATCTAGTATTACATATTCATCTTCAATTGTAGACCAAATATAAAAACCCATACTATATAGGTTCATTTTAATCTTTATTTTACATTGGACATAATTTTTTCAATGGAATAAAGGAGGTATGTTGGTAGTATAACCTTTTTTATGATTATCTATATTAAAGAACTAAAGTTATAACTAATAGAAATTTAAGATCTTTAAAGTATAACTACAATCACAGTTAAAAAATAAAAAACTTTAATACCAAATAATGAAAAACCTCTGATACAAGATGTTGGTTGGAGTGAGTATCTCTATATGGGGGTAAATTGAGCACCCAATAAATTTTTTTGTTAAAATTGATTATTTTTAAATCCCCCAATTATTTAAATATGGGAAACTTTATAAAAAATAATTAGTATGATATATATCTTAATCTTTCTAAATATTTCTATAAATATTGATTAGTTCTCAGATGAATAATATATAAAATATTATTTAATCCTTTGAAATCAATTTAATTGATCCAAATTCTATACGAACATGAATTTGGATAAACTATCAAAGTATGAAATTTTTTTACAGTTAAAAATATTTTTCAGTTTTAAATAGAAAATAAAGTAAAACAAAATTAAACACACAATGGACAGATTAAATACAAGAGGTTTAGTATCAAGTTTATAGTTAGTCCTCTCCACTTGGTGGTCACCCACAACCAAGATGTTTATATAAAACAAACTAGATGATCCACAACCTAGATCAGTTTTATCAATAGTTTATAACTATCCATGTCACACACAACCATTTATATAGTTATGAGTGGGAGTAAAAAAGGAAGCAGGCCACACAGGTACCTCTACCACTCTTATCTATGGGAGAAACAAATAATAAAAATTTTTGTAAAGATATTAAGAATCTTACAATTTAGTTTAGGAGACAGTGTGCAAGTGGTGAAGAAGGGTAATCATACACACTTCTCAAAAAGTGATAAAACTAAATAGAATCGAGAAATATAGAATTTTAGGGTTTTTAAGTGCTTGTTTTTTTACAATGTAGCTTGGAACTCTTGATTTTAATCAGCAATGTAGCTTGAGTCAGCTTCTTTCGTAATATTTAGGAAAAAAGAGTGTCGCAAGATCTTGTTTTCTAACTAGAGTAAAGCACTGGATGTGATAATGTTTTGGCTTCCTCAGTCGAGTGTTCACAGTAGATAATCTCTTCATGTTTTCAATCATATTCAACTCTTTTATTCTCAAATATTCAGTGAATCGTGAGATCTTTATATCTACAATGTTTTTCTATCTTTTCTACATGTTGTTCTTTATATGACTTTGTGTATTCTACGAGGGAGTGTGGTCCACTTTTATCAGTTGTAAAAGTAACATCTGAATCATCATCTTCCTCGAACTACTTGTTCTGACATTATTTTTTTCGAACATTTAATATACCAACATTAAAATAGTAAATGGAATTAAATTCAATAAAAGTTGTTTTTAGAGTAATGTAATTCAAAATAAGTAAAGTAATAAAAATAGTGATAGTGTCTTGACATCTAGAGGTGTCAAGATCTAGAGGTATGTTCCTCTTGTAGTATGACATTGGATGTGTCTTAAACTTATCCAAATTTTTAGTATGTTTGTAGTGTCTCAACTAATGGTAAATGGTCTGGCAGTGTATGCTCTGACGGTGTCTCAAACTTGGGTAATTTTTCATTTTTGGGGTATGAGTTTGGATGTGTGACATATAGAGGTATCTCGTACATAGCCAGATTTATGTTCTGGAAGCATGAAATCATGGAAGTGTTTCAACCGATGGTGTCTCATACTTTTCAATTCTTCATTCCAGTAGTATGATAGTTTGATGGTGTGATATCCTAGCAGTATCTCAGAATTATTGATTTTTATGCTAGGGGTGTGTCATGTACAATGGTGTCTATTTAAACGGAGTCTCATACTTAGATGGATTTATCACATGTTCTCAAAATAAATATTACTTATAGGAAAACATGAAATTCATTAGTATTATTAAAAACATGATTTTGGGATTATAAAAACTCATAGGTCAACAAAGACAATGAAAAAATTAAAACATAATCTTTTTAAACAACCCTAACATTACATATGTATCTATAAAATTCATGGAACGTTGTGATTAATCCAATATATTTATTTTTAATATTTAAAAAAATTATTATATTTTTCAATTAATTTAATATATACAGTTTTGCTGTTGCGTGATCATTTAGGATAATTATTATATCCTTAAAAATTAAATTATATTACCATAAATAAAAAATAAATTCATATTTCCAATAAACATTAATAAATAAACATATGTGGTTTTTATCCTTATCAAAAAAAATTAATATACATTAAAGGTAAATAATTTTAGTATTGGATATTTTTTTAATGTCTTATCAAAATATTTTTAACCTTAATTACCTAATTTACCCTTTACCGAGGTGATAAATTTCACACACTATTTCTAATCTTAATGAAAAAAATAAAAGGGAAATATTTAAGAAATATGACCATACTAATTAAAAATACGGAATAAACTTCACCAAATTTAGTTCACAAAAGTGGAGAATCTAATTTAAATGTAAACCCACAAAATCTGAGAAAAATCAGTTTTATGAAAAATGCATTTTAAGTCCAAAAATGAACTTATACTAAAATAAGGTATAATAATTTTTTTCAGCATATTTAATTAGATTATTTATAAATAAAGGAGGATTGTGTTAATTTAATATTTAATTCACTTTATTCTAGGGAATTTTTTCAATTAAAATAAATTATAGTTTTACAAATATTGTTATCTTTCACGATTCACTGAAAAATAAATCTTTTCAAAAAAATCCAAAAAACTCAACCTAAGAAAATATTGACATGATGAATTCAAAAAATTATTTTATTTTAATATAATAATACGTTAATAGGTTTTTTTGTTTTTTAAAATTAGTTTTTCATACAAAGTAAGCTATTAAATAAGTATATTTAAATGGAAATATATCACAATTTATAGGTTGTTATATTTTACCCCCTAATCATAATTTCAACCTTGAAATTCCATCACTCCAATAAAAAACACTAAGAATAATTTTACCTCATCTCATACTTAGGTTCCCATATATCTTCTTCAATTTTATGATTTCCCCACAAAACATTGACCAAATTAGTTGTCATGTTTCATAACAATTTCTCTCTATGACTTAGAATTTACACAGGTTCTTCCTCATAAGAAATTTCTTTCTTCGGTGGTATAATTTTGGGGTTTAGTACATGTGATGTATTTGGAGTGTACTTCCTAAGGAGAGATACATGGAACACATCATGAACTTGAGATAAATTTAGTGGAAGAACCATACGATAAACTACCATCCTAATACGATCAAGAATTCCAAAAGGACCGATATATCTAAGGCTTATCTATACCTTATTTCCAAATCTCATAACCTTCTTCCAATGAGATATTCAAATAAATTCTTTATCACTAATTTCGAACTCTATATCTCACCGATAATTTTCATCATAATTTTTTTAGTTGTGAGATATCCTTATGTTTTTTTTAATTGAACTTGCCTTCTTGGATATTTAATTAGCTATATTAGGTCCCAATAGATTTCTTTCTCCATATTCATACCAAAACATCAAAGTTATTCACTTACTTCTACATAAGGTTTCAAAAGGATCCATCTGAATGCCTAACTGAAGGATATTACTGTATGAAAATTATACCCGAGGAAGAATTTTATCCCAACCACATTTTAAATCCCTAGAGAAAGATCTCAACATGTACTCTAATATTTTAATGGTACTCTCAGTCTGACCAAATATATGAGGATGATAAGTATTATATTAACTCAACATTATAAATAGATACTCTAGAACATTAAGGTAAACCATATATCCTTATCAGATGCAATTGATAGGGGTACTCCATGAAATCTTGAAAATTTCTTCATTAATAACTGAGTAATCGAATCAAGAGAGAAATATTCTCTAATAGAAATAAAATATGATAATTTTTTAAGGTGTCGACCATAACCCAAATATAATTTTTCCATTTAGATATTTGGGTGAGTTAGGTGATGAAATCTATGGTAATGTCTTCAAATTTCTATTATATTATGGGTAATGGTTTTGATATCCCTTTAGACTTTTGTATCCTAGACTTAACTTGGTAACACCCCAAGCATCAAGACACATACTAAAAAATATCCATTTTCATGTTATCACACCATAAATATTCTTTCATATATCTATACATATTCATACTTATAGGATTAATAGATAATGATGAATTATGTGATTCATCCAATAGGTCCTTCAACTCTGGTATCAATAGGACACATACTCAGGTCCGGAACCATATCATTCCATCATTATCATGGTTAAACTTTGGAACATTACTTACCCTCTTCTGAAATTCCAAATCTACCTTTTTTTCCTTCTTAATCCTCTCATGGATGGATAGTTGAGCATTCATCTAAGAAATATAATATATGTCCCCATTCCTCAATATTTCATGATCTGAATCCTAGAAATCAATAAATATTGGATTTCTTTCAATCCTCACAATAGAAAAACTAGCATGATCCTTCTGACTGATAGTATCATCCACCTTATTTTCCTTACCAATATAGTAATTTATTGATCAGTCATAATCTTAAATTTACTCCAACCATCTTGTTTAGTGCATATTCAACTCTTCCGATATAAATATTTACTTTATGGATTTATTATCAGTATGTATATCATACCTTAAACCATACATAAAATACCTACATATCTTCATTGTAAAAATCACTTCTTCTAGATCCAAATCATGAGTCTCATTATTCTTCTCATGAATTTTCAGTTGGTGTGTAGCATAATCTGTCATCATATCATTCTACATGAGGACATATCTCAGTCCCTTCTTTGATTCATAACAATAGATTACAAACCATTATCCACTATAGGGTACTATAAGCATTGACACACTGACCGAACTTCTCTTCAATTCCTTGAAATTCTTATCACATTTATCAATCCATAAGAACTTCACACATTCCAAGTAATCATGTTGAGTGAATTATAAATTCATGACAAATATATAAAATGCATCAGTAGTATCCATCTAACCCAATAAAAATATGGATCTTAGTTACCATGGTTGGTCTAGGACATTACCCAAAAATATATGTATTTTAAGGGTCCATAGATATAGCATAAATTGAAATTATATGACCCATGAATGATAATTTTTATTTCAAAAACTCACAGTTGGTAAACTTGTCATAAAACATCTCCTTCCTTAGGTTCATTAACATAATTCTCAAATGTTCCTTATTCTCTTCCTTGATATTTGAATATATAATAATATCATATGTACAGACTACCATAAACAAATCAAGTTAATATATAAATACTCTAATAATTAAATTCATAAATATAAAAAGATAATCGGTAAGTCCATATGGCATTACTATAAGTTCATAATGACCACACCTTATATGAAAGGTTATCTTGGGTATATGATCCTTAAACATTAACTAATAATATCTTAATTGAATATCAATGTTGGAAAATTATTTATCTCCGCATAATTGATCAAACATGTCATCTATACAGGGTATAGGATACTTGTTCTTAATATGGATTTTGTTAAGTTCTCGATAATCACTTCCAAGACTCATTAGCCCATCTTTCTTCTTAATAAAGAAAAAGTTGTGCCCCATGTTGATGCCAAAGGTTGAATGAATAAATTTTCAATATTTTACTAGAATTTCTTCTTCAATTCCTATAACTCAATCAGGGTTATTATATATAGAGTCTTTGAAATAGGTGTACCAACAGGTCTGAGTTCTATTGAAAACTCAACTTCATGGTTTGGGGTAATAATAGGAAAATCATCTAGAAATAAATCAACAAACTCCCATATAATAGGAAAATATTCAATGTTGTGTTTATCCCTAACTATATGAGATAAATATCACTCATGAATGGTTTTTAATACCCATATGATGGAATTAATTTCCTTTGGGAGTTCAATTCCATCCTTGCACTGAAAGACTATTGTAGGTTGATTCAGAATATCAAATGTAACTTCCCTTCCTCAAAAATTGATATGGGATTTATACAGATAGAAACAATCCATTCCCAAGTTTACATCAAATTCAACTAGATATAAAATAACAATATTTTTAGGAATTACATTCCCACAAACTTCCATCAGAGAGGAGATATAAACTTGAGGTGTGATCATTCTACCATTGGGAGTTTTCACTTCCAAATCAACATCTAATCGTTGAGGTGGTGATGTGATACCCTTATAAAATTATTTATATATAAAATATTTATTATAAATTGAATAAATTAAAACATTTTCACTTATATATTGTATGATAAGTATTCCTTTTACCACATTTCTTGGAACTTGTGATTTTCTATAGTAATTCCATATGCTTGGTCTTTTCCCTATGGATCATTCCATAATAAATTACTTTATTTCTTATAGAATTGGTTTTAATAATACCCCATATCTTTATAGTTAGATCACTAGATAGTATTGGCTTCTCTATTTTCATGATATTAATTTTTCATGTGTCCCTTATCTCTGCAATTGTAACAATATCTCATTCCCTTGAAGCATTTCTAATGATGTTTCTTTCCACAATTTTTACATTATGGAAATTTCTTTATTCCCTTATTCATTTTGATGTTTTAAATTTTTGATGGTTCTTAGTTGACCTATTATTCTCTTGATTTCCCTTGAATATATAGAAAATTGCTTCTCTGTCTTAATTTCAATTGATACTATATCATCATATGATGAAAAAGTTTTAAAAACTAGTTCCCTTTTAAGAATAAACTTAATACAATTAAAGAAACAATTATTCTTTATTTCTAAATTATATATGTAGCTAATATTTTAAAGTTAGTCACATACTCTACCACACTTCCTTATTCATTCTTCCTTCTACTTTAAAGTTTTGAAATTTATCTCTATTTTATCTCATTGTTCTTGATGGAATTATTTCTAAAATATAATCACCTCAAAAGTTCGTCATTATATGTTTTAAATTTCTTAAACCTTTTTAGTGTTCTAGATTAATGACCACCATTGATATACATCTAATTCAAAATAATATACTGGCTTAATAACCTTTTCACTTTCATTATATCCCAAAGTGAGGAATATATTTTTGAGAGACTTAATTAATTACTCAGCTACCAATAGATTAGTAGATATATTAAAAGATGGAGGCTTCTGTCACATTAAGTGATCCAACATAGGAGAATCATTATATGGAATAATAGGTTACTCCATTTTCGAAGGTTATTCATCATAACCAGGTTAAGATTCCCTAATTTGGATATTATCTACTCACATCCAAAACTAGGTATATTCACTTACTTTAAAGGTAAATATTTACATTTTCTACAGTTTTTTATTCCCTTTATTCCACTAGGAACCCTCCTTATATAATTTTATTCACTGGGTTTTCTCATAATCATTATGAATATTAAATAACAAAATAAAAAATCCTTTAGTGGTAAAATTTCTCAAAACTATAAGGGATTTTCATAATTCTCATGTTATCTATGTTTATTTAAAATCTATTTCCCGATTTCCTACTAAAATTACTCTGATACCAACTGTAGAAACCCCAACTTGTAACATCCCAATAAAATGTATTCTGTCTTCTAATTTTTAAAGGTTTGTTTCTAAAGTTTGGAAAACACATGAGTCGATTTGGGAGTTGTTACAAAATCTGGGTTGGGTGTTTTCTATATAATATATTATCTTCATGAATATGATTCATGAAATGAATCTATAATGGGGAATAATCCATGAATTCAGTTAAAAGAGTGAAATATATTTAGAGTTTAAAATATTTTCATGTCGTGAAATCATCTCTTGGGATTTTTAACTTGAGAAGACACATTTTTTAGCTTACATTAAATTCATGGGATTCGTTCTATGAATCTGGGGTTCATGATGTGAATCGTTAATGAACCCAAACTTTTTATGTTATAAAATTATAAATCATAATTAATTCAGTTTCCTCCTTTATTCCTCAAACCCTAGGTCTCTCCTAGGTGATTTGGGGTAGTTCCCCTCCTTTCAGATCACTCAGTTTGGTTCCTTTTCTCTGGAGAGGTTGGTTGCTTCTCCTTTGGAAAGTATTCTATTTCCATTTCTTATTCTTTATTTCCCTTGGTTTTTGATATTTGTGATGGGTTTTATTATGTGGATTGGTGATAATGTGATCATTTTTTAATCCTTTCTAAATTTTTTGTGCGATCGTCTTCTTAGGGCTTATCCTTGTGTTGGTTGCGGTGTAGCATGTTGGATTCTTGAGGTATGTGTTGATCTAACACCTTTGCAAACTCTTTCATTCATGTGACTCAATTATAAGATATGAGAATTATTTTAGGGCCTCCTCTCATTGTTTTTGTGTTCCTTATAGTGTGTGTGGATCCTATTGCAGGTGGTGTACAACCCGAGTTTTAAGTAGGTTGTTTCATCTCTAGACTATTCTAGATGATCCACTAAATGCTCTTAGTTATATAAAAAATTATAAATTAATTTTTATTATTGATTTATTTTTGTGTTTAAATAGGTTTTTCATAAAAGATAATCTTTCCCCTAATTTTAATAAAATAAAGGTGTTTTTCAAAGTGTTCTGAAATGGATTGTGAAAAGTGGTTTTAAAAATATGGTTTTACAGAAAATGATTATTTAGAACTATATTAGCAAATCTGATAAACCATTTTGAAATGATTTTATGAATACAGCACATGGGATTCCATAGGTACTTCGGTGGAAGGTGTAGTAATGGACCCTCTCCACCTATATTCTAGGGTGGTTCACTCATGGGGTCTTCTTCTGCTCCATAGGCTAACTATCATAGGGAAATGACCTGTAAATTGTTGGAAGATTCACTCATTCTGTGTTCCTATATCCCTTTGGATTTTTGTCCTATGTAATTGAGTGAGCCCTCATCAAGTTCATATTATTAGTGATCAAGATATCCTAATCAGTTGTGATCATAGGAATTTTTTCAATTTTAATTTGATTTTTATTTTTTTGGATTTGATATACATGCTTTGACTAATGAAATTTATTCTTTGAAATTATGTTTTGAAACTTTTTTAACTAATATTGTTTTAGAATTATGGAAAAGGGGAACTATTTATCATGCTTTTGCAATAAAATTGTTTAATGCTTATCTTTCCATGTTTACATAAAGCTGATAACATTGGGTTTTTGTATAGGGAATTGATATAGAACACCTATGTAGGATTATAATGAGCCTATTCAACATCCTGAGTTTTTTTAAAGAAATATTGTGTTCGATAGCATACATGATATGCCACATTGATATTAAATGAACAACTAAATATTATTATTTAAATGTTATTGTTATAACTGAGCCACTAAAATAGTGGGTATGAATAGGATTAACAGAATTATGAAAATATTTTTTATATGTATATATAATTCTTTGACCAACTAATAATAAATGAATGTGAAACCCTTTTTTGAAATAAAATAAAATGTTTTTCTAAAAAATGTAAATATGTACAATTGTGTTTTATACCAATAAATAAACAAATCACTACTATTGGATTATATTAAAGAAAAATATGTATAATTTATTCAATATAATGACTAAAATTTATCTTATTTTTTTCTTATACATGATATAAAAACAAATCCAATTTTACACATAAAAGAAGTATTTTTCAAAAAAGGAATTTTTTCCACCTCTTGATGGTGCACTTATTTGAAATATATTTTTTGAAACTTTTATAAATTATATTTGAAAAATTAAACTTATTATTTGAAATCATAATATAAAAATTTACTTTTTTGAATATTTTTTATTTTTATGATAATTTTCATTTTTTTATGATTAATGAAAAATACTGCATTTTAATTGAAAAATAATTTTTCATAAAATTTATTAAGAGTGTTAAATTATTTTTTTGAATGTATTTAAATTATAATTAGATAAATTTTTTATCATTTAATACAATTTATTTCATTGGGATCAATTTCACATTGATATTGTATATAAAAACATTGTGAACTTTTATTTTACTTTGAAAACCTATTTTCTAATTATTTCGAAGAGATTAATTTTAATTTAGTTTTAGATAATTATGAGTTTTTAATTTGGAAAAATAGATTTCAAATATGGAATTATAAGGCCCAAATTTATTAAATAATTTCCTTTTATTTTGGTAAAAATATGAATAGTAACTTTGGTAATTTTTATTACCACGGTTAAGGGTAAATATGGAAATTGATGGTAAAAATAATATTATAAATATCATAAAATTACTCTAACACTTGTCATGATTTTATTTGATGAGTTATTGGCAACCAAAATCTCCCTTTTGAAAATTTTATGAGCTCTTTGTGCCACTAGGATGACTTTAATCCATTTACAGTATTTTATTAAAAGAAAATTCAATTTTATCATACTTTTGTTTTTAACAAGAGAAATATTTTTAATATGGGGTCATATAATAACATGTTTGACTATAAATAGTCATTATAAATATAAAATGTTTATATTCATCATGGTAATTTATTTTTAATTTTTATTAAATAAATAATTACCTTAAAGGCTTACATAACGATGATGGAGTAATTATTTAATTAAATAAAATATCAAATAAATGATATTTAAAATATTAAAATAAATATAATTTGATACAATTAGTTTAATAAAAGAATTTTATAAATTAATTTTACTTGTTATGTATGACTTGAAATAGTTTTCTTGAATATATCATGTTGTTACGATATTTTTAAAAAGTCAACTAGTGAATAGTGACAAAATTGACATTTATGATAATTTAAAATAAATAATATTTTATTAAATGATATAAAAATCATAAAAATATAAAATTCATCCAAATTATTTTAATTAGTCTAAAAATTTCATAAATGACTCTTTTATTAGACTTTTTTTGTTTTTTTAATTATATTAACCCACAATCTGTAAATTACATGATATCACGGTAAAAGTTAAAAGGGTTGAATAAGGGTTAAAGATAAAAGATAAGGATTAAAAATAGTAAAAACTTAAATAATATTCATTTTATTTTTGTATTTATAACCATACTCTTCCTAGCATCTAAATAACTAAATTTGGATCCATTTTTAATAGAAATTTAATTTATATTTATTTAATATTTTGAAGAATTCCAAGACCGCCCCTCCCCTCTCTTATAAAAGATCACTGATTCTTATCTTTTATTCACAACTAAAAACCTATTTTTTATATCCAATAACTACCCAAATACCTACCTATAATCCCTCAACACATTCTATATCTATTATTTTAGGCATAACACCACCCTTAGTTGTCTTAAGGTTTCGAGAAAAATAGATCGTCCAAAGAAGATGTATTGTTTTGATCAAGTATTTCTATTTTATTTCTTCTTCCACTTCTTTAAATTTTCTTCAAACATTATAAAATAATATATCCATTATAAAAAAATATAATTATATTTTATTACTCTAATATCATCATATAAACACCTCCTCACTTTCATCAAATTGAAAAATAATTAATTGTTCATGTGTGCGACAGACTACCACCTCTCAAACCGATATAATTAATTTTCCATAACAATCTCTCAAGACTGGTTATAATTATATAATTAATGATTATATATGATATTAATGAAATATTTATCATTATTAAATAATAATATATCATTTATTCTATTACCTTTCCATGAAAATAAAAATTATAATATTGTTCATGCGTAGGTGTGAACTATCACCTTCACAAAACGATGTGATTAATTTTTCATCACCACATCACATGAATAATATATATAAGTATATTTAAATTATTAATATTATATTAATTATTTTATTATAATTATTTAAATATAAAATAATTCTTAACTTATTTCCATAAGGATTGTTGAAAAATGAAAATATTAGACTTGCGTTTGTACAGATTATCATCTCCATGATTATAACGTAGTTCATTTTTCTTATTCGTATATAAAGGATGGATGTAAAATTATAATTGAAGTATAAAATTAATTATTATTTTATTAATATTATTATGGATATTATTAACTAGATACCACTTTGACTATTCACATCATACCAAATTCAATTTTGACCCATGTACCGAATATCATCAAAATGCACAACATAAACATAAATAATTAATTAATTGTTATAAAAGGGTAATAAGTGATATAAAAAGAATAATAAACTTGAAAATTTTATTAAATAAATTAAATAATTAACATAAGTTCATTATTCAAGAAGATAAATAATGTACGTGTTTATTCGGACTCACTGTAAGGGATTTCATCTCAATCTCGTTTCATTGAACCATTTCTTGATGATATACACCATTATTGTTTTATAAGGTGTATATATAGGCCCTTTAACATTATATATACATATTTTATCTATTTTAATGTTATTTAATGTTTTCTTTAAATTTTATTCTCTCATGGGGCTTACGATTTAAATTATCAAAGTGGTATGAGACACCTTGAATGTTTAAAGATTTAATTATAAAAAAAATTCACCATGTCAATATTCTTGATATTATTTTAAATATTTATTTATATGGATATAAAAGGATAATAAAGGATCTTTTATGTCTATATTTAATTTCATTCAATGTTTTCGTAAAGGAATATTTTTTGTTGTTTTATATAGAACGTTTTGACAAATGACAAAAGGAATGTTCTATTCTTAACGTACACAGAGACAACGAATCTTCCACCACCATAAATATTATTTAATTTATATATTAATTTGAAATAATACATGTATTCTTAAATAAAAAAACATATTTCCTATTTTATTGGGTATTTTGGTATTGAAAATGGTTTTTTAAAATAAATGTGTATTTTGTGTTGAAATGAAATTTTGAAAGAAAATTGTATTTTGATATCTGAAAGTGATTTGCATAAGAGTTTAAAATATTCTTTCAAATAATAATATGTTTAATTCATATTGTGTTTCTTGTACATTATAAATTATGGGTACACCCATATATCATTGGGTGATCCCGTTATAACTTCAATAATGGGTGCGCCAAGATAGCACTTCAATGCATTTGCTACTCCAGAGATGGAATTTGAATGTATGGTTAATACATTTATAAGGGTTATATAAGGTTTATATAAGGTTTATATGTTATTATGTCCCAAGGAACCTATGTGATTCTTCTATGCTTTCTAATGAGTTTTTAAGAAAAGGTTTTTAATTGGATTCAATGTTTTTATTGGACGAATGATTTACAATCTGTATGTCACTTTTGAAATTTTTCTGCTCATCCCAAGATTTAAAATGTTTTTCATAGGGCTAAGGAACATGTCAGGATTAAATTGTTGAATATGTCTCACGAAATGAAACCATGATTTATTCTAAAATGGTTTCCTCTGGTGAAAAAAATGGATAATGAGTTTAAGTGACCACTTTAATGTGTAGGTTTACAATGTAAGAGTTTCTCCTAATTCCCTAAAACTGTAGACCTAAAATAGAATTGGGAAAAGAATGTGATATCTAGTTTTAAAATAAATATAATATGTAATGTCTAAGGTCATGTCCTTACAGTCTGTATCAGAGTAGGTTTTAGAAAACTTGGGAGATTATGATGTTTTCAAAAGTGTTAGGGATATAATCATGGGTTTATAATTTTAAGGTTGATCATAATCTTAATGTCTTAGACACCCTTTTTAGGCTTTAAGTTATAAAATTTTAAGGTGATTAATGACATTTTTAGAGACATTAATTTTTGAGGTAATTATGGGTTATTACGTTTAGGGATGTAAAATGGAAGTTATAATATAACCTTTGAGGTTAAAATATGTTTTGTTTATTTTTTATGAATTGAAAATATTTTTTGAATGTTTTAAGAATTATATAGTTTTATAAAAAGAAAAAACCATGAGATGGGTGATAACCCGTCGTGTTCTGCAAGGTTGTGAGTACTGAACCCACAACCAAAGGATGACAAGGATACATTGCCTACCACTGGCCTACGTGAATTCTTGGTTAGTATGACTTTATTTTTATTTAAATGATTTTATGGGTGACGAATAAGTTTATTTTTAGAGCATATTTTCACGAACCTCATTATTCAAGATGAGGGATGTAATGGAAAAGTGTTGTGACCTTCCTTCTTTAAGATGAAAATGAGATAATTACCCCATGAGTCCTAACTCCAGTAGGTCCTGGGGTGGAGAATAGTACCAAGGGTATATAAATATTACAAAAATGGGAGACATTACCCTTTTTATAGTAACCAAGATCGACAGATAATATGTATCAACCTTAAACATATCCATGAAAGATATATATACAAAATAATCCAAAATAAAATCCAAACCAAATACATGTTTAATGTGTAACTGATACAAAATCAAGAGTCTCCAAAGTAAATACCAAAAGAACAAAAATACGTAGTGAAATAGAAACTATCCCAACATCAGAGCTAGTAAGGTCCAACATGGTTTGCATAATCTCCCTAGAAACCTGAAAATAGTTTTGAATATGTAGGGTTATAATAGAAGTATACTCAATAGGAAAAGAAAAAGTCACTCGTTCATAAGTGGAGAAGCATACAAATTCCCCTATGAGAAAACAACATAAACTCAAAAGAACCTAACAAGTTATATTATCCATCCCAACCTCATCAAGGGACACTCACTAGATAACACAAGTCAAGTAAACTAAATTAGTAAGCACATCGATATTTGGGTACCCCACGCCACTTCCCATAGGTTAACTGCTAATCCATAACAATGAACATCCAGATGCTACCACACTCTTCCACAAGCCCCGCTATCACAACCTGCCCGCACACACTTAGGCCACATACCACATCCTGCTTACAAAAACCTGGGCCACAACAACATCACATCCCACATGTAGACACCTAGGCCACAAAACCATAACCTTATCCTGAATAAACCTAGTAAGAACACCTCTCCCGTAGACACATAGTCCTCACAACCGCACCACACACTGCCCGAAGATTCTAGGGCTACCAATTCCTAGAAGAGGGAGTAGAGAATATCCAATAACCAGCCATCCATTCTATCACTGGGATGTTGGGAAAGGACACCCTCCCCCATAATAATGAGGACGTTCGGCACATAGTTCTCAACATGGGTGGGTACATATATAAATCACAAAGAACTAAATGTATATATATAGGTTCCAAACACTCATACCAACCTATGGGTTTTCAAAATAATAACCATCCCACACCAAAACTGCCCTAGATGCCAACCCTACATGCACGTACCACCTCAAATGACTGACACTTTCATAAGTTTCTAAATGAACACCACTTCACGTCAAGCCATAGCTCAAAATATACCCCCATCCAATTAATTTAACCAATTTTTATTCTGTATTGTCAATTTATTTAGTTTTTTATTCCATCCTTATCCGAGAAACTACTAAACACAGCACCCCACAAGTAGTATCACAACCCTAACATACTTCATAAAGTCCCTAAAAACTCCCAGAAAATGGCCCACACAAGATAACACCATCCTTCTTCAAAATTATCCCTCCTAAACCATCCTCGGTGGCCTTGATGTACAAAAATTACCACATCTAGTGAAACAAAACTCACCTGTATTGTAGTCTCAATGCACATTCCCCTCTCTTGAACACCCATTAAACCACTTACACTATCATTCTTCAATATAATGCTGCCATGTCCTTCCTCTCAACAAGAAAACCCCCTAGCACACCTTATTACTACTACACTCAGTAGCCTCGCTACACAACAACTACCCAGATGCAGTCCCACTGCATAAAAATTTCATCCATTCCACAATCAACTAAACTCATAGCTAGAGATTACATTACACCACATGTACCACCCCATACTCATAACCACACTCCATACACAGCACCACATGACCAGTACAAACACACGTCCAGATAGAACCACAAACAGCCACACTAACAATCAAGGTGTGTTCAGATTTAACCACACTCGGTCTTTAATTCCACTTTTTATAATTTAGGGGTGATCATAGAATAAGTTTGATCTTGGGGAATCCATATATTTAACAGGGTGTGCATGGTTAATCAATTTCATAATTGTATCCATTCGATAAGAAAAAAATAATAATGTTTCACAAGTCATACTGGTGAAAAAATAGAGGCCACCAACAACCATGATTTTCAAAATTCATACAACCCTTACAAAACACAACATGATTCAAGGATAACGTATAAAAAAATAAATCATCATCATCTTCATCCCATACCCTCATTTATTAAATCTCATTATCTTCATTAAATTTGGTTCCAATCGTATTCACAAGGTGAAATGAGCGCACCCACCCCACATGATACAATAATAAAATAGAGACTAAGGAATTCCTACCTAGAACAACAAACGATCAACAATTCATCCTTATTTAAAAAAAGGGGGTTGCGCAAGTAGCAAGAGAAAATATTTGGTAAAAACTGAATAGATTGTTGTAGTATAGGAACATGACTCCTTAGGGAATAAAGGTTCTAGTAACACCAATAGAAAATGGAAACACACTGGGAAGAGAAGGTCTCGGCTTAGAAAATCTATATCTTATATCAACGGAAGGGAAATGGTTTTAAGGTCCACTAAATTCGGATCATGGTCAAGACCATGTGGTTTGACTATTTTAAAATCCTGGAATCATTATGATATTAAAGATATAATTAATACCCTTTGAAATGCCTTTAGAAATGCTCAAACCATGCATTAAACTCAATTTACATCAATTAAAACATAAGAGGGGAGAAATAGGAAAAAGTAGTAAAAATTGGAAATGACTCACCGACAGGTGAGTCACCGACACGAGTCACTGACACGAGTCACCGACAATGAGTCACTAACACCTGACTCGCCGATGTGATTCACTGATGCGACTCACCAACATTAGTCACTGATACCACCCACCAACGCCACTCACTGATGCCAGTCACTAACACCTTGACCTAATGACACCCTGACCTACCAACGCCCTGAGTCACCGATGCCCTGAGTCACCAATGCTGAGATACCGATGCGATCTACCAACACCAACCTACTGATGTAGAGCTTCCAACATGACTCACCGACACCTGAATCACCAATAGAAAAACTAAAATTTTGGAAAAACACTTGAAATGAGCTATCGTTGCCTCCCAGAACACCCCAAACACTGGATTTTGACAATGTAATGGACCGGTGGTGTCTAGTCCATTACACATATATTTTATCAAATATATAAAAATGGGATTGTAAAATGATTTTTTGATTAAGTGAATAATTTTATTTTAAAACACGTTCACTATTTTGGGAACCATATATGATCATGGTAAACAAAATACAATGGGATTTTATTTTGATAAATTTTAAGGATACTTGTTTATCAAATGGACTATGTCAAAATTCGGGTATTACTATTGAATTTTTTATATTGAAGTTGTTTTTCTTCATATAAGTTTTATTACTTTTGGAGAATTTTTTTCTTATCCATCTCATTTTGGTTTTGGATAATATTTCAAGATAGTAGGAATACATAGTTATACTTTTGTGGATTTTTTGATCCATAGAAGTTTATTCTAATGCTCCAAGCATGAAAACTTCATCATAAATACTCATCATCTGGAGAATAAGATGATTTTGTGGTAAAAAATTGATTAAAGGAAGAAACTATACTAGTAAAGTAAGTATATTTCCTTATTTTCATAGTCTATATAGTAAAATAATTACTCAACTCTATAAAAGGAATCTTGAAACAAAAATATGTTTCCATTTACATTTCTTTCAAAGAAATCAATGACCTTCTAACGCATCATAAATTTATGGTTTTTTGATTGTTATCTTTCTAATAAGCAAGTTCTCTATCACTCTCTATCAGAACATTCTATTCAGTTTTCTCTTCCATGTCCATGATTTCTTACATGGAACCCTAGTTTGTGTTATCTCATGTGACCATCATACATCTCTTTCTTTCTATTGAAGTGGAGGTTTACTAAAACTTTTCCCGATGAGGGATTTTAATAGAAGTATTTTGAAAAGTCAAAAATTAGTTATTGAGCCTAAATTTAAAATTACAGGGACGCAATTTACAAAAATGGTTGATAATGTAACATCCCAATTTTTTTTAGAAGAAACATTATGTTCGCTAGTGTACATGATACACCACAAAGAGTTTAAATGAACAATTAAATATTATTATTTAAATGTTATATTTATAACCTATCCATTATAATGGTGGGTATGAATAGGATTAACTGAATTATGAAAATATGGTTTACAAATGAATATATAATTCTTTGAAAAATTAATTTAAATGAGTGTGAAACCCTTTTTAAAAATAAAATGAAATTTTTTTATGAAATTTTTTTAAATGTATAATAAATAAACAAATAAATCTTATTGGAT
Source organism: Viscum album (assembly GCA_963277665.1). Classification (NCBI taxonomy): domain Eukaryota; kingdom Viridiplantae; phylum Streptophyta; class Magnoliopsida; order Santalales; family Viscaceae; genus Viscum; species Viscum album. The sequence continues at coordinate 214,555,211 of OY728123.1, forward strand.
TATAATAATTATGAATATATATAATATATTCAATATAATGTCTAACATTCATATTATGTGTTTTCTATACATAATATAAGAACAAATACAATTTTACACGTAAAAGAAGTACTTTTCAAAAAAGGTAGTTTCGTCGCCTCATGATGGCGAAATTGTTTTAAATATAGTTTTTTAAAATTTCATAAATTATATTTAAAAAATTAAAATTATTATTTTAAATCAAAATATAAAAATTTACTCTTGTTTTGTAATTTTTCTGATAAGTTTCGTTTTTTGATAAATAGTGAAAATACTGCATTTTTATTGAAAACTATTTTTTCATTAAGGTTATTTATAGTGTTAAATTATATTCTTGAGTGTTTTAAAATTATAATTAGATAAATTTAATATAATTTAATACAATATAGGTTATTGGAATCAATTTCTAATTGATATTGGATATGAAAACATTATGAAATTTTGAACATTTTTAATTTAAAAACTGGTTATCTCGTTCCATAAAAGGGATTAACTTTAATTAATTTTTTTCCAATTTGGTGTTTTTAATTTTGAAAAATGGATTCCATATTTTTAGTCATAATGTAAAAAATTATTAAATATGTCCCTTTTATTTTTTTTACAAAATATGAATATTAGTTTTGGTAATTTTTATTACCATGGTTAATGGTAAATCGGGTGATTAAGGGTAAAAATAATATTATAAGTATTATAAAATTACCCTGACACTTATAATAATTTTATTTGATGGGTTATTGTCAATAAAAATCATCATTGCGATGATTTTATGAGCTATTGGTGCCACTTGGATGAATTTAATCCATTTATAGTATTTTTTCAAAGAAAAGTAAATTTTGTCATACTTTTGTTTTCAACAAGAGAAATATTTTTAATATGGGGTTATATAAGGTATATTTTTTACCATAAATTTTTATTCAAAAGGTAAAATGTTTATATTAATAATGGTAATTTATTTTTAGGAAATAAATAATTACCTTAAAGGCTTACATAATGATGATGTTGTAATTGTTTAATTAATGGAAATATAAAAAAATGATATTTAAAATATTAAAATAAATATAATTTTGTATAATTACTCTCATACATGAATTTTTTAGATTCATTTTACATGTTATTGATGATTTAAAAGATTTGGTTTAGAAATTTCATGTTGTTATGATATTTTTATAAAGTCAAGTAATGAATGGTATCAAAATTCATTGTAATGATATTTTAAAATAACTAAAATTTTATTAAAATATATAAAAAACATAAAAATATAATATCTATCGAAATGATTGGTATAATACTCAAAACTTCATAAATGACTCATTTATTTGTTTTTTGGTGTTTATAATGATTATATTTAAGTGTAAATTACATGATATCACGGTAATAGTTAAAGGATTAAATAAGGGTTAACGTTAAAAAATAATATTAAAAAATAATAAAAACTCATATAATATTCATTGTATGATTGGATTTATAAAAATAGTAATCCAAGATTATAAATAACTATATTTGGATCTATTTGGAAAATAAAATTAATTTATATTAATCTAATATTTTGAATAATTCCAAGAGTGCCCCTCCCCTCATTTATAAAAGGTCACCTCTTCTTCACTTTTCTTCACACCTCACAGCCAATTTGGTTCGTAAAAGCTCTAAAAAAATCCTTCCAAGAATTTACCACATTATATATCTCTTATTTTAGTAATAAAACCACCCTAAATGGTCTTAAGGTGTTAATAAAAGAAGATCATTCGAATAAGAGGTATTGTTTTAATCAAGTATTTCTGTTTTATTTATTCTTCCAATTCCTTAAAATATTATTAAACCATTTATAAATAATAACAATAATATTATCCATATACTGAGATTTTATTAAGTTAATACCATCACCTAAATCCATCTCCACTTCTGTCAATTGAAAAAATAATTAATCGTTCGTTTGTACGGAGGAATACCACATCGCTAACCGATGTAATTTTTTTCCATCATCATCACTCAAGATTGGTTACAATGATGGAATTAATATTTATATATTATATTCTAGAAATATTTATCATTATTAAATAATAATATATCATTTATTGTCCTACCTTTCCATGCGCATAAAATTGATAATGTTGTTCTTGTGTACGTATGAACTATCACCTCCACAAAGAGATGTGATTAGTTTTTCATCACCACATCACATGAATGATATATATAATTACATTTACATAATTAATATGATATTAATGGTATTATTATAATTATATAAAGGTAAAATAATATTTACCTTATTTCTATAATGATCGTTGGAAAATTAAAATGTTACACATGTGTATGTACGGGTTATTGCCTCCATGATTGTAATGTAGTTCATTTTTCATATCGATATGTAACAGATGGATTTAAAAGAACAGTTTATGTATAAAATAAATTATTATTTCATGGATATTATTTTTGAGATGATGTACTAATGACCACTTTTACAATTTACATCATACCAAAGTCATTTTTGACCCATGTACTGAATATTGTCAAAACATTGAATGTATACATAAATAATTAATTAATTGTCATAACATGGTAATAAGTGATATAAAATTAATAATAAAAAGTAAAAGTTTCTAATGTATTTGAATAATTAACATACGTTTATTATTATAGAATATAAATAATGTATGTAACAAGTCGGGCTCTTGGTAAGTGATTTCAGCTCAATCTCCTTTCATTGAGGCATTTCTTGATAATATGAACGTTTATTCTTTAATAATGTATATATACATCCCCTTTGAAATTATATATCCATATTATATCTTTTCTCATGTTATTTACTATTTTCTTAAATCTGATTCTTTCATGGGTCTTATGATTTAACTGTTGAATGTGGTATGGGACACCTTTAATGTTTAAAGATTTAATTATCAAATATTTTTCTTCATGTCAATATTCTTGATATTATTTGAAATATTTATTTATATAGATATAATATTATTATAAAGGAAATTTTATGTCTATTTTAAATTTTTTTCAATGTTTTCCATAAATAATATTTTTATGTTTTTTATGCAGAATATTTTGAAAAACGGAAAAAGGAATGCTATATTATTAATGTACACATCGATAATGACATTTCCATCACCACAACTATTATTTAATTTCTAGATTAATTTGAAATATTACATGTAATATAAATTGAAAATTCATTTCCCCTTTTTATTGGGTATTTTGGCATTGAACATGGTTTTTGGAAAGAAATGTGTATTTTGTGTTGAAAATGTTATTTTGAAAGAAAATGGTATTTTGATATCTGAAAGTGATTTTAATACGAGTTTAAAAGAGTCTTTAAAATGATGAACTTTTGTATTCATATTGTGGTTATTTTACATTATAAATAATGGGTGTTCCTAGAAAGTTTGGTTTGAGCCCGTTATAGCTTAAACTATGGGTGTGCCCAAATAGTGCTCCAATGGATTGGGCACTCCGGAGATGGAAGTTGAACATAAGGTTATTCCATTTATAAATGTTGTTTAAGGGTTATATAATGGTTCTATGTGATGATTTTCAAATGCTCATACGTGATCTTTCTATTCTTTCTAATTAGTTTTTAATAAATTGTTTTAATGGGTTTTCATTTTTTCACTAGACTAATGATTTACTTTTTTTATGTCACTTACTAAGATTTTTGTCCTCATACCAAGTTTTAAAATGTTTTTTCACAGGGATTAAGTATTTTTAAGGACAAATAACATTTCAAAATTAATTTTTTGAAGATTTTTCATAACAATAAAGCATGTTTAATTCTAAAAGGGTTTCTTTTGGTGAAAAAAATGAATAGTAAGATTAAGTGTCCAATTGTAATGCATGGGTTTACTATGTAACAGTTTTTCCTAATTCTATAAAACTCTAGACCTAAAATATATTTGGGAAAATAATGTTATTTATAGTTTTAAAATAACTATAATATGTATTGTTTAAGGATAGGTCCTTACAGCGTATTTTTCCTATAGCCTGCACACCCCTTCAGCGGTTTGTAGATATTGTATTTTCTTTTGATATAGTAAAAGGAAATGAATCGTGATGAGGTGGAAAGGTTCATGTATTCTTGTAATGATTATTTGGTAGTGACATGGTGGTACATTTCCCACATATAACATAGAGTAGTAGTTTTCTATTTGGTTTTCCATTTTGGTTGTTTGACTTATGCCTTGGAGTCTTATCTTGATTATTTTGAGTTATATCACTGCCACTATTTTCCTCTATATATTTAATATATATTTATATATTTCCTTTCCATTTTTTATTTATGTTGTGTATATATTCCATGTATCCTGTTTCATGTTGGGTAAAATTTATCCCTCTATTTGATGTTTATTTCCAGGGGCTAGTCATCATACCATGGGTATTGGGAACACCCTTAAATTCTGTAGAGGATCCATTTGTGTACTAGTTGAGGGTATCCCATGTTATATCATTACAAAAATATAGTAACCTATAACTGGTGTCTACTTGATTACATTGTTATAAGATACAACGGATCTCATCTTGAAGGAATTATCAATTTAGTAGTCTTGAAGAACCAGATACATACATGATTCCCATATTACATTGGAAATATAAAATACATAGAATAAAAAACATTCTTTCATCCTTGATATTATTTATAATAGAATTACTCATGTCATGGGGAAAGGAAAACAAATAAATGGTGAGGTTATATGATCAATAAGAGTTATATACAGTAGAATCTATCATGAGTAAACAATGTATAATCAATATGAAAAGGTAAATAACTAAAATAAATTACATTTAATTAATAAATAGAGTGTGAATTGAATACATGGATAATATCAATGTAGAAATATCATGGATAATAGTAACTAAATTTTCAATGAAGGAAATTCTTAATATTGGATTTCAGGATCGGAGACATCATTATATCTACACAAAAAAATCCATGTCCAAAAATAATTTAATTGATGGGTGTCTATTTACTATAAACCCATTTTGTAACATCATGCCCCATCTCATTGGCTTGAGAGGGCGGAGAAATGTTAATTGGACTTAAGTGACATTCCCAAGGCACCAATGGCTAGAAATAAATGCCGAGGGCTTCAAGAATAGACTGGGGAATGATTTTACATTGAGATAAACTAATCAACCAAACAAACCATCACAAAAAACTACACGATGCATGTTAAAAAAGTGACCCAAAACACATATTACCAAGATTTAACCAAATGAATAGCCACATCCATACCACTATGAAAGACCAATACAACCAAACCACAAAAATACAACTATTAGAGTACCAAGTAGAATACTAAACAACAAGAATCCAAAATAACTATGATCCCATCCATATATCCACACCAAGATCTATGATCCAAGCTCCAAAACACCACCAATGCATTAAGATGAACTGCTAGAAAAATGATATTCTTTACTCTTATCTATTTCTCAGAATACAACATCTGCAAAAGCACCAAAGTTCGAAAGCAGGGGTGAGTAAAAATACTCAATAGAATTTACCCAAATGACTTCCCTACACACACCACTAGGATAGAACACGTTAGCACAATTTATATAAAACAATTTATATAAAGTCTATGAACTAATGCAATAATGAATAGAAATCCAAACAAATCTTTACCCAAAGAAATTTACCCAATTTAGTGAATAACTAATGAAAACAAACCAACAAGTCATTACCCATTCCCTTTTGCAATACCACATACATATCACAACCATACACGCCATTATGTCACACAACCAATACCATTCACTCAATCATGGTGCTACTTTAATGGTGGTACCTTCATGACCAACTAGTCTCATCCATGGGGTGGGACTTCAGGCCCATCCTTGGTGTGGGACTTAACGCCCATCACCCTCCCTTTTGATGATCGTACATTCGCAACCATCTCCTTGATGGTTCTACGTTCCTGACCACCATCCATCTAAATCATGAAAATAAACATTTACCAAATTCACCACAATATTTCAGTCCACAATTACTAAAATAATATCACCCAATAATTTCCAATACAAAATTAACCAATTATTCCCAACAACATTTCAACGTAACATGTCAAGTTACTTCAATAAATATCACCTTTATTGAATACGCCCTCAAACCATTTTCCATGTCGAACAAAATTTCAATAAAACCACATTTTTATTGAAAACAATCTTTTGTTAAGCATTTCCATAACTCAATCAGGCTATCTATTTTAAAATCAACATTTTATAATTTTAACAACAAAACCACTTTCACAATATTAACCCATTTCCCCACCAAAATACCCAAATCATCACAACACAGGTTTTCTCCAAGCGTCAAACATCATAACCACAATAGATTCTAAGAAAAATAATTCAATTGAAATTTAGAATTCTAGATCTAGAAAAGTAGAGTTGAGAGAGAAGCCATCTACCTTTAGGGTTCCAGTGAAATCAACCCACAAGCAACCACACCACAAATCCGGAAAAAAACTCCACCAAAACCACTCTAGATATCCTTCCCTATCATCAACAAGGCCTAAAATCATCACTTAAGGAAACAAAACCCCTAGATCTACATGCAACAGATGTAGATCTATAAAACCAAAAGATATGGAATAGAAGATCAAGATATAACTACAAAGAAACCAAGAGAGAACCTTACCTAAGATGAACTACCTTTAAACTACTAAGAAACTCCTTTAAATCCCTTAAAAAATGAGTGGGAGAGCACCTAGATCCCTTGAGAAGAATAAATACCGTGTAGGGTTCGTATGGGATAAGAAATGGGTGAGTTAGGCCAAATCCTGACTAACCCCATTTTAAATGAACAAATTTAATCGGACACATGGTTAGCTCGCATGGTTTTACAACTTGTGCGCTAACTGTGAAGATGCTACTTCCTCAAAGTAATCTCACACAGCCTCCCTGCACGGTTAGAAAAACCATGTGCAAACTTTGCAGGACCCCACTACCTTGATTTTCAATGTTTTATTGGGATTCTCACATGGTTTCCCCCAACCGTGGTCAAACCGTGAAGCCCTAAAAAGGCCTTCAAAACCTTCCAAAACCATTAGAAACTCTCCAAACCTCTTCCAAACTCATCCCAAGAACTTTAATCACATAAAAAGGAGTAAAAAATACTATATACCTCAAACCTGGGGTGTTAAATTCTCCCCACCAATGGACTTTCCATCCTTAGAAATTAAAGAACCATCTCATTGTCGAAAGATCTCGGGCCATTGATCGGCCATCTCTTTCTCCCACTCCCAAGTCTCCTTTGAAATCTGACCATGTTGTCATAAAACATGAACTAAACTGATGATTTTACCACACAATACTTTTTCTTTCCTATCCACAATATGCACCGGTATGTGCACCAAAGAAGCATCTAGTTCTAGCTCAACATGATCCCAACAAATCACATGGTCATGATCTAGCTTATACTCTTTCGAGTGAAACACATGAAACACATTAAGCACCACACTAAACCTTGGTGGAAAAGCCAATAGATAAGCCACCTCTCTAATCCATTCAAGTATCTCAAAAGGCCTGACATACCATGGAGATAAATTACCCTTCTTTATAACCTCATAATGTCCCAACCTAGGAGAGATCTTAAAAAACACATGATCACCCACCTCAAATGACAACAGTCATCAACGATGTTCTGCATATGATTTCTAATGACTCTGAGTTGTCTCCATCCTCTTTCTAATAAACTTGATTTTCTCCATAGTCTCTTGTTCAAGGATTGTTCCAATCATCAAAGTCTCAGTCGTTTCCACCCAACATAGTAGAGAATGACATGGATGCCCATACAATGCCTCAAACAGATCCATATGTATTGAATCCTGATAACTGTTATTATAGGAGAACTCCACCAATGGTAATTTCTCCACCCATAAACCACCAAAATCCATCACAAAATCCCTTAGAATATCCTCAAAAGTTTGTATTGTCCTCTCATATTGTCCATCTATCTGAGTATGATACATCGTGCTCATCCTCAACTATGTCCCAAGAAATTTCTGTAAGTATTTCCAAAAATAATATGTGAACCTCATATCTCTATCTAATACAATCGAAACTGGAACATCCTGCCTCTTTACAACTTCCCAGATATAGATTTTGGATAGATCCACCGCTGTATCAGATTCATGAATCAGGTTGAAATGGGCCGACTTTATGATCTGATCCCCAATCACCCATATGCATCATGTTTCCTGACCATTCTAGGAAGACCTGTCAAAAAATCCATCACTATTTTCTCCCACCTCCAAATTGTAATAGAAAAAGATTGCAACATTCTTTCTGACCATTGATGCTCTTCCTTGACTTGTTGATAATTCAACAATATCAATACAAACTCGACCACTTCCCTTTTCATACCAGCCAACCAAAACTACACTTTGTATGCCTTATACAACTTCTGAATTCCAAGATGTATAGCCCACTAGGAATGATGATAAGTCTTAAGAAGTTCCTCCTCACAAACTACTGGTACCACCATCTAATTCCAAAAACACAAAACTGAATTCCAATTCAGTTCACAACCCTCAATGGTCTCCCCACCATTGAGTTTCAACCACATTTCTATACATTAAAAATCAGATGCTTGTACCTCTTTAACCAAACCAACCAAGAAAGTAACCAATGAGACTGGAAATAAGTGTAGAGACCCCTAAATTTTTCATATAACATTACATGTTTTTAAGAATAATTATACATCAGAGTACAATCCAAGGATTGTTAGGTCTAGTGTCTTGGAAGACTAGGTACATAGAACATAAAACATGGGGCTAAAAAACTTCTTTATTTAATCTCTATAAAGATATCCTAAATTCCTTTTATCCCTTACATCTGTATAGGGTACCCTAGGGAACACATGAACAAAGGGATGAGCTAAAAATCCCAGTAAGGGAATGAACATAAGGATACATCTTAATCACATGAATTAGGAGGCATTAAATAATGATATTCAAATCATGGAACACATAAAATCCTATGATATAATAATGGGATCATATAAACATGGAATCATATAAATTTGGAATCATATAAATGTGGTAGAATCATAAAACATGTCTTTAGTACAGGTCAAGGATAACCGCCAATCCTGATTCCCATTTTAGTACGGGTCAAGGATAATCGCTAATCCCGTTTCACATCACATCTCATGAGACTTAACTTTACCCAATGAATTGGAGCGCTATCTGGGTGCACCCATCTCAACATTTTCATGAATACTCTTGCCACATAAATAATCATACATAATCAACCATACATAAACATAAGGGTACCCATGGAAATAATTGGGTACCACAATCATGACATAAATCATAACCAACGGGAATATCATGAAAGTTTCCATGAAATAAAGGGTTTAAAACATACATGGAGTTGTGGTTAGGTGTTTTTTGGTGATTTAATGCAACACGCTTGAAAAGAGGAGGGGGAATGAAAAGGGGTGTAAGGAACCCGTTTCAGATAATCTCTTTGGTAAGAGGGATTATATTTTTGGGGGTGATAAATAAAATCTAAGTGGTTTGGACAACTAGTCTTATAGTGATATTGTACAAGGTGGGGAAAATAGGATGACTGGGGATGAAGGAATGTTGTCGGCTACCCTAAGAAGAAGAACAAGGAAGGACTACTCTTACCTACCACGACCGGTGAATACCAGATCTTTATCTAAGAGGGATCGCAGGGTGATCCTTTCTTTCAAAAAATACATCTTGTTTAAGAAATATTGTCTAAGTCAGCTCTCACTGGATCAAATGAGGAGTTGGGACCAAGGTAATAATCTCTTGAGGTGGTATAATCCATCTTATGAATGGGAATCAGTCACTACGGAGGAGGACTCCTGTGTTGGGTGTGGTGAAGAGTATGGATATTATGATTGGTAGTGGTTGTGCTGGTATGTTCTTGCCATTTGATTTTGTGTCCTCGGTTTATGGTTGGTGTCAGTTGTGATCTTGTTCCTTTTATCACTTGACCTCAAAGTGACTCCTGGTTTCTCACATTTCCTAAAAGTGTTTGAAAATAAAAAAATTAATTTTCAGTCAGGAAAATCTTTTATATGAAACCAGAATAGAACCAAGAAGGTTTTCATAATAAAAATACTGATTTTATAACCATAATGGTGGATTAAAATAGAGGATATAGTTCACTTTAAAGTGGATAGAAATTTGGGAAGTTCCCGAAAAATAGGTTTTCTTATCAGAAAGTTATAAGGAGGGAATATTTTAAAAACATGTATATCCCTGAAAGAGAGTGATGAAAGGGTCTTCAAAAATGAATTTTTTAAAACTAAAAATCATTTAAAATATGTATATAAATAGATAAGATAACTCCATTTTTATATAAATAAATATAAGGCAACCCAAAAGAACAAAAAGGTTCGGGTAGAATTCGTTACGGTTTATTAGCATGGTGTCGGGTGTACCTAAGAGGGATTAATGAGAGATAAAAGGGGTTTATCATCACTTATACATCATGAGGGAAGTATGGGGGAGGTGTGAAAACATACCCCATCATTTGGGATTACACATAAAAAGACCTATCATAGATGAAAATCTTGATTAAGAGAGAAATAGAGAGGATCCCTTACCTTAAATCTGGTGGTGTTCGCCACTTGTTATTAATGACCTGAATAAAAAAAATGGGTTTATTAATTAATAAATCCAGAAAATATTATATATTTAATTGATTTAATATAACCCTTTTGGTTCATTAAATACCTTTTTATTGGTTATAAAGTTCAATTTCATTTTTCAGGCTCGTTTGGTTACTTGGTTTTAATGACTGGTTCGCTTATATTCATGTTTGGATACACATTAAAGATGAAAGTAGTTATCCAGGATTGAAGTTATATGATATTATGGAATATAAATGAGGTTAAATGGTTTCAAATTTAATTTGGTTACTTAGATTGAAGTCGAATTATTATATAAAACCTTAGTGACAACCATTTTTATTAAACGGTGGGTCTGATTACAATGAACATGTTTTTCTTTATAACATAATAACATTAGTACAAAAGGATTACATAACCATAACAAGGATATATTAAAAATATAATAATCTGGTTCAACCATAACACAAATGGTTTCCTGACCAAAATTAAATATGATAATAGAAATTCATAAATTGATGTCCATGAATGTGCTAAATTATCACATCTCAAACGGTGCTTTCATTTCTTTCAAATAAAAGGTGGGGAAAGGAGAGAAGATAATGAAGTATCTCATTAGAATAATATCATTCCATTACATGTATGTTACTGGATTTATAATACCATTTGGTTGAATGTAGGTGAGGAAAGAAACAATAATAAAAGAACTTAAAAGAAATGAAAGAATTGGAAAGGGGAATTTACCTCTTGAGTTTACCTCCTTTGAGAACCTCTTAAGGGGATAGGTTTTGTTATTTGGAAGAGACTAGGGGTATTTTGGCATGGGGAAGGATCATGGGGAGAGATTTGGGTAGAATATTGGCAAGGAACAATGCTTGAGAGTGGTGAAGAGAAGAGGTAATAATGGGGGGTATTTATAGTGGAGGGAGAGGGGTTTTCATAAATTTATAATTATTAGTTTATTAATTTCCCTCAATACCATCAATAGTGATGATTCCATGACCAAAAAAAGTAATAAATGCATGTGAGTTTGATATTTGTGTGATTACATCACTTGTGATGTCAGGAATAGTGTATTTGAATTATA